>CM053034.1:69293795-70493795 GCA_028564925.1 Lithobates sylvaticus | reverse complement strand
GAAATCCAAAGCAGAATGTGTGGTTTGTGAAATGATGTGCCATGGTCTATCCAGAAGAATACTTTGGACTTATGGACATCTCTGCATGACCGCAGGGTATTGTTATCATTTATTATGTTATGACATCAAGAAAATAACGTCAAATGGAAACTAAGGACTTGTGTTATCTAGCTAAAACTAACAAGAGAAAGCAATGAGAAATGTATATTATTGCTAGGAAAAAAGTTGTCTTTTTGAAACATGAAACTGGAGTTCTTACTCAAACAGTATGATAGAAAACAAGCCATTTAATATAATATAAGCTGGGCCCAGTAATGAAGGGTTCACCCCAATATATCAGAGCTGTAGCTTTATGCAAAGGTGCTATTAGACAAAGTTAGACATAATTTTGGTCAAATACTTAATTTTTAATAGTTCCCACATTCTGCGTAGCAAATATACAGCTAACTAAATGTTTGTCTAATGAAAGGTTCAAAATATTTGTTTTGTTTATGTATAAATCTAACAATGAAAAATGCATACATTTTGAATCCAGCCACCTTATTGCCTCTATTGGAGGTGGCTGGAGACAAAGGAAAACAACATATGTTAAATTGATGGCATAGGAATAAGCTGCTGTGAGCCCAGTGCAGGACACACTCCCTGAAGACCCAGATATAACAAAAAATTGTAGATTTGATCCCAGTTTTATACTGAGTATGCAGTTTTTCACCCAGAAGGATACTCTGTATTCAGAGTCATTGGAACCTTTTTCCCCAGCACAAGAAACAGAGCTCCATGTTTTAGCAAAGCCTGTGAGCTATAAAGAGAGTATATATTCATATAGATAGTAGAAAATGTAAGATCTTTTGGTTCCATTTGCAGGGCCAGAAGGTTGTTTTTACTTCAACAGGTAAACCAATAAAGCATGCCAAGTTAATTGATTGGTTGTTTTCAGCCTTCCAGCTTCTTGCTGAGGTAGCCATATTATTGCACATGGAAGCAGACAAGGCGACTCTAATGATGCTGCATTTACAGCGCCGGAGACACTTGCTGGGTCTGTGCAACTCAGATTCCACCCTACCGCGTTTCCCCGAAAAAAAAGACCTAGCGTTATTTTCCAGCAGTGCTCGAATATAAGCCCTACCCCGAAAATAAGCCCTAGTTTAAAATGTTATAATCCACTCTATTACAGTATAATATAATGTACAATGTGTGTGTTTTTGTAATATAATTGTGGGGAAGAGAGCTCCGGCGGATCACAGAAGCGCAGAGCGGCGCTACAATGAAGGTGTTTGGCACAATTATATTACAGAAACCCACACATTGTACATTATATACTACTGTAATGGAGTGGACTATAGGATTTTACAAGCATTTTAACTCCGTTCACACTGGGGATTCCTGTCAGGCAGGGATAGAGAGGGGAAGAGAAGACCGCACATTACACATGGTAAGACCTACCCTGAAAATAAGCCCTACTGTGTCTTTTACTGACAAAATGAATATAAGACCCAGGCTTATTTTCTGGGAAACACGGTAGTTCTGGCCCAGTATAGCTGGGATTAATAAGTGGTCCACAGGGGGGAACTTCTTATGAAACAGGACTTTGAAAAAGGTGATCATTTATGTCTGCCAGCCACTCTTTTCTCTCCAGCTTGACACATGGACTGTGTCATCAGTCACAAGCAGTTATGGCTGCCTTAGTAAATGAGCATGCGATAGAGCCAGGGATCACCACAGTTGTTTTTTTTTTTTTTTTTTTTTAAACATACCACTAATCAATATGAGGATAGGCGTTGCCTATCTATAAAATGTCCAGGTCAACATACTACTCCTTCCTATTTTAAACATTTATTTTGTTGCTTCTGAAACAGCTTTACCTAAAACATTCAGTGAACTTATTTTTATTCTAGCCTAATGCCAGTTGGTCCTTTAAAGTGAAACTTAAGAAAAACGTCTACATCTAGAATTGAAACCCAAGAAGAAAAAATAAATTACAGTTTACCAGATCATGGATTATTGGCTGCATTTGTTTTCCTTTTATACATTTTATTCTTTTATTTTCCTTATTAACAAACTAATCTCATGCATTGCTTGCTATAACATTCAGCACCTTCTATAGTCCATAATCAATAATTGCAACCAACCAACCAGTCACACAAGGATTGTTACACTCAGATTACAACGTTTTCCCATGTCTAATACTAGCTAAATAGTCAGGAAGAAAGGTGGGTGTATACAGCTATATACAGTACACCCACCTTCCTATATCATCACTGACTGCAGATATACATAATCTGTCCTGTATAAAGCTATATATACAGTAACAGGACAGATGATGTATATCTGCAATGATGATCTTTCAATGATGATCGCTATATACCGGAAGGAAGAAGGTGTGGGTATATATAGCTGTATACGCTACACAGGACAGATGTAGTCACAGTTTGTGAGTGCTGCTTGATACCCTTTCTTTAAACTGCTTGTAACTTACTAATCAATAACACAATAATGGCGGAAACCTCTAATGCAGGTGTAGGCAACCTTTTAAGCAGAGTGTGCCAAAAATATATGCCAGTCCCAATTCCTGCACCTTGTATTACACACCTCAGATCGGTGACAATTTCTGCAAGTTTACACCTCAGATCAGTCCCAAGTCCTGTCCCTTCACCCCTCAGATCAGTCCCAATTCCTGTCCCTTTACCCTTCAGATTAGTCCCAATTCCTGTCCCTTCACCCTTCAGATCAGTCCCAATTCCTGTCCCTTCACCCTTCAGGTCAGTCCCAATTCCTGTCCCTTCACCCTTCAGATCAGTCCTGAATCCTGTTTGCGGTGGTACAGATCAGCGGGACCAGGGAGGGGGGGGCAAGGAGGGGGACCTTTGTAAGTTTACCTTACAGAGTTTTCTGTAAAGGTGAACTTTATCTTTTTTTTTTTTTTTTTTTTTTTTACTTTCAATACATTTTTATTAAGTTGAACAAAACATACAAAACATGGACGTACAGAATAAATCGCCCAGTATCGGTCATGTTACAATAAGAAGAAAAAGATAAAACGTGCAGAACTGAGCTTGAGAGAAAAATAACTAGCACATATCCGAAGATCAGGTGAAAAGTGGTGTAGCAGAGAGGAGGGATTCGCTGGAACCCCAAATGGAGATTTGCTTCTAGAAGGGAGATATCTATTGGTTGATGGATAATCAAAAGAAGAGAGCTGGCCCTGGGCACCCCCAGTGGGATCAAACTGTGCCCCGAGTCACCTCTCCTAGGATCCTGCCCTCATAGCTTTTAGAATTTCAGGGGTGAGGGGAAGAGGGCGACCACCCCGCCTGTAAGGATGGGGACCCCTCAGTAGAGAGTATGTCGGATAATACCACCTGTGCTTTTCTAACAGTATCCTCAAGCAAACTTGCAAGATAGCTGGTACTAACCGGGCTATCGTGATAGAGATAGAAAAGGAGGAAAGAAGAAGGGAAAGTCAGAAAGAGGGGAGGGGGGTAGGAGGGGAGGGGGGGGTGTGCCGCATTTCAGCTAGGTATCAGAGAGTTATCCGGGGGAACTCCCGGAATAAGGGATATCCCATAGTGAGACGCCCAGGGTTCCCATATAGCTTCAAACTTTTGAGTTGTATCCAGCAGTATACTGGCTAACTTCTCCTGGGCCATTATCCATGAGATCTTACAGGCTATTGCTCGGAAGGCGATCTTCGGGCGTTTCCAAGCTCCAGCAATGGTTAGTTTAGCTCCCAGCAGAATAAAGTGAATCAGCATTTGCTTGGGTTTGGAAACATTAGAGATATTTGCATTCAAGAGTGCAACTGCTGCAGTCCTAGGAACCGAACAATTTGTGACCTTGGTGATTAAAGAGAATATTTTTGACCACAGCGGCCTGATTCTGGGACATTCCCACCAAATGTGTACCATGGTTCCCCTTAGCTGACACCCCCTGAAACAGCAGGGGTCCGCTGAGGGGAATATCGCTGCCAATTTGGATGGGTTCATGTACCATCTCATGAGAACTTTAATGTTTGCTTCCATTAGAGAAGTATTGAGTATACCTCTAAAGGCTTTAGAACCTGCTTGATGCCAAGTGTCTAAATCCCACTCTTGTTGGAGGTCAGCCTCCCATTCAGACATGTAAGTGGATTTACCAGTTGGTTGTGTGAGCGACGAGTATATGACCGATATGCCGCCCCTCTGGCCCCGGCTTGACCACACCACAGTTCGTAATCAGTGAAATTGGGAGGCAAGGGTTTTTCTGTCCAAATCTTGTGTAGGAAGTGGGATATTTGACCAAACCTGAATTTCTCGGAGGTTGGCATATCTAGCTTATGGGTACAGAAATTCAGGGTAAGAGGGCCCTTACTCGTGAAGTAGTGTCCAATGCGGTACAGTCCCTTGTCTAGCCACCACTGAAATGTCTTAATGGCCATCCCAGGAGGGAAGTCCGGGTGAACTTATCTTTTAAGCAGAGGAGGGTTCAGAGACGGCAGGTGCACACATGGAAAAGCCCAGCCATAAGCCTGCTGATTAGGAGACTACCACAGAGGGAAAAAAGTGCACAATTACCATCATGAGCAGCGCTGCTGGCCCCAGGGCACTCTTTTCCCTCTCTGCACAGTTGGAATTAATGGAAAGTGCTCACTGATGCCGGCAGGAAGAGAGGTGGGTGGGGACCAGTCCCACTGCTGAATCTCCTCTATACTGCCACTGACTGGCTGAACTGGACCGGTTGGGGCATGGCAATCCAATTCCATTTTAAATATTCAAACTCTCCACCACATGGGTCTCCCAGGATCGTTCTCACATGCCCCCCCGACAGTTGTCCACGTGCGTACTGCTTCTCTATACAGCTGCTCAATTAGACCAGCTTTCACTTGTGCCAGGTGGGTCTCCCAGGATCCTTCTCCCATGCCCCCCAGACAGTTGTCCACGTGGGCACTGCTTCTCTATACAGCTGCTCAACTAGACCGGCTTTCACGTGTGCGAGGTGGGTCTCCCGGGATGGATCGTGAGTGCCACCCAAAGGGTGTCCACGTGCCACCTGTGCCGGGGGTTGCCAAACCCTGCTCTTATGAATGGAATTCTCAATAAACTTCAATATCACCACAGTACCGGTCTCTGTGATATGTCGTCACATATAATACACATCACACTGGACATGAGACATAAAAAATGACTGCAAACTTAACAGGGATGGTGGAAAACTCTTCTACAGATATTTGTGGATGGTGTCCATTGCATATCAGTGCCCATAAGTTCAGCCTCATCCGTTCAGCATATCCATGCAGTTTCATCTGTGCCCATAAGTGCTGCCTGCCTGTGCCCATCAGTGCAGCCTATCTGTGCCCACTAGTGCCATCTCATATACAGCTATATCTACCTCACCTTCCTTGCTGTATATAAAGACCTTCCTCCATTATCACTGACTGCAGATATACATCATCTGTCCCGTATACAGCTATATATACAGTAACAGGACAGATGATGTATGTCTGCAGTCAATGATGATGGAGGAAGGTCTCTATATACAGGAAGGAAGAAGGTGTGGGTATATATATCTGTATACACTACTACACAGATAATATACACAAATTGTGAGTACATCTGTCCTGTGTAGTGTATACAGTTATATACACCCACCTTCTTCCTTCCTGTATATACCTCATCACTGCAGTCTCATCTGTGCCCACCAGTGCCGTCTTATTCTTGCCCACCAGTGCCATCTCATTCTTGCCCACCAGTGCCGTCTCATCTGTGCCCACTAGTGCGGTCTCATCTGTGCCCACCAGTGCCGTCTCTGTGCCCACCAGTTCCATCTCATCTGTGCCTACCAGTGCCATCTCATCAGTGCTGTCTCATATACAGCTATATATACCCCACCTTCCTTCCTATATATAGAGACCTTCCTCCATCATCACTGACTGCAGATATACATCATCTGTCCTTTATACAGCTATATATACAGTAACAGGACAAATGATGTATATCCGCAGTCAATGATGATGGAGGAAGGTCTCAATATACAGGAAGGAAGAAGGTGTGGGTATATATAGCTGTATACACTACTCCACAGATAATGGACACAAATTGTGAGTACATCTGTCCTATGTAGTATGTACAGCTATATACACCCATTTTCTTCCTTCCTGTATACAGGAAGGAAGAAGGTGGGTGTATATAGCTGTATACACTACACAGGACAGATGTACTCTACGGTTGCCACCTGTCCGGGATTCACCCGGGCGGTCCGGGTTTTGATTCATGTGTCCGGGTTTCAGGCAGACTGAGACCCAGACACATTATTACGACCGGGCTGTGGCTCCCCAAGTAACCAAGATGGTCACACACAAATTTGTTGCCAACCGGGAGCTTTGGGCAGCTGTCTGGGGGCAGGTTCGGCATCACTGGGGGGTAGGGTCAGCAATTTGGCCATACCCATTGTTTGCAGCATGCTATGTGCACCGCAATACTACTCCCAGGCTGCTAAAGTGTGCGGGTTTGGCTTGAAGAAAAGGCGGTAACCCTAATGTACTCGCAATGTGTGTATATTGTGTGGTGTATACAGCTATATATACACACGACATCCAGGCACTTGGAAGAAGACAAATAATTCCCAAACAAGGCCAACTGATGTTAAGCTGAACATCGCATCCGCCCTGCCCTAGTGTCTGAGAGAACAGTGCAGAGAAGAGAAGACAGTGAGTGTCTCAGAGGTCCACAGCGCCAGCACTTACCTTTTAAAGGTGCCTCTCAGGTCTCTCAATCAACCGCATGCACACACTACTTGACTCCACCCCCCACTGTGGCCGGGAAACCGGAAGTCATGCCACAGTGATGAAAAAAAGCACCGCCCACTGTCCTCTACTCTGTTTCCCACTGCGCCAATCCATAACCAGTTACTGTAGACAATCTGGGGCACAGACAAATGACAGAGTGGGAGTGTTTTTGCGGGCGCATCGTGAGCGCCCCAACCACACCCTAAACACAGGCAAATCAGCTTCCCAGACAAAAATCAGCTGATTGCCGGCTGGGAAGCTTCCCATAGACCGCCATGTGTCTGGCACCTGGTCACTCTTAAAGTGACCTCTTGAACAGCTTGGGGGGAGGGGGGGACACTGATCAGCCTTCAAAATGTCCACTAGCCTGTTCGTATTTGGTAAGTGGAAATGATCTTAGTGTAAGTATGGAGCTGCAGGGGAGGGCACCACTTACAAGTGGAGTTGAAAGGGAGCATATTCTCCTCCCAGCAGTCAGCCAGGAAACTGTGGGGAAGGGAGCGGACGAGGAGAGCCAGCCGGATCACGCACAGAGGATAAGTCCTTCTTTGACACAGCTTGTATCTAAAACGCTGGCCACTGTCAAAGTCCTCCTGGACCCGCTCCTATATACAGCACACCAGTCCAATGCCAGGAAATCAAAGTAGTGTGACGTCTATCTTATAGAGCGGGAATTTAACAGCAGCCAGCATTTCAGATCCAACCTGTGTCACAGCGGGAAGTCCTCTCTGTGATCTGCCCAGCTCTCCTCCCTGTGATTCCTGTGCAGATAGGCTGCATTCATGGGTACTTATATGCTGCATTGTTGGGTACTGTTATGCTGCATTGATGAACACTGATAGGCTGCACTAATAAAGTTGTTGTTAATATTTATTTTTGTATCTTAATTCTGCATAAAACTTTTAACAGTGTAATTTCATGAGATAATTTATGAGGGCGTGTTTAGGGGTGGGGCAGGGTAGGGGTTAGATGTTTGCTTTTGGGTTTATTAAAGTTTAATGTCCAACACTACATATTCCTAAATGAGTTTGTATCGATCTACAAAAACGGCAGCTATATTCCAGCCGGATATCTGCCAAGTAAGTGTGCCTAATTAATGTGCACATCCTAATGCTGACACAAGAATAATGTACTAATGTAGTCTAGACAGGAATAAGCTTCACAGCGTTATCAAGTAAAATAAAATGTGCAAAAGGTCATTGTGTATGCTATTCTAAAGCCATGAGCAGTTCCACTTATACATTTTGTATACAGAGTGTATGTATATTTATCACTCAGTCCATCTAGTAATCTGAGAAGCATCACTGCATCTCAGATATAAAGTTATCTTTAGTGGGATACTACACCATCCTGTCACACCCAAATCTCAGGCCATTGTGACAGGCAAAACTTGCTTCTTGCTCAAGCTTGCTAACTCTCTCACCTACTCTCTCCTCTCTCTCTCTCTCCCCCTCTCCCTCTCCCTCTCCCCTCTCTCTCTCTCTCTAAGATGGGTGCTCCATGTGTGGATAAGGTGGAGAGCAGCGACGCACTGTCTTCAGTGTACTAGAACCTGAACTGTAAAGATGGCCATAGACTGATTGAAATGTGTCCAGTTAAGCAGGCATTGGATTAATTTCACTCAATGTGTGTGCTCCTCCCTGTCTGTCAAATGGTCACACTGGAAAACTTTTGTTGACTTTTGTTGATCAGTGGCTGCAGCCAACTGATATCCCATTGGAAATTGTTAATGGCACCCAAAGCGCATCTCGCAAAAGCATCGCATCTGCAGCCACCATACCGCATGATATCATACTACAATTCAAAAGTAACTTCTGCACTACTTTGTATTACCGTGCATTTGGCAACCCACTGAAATTAATAGGCTGTTAAAACCGGAAGGCAAGGGAGCACAAAAAAGTGTGCGTTCTAGTGTGAACTGGCCTCTAAAGTAGGCACTTGTTTAATAACACAAAATATGTGCGCACTGAAAAGAAACACTATACATTATCTGTATATAAAAGACATGAACATTTTGATATTTTATTCATCTTTTAAATGAGTACTTCACATTCTCTTTCATTTCTTATACATTTTTTGATTAATTAAAATGTTCAGTAACATTTGCATTTTATCATCTTTTTCAGCCTCACAACTCTTCACTTTATTGCTCTGGACAACACTCAGCCTTGCCATGATTATCATAGGTAACGAACAGAGAACCTATTTAAAATATATTACATTCTTTGTCAATATCATTTTACCATTAATGCAAAAATTTACATTGTTGTTTCCATTTATCTGCAGGGTCCATGCATGTTTACAACTGCCCAGTTGAACCCAAAATCCCAATCTACTTGATAGTAGCTGGCGTCTTTCATCTGCTAGCATTTGCCCTAATCCCGCTGAAGTTGGTTGCTGAAAAAGTGGCATATGGTATAGAGAGTGTGCTGGGCCTCTTTTCTTTTGCCTGGTTTATTGCAGGTACATGTTGTTGGATTTTATTATAAACATATCCTCACAAATTTTTTTAACAGGAAATTACTTGCACATAAATAGGGAAAAAACACATAATCCATGATGTAATTATAAAATACTAGCTGCAGGTGGGAACTTTAAATGCAGATACAAGAGATATTCTTAAAGGAGAAGTATGGCCAAAGCGCTTTTGGCCCTACTACTCCTGGGGATCATAGGAGTGCCCTCTATTCTGCACTCCTGTGACCCATATTCAGCTAAAGCCCACTGTTGGCTGACATCACTCAGCTGGTCCAGACTCTGGAGAGATTGTGAATTTAATGTGAGGATCCACGCAAATGCCCTGGACTACCACCAGCTGGTTCTGCCTCTCAGTGAGATGCTTAGACCCTGAGCCAGATGCTCCTGCCCTCTGCACAGTGCAGCTCTCTGATCACTGAAGACTGAGAACAGTCTTTGATTACTCAGTTCTCGGTGTAGAGGTGGCGGGGAACAGATGCAGCAGCGGATCAATGCTGCATCCACCTAGGTGAGTATAAATGTTTGTTTTTAATACCGAACTTTTCTTTTAACACTATCTAATACATTTTTATCATGTTGTTTATACCTTTCATATTATGTATCTAAATACAAACATATTTAATAAAACGATGAAAGGACCCCAATACCCACAGCAAACAAAAAAATATATTTTTGTTGTACTCTGAACTTAGGTAAGTTGGTTCTGATTAGTTGCTGTGGGGTCAGCTAAAAAAGATTATTAGTCAGGCTATTCGAGGTGAAGATGAAATATTAATTCTTGAGAAATATAGGCTTTTAATAGTTTTTGTTTATATTTCCTGTGACAATTACATTGCTTAACCATACAATACAGGACACGGGCTTCCATTAATCAAGACCATAAGATCACCTTCAGCTTAGGACACTGGCAAACAAAAAAAGACAATCCCTATAACTTCTTACACTTTCAGCAATCCTCAGTTTTTTGTTAGTGTCCTTAGGTGATGGACAGCCTCTCTCTACCGAGAGAAGGCTTCTTTCTGGTTTAGAACCCCGATTTATATCTGAAAGATTGGGAAGACTATGCACTGTTCTTCACACAGAGAGGTCTGTTCTCCGCCTAGCTGAAGATCCTAGGCAGGCGTGTGATGTTGACTTCAGCACAAACTCATATTTGGTGCTCACCCTTGAAACAGTATAATGCGGTGCAGTTAGCCACAGGGTGCTCTACATGTCCAGGGCAATGAAGATCCACATTGTCACCCAATGCCCGAAGACGACCTCCATGCAGAAGGGTGTACGCCTGCCCAAAGTGGGCAGTCCTGACCTGCTGTGTTCTTCCCTTGTACCCCTTCCTCTGTGGGTTCCATTTCACACAACCTACATTATCATTCAATCACCCCTATGGCCTTTTTGCTCTGTGTTTTGCTTGGTGTCTAATAAAAGCCAAGGAAGCTTCGACTTCTGTAGTATATCAATGCTTTACTAAACAGAAAAGCCACACATACAACTACACAAAACACAATTCATAGTTACAAAATATGCATACAACATGCACAAGCCAATTATCCTTTTTTAATGAAGTATGTATGCAATAAGTAAACTAAACAGTTACTCAACTTAGAGATGGAATCATAATGAATGTCCTTCATGGTTCTTTTCTTTTGAGTCCAACAACTTTCTCCACAGGCCTTCAGCTTCTAGCAGCCATGTCTTGCCTTTTTGGCTTCCAAAACAACTCTTTTTTGTCTCTCCACATGTTTGTTAAAAAAAAGTTCTAAACTCCTCACCCCAACTTCAGCTTACATCATACACTGTCCTCTGCTTAGCTCCTAAACCAATCTGACTGGTTTATTTGCATATCAATGAGGGAAGCCTGGCTTCTTAACGCAGCACATGATCTTAATAAAAAAAAAATCGAACTATCTGATCTAACAATTACATTTGCTATAAAATCACCTAAACTGCAGCAACGGATTTTGAGTATTCTTCAGGGGATCATCTCACCCTCATGGTGGATGTCAGGCACAAGGGGAAATGGGCCGAGGGGGCATGCCAACACACACTGTGCACAGGGCTATAATGAGGTTATTCAGGGTTAATCTGAAAACTTTGCTTCTGGTACTTTGGACCTCATTGTCCACACCTTAGAGTCTCTCTTTATCTGCTCAGGTACCCCCCATTTCTCCTTTTAACTAGAAAGGAATTTTCAGCAGACCTGATGGAGAAAGTGTTTGCTGCCATAGCGACTGCAGGACACACAAAGTATGCTGCTGAGTCCTTGTCCAACTCGACCATTGTGACAGTATTGCTTCCTGATGAAGATGAGGAGGGGGAGGAAAATGAGGAAGTGGAAGGGGAATCCTCAGTCTGAGAACTCCTCGCGAGAGAATAGGTAGCTGCCTTTAATCTCTCCCAAGCTAAAGGAAACAATTATGGTTCTGTTGGATGATGCACAATCCTGTTTGAAATTGGAGCTATCTCCATTTTCTGGACCTAAAGTCACTAGGATGGCATCCCTTTCCAAATCCAAGAAGCTTACTGGGTTCACCTACTAGTACAGGATGTTCTGTACGAAGACTGTCCATGGCCAGACAAAGTGTATACTCCTTCCAAGAGTTTTGCTCAGCAGTACCCAGTTGAGGGGGCATACCACAAAAAGCAGAACATTCTAGTGGTGTGTTATACTTTAAGGCTGGCTCCACCCAGGAGTGATGCCAAGGGTCAAGGGGCATAGTAGCCATCTTAGAGCACATGTAAGGCAGCATAATAAGATGTACTGTCCTGAGATGCATGTTGCAGTGTACAGTGAGTACTGAAATAAACATCCATTGTCCCAGACCAGAGTCTTGTGTCTCTCACAACTCAGAGGATATAACAGTGGCGACGAGGGTGGGATTTACAAAGTGTCTATCAGTCTGAGAGAGAGACAAAGACAGTGTGGATTGTCACCTGGATAAAAGCAATCACAGATCCCAGCAAGACAATGGCATTAATCGGGACATTAAGTGAATTTGATGGAGAACAGACATCCTGGAGTTCCTGGGTTGAGAGACTGGAACAGTATTTCAGTGCAAATGCCATCCCAGACAACAGGCAAGTAGCAGTATTTCTGACAGTGGTTGGTGCTAAGACATATGACACTCTTAGAGATCTCCTTTCCCCTGTAAAACCAGCAACTAAGACATTGGCAGAGCTCCTGACACTGTTAGAGGATCACTTCCAGCCTAAACCACTAGAGATTGCAGAAAGATTTCGGTTTTATCAGAGGCAGCAGCAGCCAGGTGAAGAAATTAAAGCTTATGTGCTCGCCCTTCGCAGACTAGCCTCTACCTGTTCTTTTGGGGAGTACCTACCTACTGCACTGAGAGATAAGTTTGTCATGGGACTGAACAGTGAGTCTAGCCAAAAGAGACTGCTAACAGAGAAAGACCTTACCCTAACAAAGGCAATTGAAATAGCTTCAGTGATGGAAATGGCTGTGAAAGATACAGAGGAATTGAACTCCCAGGGCAGAAGGGAAGAGGTGAAACAGGAAGTTTTCAGAACAGCAGTCAGGCCCACAGTCGCAAACTGGAAAAATAGACCCCCACCAAGTCGGGAGTCAACTTGCTACCGTTGTGGGAATACAGACCATGATCATAAAGTCTGCCGTTTTAAGGATCAGACCTGTCATAATTGATGTAAAACAGGCCATCTGAAACGAGTTTGCCGTAGCGGAAAGGTGCGAAATAAACAACCTCTGAACCCAAGACAAAGACATATATATGGTGGGAAGATATACATCATCATCTGAGTCAGAGGATGAGGAAGTGCTCCACAGATTAGACATACATCATATGCATTCAGCACCCTCCGCAATGACTGTAGAGGTAACCATTGAGGGAAAGAAACTCAAGATGGATGTAGACACAGGAGCAGCAGTTTCAGTTATCACTCAGAAACAATGGAGACAACTTCAGACCCGAACAACTGTCCACCCAACACCAATCAAACTGCAGACATACTCAAAGCAGATACTCCACCCACTGGGTTACGCGAAAGTACAGGTATTGTACAAGGGTCAGACAAAGAGACTGCCATTATATATCCTAGAAAATGGGGGACCCCCTCTCTTTGGGAGAGACTGGATTGCTCACTTTGGTATGCCAGACATCGCCATAAATCCCTGTAACACTGTTACAATTCCATTAGGAGATAATGAGAGATGGGTGGTGTCCCTGAAGCAGCGGTTCCCAAAGATCTTTGATGACCAGTTGGGGAAAATAAAGCATGACTGTGTGAGACTCAAGCTGAAACCCAACGCTCAGCCTAAGTTCTTCAAAGCTCGGACAGTACCTTTCGCACTCCGAGCAGGAGTGGAAGCAGAACTAAGTCGGCTGGAGGAACAAGGTGTCATCTCAAAGGTAGAGCACAGCGAGTGGGCATCACCGGTTGTACCAGTAAAGAAAGCGAATTCGGACTTACGCATTTGTGGCGATTTCCACTGAACTCCCAACTGGAAATAGACCAGTATCCTCTACCCAGAGTAGATGACATTTTTGCCTCTCTTGCAGGGGGTCAAATGTTCACTAAGCTTGATCTCAAACAAGCATATTTACAGTTTGAGGTCCATCCTTCTTCCCACAAGTTTCTGACCATCAACACCCACAAAGGGCTGTATGAGTACAATCGGATGGTGTTTGGTGGAGCCTCTGCCCCAGCCATTTGGCAACGAAAAATGGATGAGATTTTGGCGGACATTCCTTTCACGCAGTGCCTGCTAGATGACATGCTCATCACGGGACGGACGGACCAGGAACACAAGCGGAACGTGGAGCTTGTGTTGGCGAGACTCCAAGAGCAGGGTCTGAAAGTGAACTTGGCAAAATGCCAATTCATGGTGCCTAAATTGGAGTTTTGTGGCCACCTTGTGGATGCAGAGGGTATACACACCACGGAAGCCAAGGTTGATGCTTTAGTCAAAGCTCCTGCCCCAACCAACGTCCAGCAGCTGCGATCATACCTTGGCTTGCTGAACTATTACCACAAATTCCTGCCAGATCTGGCACACACCTTGTTTCCGTTGAACAAGCTTTTGGAGAAACACTCCAGATGGGACTGGTCAGTTGCATGCCAACGTGCTTTCGAAGTCTCTAAGCGGAAGCTGTTGGCGTCACGCATGCTCGTGCACTATGACCTCCAGAAGCCTCTCACCTTGGCTTGTGATGCCTCACCCTATGGTCTGGGGGCTGTACTATCTCACATCTTACCAGATGGGTCAGAAAAACCAGTAGCATTTGCCTCCAGGTCTTTGACAAAAGCAGAAAGCAATTACTCACACATTGACAAAGAGGCTCTTGCACTGATATGGGCAATTAAGAAGTTTCATCTTTACCTGTATGGTAGGGAATTCACCATACTGACAGACCATAAACCACTCCTTCAGATCTTTAGCCCTGACAAAGGCATCTCTCAGACTACTGCGGCCCGCCTTCAACGCTATGCCCTATTCTTGGGAGCATACAGCTACAAAATCCAGTATCGTGGTCATGATGCCAATGCTAATGCGGATGCAATGTCCCGACTGACAGGGAGGTCAATGGACTCTTCTCCACCGGTCAAGAGTTGTCGTTACACCAACCTGTCCTTCTTGTCTTCTGGGGAGATAGCAGCCCATACAGCCAAGGATACCTTTCTGAAAACAATACTCTCCTGGGTACGGTCCGGTTGGCCTGCAACCGTCACACAGGATTATGAACCTTATTTCCGTAGGCGTATGGAATTAACTGTGGCTGGCAACTGTGTTTTATGGGGAGACCGAGTGATCATTCCACAGACCCTCCGGAGGCACATTCTGGACTTGCTACATACTGGTCATCCCGGGGGCACACGTATGAAACAAAAGGCCCGAGGCTATGTGTGGTGGCCAAACCTAGACTCAGATATCACGACATATGTGAATGCTTGTGCTGGATGTGCACAAACTGCAAAAGACCCTCCTCGAGGGTGCGTCCAGCCCACGGTTCCTTGGTTTCGCCTACACTTGGACTTTGCAGGCCCGATCAGAGGACATACCTTCTTGATCATAGTGGATGCCCATTCAAAGTGGCCTGAGGTAATTCCTGTTACTCAGCCAACGACTAAGGCAACGGTTTCCATACTGTTACATCTCGCTGCTACGTTTGGATACCCCAGAGAAATCGTTACAGACAACGGTGCACAATTCACCAGTCAGGAGTTTCAGCGTTTCCTGACTGCCCACAACATCAAGCACAAGTTGACCGCACCCTACCACCTGGCTACAAATGGTCAAGCAGAACGGTTTGTGCAGACTTTTAAACGCTATTTCAAAGCTACAGTGGCTGCAAGTAAACAACAGTCCCTGTCACCCCAACAGCTGGACTCCTTCCTTTCTGCTTACAGAAACACACCACATGCAACCACCGGGAAAACTCCAGCAGAACTCCTTCTGGGTCGGCAGTCATGGACTGTTTTGGACATGCTCCGCCCTCAAACAGTCCAGGAACATGTACTGCAGTCCCAAGACAAGATGGTCAAACACCATGAGCTCCCCCGATTCACAGCCCAACAATAGGTATGGGCCCGATCTTATGGGGCTTCCAACACCCGTTGGCTTCCTGCTGTCATTGCAGAGACTTTGGGACCCAAGATGTATAGGGTCTGCCTGGAAGATGGTTCCATTTGCAGACGGCATGCAGACCAACTGCGTCCTCGGTTTCAACTGCCCGAATCCCTGACGCCGGCAGAACCACCAGTGTCGCAAGGAACTGATCCCAGCGGATCAGAATGCACGGGGACTGATGATTGGGGGGACTCTGAACTTTTGCACTCAGCTCCAACAGAGCCCTCCAGCCCTGGTCCGGAGGTCTGTTCACCCACTGAGCTGGTGGATCCGTTCTTGGCCCCGCCGGGGCCAATTCCGGCCAGCCCTGTTTCCTCCGGTCCCGAGTCGCTGGGTTCCCGCCCTCAACGACACTGTCACCCTCCTGACCGGTTTCAGCTTCAAGACCCGTTACGAGACTTTCGACGGGGTCGCCGAAAGTGATCCGATGACATTGTATCCCCACAACTGTCCCTGGAAGCTTGGTTTCACATCTGGATGCAGGAATCTCCTGTGTTTGGAGGACTGTTATTGGACAGTTATTAGTTAATGTTTTGTGCCTTTTTCTTGTTTTGTTGTAATTTTGTTTTTTTTTAGGGATGGATGGAAGGTGTTATACCTGAAGGGTTCCACATGTACTGTCACTTTAAGGCTGGCTCCACCCAGGAGTGATGACAAGGGTCAAGGGGCATAGTAGCCATCTTAGAGCACATGTAAGGAAGCATAATAAGATGTACTGTCCTGAGATGCATGTTGCAGTGTACAGTGAGTACTGAAATAAACATCCATTGTCCCAGACCAGAGTCTTGTGTCTCTCACAACTCAGAGGATATAACATGGTGGATCCGGCTATTTCCTGTCACAACAAATCTCTCACTGTCCTGATTGAGAACGTCTCGGTCCTCAAACACCCAGTGTACAACTGGTTAGAGGCCCTCTTTAATGTCTCCTTTGCCTGGTCATGTTCGGCCTTTGTAACTGAAGGTGGTTTCATTAGCTGTTTTTTATTAGACCCTAGCAGTCTGGGTCACACACTTGGTGTGCAACCCATGATTAATCCTGATGGAGATACTTTGGTACCCAAGAAATTGGAACTCCCTGAACCAAAATTCTGGCCTGGCTCTTATTTTAGTTCAGATGCACAGGATTCTCTGGTTGTGGAAATGATCTGCAGAGACTTTCTGTAAAAATAAAAGTCTGGAAAGAATTCTATTTGATGGAGAATGACTCTTTGGAGAGTCCTTAGACACCTTGGAAGTCCTGAGCTGAAAAAGCACACTGTTAAAGTTTGCATTTAAAGAGAAAAGGTGGGTTTATATACTTATAAAAAACATTAAACTTTAATGAATCATCATAAATTTAATTAAATGATATACTAATACAATTTATCTAGTCTGGAAGCACAGCATCATCTGCAAGTGATAAAAGCATGTACATATAAATGTATTCCAAAACAACAAAAAATAATACAAACAAAATAATAATAAACTGTCCCAAATCTGGGAGTATATGGAAGGGGATATTTTTTCTCCTTATTTCCCTTATTAAAAACACGTTTATCACTTATCTTCTGTAAAGGAATGGAGCTGGGGGACATTATCTGTGGACAACCAAACATAACAAATATTTGGACTGTATTTGTTCTTTGTGGATTTGATAAAACAGAAGAAAAGTGAGAAATTTGGAGATATACAATAGAAAAAACTAATTTGGGACAGTTTATTAATATTTTGTTTGTAATATTTTTTGTTGTTTTGTAATACATTTATATGTATATTGCTAATATGTATATTGCTAGTACATGTTTTGATCACTTGCAGGTGATACTGTTCTTCCAGTTTGGATATATTCATATTGTATTAATATGTAAACCAGCGCAGATCCTGAGGAAGCGATATTATCGTAAAATGTGTCAATCCTAAGCACTACTTGATGGTTACATTAATCAAGAATTTTATGTGCAGATTTTTCTAATGGATGTTAGGTGTTTTAAAGTGTAATAAAACATGTTTCTTTTTCATACATCATGGGCCACAGAGTTAGGCTAATATTCATTACCTACTGGGTTATACTTTATCTCCAGGTGAATGGACACTGGTTGACCAAAGGTCTTTAGACAGGAAGTGATCCCCTATATAACCCCTCCCATACAGGAAGTACTTCATTTTTTTTTTACCAGTGTCTGCAAGGTGGATGGCACGTTTGAGCTTTCTAAACTCCAGGTCTCTAGTCCCACAAACTCCTTAAATGAATCGGGGAGTTTTGGGCTAGCTGTGAGTGTTTGCAAAGTGTACATCTTTTGCTTGTGTCTGGTTATTTTTTACCTGTATAATGGCGCACGACGGTGCGCCATTTCACCTTGGTTCGCCATGGCGTACGTTTATTTGCAAGAGTGACGCTGTGCTCAGCAGTTTGTTGTTTGGCGGCCATGGTGCACATGGCTTTGCCGCACATGCGCTATAGCCTTTTTCTGGGTGCACAAAGATTAGAGTCGTATGCGAATACAGCCACGCCTGTTCGCCAGGACCGCGCACGTGCATTCGCACGCATGCACAGGATGTTCCGGCGCACAGCCAGCTTATTTAAGCTGTGTATGCCAAGCATGCGGTGCATCCAGATGGCCGCTGAGGGACACAGAGCAGGCTCTGAACCAGGCATTTGCTGCGGCTCATTTCTCCTTACCCGGGTCACGTGAGTCACCAGTTGTTGCTTGGCAGGCTAAAGGTGCTTAGTAGGATTGTTGCATAGGGGCTTGGTGAGCCCTATTAAAGGGTCTCCCTTCTACTCTTTTTGTGGCTAGTAAATGTCTTTAAAAAAGAGGAGCGGGACTAACACTACAGGGAAGGGCACTCCTATGTTGGGCAATGCCACTGCAGTGGCCTATATAAACCACCAAAGCAGTACCAGGAGTCGTTCAGCTCTGAAGGAGGTGAACCACATACTAGCCTGGGCAGAGAACATGTGCCGATTCTATCGGCAGACCATATCCCGGGAGTAGAGAACTGAAAGGCCGATTATCTCAGCTACCAGCAGATCTGCCCGGGGGAATGGTCCCTACACCCAGGGGTGTTCCAGGAAATTTGCCAGCATTGGGGATGACCAGAGGTTGGCCTACTGGCATCCAGGTTCAACAAGCCACAGCAGTTTGTGTCCCGAACAAGAGATCCTCTGGCAATCGGAGCAGATGCTCTGGTAGTTCCATGGAGCCAGTACTCCCTGGTTTATGCTTTCCCTCCGATCCCTCTCCTTCCATATTTGTTGCGCAGGATTCGGAGAGAGGGGGTTCCAGTCATTCTGGTGTCACCAGCTTGGCCCAGAAGGCCCTGGTTACCGTAGATTGTAAGACTGACAATAGACGGGCCATGGACGCATCCACATCACCCCGATCTACTGTTTCAAGGTCCTATATTCCACCCCAATTTACAATCTCTACAATTTATGGCATGGCTTTTGAAGCCAGGGTTGTAGGGGAACCACCGCTTCAGGATAATCCACACAACTGAGGCTTGCAGCTTCTCATGTTATATAGAGACCCGGGTGCAGGCACGGCACATACTAATGACGATAGATTAAAGACTCTGGACGACCGCACTCCAGGATAAATTCAAATGCCTTTTATTTGTGAAGCAAAATCACTAAAGCATGTGGGTCACAGCAAAGCCAAATCACTAACGCATTTCACACTACCAAGAGTGCTTACTCATAGCTGACAAACATGGAAAAATATGGCAAATAAATACAATTCATAATTTTACACACATTGAGTTAATTGATGGTTAAATTGGTTGGCTATCCAGCTGGTTCAATTAAGGAGCCAACCTGACTCCATCTAGCACATATTCCAAACCATTACCTTGTGTCACTGAAAAACTCATAGCCCAATATTAATTCCATGCCGTATAGTGTGTGTAAGCAGAAAAAAGATATATATGCAAATATGTATATATTTATAAAATGTGAACAAATATAAACATAAATAAACAAGTGAATGGAAGTAAAAAATGTGCCTCTTAAAAGTGAATGTATAAGTAAAAAAAAGTGAATGGAAAAAAGCATGACAGTGAAAGGAAAAAATCCCAAATGTCATTATAATATACCATGTGTGCCAAAAATTGGCATAACATGGTGTGGTAAGGTATCAAAAGTTGTGAGACCATTTATATACCGTATTTATCGGCGTATAACACGCACTTTTTTCCCCCTTAAAATCGGGGGAAAGTCGTGGGTGCGTGTTATACGCCGATCCCCACTGTCTGTGACAAAAAAAAATGGAAAAAGACCGACGGCTTGGCTCCGCTCGCAGTCCCGCCTCCCTGCTGGGCAGGACTGCGAGTCGAGCCGAGTACACAGTACAGTCAGCGCTCGGTCTTTTCCGGCGGCACTCCCGCAGTCTTTCTCGGCGGTGGGAAATTTGAACGTGCGCAAGCTGCAAATGACACTGGGCAAAGCTGCAAATGACACTGGGCAAGCTGCAAATGACACTTAAATGTACGTTTAACTTTTTTTCCTTAAAATGCCCTCCTAAACGTGGGTTGCGTGTTATACGCCGGTATGTGTAATTCCCCCGAGAAATACGGTAAGTGTGATGAAAGTAATTCATACTGGAGAGATGAAAAAAGTAAAATAAAATGTAGCATATCTCCAAATGTGTTGTGCACAGTGATTATATATAAATCGAATCTAGCTAGTGATAATCTATCCTATGTTGTAATTATGATGTAAATTTAAATAAATAGATATAGATATAAATATAAAGATAGGCACATTTTTTACTTCCATTCACTTGTTTGTTTATGTTTATATTTGTTCACATTTTATAAATATATACATATTTGCATATTTATCTTTTTTCTGCTTACACACACTGTGACACAGGTTAATGGTTTGGAATATGTGCTAGATGGAGTCAGGTTGGCTCCTTAATTGAACCAGCTGGATAGCCAATTTACCAATTTAACCATCAATTAACTCAATGTGTGTAAAATCATGAATTGTATTTATTTGCCATATTGTTCCATGTTTGTCAGCTATGAGTATTGCTGTGACCCACATTTGTGTGATTTTGCTTCACAAATAAAAGGCATTTGAATTTATCTTGGAGTGCAGCCGTCCAGAGACTTTAATCTATCGATATTGAAGCCAGGGTGTTGAAGGACCGAGGCAAATCGGGACCAGTGGTGTCTACCCTAGTGAATGCTAGAAAAGCTGTCACTAGGATCTATCATAAAGTCTGGAAGACTTGTATTGCTTGGTGTGAACCCAGAAAATGGAATCCTCTGAAATACGTGATTGGAAGAATTCTCTCTTTTCTGCAGTCAGTTGTGGAAATCAGATTCGCTTTGAGTTCAATCAGAAGTCATATTTCAGCCCTGTCCGTATTCTTCCAAAGGCCTTTAGCCTCCCATTCGCTGGTCCAAACCTTTATGCAGGGGGCAACTCGTTTGCTTCCCCCCATTAGATCACCTATGTGTCCTTGGGACTTAGTGTGGTCTGTGTTACAGAAAAAAACATTTGAACCTATCAAGGAAATTCCATTAGGCTTGCTGTCACGCAAGCTGGCCTTCCTGATGGCCATCACCTTGGCTAGAAGGGTGTGGGAGTTGGTGGCTCTTTTGTGCAGGGAACCATACTTGATCCTTCACCACGACAGGGTCGTGTTATGACCTGTTCCATCCTTTTTGCCAAAAGTGGTGTCAGCCTTTCATTTAAATCAGGACATTATTTTGCCATCTTTTTTCTCTCGGCCTCGTACGGCAGAAGAGAGACGACTGTATTCCTAGGACGTTGTCCGGGCAGTCAAGGTTTATTTGTCTAGATCTGAGGATCAGACTCCTTTTTTGTTTTACCAAAAGAAGTGGCAGGCAGCTTCCATTGCCAATTGGGTCCGCCAATTGGTCATTCAGGCCTATGGTCTGAAATGTAAAGCTCCTCCCTTTAGGGTGAGAGCCCATTCTACCAGGGGTGTAGGACCTTGGGGTTTTTGCCATCAGGTATCTACGGCTCAGATTTGTAAGGCTGCTACCTGGTCTTCAGTGCATACGTTCACAAAATTTTATTAATTGGGTGTTCGAGCAGCCGAGGATTCGGCTTTCGGCCGCAGTGTACTGCGGGCTGCCGTATAAGGTCTGATAGCTATTGTTTGGCAGGGTGTTTCCCTCCCCTCAAGGCTATTGCTCTGGGACGTTCCAGTAGGTAATGAATATTAGCCTAACTCTGTGTCCCATGATGTATGAAAAATAAAATAGGATTTTTTCGTCATACTTACCTGTAAAATCCTTTTCATAGTTTCATAGTAAGGTTGAATAAAGACACCAGTCCATCCAGTTCAACCTGCGTGTCTACAACTGTCCCTATCCCTGTACATTGCACACTCGCATTGGTCCCTACCCTCAAGGAGCCCACAATCCAAGGTCCCCATTCATATACTAGGGACAATTTTTTTTTTTTTTTTGAACAGAAGCCAATTAACCTACCTGCATGTCTTTAGATTGTGGGAGGAAACCGGAGTACCCGGAGGAAACCCACGCAGGCACAGGGAGAACATGCAAACTCCAGGCAGGTAGTGTCACTGTGCCGCCCCTTTTCTTTGAGTACATCATGGGACACAGCGATCCCACCCCTCTTTTTTGAGAATTCAGTGGTTGTTACAAAACTGAAGTACTTCCTATATGGAAGGGATTATATAGGGGATCACTTCCTGTCTAAAGACCTTTGGTCTACCAGTGTCCATTCACCTTGAGATGAAGTAAAACCAAGTAGGTAATGAATATTAGCCTAACTCTGTGTCCCATGATATACTCAAAGAAAAGGATTTTACAGGTAAGCACGATGAAAAAAAAATCCTATTTTTCATCTGTATTTCATCTCTGTGGTACATTTAAAGTCCCATTCTATATACCCTACTTTTATGCCCCGTACACACGATCGGTAATTCCGCCAGCAAAAGTCCGATGTGAGCTTTTGGTCAGAAATTCCAACCGTGTGTATGCTCCATCGGACTTTTGCTGGCAGAATTCCCGCCAGCAAAAGATTAAAAGCAGGTTCTCTATTTTTCGGTCGGAAAAAGTTCAGATCGGAAATTCCGAACGTCTGTACCAATTCCGACACGCAAAATTCCTAAGCATGCTCGGAAACAATTTGACGCATGCTCGGAAGCATTGAACTTCATTTTCTTGGCTCGTCGTAGTGTTGTACGTCACCACGTTCTTGACGGTCGAAAGTTCAGCAAACTTTTGTGTATGCAAGCCAAGCTGGAGGGAATTCTGTCGGAAAAAACATCCAAGATTTTTCCGACGGAAATTCCGCTCGTGTGTATGGGGCATTGGGGTAATTAAGAGCAAGGTTTGGGACTTTATATGAATCACGCAGCCAGGGAGGTAACACGGTACAATGATGTCTGACATGACCTAATACATACAATATAATAAGGTAAAAGTAAGGAAACTTTAATTCCATAACATAATAATAGCATTTTGACATAGCAGCATAATGGTATCACAATAGTAACATCATAAATTTGCCAAACTCATTGATGCGTGTCTCCACGGTAAGGTGTATAATGTATTGAAATTGGTAGAATCCAAAGGACCATATACTAAATAATATATTATGTTAACTTAAAAAGCATCAGACAGCTCAAAGCGTTTCATGGCTACATTGCCACTCTTCAGGAGAAGATGCAGTATAAATGTCTATAAAAGTATTAAAGGTAAGTATTAAGTAAGATAATAATTGAAAAGAAAAATCGTATAAAGGTAAATCCCCCCCCCCCCCCCACTCATACTTACAGACCAGTCATGAGTCTGAGCATGGGCAATGGAGGGCAGGGGCAAATCAATAGCTCTGGGAGCTGAGGCGGTGATCCCCATATGTAGATGGAAAAAACAACAATGAAGGCATGCCAATGAAGGCATGTGTCTTGTTTCCCAAGACACAACGGGGCAGCTCCGGATAATGGGTGGGGCAGCTCCGGATAGGGGCGGGGCAGCTATACGGAAGTGGGTGCAGATACCTGTATTATACAGGTATCTGCACCCCCCTCCCCCCGAAAGGTGCCAATTGTGGCACCGGAGAGGGGGGGAGGAATCCGATAAGCGGAAGTTCCACTTTAGGGTGGAAATCCGCTTTAAACTGCACTGTTTAGGAGATATTCACTGTATCAGCATGTGCACTGAAGAAACGTCTCACTTGCTATGCATACTAGCTCATTATGCCTTTGTCTTGCAGGAGTTTTTTTATTTTTTTTTAGTTTTGTTTTTTTGTGGGTTAACAACCACTTTAACGTGTGCACCAGGTATAAGAAACCGAACAACATAAAACCATATCAATAGATAAATCTAGAAGTACCCAGGTACGTTGATGAACATTATCAGATGTGAAAGCAGTGTACACTTGTATACATAGATACATACACACATATAAAAAAAATTAGCACACACATCCTTGCATACACGTAGATACACACACACACACACACACGCACACACGCACACAAATAAACACACACACTGAGACCTCTGATTCCTGGAAGATGCTCTGTGGGCACTTTTCAACAGACCCAGCCTGTTGTCTGCCATGTTGCTTAAAGTGACTGGCTTTGACAGCTTCCCTGTTGAAGCCCAAGCCCTAAGGGATCAGGGCTGCTCTGACTCCGGTATTCTTACACTGCTGGAAGGTTTATTATCACAGTTGGAAGGCTTATTTTGCATGGTACAAGGCATGGAAGTTTCACCATAGAAATACTCCCTGGAACACATCCTCTTCTTTCTCCATTCTGGGCTGCATCAGCACTTGGCCTTGAGCACCCTGAAGTTTCAGCCTTAGCCTTTCTCTTTTAGAGACATCTGACTGTTCATTTGCTGGTAATGGCCATTGTTCAGGTGGCGAACAAAGCACCCCTTGTTCATTCACCAGTCTCACCATAGGATCTTAATCTGGACCTGTCAGCTCTACAGAATGCTCCCTTTGAGCCTATTCATGATATCCTTTTGACCAACTTTACTTAAAAAGTGGATTTCCTTGTTCTTATGGACAAGGTGGCTTTGAGGTCTCAGGAGCCTTCTTTCTTCCAGAGGTGGTTTCTCTCTTCCACCTTAATTAGGACATCGTCCTTCCTTCTCTTTTTCCAACTACAAAGCTTCCCAAAGAGATTTCTCTAGACTGTTTAGATGTGTACATCTTGACCACTGTTTCTATTAGAAACCTGGATTGCCTGTATACCGTTACACTATTTGTGGGTGGATTAGGCAGGTTATCACCAAGACTTGTTCCCTGAAATATAGGAATCCTCCATTTCCTGTTAAGGCTCACTTGCTGTGTTCAGTCGGTAGTACAGTACCTCATGGGCTTTTCAGGACAGGTATGCATTTTTGAAGTTTTGTGATTACCAAAACCCTTCTATCCAAATGTATATTCTAGGGGGTGCCAACTCACTTTAATCGCTAATGTTTAAAAATAGAGATGTGCAACAAAGTTGCTACCTGTGTCTGGATTGGGAAACTTGGGGTCCTTGCGAAAATTCACTAGCATGCTGGTTGATTTTTGAGGGTGCGCAATGGATGGCAATACCACATGCAATGTTTATTTTTCCTGTACCTTCCTTCACCATCGAATCCATGACAAATTTTATTTTACATAGTTAGTCAGATTGAAAAAAGACACAAGTCTATCTAGTTCAAACAAATAAAAAAAAAAAAATTCAATCCCATATACACAATTCTATACCCACAGTTGATCCATAGGAAGGCAAATTCTTTCCTGATCCCCGGGAGGCAATTGGATATTCCCTAGATAAACTTTACCTATAAATGTTAGTACCCAGTTATAGTCTGTACATTTAGGAAATAATCCAGGCCTTTTTTTTTTTTTTTTAAGAAGTCTGCTGAGCTGCCCAGAACCACCTCTGGAGGGAGTCTAGTCCACATTTTCACAGCTCTTACTGTGAATAAAACCGTTCCATATTTGGAGATGATCTCTTTTCCTCTAGAGGTAAAGAGTGCCCCCTTTTGTCCTCTGTGATGGCCTTAAAGTGAATAACTCAACACCAAGTTCACTATATGGACCCCCCATGTATTTGTACATGTTGATCATATCCCCCCTTAATCTCCTCTTCTCAAGAGAAAATACATTTGGATCCTCCTAATCTTTCCTCATAGCTGAGCTCCTCCATGCCTCTTATCAGTTTGGTTTCCCTTCTCTGCACTTTCTCCAGTTCCCCGATATCCTTTTTGAGAACTGGTGCCCAAAACTGAACTGCATATTCCAGATGAGGCCATACTAATTATTTGTACAGGGGCAAAATAATCTCTCTCTCTCTCTCTCTCTCTCTCTCTCTCTCTCTCTCTCTCTCTCTCTCTCTCTCTCTCTCTCTCTCTCTCTCTCCCTCTCGAGTCTATACCGCTCTTAATACAAGAAAGGACTTTGCTTGCTTTGGAAACAGATCCTTCTCCACCATGGATTCCCCTAAGTGCATAACATTTATCAACATTAAACCTTATTTGCCACACAGTTGCTCAATTAAACAGAGCATTGAGGACAGCTTGTAAGTTGAAGATATATCATAAGGACGTTATTCCACTGCATAGCTTGGTGTCATCTGCAAAGACTGAAATGGTACTTTTAATCCCAGACCCAATATCCTTTATAAAGATAATAAAAAGTAAGGGTCCCAACACTGAACCTTAGGGGACACCACTAATAACCTTGGGCCATTCAGAGTAAGAAGCATTGACCACTACTCTCTGAATTCTGTCTTTTAGACAGTTTTCTATCCATTTACAAATTGATCTTTCCAAGCATGTAGACTTTACCTTACACATTAGCTGTGTCAAACGCTTTTGCAAAATCCAAGTTTACCATGTCAACAACCACCCCTTTGTCTAAGGTTTCACTTACCCCCTCATTAAAAAGAGATTTGTCTCACAACTTCCGTCTTTCATGCTGTCTGTTACTTAAAATATTTTTTCCAGCAAGAACAAAAAAAGAAAATTAAAAGTCAGCAGCTACAAATACTGCAGCTGCTGACTTTTAATAATCGGACACTTACCTGTTCCAGGGTCTAGCGATGCGGGGGTCGAAGCTCCGCTCATCCCCCGATCCACTAAGCCAGGCAGTCACTGCGCATGTGCGATCGGCGCCGCGCGCCATGATTGGCAGCGCAGTCATCTGGGTCCTGTCACGTGTCTCAGATAACTGACGGTAGCGAGGGAGCCCTTTCTGCGTCGAGTGATGTCGCTTAGCCCGGGCACTGAAGGAGGCAGACTACGGGGGACCCCCTAGCAACAGGCATTTAGAGGTGAGTTTAAAAAAAATTCCAATTATTTTTAATTTTAAGGATATAGGAGAAAAGCCACCTATAGGTTGTATTAAAGGACACATAATAAGACAGAGACATCTTGCAACCATTTATGTATAGTCTGTGTTGTGAAGTGACTATGGGCACATTACTAATGCCGCTGGTGCCAGCTTATTAGGAGAAAAGCCACCTCAGCAGATACCATACATAAAAGACTGTGTCCCAATCTGGCCTCAAATTTTCACCTATAGAGACACCTTTACAGATTTAGGAGTGTTTTGTGGACTGTGCATCTTTTCTGACCCTTACTGCATTTAAAAAATTATATTTTACAGGTATATTTCTCGATTTGAAAACTGGCATCTTTTTTCCCTTGTTTTTTCTTTTAGGTAGTGTCTGGGTTTTTCGAATCTATCAAGACAATCCAAGACGCTGCAATGATTTAGCATATAAATTTGCGTTTGGAATCCTGATCTTTGAGTATATCTTTCTGGCATTCCTTGTTGCAGTCATTTGTCTCTGTACATGTTGTACAGGTCTCGTGGTAAGTAAGCTATTCTGTAAACATACTGTATATATCACCACATATCCAGCACTTCCCCAATATAAGTAGAGTACACACAAACTGAAGTTGGCAAGTTCCTGCTGAAGCTGCTGACTTTTCAGAACTTGTGTGTATACCCAGCTTAAAGCCCCATACACATGCTCGGATTATCCGAGGACCAGGTCCGTCGGATCATGTCCGTCATACTTTGTCCGATGTTGGTTTTGCGTACACACGGTCGGACAAAGTTGTCGGAAAATCCTATCATTCTGAACGTGGTGACGTTTGTTGCCTACGACGGGACTACGTAGAGGCTAGTAGCCAATAGCTTTGGTCTTGTAATGTGATCTGAGCATGCGTAGCACTTTGTCCGTCGGACAGCGGTACACACGATCGGATTTGGTGTGATCGGACCGTGTTGTCGGAAAATCTATCCAGCAGGAGATAGGACTTTGTCCGTCGGACAATCCGACGTACACTGTCCGATGGTGCATACACACGGTCGGATTTTTCAACAACATTGTCCGATCGGACAGAATCCATGCGAAAATCCTACCGTGTGTATGGGGCTTTAGATTGTTTAGCTTTCATTTACAATGTATTATGCACCAAATGATTCTGAGCCATGCAATGCAACAGCTACTACTTTTTCTGAAGAAGAAAACCAAAGAATTTCAAAACTCAACTTGTCGACCAGCCTGCGACCAACCAAATTGACCTGTCTAACAGTATGTGTTAAAAACAGGGGTTTAGTTGCACACATTTGCAAATACATGCGTAAGCTGCAGGCTCCTCTTACCTGCAGTCCCTACCTCCTGACTTTTAAGAGTCTCCATAATGGGAGCACATGCCTTCTGATGGATAGATGGAGGGCAGGTGACTGGGAGGAGCCCACCCCTCCTGAAGGCGCAGGAGCACACTGAACACCAAGCACATTGCACTATGGCAACAAAGGTGTCAGTGCGTTGCCTGAACAATCAACTATCAACAATACAATGGTCACTGCTCCCACCTATACCTGGTCTTTGCAGCAAAGAGCACTGTAAGGGCAAACGCATTTCAAATAAAACCAAAGAATTTCCAAGCTCAACTTACCAACCAGCCTGTAACCCACCTAATTGACCTGTCTAACAGTGTGTGTTAAAAACAGGGATTTAGTTGCACACATTTGCAAATACATGCATAAGCTGCAAGCCCCCCCGGCAAGGCACCCTGTTACCTATCACCCTATCAGTCTGTACATTGCCTGCATTAACTGCAAAATACCTTTTCTCATAAGCAGGATATAGCAGTCTTGTGACTTCTATCAGTGTCCGGCAAAGCACTGGTTTAACCACTTCAATAACAGGCACTTTCCCCCCTTCCTGCCCAAGCCAATTTACAGCTTTCAGCTCTGTTGCTTTTTAAATGAAAATTGCGCGGTCATGCTACACTGTACCCAAACAAAATTTGGGTACAGTGTAATATTATAAAATTATAATTTTGTTCCCACAAATAGAGCTTTCTTTTGGTGGTATTTGATCACCTCTGAGATTTTTATTTTCTGCTAAACAAATAAAAAAATACAGAAAATTTAAAAAAAAACTTTTTTTTTTCTTAATTTCTGTTACAAAACGTTGTAAATAGGTAAGTTTTCTCCTTCAATGATGGGCACTGATGAGGCTCCACTGATGGGCACTGATAGTTGGCACTGATATGCAGCACTGATGGGCACTCATAGATGGCACTGATGGGCACTCATTTAGCCGCAAGTGCACCAATACAAGTATTCAATTGCTGCCCTTGGCAAATGTGGTGTTCAGCAGTGCAATATACTTCCTTTTATATCAGATAGCCATGGACTATCTGTCCATGAATCGGTCTCTGCTAAATAGGCATATGTGACACAATTAGCATATAATAAGCCTCATAAGGGACAAGTATTGCTTTGTGTCTTTATAACCCACTCACAGACCATCAAGGCTTTGATATACGGAAGTGTTCATATTCGGTGTATAGTGTGGTTAGTTTGCACCATTGCAGCGTTGTCCTGTGTGTCCATTTTTAAAGTGACAACGTTGTCTCTTTATTTTTACTAATTTTATGGTGTTAAAAGGGGTGGTTTACACTGCCCATGTTTAAAATATGGGTTCCTGTTTATTATTAGATTTTTGTACTATTAAAGATTTATTCAGCAATTAAATACCATGGTTTGGTCCTCCTCTCAACTACTTGTCCCCTTCCCTGCTTGTTTCCCAATCTTTTGATAAAGTAGCATAGTTGTGGAGGTACCCTGTCCATATCGACTAATTTTGTCTTTTTTGGTTGACACTGTCAGTAGTTTGAGATCCATCTTTTTATGCTCTTTTTTTGCCCTTTTTTCTTTTTTAGGTAGCACTGATAGGTGGCATTGATGGACACTGGGTGGAACTGATGTACACTGATAGATGGCACTGATGGGCATCACTGATATGGAGTCACTGGCAGGCATTAGTGATGGGCACTGATTGGCATCAATTGTGGGCACTGATTGGCATCCCTGGTGGCCATGGGTGGCATACCTGGTGATCACAAGTGGTGGGCATCCCTGGTGGCATCCCTGGTGGTCCTGGGTGGGCATCCTCGGGGGGGGGGGGGTTGTGCTGATGATCAGTCAGCACAGACCCCCTGTCAGAGGAGCAGCCGATCGGCTCTCCTCTCCTCTGACAGACGCGAGTGAGGAAAAGCCGCTATGCTATGTGTTTACACCATGATCAGATTTGACACAGCTGATCACGTGGTAAAGAGTCTCTGTCAGAGATCAGAGTTGCGGCGTGTCAGACTGATGGCGGGCGGGCAGTGGTTAAGCTTGTAGGGGAAGTTTTCATTCTTTTCTGACTGTCCTATGAGGCTGCATGACCACTAACACTCTGCCTGGACAGTACTGATTGGCCCTGTGCTGATCACATGCTCCTTCCCAAAAAAAAACCTCTCTAGCAATACACAGAAAACTGAGCATGTGCAGAGTGCCTCCTAGGGCTGTGCAGTTAGAGTGTAACGGAACGTCCCACACTCCTCTTGAGTGCTTCCGTCATATACTACTTCCTCCAGTCTGAATATAGATATTGGATATTCTAGCCGCATATTACAACCAAGAACTAGGCAGGACTCGTTTGGCTGCAAAGCTGGAACATGAACTGTTTATTTAAACACAGGTACAGAGATATACACTCAGAGGACAATCCCCCCTCCTTTGTACAATGACACAGGGCAGGGTCGACTAGATTCAGTAACAGACACACATACTTTTTTCCCAAGGCAGACAGACGCAATAGAACAATGGGATACAGGCACTTAACAAACACATATCAATCCCCTCTCCACCTCAAACCATCTAGCAATGGTTTCTGATGAAAGGTGAACTTTATCTTCATATATTCTTGAGTGATACTGTTCAGAAATACTAATGTAAAAGTAAATGTAAAGTAAAAGAGCCCCAAAGCACACATACAAGACCCTGGATAACGGGTAAAAGGAAATGCTGAGTCCGGGGTGGTTGTATGGTGAGTCTGATTAGTGCAGATCAGACTGGAGTTCTCAGGCACCCTGTGCCCCTAATAGACACACAGGGTGACTTACACATAGAAGGGGCCGGGGGAGCTGGACAAGGAGTTAACGGCGTTCGCAAAGGTAAGCTGGGTTCCACAAGCCCCCCCCCGCCCAAAGTGACTCCCGTCACATCAGAGAATACAGGATCAAACAGCCTTTTTATACAATGTGGCAGATTAACCCCTTAGGTTCCACAGTGAGTATAACAAGCATGCTTTGCTGCATATACACACTGATTTTAGAGTTATGGGATTAGTAACAAAAATTTTGCCATCTTATATATTTCTGCATTAATGTATAGATTGAAACTAGTCTCTCTTTTCAGGTGGCAGGTGCAGATATAGAAACTCCTGGCAGGAACCACTCTCCAGAAGATGAAGAAGCTCTGAAGTAAAACAAGAAGGGAGCTTGTCAAGAACATCGTTTTTTTTTTTTTTCCTTCATTTTAAGTAATTCTAAATGGTAAAATTTATTTTAAATAGGCATATTCATCCAGCAGGTCAAAAAGAGTGTTAAGAAATAGTTTTTTTTGAGAATCTGAAGTTACATTTGCATTGGAGGTGAATACAGAAATCATCAATACAAAGAATAAATTATTTTTTTTTTTCACCATGGTATCTGCTACACAAAAAGAGTCCATTCAATGCCCTTATGTCAAATATAGCAATGCTGCTTTAGAATTTTTTAATGTCAAATTGCTACGTATCCATTCCCATTGCCCTTTCCCTATAAGCCAGTAAAGAAATTAGGTTTCGCTGGCAAACATATGTAATCCATGCTCACTGCTACCATGCTGATGCGTGAATTTGGATTGATTCACAGAAGAAACTACAGTCCTGGGGACCTGGAGAAGGGGCTAACCTAAACCCCCTACAGCTCTGCAACTTTCCTTCAACTACCATATGTAACCACATAGTTACTTGTTCCCACTGTGCTGAGATCTTCCCTGTGGTGCCTGCTTGGTACAACTCCATTCATTCAACAAAAAAAAAAATAGCAAATGCTTTGAATTTTGAGACACTGTATGTATTGGGGGGGGGGGGGGGGGTCTCCCCCACTTTCACTTTCCAGGTTTGGGAGTTAAAGTTATTATAAAAAAAAAAATTAACATGTTATACTTACCTCCTCTGTGCAGTTGGTTTTGCACAGAGCAGCCTGGATCCTCCTCTTCTCGGGCCCCTCTTTGCTGCTCCTGGCCTCTCCCTCCTATCAAGTGCCCCCACAGTCAGCAGCTTCCTATGGGGGCACTGGAGGCGAGTCACAGCTCCGTGTGTCCATTCAGACACGGAGCCCTGACCCGACTCCCGCTCTCCCCTGATCAGCTGACTGAGTGATTGACAGCCACGGGAGCCAATGGCCCCGCTGCTGTGTCTCAGACAATTAGGAGGAGTGTCCCAGATGGCTTAGTATTAGGGGGGTACTGGGGAGGCTGCTACACACAAAAGTTTTTTTTATCTTAATGGATAGAATGCATTAAGATAAAAAAAAACTTCTGCCTTGTAAAGGTCTCTAGCCTTTAACCTCTAGCTATTTGCATAGAGCTATAATTACTGGTCAGCTGGATTTAAAGCCATCAAGATATATACAAAGTTGATGTGAAATGTTTGTTTCCTTGGAAATCTTCTTATAAAATCAGTATACTGGTGTAAAGTAGATGAATGAATCTGTGCCGCAGAGCTTGACTTACTGTGTTGTATATAGTATATAAAGGTTTAGGAGCACATAGAAAGAATTATATTAAAATAATACAGGCTTTGCAGCTAGGAGATTTTTTATTTTTATTTCTTTGACTAAAAGCAAACGATGAAAAAAGTCTGATCTAAATAACTGAGAGCAAAGATGTATCAGGACACATGGCTTTATTTTTCTTTAAGTATATGTACTATATATCCATTGAAAATATATCTATGTATATGTATTACAAGTTTTCGAAGATTATGTATAAAAACGATTAAACTGAAAAAAAAAAAAAAAACACATGGACATGTTGGCTTTTTGCATATAACTTGTTGATACGTGTAGCTGGGTAGTTTTTATTTTGTAATTTCTACAACTAAATGGTTATGATAGTTTTATAATGGTGGGCTACAAAGGACAGCAGCATGAAACCAACTTGCACAGGCTACTTTCTTTTCCTTGGCACGTATCTCTCTGCCAGCACCATATTTCCCTGGCTACCACAGTACAGCAGCCTATATTACTGGGCACAGAAGGCTATACCCTTCTATCTCAAAAGCAGCAAAGATCATGACCATCCCTCTGGGAATAGTTTGCATGGCACATAGCTGATCAAAAGCGCAGGAGCAAGGGGTCAAATGACCTTGCTAGGTCAACTAAGTACCTGGCTTCAGATAGGGGTGATTGTCTCTAACCACAGGGCCCTGTACCCACTGTTCAGACAGATGCACAAAGTCTGACTCCCTGCCAACCCTTTGGGCACTCTGCTGGCCCTATGGCCAAACAGCCTTTCTGATTTTATGGGCACAATCTGTCCTTTCAGAGGCTGTAGATAGCAGGGGTCACAAGTGAACCCCTGCTGTCCAGTCTTCCTACCTGAGTTGTTGGTTTATGGCTTTGCTTTTGCTGCAAATATGCTGCCTTAGGAGGAAATAAATAAGAACGATTCACCCTCTCTCTAAGATAAATTGAACCAGCTGAAATCTCAAGCATCCATTTGCATTAAGGCAAAAAATACCCCACTAACTAAATCTTTCTCCTCCCTCTCTAAACTCTTACCTGAGCCTGTCAGAGATCCAGCACTGTCCCGGCTACATTCTTCCCTCCCCTATCTTCTTATCACAGGAATTTAGGCAGCAGTGGGGCACAAGTCCTGTTATAAGTAAGTGTGTGGGGGGGCGGGGCTGAGCCGTGCTGTCTGTCTTTGGACTCAGGCAATGCAGCTCAGGAGCGAGCCTGATGGTGGGCCCCCATAGGAAGCGACTTCCTATGGGGGCCAACACAGAGCAGGTAAGCATAAAATGTTTGATATTTTAATAAAAAAATTAATTTAATAACACTTTAAGGCTACAAATGCTACTTCCTATGTCCTGCTCTGAAACATCCCAAAGAAATTTCTGTCCACTGTCTTGACAAAGTACATGCTTTGGGAGTCTGCCTCTTGGATATAGGCTCCTTTTCGTTTTCCCTCCTGTTGTTTCAGAGGGTTCCCGCAGGGGGGGTCTATTTCTTGCTCGACCATTGCTAGGTGAATTAGACAAGTCATCATTTGAGCCTATGGTCTGGTGAGGGGCACTCTACCAGATCTGTTTTTGCTTAATGAGCTTTTTCAGCATCAGGCATCGGTTTCTCAGAATCGCAAGGCTGTCGCCTACAGTACCTTGCAAAAGTATTCACCCCCCCCTTGGCTTTTTACCTATTTTGTTACATTACAGCCTTTAGTTCAATGTTTTTTTAATCTGAATTATATGTAATGGATCAGAACACAATAGTCTAAGTTGGTAGTAAAATTTGAAAAATACTAGTTTTCAGAAATTAAAAACTGATAATTGGCATGTTCACCCCCCCTTATTATGAAGCCCATAAAAAGCGCCGGTGCAACCAATTACCTTCAAAAGTCACATAATTAATGAAATGATGTTTATCTAGGTACTTTGTAGGTCTTCAAATCCTAGCTTTCACTCGGACTGCAGGGCTCAAAATCAATTAGCCACTAAAAATTCTGAAAAGCCTTTAGCATGAAGGTGTGTCCCAGCTTCCACCAGTGGGGGGCTGTTTGCACATCAAGGCTGGTCATTTAGTAGTTTATGTCTTCGACATTTGGGTGCTTAGCATACCTCTACCACCTTTTTTTATTTCCCCCTTATTGTCTTTCTGGTGCTATTGCACTAAGCAGTGCAACTTCCCATGTATTCCTAACCTCCTAGTGCTCTGGGATCCTTTGTCATTGTCAGCTACTTAAGTTACATAGTAGGTGAGGTTGAAAAAAGACACAAGTCCATCAAGTCCAACCTATGTGTGTGATTATATGTTAGTATTACATTGTATATCCCTGTATGTTGTGGTCGTTCAGGGGCTTATCTAATAGTTTTTTGAAATGATTGCTGCTCCCCACTGGGACCACCGCCTGAAGGGAATTCCACATCCTTGCCGCTCTTGCAGTAAAGAACCCTCTACGTAGTTTAAGGTTAAACCTCTTTTCTTCTAATTTTAATGAGTGGCAACGTGTTTTGTTAAACTCCCTTCCGCAAAAAAGTTTTATCCCTATTGTGGGGTCACCAGTAGGGTATTCATAAATTTAAGTAATATCCCCTCTCAAGCGTCTCTTCTCCAGAGAGAATGCGTTTAGTGGTCACAACCTTTCCTCATAACTAATATTCTCCAGACCCTTTATTAGCTTTGTTCTTTGTACTCGCTCCATTTCCAGTACATCTTTCCTGAGGACTGGTACACAGAACTGGACAGTATACTCCAGGTGCAGCCGGACCAGAGTCTTGTAGAGCGGGAGAATTATCGTTTTATCTCTAAAATTGATCCCCTTTTTAATGCATGCCAATGTTCTGTTTTCTTTGTTGGGTTCAGCAATGGCATGCAATGCCAAGCTGCTGCTTTTTATCTACTAGGGCCCCCAGGTCCTAGATTCCCCCAGAGGTTCTCCCCCCAGTGTATAGATTGCATTCATGATTTTGCCACCCAAATGCATTAGTAGGACCTCATATAGGCTCCCACTCCCCTTTCCATGAGAATCTTATATTTGTGGGTACTGTTAAATCCCTTATGATACCTGGTACCCCTCAGCATCCCTCTTATGTAGTGATGCTTTCTGCTTTTTCCTACCCTAACACGGACCTGGCTGCTTAGTGTCCTTCAGAGAGATTAGCTATTTCTTGGAGCAATGTATTCTGTGGCTACCCTAGTGCCTTTTCCTGGCATCTCTATTGTAGAATGCTCAGAAGGCCTTTTCTGAAGAGGGTCAGTTTTTTGGACCCTTGTACTCAGAACCCTGCAGAGGGCCTAACCCTTGCAAGCTTTGACTACGTAGTGATCTATAAATGATAGCTTTTGGTCATCAGTGCACAAGGCTACTCAGCTTAAATCCTCATGTGTGTCAGTCTACTTCTTAACTGTCAGGGATTTCCCCCTTCCCCATCAAGGAAGTTTGTAGCATGCTGAGGAAATACTCTCTTAACTTAGTCTTTCCTTCTCTCATTAACGCTGTCTTTTTCAGCTACTTCCTCTATTCCTGGCATCCAGATGGTCTTTTTAAACCAAGTAGTTCCTGACGTTACCCATCAGACTCTTCAGGTGAATGGGGGGACTGTACTTGCTGGGGTGTCCCCATACCTGGGGCATACTTTTGGTTTCCTAGAACAGATGGTTCTCTGATAGTCTGTCATGCCAAAGAAATCAGTTAAAGATGGATGTTTTTTGCTTATCCTTTTGTTCTTCTTGTGTTCAAGTGCACCAGTCTGGGCTTGCAATATACTGGCAGGCATTTAAAGGGCCACGTACAGGTACGTGGTTTTGCCTGCCCATGCCATTCTGTAGACGTATATCTACATGAGGCGGTCGGGAAGCGGTTAACCTATCACAGATGATGAGGGAGCAGTTTGCTGTATGTTTATTGCATTTAGGCTGGGTTCACACTAAAAATGGATGCGGCTGACAGCAGGGTTCCGGTGCGTCCCTGTTCTCCGTTTCAGGGATGAATCTGGCCCAAATTTTTGCCTGAATTCGGACCTGAAACTGAGCCAAAGACTCACAGGGCTCCGCAGATCTGTGAACCAGCTCCATTAAGAACCTGTCAGTCTCCTGTCATGCAAAATGGATGCGGAGAACTTGCATCCAATTCGCACTAGTGTGAATCCAGCCTAAAGCCCCATACACACGGTCGGAAAATCCGACCACCAAATCCATCGGATTTGGTCCGACGGATTTAGTCCGACACTGGTGTTGCATACACACGGTCGGACAAAGTTTTCGGAAAATCCGATCATTCTGAACGTGGTGACATTTGTTGCGTTCGACGGGACTACGTAGAGGCTAGTAGCCAATAGCTTTGGTCTTGTAATGTGATCTGAGCATGCGTGGCACTTTGTCCGTCGGAATTCGCTACACACGATCGGAATTGGTGTGATCGGACTTTGTTGTCGGAAAATCTATCCAGCAGGAGATAGAACTTTGTCCGTCGGACAATCCAATAGAAACTGTCCGATGGTGCCTACACACGGTCGGAATTTCCGACAACATTGTCCGATAGGACAGAATCCATCGACCGTGTGTATGGGGCATTAGTGTGTTTTTTAATGAATATTTTGTTTGACAAAATGCCAGCTTTTGTATCTGCCTGGAGTTCAGGTGTGACAGAACTAAACTGTAAAGCAAGGCAATGTTTTTATTGTTTTAATAAAAACACTAATCTGTGTAACCGTTTGTTATGAATTGTTCTTATTTTCTGTTTATTAAAAACAAATTTAGGCTATTGTGATATCCTATTGTGTTTTTATACAAAATGTTATTGCCGCTCTGTGTCTGCAACCCAGAAAAACCTAGCCGTTGCTTGGTGGCTGTAAATTCATTAGTCTGTTTCCCATTGCTAAGTATTCATCTTTAATTAAGGACAGGTAATATAAATTACCAACACTGTAAGCGAGTTCTGCACACACACATCTTCAGGTGCAGTTTACTGATGTCACATTTAAAAGTGTGAATTATAAGCTCCTACACACTGTGTGCACAATTATCAGGAAAGTTGTATTTTTGAGGATTCATTTCATTATTGAACAGCTACAGTGCTCCCTGTCAATTCAAAATGTTAATAAACCTCAAAAGGTTTTGGCTTTCTTAGGAGAATATCTATGTGTGCACAATTATTGGGTAAGTATTAATGTGCAGAATTATTATGCAACTAAATAAAAAATTAAAATTTTCCCATCTCACTTGTTAATTTTCATCTGTTAAAGTGAGAATAATAGACAAACAACTCAGAATTTACAAATAAACATTTCTGATATTTTTTTTTCTAATCAGAAAAGAAGTTTATTGAAAAACCAAAAAAACATACAATATAGCATACAGATACATCCAAAGTTCACAGTGGAATACATTACAGTTTGTCAAGTTGAATAAGTGAGGTAAACATACCCATAAGTAACAATAGTGCATTGTCATGTCTAACTGGAAAAGTGCAAATACTTTACAGATTTATGAACTGACTTAGACACGAGATGCACTTTCTGCAGGAAACTCATAGTATATCCCAGATAGTTATATAGGAGACTCGTACAATCTGTATTAAGTTTTCTACATAGGTAATGCGGTAATTTTAATCATGTATATATCCTTCAGACCAAGATACAAATGAACCAAAAATAAGACTAAAACCAAGAAACGCAGAAAGAAAAACTAAAAAGTAAAGATCTAAAAATCTTTTTCTTTTGTAAAAATGTAAGGATTCAACCCTCTTCTTATGCCTTATGTTTGCGTATGCTTTCGCCATGAGTCAACATTTCTGATATTTAAATAAATAAATAAATAAATCAGTGACCAATATAGCCCCCATTCTTTTCAATAACAATAATAAGCCTTCCATTCATAAAGTCTGTCAGTTTCTTGATCAACTTTTTGTGCAGCAGCAACCACAGCCTCCCAGACACTGTTCAGAGAGGTGTACTGATGAAAATAAATAAACCGCGCTTGGAGTGAAAAAACAATCTAAAAAAGGCGAAAAGAAAAAATGAGTAGCGCTAAACCAATAGTGCATCAATAGTACAGTGCATAACTACTAAATAACCCTATGATGTATGATCATAAATAGTTAGAATAAACCTACGAATGTAAATGCCTGTGATAAAAATGCCAAAATTTGTGAATGGATATTCAAAAACAATAAAATGCAACAATCTCTCATGAAAGTTTGCACAAAAAGAAAAATTATGAAATGTGAACAATAAATAAGGAATAACTTTGCAAGTCCATGAAATCCTATAAAAAGTGAATCTTCATAAAAAAGTTCCACCCGTGCAGTGAATGATGAAAAATAATAAATAAATCAATCCATTTCTGTGAGAGATTAGATCCTCCAAGCTGTTCAAAGTGCTCCACCACCAAAATAAAGTTGAGAGTTACTTCTTACCAGAAGTGAGTGACACCCCACTACAGGGTGTCAAACATGCCTGTATAAAGATATCCCTCCTTGTATCCTCCTGGAGATGTAGCGGATGCCAGCAGCCTATTGACCCACTTCACAGCTCAGCTCCCCAAAGGGTATTAGGGATTTGGATCAGCACATAGAAAGAAATAGAGGGGGGGCTCGCATAGTGTAAAAAAACCAAGGTGTTTATTCAAAATAAAAACTGGTTACACTTACATCAAATAAGCAGTTACAGGCCTTTAAGTGTGGTGCGCCGGCCGGACACACCAGAACACAGACCCGTCCTCCCAAACATCCGATAATCAAAGTCGAGGTGACGTCAGCGCGTCGCTCCGCCCTACCGGTTTCGCAATAGAGTTGCGTCGTCCAGGGGCACTCTCACAGAAATGGATTTATTTATTTATTATTTTTCATCATTCACTGCACGGGTGGAACTTTTTTATGAAGATTCACTTTTTATAGGATTTCATGGACTTGCAAAGTTATTCCTTATTTATTGTTCACGTTTCATAATTTTTCTTTTTGTGCAAACTTTCATGAGAGATTGTTGCATTTTATTGTTTTTGAATATCCATTCACAAATTTTGGCATTTTTATCACAGGCATTTACATTCGTAGGTTTATTCTAACTATTTATGATCATACATCATAGGGTTATTTAGTAGTTATGCACTGTACTATTGATGCACTATTGGTTTAGCGCTACTCATTTTTTCTTTTCACTTTATATCACTGTGGTTATGTTTTACAGTTGAGTCGCAGCTTCCAGCCAGTCTTTTTAAGCTTGTTTATTAATTACGTTTAATTATATCCTTCCTTGGGTACATCCCTGTAGCGCAGTTTCTTTTTCCCATTTTTAATTTAAAAAAGGCAGCTGCTAAAAGTGGGATACACACACAAATGGAAAATTGTATAAAGCTGCGCCAATGAAAAAAAATAAAAAATAAATAAAAGATACTATTAAAAAATCTAACAATGTGATCTATGGCCACGGAGGAGCACATAGGAAATACTGAACATAAAAAACAGAAAACTAAAATAAATCCGTAGGAGTCCACAAAATGACTTTGCTTTCAATGCATATAGTCCTGTTAAATATAGATTTATACAATTTTCCAGAGAGGTGTACTGTTTTCCTTCAGCCTAAATCTCCCATTTAAGAAGGGCCCACAAGTTCTCAATAGGGCTTAGGTCAGGTGAGGTAGGGGGCCATGTCATTATTCTTTCATTCTTTTCAGCCTGTACTGGCTATCCAAGCAGTGGAGTATTTTGATGCATGCAATTAAGCATTGTCCGGTGTAAATATCATAGTCTTCTTGAAAGATGCAGACATTTTCCTGTACCACCGCTTGAAGAAAGTGTCTTCTAAAAACTGGCAGTAGGTTTGGGAGTTGATTTTGAGTCCAACTTCAACCCAAAAAGGTCAAACTAGCTCATCTTTAATAATACTAGCCCATACCAGTACCTCATCTCCATATCCATGCTGGTGTTTGAGTCAAAGTGGAGCCCCGTGCCCATTACTGATCCAGCCACAGGTCCATCCATCTGGTCCATCAAGAGTCACTCATCTCATCAGTCCATAAAACCTTTGAAAAATCTTTAGATATTTCTTGGCCCAGTCTTGACATTTTAACTTGGCCATGTCTCTGAGCACCGAACACCTTGTACTTCTGGGCACTCTACGTAAGTTGCAATTCTGGAATATGACAGCACTGGAGGATAATGGGTACCTTCGCGTTTGATTCTTCTCAAATCCATTCATTTTCGTCTTTTTTTCTCAACATGTTTCTTGCGACCCTGTTGACAAAATTTTTGATGGTTCTGTGATCACACCCCAATATCTTGGCAATTTCAAGAGTGCTGCATCCCTCTGAAAGACTTTTTACAATTTATGACTTTTTTTTTGGCCCATTTTGCCTGAGGAAAAGGAAAATAATTATGCACACCTTCCCTCATTACACAAATACACATCACCTGATATGCTTAAATCCAATACGCATTTAAGTTTATAAAGCTTTGAGTTGGACAATATGCATAAAAATTATTTGGTCAAAATACTCACTTGCCTAATAATTGTGCACACCGTGCATATGAAAAAGTGGGAGCGGATTCTGGGTGAAGGAATCTCATATGGTTGTAAGCTTCTGAAAGCTCAATATGTACACCAGTATAAAATCAAGAGCACGCAAGACCATTATGAAGTAGTATTATAAATTTGAAAATGTGTGACGTACAATGACAATGGTGACAGAACCACCAACACGACTAACAATCATGCAAATTTGTGATAAATCTAAAACCGATGGCACCTAAGACCAAGTTGGCTTTGTACCAACCAGAGAAGCCAGGGAAAACACCACCAAAGTATTACATTTACTAAACATAGCCAATAACAACAAAACGCCATATGTATTCATCGGAACAGACGCAGAGAAAGCATTCGACCGCGTGAGCTGGCAGTTCATGTTCACGGCGCTGAAACACATAGGAATAGGCGATAAAATGTTAAACTGGCTATCCGCGGCTTACTCGGACTCGACGGCTAGAGTCAGAGTGAACGGTGTGATCTCAGACCCATTCCCGATCACCAACGGGACTAGACAGGGATGCCCACTCTCGTCCTTACATTTTGCGCTGTCCTTAGAACCCTTCCTGTGTCATGTGAGATTAAACCCAGATATTATCGGAGTAGTAGTTAACAAATCACAATATAAAGTATCTGCATACGCAGATGACCTGATATTCTCACTCACAAACCCATCTGTTTCACTCCCCAACCTCATGCGAGAATTCGATACATATAGGAAGCTCTCCAATATAAAAATCAATTTGAACAAATCAGAGGCGATGGGGATTGGTATATCACAACCACAACTCACACATCTCAGAGCCAGCTTCAACTTAAAATGGACTGACACAGTCTTGAAATACCTAGGCACACACATTCCACCAACTCTTCAAACTCAACTTCCCACCCCTCCTAAAGAACGTCCAAAAACTACTCAATCAAAGGAACAGTGGCCTACACTCTTGGTTTGGCTGCTGTAATATCCTCAAAATGACGATTTTACCCAAGTTCCTCTACCTCCTACATGCTTTACCCATACATGTACCCACGGAATACTTTAAACAAGTATAGTCAGCATTCATAAAATTCCTATGGGCAGGGAAAAAACCCAGACTGCATAAGAAGATACTCTCCCTCCCAAAACAATATGGAGGTCTAGCAATGCCAGAGATCCGCACCTATTACCAAGCGACACACTTAAGTAGACTTATTGACTGGTGCCGACATGAAGAAACCAAACTCTGGCCACAGCTAGAACAAGCTCAGAGCAAAACTCCTCTTCATAGAGCTCCGTGGTGCTACACAGCTCTACCAACATGTGTTAAACGCCAACCGTTGATAGGTAACACCATCAAAATATGTGCACAACTGATTTCTCAGACCTCCCTCTCATCCCGCAACTCACCCTTGCGACCCATACTAGGTAACCCCCAATTCGTACTGGGTATATGAGACACTAAGTTCAGCGATCTGAGCGAATCGGGACTACACCAAGCCTCACATTTTAGCACCATGGGACGATGGAAAACAATTACGGAACTTTCAGACCCCGAAGGCGAGTACCAACTAGACTTCCTGAGAGCTCTCCAGCTCTGCCACTTTCTCAGCACCATAACACCTCCTAACACTACAAACCAGCCCCTCATGACTTTGGAAGAGCTCTGTACAGAAACAGGAGTAGTATTACACACACTTTCCCATACCTATAACATGTTAATCACACCAACAGAGGACTATCAACTTCCATGCCTCAACAAATGGCAAAGAGACCTAAACTGCCATTTCACCACCCAAAAAAAACATGTCCTCAAATTCACACACAAATCATTCATATGCACCAAAATTCAGGATACTAATTACAAGATCCTATCACGCTGGTACAGAACCCCAGCACTACTAAACAAACTTTTCCCTACAACATCAGACCTATGCTGGCACTGCCAAAAGGAACGGGGAACCCTGATACATATTTTCTGGTCCTGCCCCTGGATTAAGAGCCTTTGGGGAGAGGTTCACCGGATAGCACAAAAATGTACAGACCGCACAGTCCCAGATGACCCAGCATACTTCCTCTTGCATCCGAACGTGTCTACAAAAAATCTGTAATACGCCACTTACTAGATGCAGCCAAAGCCTGTATGCCACTTAACTGGAAGTCACCACACCCACCGACCATTCACTTATGGCTCAAAAAAATAGATGACATTATTAAAATGGAAGACCTAATCCTCACAAGCCAAGACAGACAAGAAACATACTCCAAAACATGGATAAATATTCAGAAGAAGAACAAGCCCTCTAAAACTTACTAAACAGACACATAGTTCCCCCATTTTAGGCAAAATAACTTAACTTAGAGGAAAAGCATCTGCTTAGCGGATGCATAGATCCATGTTCGTGAATCCCCCCCCCCCCCCCCCACCTGTACAACCCCATCCACCAACAACTGGGCCCACGGAGCTATGGTATCCTGACTTACCACAATCAAAAATACGAGACAACCCGTAAGAACAACTCTATAGGTAGATCTAACCAGGAACACCATTACATTCACTATGTTTCCAAATACACACCAACATGGGGAAATTATGCAAATTACTTCAATCTTACCCACGCTTTGTAAACTATGTCCATGTACCTCTATTTGTATCACTGTTACTTTGATTGTATTGTTATAGTGGTTTCTGTGGACCTATTTCCCGTTATAAAAAAAAAAAAAGAAAGCTGCCTGCTAATACTGCTATATATCCTTATGCTGATAAGTACTTATGCCTGGCTGACAGCTTACACCTGGCTGATACCTTCATGAAGATAAGTGAAAAGGTGACTGTAGAATAAAATATGTAGATGTAGCATGTTTAAAACTATGCTTTATTTGTTTTTCAATAGGTTTTAAACGTCAACCACTGTATGAAAAAATATATATACACTATGTTGTAAAGAGGACAGGCTCAACTGGCAGTGGCAGCAGTAAACCAGGCAAAAGACAGGAACACCCAAGAACAGTCTAAGGCCCCTTTCACACTTGTGCGACTTCAAAGTCGCACGATTTTACCGCGATTTTGCTGCAGGGACTACTTTGAAGTCGGAAGGACTAATATGAAGGGCTGTCATTGGAAATCATGGGGAACAACTTGTCATGCTACTTTGCAGTCCCAAATCGTGGGACAAGTCGTATAAGTGTGAAAGGGGCCTAATCGGTTTTGCTCTGCACTTTTTTTACACAAACCGCAAACAAACAGTTTCAGTGCAGCAGGGCTATTAACAGCATGTCTATAGAAAAAAACATCTGAACAACTAACTAAACTCCAGTCAATTTCTAACTAATTGGGTGTCAACTTATGGGTTCCTCAACTAAAATAGGCAAGACATGTATTATACATTTGTTCTGTTAGCACTTAGCCTTTTCACACAACAGCAGGCTCCCAAAGCAGGGAGAGCAAGCAGGAGATCCCTAATCATTAATCAGCCCACATATGTAAAGGCCTGTGCACAGCTGAGACTAAAAACAAGGTCTGGATAGCATATAAGATGCAGACTTAGGACTGGAGCCTTATTCCCACCCAAAGCTCTACAAAGCCTCCAGGTTCCAGGACCCAGAACAGAACTTCCAAAGATTTTGAGTAAACAACAAGTTTTGATTTCTCCAAATCAACCATTAACCCCTGAGCTCCTCACTATGTGTAGGTGAAAAACCTAGGTGACATAGGTCCACAATCCTAGCAGCCTGTGTCTCGCTAAATGTATACCCTAATTTTTGTGATGAAAATTTATGGTGTGAAATGTATTTTGCCAAGCTTTGTATTTGACATCAATGTAGTTTCATTTACAGCAACATTACATTTACAGAGCATGTACTCGTAGTAACAGATAAACAATAAACAAGGAGGTGACATTTTCAGGAATAAAACCTACTCCAGCTGCAATACATGACATTATTAGATGACTACAGTTCAACTGTAATGTGTTGGTGTATTTTGTGTTGTCAGACTGCCCTCTCATGGCAAGTCCTTGAAGAAGTCAAAACTTACGTGTCCAAGCTGCATAACACTGGTGTGCACCAGAGACTGTATTACTTTGACAGGAGGAGTCAGCTGGAGCCATTGGTGGAAATATTAAACAGAGGATTCTCTCCAGGAGGTTTGTAAAGAGTAATGGCCCGTACACACGATATAATAATTTTCATTTTAATCAGTGCAGTTGTCGTCTGAAAACACAATACAAATACACTACAACATATGACATCACTTCCGATTTTTTATTCTGTCGTGCAAGAATTTTTGTAACTTTAGAAAACTCCTCATGACAGCTTTTTGAGCAAATAAATCATAGACTTCCTACTTCCTAGCTAACACTAAATTATTGTACCATCAGGCAAGTAAATAAACAAGGCAGCAAACATAATAGTAAAGTGAAAACTGTAACCCTTTAATAACCCATAGTAAATGTTAAAATTTCAGTTTAAAAAAGAAATGGGGCTTTACACATCTAAGCACTAGAGGAACAGGTTACAGGATGTAACAGGTATAATATTTCCAGAACAGTGTACTGTATATACCGTGATACAGTGTGGCGTCATTACATCCAACACACTGCATAGCGTGGACAAGTGTGCAGAATAAATTTTACAAAACATTATATAAATAAAGTAGTGTGGAATAATCCTATAGAGCACGGTGTGTATAATTCAGAACAATGTGGTAGACATGGGAACTGTCAAAAAATTTGTTCCGTTTCGTATATAAAAATATTCGTAATTCGTAATTTGTGTACGAAATTCCGTTTGAATTCGTACGAAATACGAATTTCGTCCGAATCTTATTTTTTTTTGAATCGTTACGAATCGTTAGTAAAGTTACGAATCGTTACGAATAGTTAACGCGGCTAATGAATTGTCGGTTCTCGTAACACAGAGAACAATTCGAATCCAACTACAAATATCGAATTTCAATTTCAAGTTACGAATCGTTACGAAACGTTAACGCGGCTAATAAATTGTCGGTTCCCGTAACACAGAGAACAATTTGAATCCAACTACAAATATCGAATTTAAATTTCAAGTTACGAATCGCTACGAATCGTTAACGCGGCTAATGAATTGTCGGATCCCGTAACACAGAGAACAATTCGAATCCAACTACAAATATCGAATTTCAACTAATACGAAATAAATTATTATAGCGGATATAACGAATGCTTCGAATGATTCAAATGAATTTGAGATTCAGTATATGTAATATTGAGAACTGTTCCTGCACAAAGTGTATATTTTGCAGGAAAAAAAGCTATTTAAAATCACTCGCGGCTAATGAATTGTCGGCTCCGTAACACAGAGAACAGTCATTCATTGATAAAAAAAAAAAAAAAGCGTAGGGGTCCCCCCAAATTCAATAACCAGGCCCTTCAGGTCTGGGATGGATTTTAAGGGGAACCCCGGCAGAAAAAAAAAAAAAAATGGCATGGGGTCCCCCTCAAAATCCATACCAGACCCTTTATCCGAGCATGCAACCTGGCAGGCCGCAGGAAAAGAGGGGGGAACGAGAGCGCCCCCCCTCCCTCCTGAACCGTACCAGGCCACATGCCCTCAACATTGGGAGGGTGCTTTGGGGTCCCCCCCAAAGCACCTTGTCCCCATGTTGATGAGGACAAGGGCCTCATCCCCACAACCCTGGCCGGTGGTTGTGGGGGTCTGCGGGCGGGGGACTTATCAGAATCTGGAAGCCCCCTTTAAAAAGGGGACCCCCAGATCCCGAACCCCCCCCCTGTGTGAAATGGTAAGGGGGTACAAAAGTACCCCTACCATTTCACCAAAAAAGTGACAAAAATTTTAAAAATGACAGGAGACGGTCTTTGACAATTCCTTTATTAAAATCTTCTTTCTTCTGCTCTTCCTTCTTCCTCTCTTCATCCTTCGGTTTCTTCATCTTCTCCTTCCCGGCATCTTCTTCCATCTTCTTCCATCTTCTTCTTCCTCCGATCCGCTTCTTCTTCCTCCGGTCTTCTCGTCCTTCTCGTCCGGCATCTTCTTCCATGGCGTCGGCGTCTGTTCTTCTGTCGGGCCGCTCCTCGCAATGGGAGGCTCCCGCTGTGTGAGGCTTCGCTCCGGCTGACAGGTCTTGCACTTGGTGACCCCGCCCCCCTCTGAGGCATGGGGACATCATGGGGACTTCCCTATGGCTTTCCCTATGACGTCAGAGGGGGGCGGGGTCACCAGGTGCCCTCCGTTATAAAAGACCTGTCAGACGCAGCGAAGCCTCACACAGCGGGAGCCTCCCATTGCGAGGAGCGGCCCGACAAGAACAGACGCCGACGCCATGGAAGAAGATGCCATTTTCTGGGGCCGGGGTTCCCCTTAAAATACATCCCAGACCTGAAGGGTCTGGTATGGATATTTAGGGGGACCCCTACGTCATTTTTTTTTTAAATTTGAAGTGGGGGTTCCCCTTAATATCCATAGCAGACCTGAAGGGCCTGGTCATTGAATTTGGGGGGACCCCCACGCTTTTTTTTATCAATGACTTCAATGAATGACTGTTCTCTGTGTTACGGATTCGACAATTCATTAGCCGCGAGTGGTTTTAAATAGCTTTTTTCCTGCAAAAATGACACTGTGCAGGAAAAGCTCTCGATATTAGATATACTGAATCTCAAATTCATTCGAAGCATTCGTTATATCCGCTATTATAATTTCTTTCATATTAGTTGAAATTAGATATTTGGTAGTAGTTGGATTTGAATTGTTCTCTGTGTTACGGGAACCGGCAATTAGCCGCGAATGATTTTAAATAGCTTTTTTTTCTGCAAAAATGACACCTTGTACAGAGACAGTTCTAAGCACGGGAAACATGCACCCCTTCATAGGCATACTATAGAGTATATATATATATATATATATATATATATATATATATATATATATAGTATGCCTATGAAGGGGCGCATGTTTCCTGTGCTTAGAACTGTCTCTGTACAAGGTGTCATTTTTGCAGGAAAAAAAGCTATTTAAAATCACTCGCGGCTAATTGCCGGTTCCCGTAACACAGAGAACAATTCGAATCCAACTACTACCAAATATCTTATTTCAACTAATATGAAAGAAATTATAATAGCGGATATAACGAATGCTTCGAATGATTCGAATGAATTCGAGATTCAGTATATCTAGAGAACTGTCCCTGCACAGTGTCATTTTTGCATTTAAAATCACTTGCGGCTATTGCCGGCAAATGAATTGTCGGATCCGTAACACAGAGAACAGTCATTCATTGAAGTCATTGATAAAAAAAAGCGTGGGGGTCCCCCCAAATTCAATAACCAGGCCCTTCAGGTCTGCTATGGATATTAAGGGGGACCCCAGCCAAAAAATAAATAAAAAATGGCGTGGGGTCCCCCATCAAAATCCATCCCAGACCCTTGAGGTCTGGGATGGATTTTAAGGGGAACCCCAGCCAAAAAAAATGGCGTGGGGTCCTCCTCAAAATCCATACCAGACCCTTATCCGAGCACGCAACCTGGCAGGCCGCAGGAAAAGAGGGGGGACGAGAGCGCCCCCCCCTCCCTCCTGAACCATACCAGGCCACATGCCCTCAACATTGGGAGGATGCTTTGGGGGTCTGAGACCCCCAAAGCACCTTGTCCCATGTTGATGAGAACAAGGGCCTCGTCCCCACAACCCTGGCCGGTGGTTGTGGGGGTCTGCAGACGGGGGGCTTATCGTAATCTGGAAGCCCCCTTTAACAATGGGACCCCCAGATGCCCCCCCCCTGTGTGAAATGGTAAGGGGGTACAAAAGTACCCCTACCATTTCACCAAAAAAGGTGACAAAAATGGTAAAAATGACAGGAGACGGTCTTTGACAATTCCTTTATTAAAATCTTCTTTTTTTCTGCTCTTCCTTCTTACTTTCTTCATCCTTCAGTTTCTTCATCTTCTCCTTCCGGCATCTTCTTCCATCTTCTTCCATCATCTTCTTCCTCCGATCCGCTTCTTCTTGCTCCGGTCTTCTCGTCCTTCTCGTCTGGCATCTTCTTCCATGGCATCTGCGTCTCTTCTCGGGCCGCTCCTCGCAATAGGAGGCTCCCGCTGTGTGAGGCTTCGCTCCATCTGACAGGTCTTTTATAACGGAGGGCACCTGGTGACCCGCCCCCCTCTGACATCATAGGAAAAGCTATAGGGAATTCCCCATGACGCCCCCGTGCGTCAGAGGGGGGCGGGGTCACTAGGTGCCCTCCGTTATAAAAGACCTGTCAGACGGAGCGAAGCCTCACACAGCGGGAGCCTCCCATTGCGAGGAGCGGCCCGAGAAGAGACGCCGACGCCATGGAAGACGATGCCGGACGAGAAGGACGAGAAGACCGGAGCAAGAAGAAGCGGATCGGAGGAAGAAGATGATGGAAGAAGAAGATGAAAGAAGATGCCGGAAGGAGAAGATGAAGAAACCGAAGGATGAAGAAAGGAAGAAGGAAGAGCAGAAGAAAGAAGATTTTAATAAAGGAATTGTCAAAGACCGTCTCCTGTAATTTTTACCATTTTTGTCACTTTTTTGGTGCAATGGTAGGGGTACTTTTGTTCACACAGGGGGGGCGGGATCTGGGGGTCCCCTTGTTAAAGGGGGCTTCCAGATTCCAATAAGCCCCCCCCCGCCCCCAGACTCCCACAACCACCGGCCAGGGTTGTGGGGATGAGGCCCTTGTCCTCATCAACATGGGGACAAGGTGCTTTGGGGGGACCCCAAAGCACCCTCCCAATTTTGAGGGCATGTGGCCTGGTACGGTTCAGGAGGGAGGGGGGCCGCTCTTGTTCCCCCCTCTTTTCCTGCGGCCTGCCAGGTTGCGTGCTCGGATAAAGGGTCTGGTATGGATTTTGAGGGGGACCCCCCCACGCCATTTTTTTTTTTTGGCTGGGGTTCCCCTTAATATCCATAATATCCCAATGTTGAGGGCATGTGGCCTGGTACGGTTCAGACCTGAAGGCCTGGTTATTGAATTTAGGGGGGACCCCTACGCATTTTTTTTTTTTTTATATCAATGAATGACTGTTCTCTGTGTTACGGAGCCGACAATTCATTTGCCGGCAATAGCCGCAAGTGATTTTAAATAGCTTTTTTTCCTGCAAAAATTACACTTTGTCATTCGAATCATTCGAATTCATTCGAATTCATTTGAATCATTAGTTATATCCGCTATAATAATTTCTTTCGAATTAGTTGAAATTCAATATTGGTAGTTGGATTCGAATAATTTGGAGCTGAAATTCGTAAACTGAATTTTTCCTGCAAAAATTACACTTTGTAATTCGAATCCATTTGAATTTATTCGAATTCATTTGAATCATTTGTTATATCCGCTATAATAATTTCTTTCATATTAGTTGAAATTCGATATTTGGTAGTCGGATTCAAATAATTTGGCGACGAAATTCGTAAACTGAATTTCGTATTCCGTACGGAATTCGTATTCGAAAAAATTCGTACTATGGATTCGTAAATTCGTACGAATTTCGAAAACTTCGTACGAATTTCAAAAACTTCGTACGAATTACGAATTCGTACGAAACTAATCGCACATGTCTACAATGTGGAGTATGTTTTGAGTCACTGCTAAAAGGAGTGAGCTAAGCTACTAAAGAAGGACTTCAGTGTTACCTATGAAGATAAATTATTCCAAATGAACGTGTTATAAGTCTCATTTACTGCTGACAAAAGAGGAACCCCCCCCTTTCCTCTAGGGTTTAATACTTGGTTTGCTGGAATTGGTTTTCAGGGTTCACATACTTACACGCCCAGTGAATCCAGCATTGTCCCGCAGTGATCTGGCACTCAGTGGCCTCATGCTGGGTCCCAAGCCACCACCTTCTTTCCTGACATCATGTGGTGCTGGCTATCTCTTTCAGATTCAAGCAGGTGGACCCCTTATGACATAGTGTAAGCCGATGTTTCCTGGAATATCTAATGTAGGGGAAGCTGCTGAAGGCTGCTGGAGTAAGGCTAACTTAATTCTCCATGAAAATACTCCAATAATCTTAAAAAGCTTAATAAGCTTTGATTTACATAGAAATACCTATCCTATTCAACACTTACCAGTAGGGATGAGCCGAACACCCACCAGTTCTGTTCACAGAACATGCGAACAGGCAAAACATTTGTGTGACCACCGTTAAAGTCTATGGGATGTGAACGTGAAAAATCAAAAGTGCTAATTTTAAAGGCTTATATGCAAGTTATTGTCATAAAAAGTGTTTGGGGACCTGGGTCCTGCCCCAGGGGACATGTATCGATACAAAAAAAGTTTTAAGCAATGATTTTAATAATGCTTAAAGTGAAACAATAAAAATGAAATATACCTTTAAATATCGTGCCTGGGGGGTCTCCTTAGTCTTCCTGTAAAGTAGCGCATCTTTCCCATGTTTATAACAGTACCACAGCAAAATTACATTTCTAAAGGTAAAAATGTAATTTAAAACTGCTCGTGGCTGTAATGTATTGTCAGATCACTGCAATATAGATAAAAAATCATTGAAAAGGACGACGTGGAAAAATACGGTGCTAAAAATACAAAAAAAAATGGCGTGGATGTCCCCCACAAAATCCATACCAAGCCCTTCAGGTCTGGTATGGATGTTAAGGGGAAGCCCAAACCAAAATTTTAAAAAAATATGGCGTGGGGGTGCCCAAGGCCCTCAGGCACTATATACTCTGAACAGCATTATATATATTATATACAGACTATATATAGACTGCACTATATACTCTGCAGAAAAATTGGGCCTTAAGTGTTGGTGGTGCAAGAACAATGTAACCCCCCGCAGTTACTCTTGTTGGGTGCAGGAATGGGCCCTGCTGTAAAATTCTATATCAAAAATTTTAATTACATGCCCCTCTTAAACATGGGCAGAAAAATTGGGCCTTGGGTTTTGGTGGCGCCAGAACACTACCCCTGGACCATTGGACCATGAGTCAGCAGTAATATGAACCTTACTACTGACTGCCCTGTCCAACGAGGCCAAAACGTTGCCTTTCACATGCCGGTAAAGAGCCGTAATGGCCTTCCGTGAAAAGAAATGGCTTTTTGGAACCTGCCACTGTGGTACAGCACATTCCACAAATTCACAAAAGGGGCAGAGTCTACCAGCTGAAAAGGCAGCAGTTGCAGTGCTAGCAATTTGGCCAAGCTAGTATTTAGATGCTGAGCATGTGGATGGCTGGGACCGAATTTCTTTTTACGATTCAGCGACTGGGTTAGGGACACCTATTGCTATACCTTCATTCCTCTCAGTGCAGGTTTTTGAGAGGACTGGAGGTATAGTAGGATTGGAGATTCCAGATGAGGAGCAAGGAGAAGTCCACCTTTTTCTATGATGTGGGTCTTGCAAGTGCTGTTGCCAATGGACTGCATGGCAGGTCGTCATATGTTTGGTCAAGCATGTGGTGCCTGGTGCCCAAGCAGCTGCTGTTCTGGCCACGCTTGATCCGCTTCAGACATAGGTTGCAAACAGCAATGGTGTGATCTGCTGCACATGTGTCGAAAAAAGCCCACACCAAGGAAATTTTAAAAGTCAGCAGGGAGTCAGCAGCACTCTGCATCTGTGGAGCTCTGCGGTGTGATGCAATAGGGTGGCTGCCCTTAAGCTGCCCCTAGAGGACATCCTGCCTCATTGGAGTTGTGCCTCCTCTTCCTCATTTTCCTCCTCTCTTCTATCAGGCACCCAAGTACAGTCAGTGACCTCATCATCCCCTCCCTCCTCATCACTGAAGCAAACTTGGCAGTATGCTGCAGCTGGGGGAACATGACTGCCAGTTTCTTGTCCTTCTGTTGCACCCCCTCTCTCTAGGCTCACGTTACTCCCTTCCTCAAACTGTGAACCAACATCGGAGCCTTCAAATCGCTGCGCATCCTCCAGCAGCATGTAACTGACACTGTGGTTGAATAATTCGGGGGACTCCTCCATACATGATGGTGGGGCTACGGAAGGAGTGACTATGGACAAAGAGCCATGGCCTTGGTGGCCTTCCAGGCATGATGTATTTTTTGTTTTGCAACACCACACTACACTATATTATATACTGTGTACATCGCCTGAAGTGTATTAGAAAGTATACACCAGCAGAGCGCGCTGTGATTGGCCAAAGTATGCAGGTCAGGTGCATGCTTTGGCCAATCATCATACAGCAATGCACTGCGATCTCGCAGTGCATTGTGGGGCGTTCCGTGGAGCTCGAATTTCCCGCGAATGCCCCATAATGTTCGCTGTTCTGTGAACGGTCAAACACCCGATGTTCAAGCCGAACTTATGTTTGACCCGGACATTGAGCTCATCCCTACTTACCAGAAATGCCAGACCCACAGTTCTGAAGTTATTTAAGCCTAGGTTTAAGCCTAGGTTCACACTAGGAACTGTGCAAATCACATGCGATTCTGTGCGGTGTGATTTGAGCCCATTCATTTTTTAAGGCCCAAATCGCACTGCAGCCACATCATAAAGGTGCAGGCACCTTTTTTTTTAGTCATGTTTAAGCCCATGGGATCTGGCTCAGGCAAACGCACTGCCTTTGCGGCCTGCGTTTGGGGTGTATTAACTTTTAATTGACACACTGCAGCTAGGGTTGCCACCTCGTCCCTTTAAAACTGAACACATATTAATTACACAGGTTTTATGGCTGATTAAGGTCATAATTAAACTCACTTGGTGCCTTATCTGCATGAAATTAGCATCAGAACCTGTGTAATTAATATGTGTTCGGGTTTAAAGGAATGATGTAGCAACTCTACCCGCAGCAGATCGCAAAACAAGGTGCAATTGCAATGCAGTGCGAGAAACGCACAGTATTCACTGCGTTTCCCGCACCTCATCAGTATGAACCAGGGCTAAATGCTTGGGTAAGGCTGGGTTCACATTGGAACACACAGCGTCTCACAGCAGGAGGGGTCTCCATTCACTGTTTCAGGTCCGATTTCAGCCCGAATTTTGGGCTGAATTCAGACCTGAAACGGACCAAAAGATTCACAGGGCTCCTGTGCAATTCGCACCGGAGCCGCTGCAGAGATATGCGAACCAGCTCCATAGAGAGTCGGTCACAATCTCCTGCTATGCAAATTGGATAACCCGCAGCCTCATAGTCTCCTGATCTTCCTCCTAGCTCTTTGGTCACGCTCAAGTTCAACAGCAGCGCAACTAAAAAGTGTTTAATGAGTTATAAAAAAAGATATAAAACCAGCATAGCATAAATTTGATTTATTTAAAAGAAAATAAAAACAATTACAAATATCAGCTCTAGCATGCCTGACATTTTTTGTTCATTGACTTCATCAGGGGCATAGTGCTGACTACACAACTGCTTTTTTAAAACAAACTGAACCCTTTCAATGCTCAGACGATCCTAACCCTTTCCCAATGCCCAATCCATGGTCACATACAAAACTCCATCTCATATAACATCTAAACCTAATACAATTCTAATAAAAGGAATTTAAAACATTGTACACTATATATTACGGTATATATATTAAAATATATTATAGGATATATATATATATATATATATATATATATATATGTAGCCCCTTGTTCCTAAAAATTGGGCTATAGTGTAAATTTAGTTTTTGGCTGAGCTGTAAACAGCTCAGATTTGATTGTATATTTGGTTCTGTTCTTTTTTTTTTTAAATCTTTATTTATAATTGTTTCTCCAAATACATCACTATAATCACATAATTTCATGACATCTTAAAATCATTTTTGACATACTTTTTTATCCTCCCCTTCCCTCCCCCACCCCGCCCCCCCACCTTGCTTAATTCTCTAAGAGGGTCCATGTCTTAACTCCTTTTTGTACGTGGAAAACTCCCAACCATAAAAATGTGAAAGGAAATCTTAACTCATAATATCGGCTACAAACCTCCAAGATTCTTTAAAGTTATCCCAGTCCGCCCACTTATCAACCGGTACTACCTTGGCCTCTCTCTCGGTCCCTTCCGCGGTTTCTATTCTTTGAATCTCATTGACGCGAAGAATCCAGTCCCGCAAAGTCGGGCTCGCAACCTCCCCCCATTTCATTGGGACTAGACTCTTAGCCTCATTTAAGAGAATCGGGATCAGGGATGTTTTGTAGTGCTTCCATGGGATCTCAGTCCCGTGAAACAAGCACACCCATGGGTCTTCTATGATTACTTCCTTTGTAATTACCAAGATCAAATCCAGTACTCCTTTCCAGAACTTACTAATCACCGGACAATCCCATAAGATGTGCGCTAGTGTGCCCCTTAATTTGCAGCCCCTCCAACAATTGGGGGAAACTCCAGATTGAAATTTGCACAGTTTGTCGGGGGTTATATACCATCTTGCCAGGCTTTTGAAATTATTTTCGACTGTTTTAATGGAAAATACTGAACTATAAATTATTTTTAATATTTTCTCCATCCTATTTTTACCACATTGTGTCCCCAATTCTTCCTCCCATTTCGTGACGTATGGGGGTCCGTCCAACGCGTCTTCGTTTATTAAGATTCTGTAGATTCGGGAGACACTATGTCTCGCATCCCCCCGGATACAAAGTTTTTCCAATTGAGTGTACTTGTCTGGTTCTGTTCTAAACTTGGCTGAGTTGTGCATTTCCACAGGACAGTGTGAGAATTACGGTTAATTTAGGGTGCTTACAGCAAATTCGAAAGCTGCGGAACACCCTTTAAAAGTCTATAGGAGAAATCAAAAGTGATCATTTTAAAGGTTTATATGCATGGTATCATCATAAAAAGTGTTTGGGGACCTGGGTCCTGCCCCAGGGGACATGTATCAATGCAAAAAAAAGTTTTAAAAAAGGCAGTTTTTTCAGGAGCAGTAATTTTAAGAATGCTTAAAATGAAGCAATAAAAGTGAAATATGTTAACTTTTATGTGTATTGCCGGGACCGACAATTCATTATAGCTGCCAGTACTTTTTAAATAATTTTTTTTCCTTTAGAAATTTCATTTTGCTCTTGGACTGTTCTAAACACGGGAAACATGCGCCACTTTACAGGCATACTATAGACACCCCCCATGTACAAAAATTTAAAGGAATATTTCACTTTTATTGTTTCACTTTAAGCATTCTTAAAATCACTACTCCCAAAGAAAAACTTGCATATAAGCCTTTAAAATTAGCACTTTTGATTATTCATGTTAGTGTGCTTTAATGGTGTTCGCGTTTTTACTTTTCAATCAGTTTTTATTGAATTTCATAACATACAGTAAAGATGCAAATTACACATTGTATGCCGTTAAAATAAATTAACTCAGAATAGCACTTAAATAATGTCAACTCAATTATCAATGAAGTGTTACAGAACAAGAATTACTGTTATTAAAATGCTACAAAACGCAATACATTCAATATAGAAATATAAGATCAATATAGTAACATAAGATCAAATAGAAGAATATGTCTTCTAGACACCCCCATGGGGACTACACTGTGTCTAAGAGGAGAACGTTGCCACAACAATAGAACTTATCCAGGAACCTGTGTCCATACTCTAGAACCCAGAGGCAAAAGTGTATATCAATCTGTTAGATATGAGTGTTACAAAAAGTAAGTACTAGTCGACCATTGTTTCCATGATGCCCACTTGGTTTTTTCCTTGGGTAATTTGCCCTTACTGGATGCCATCATTAATTCATAACTATAATGTAGGTTTACGGTATCTAAGAGGTGAGTGATAGAGGGAGTTGTATCTGACTTCCATAATCTGGTTATAGTTAACCTAGCTGCCAATAGGATATGTGTCGTCACATGACGAAATGAAAAGGGTATGTCTTCAATGGATAAATTCAGGATAGCTAGGCCCGGAGACATTGGTATATCTATCTGGGATATATCTTTTAAGAGAAGAAAAACGGTTTTCCAGTATTCCTGTATGAGGGTACATTCCCAAAATATGTGGAATATGCTTCCTATGTTGGAATTACATCTCCAGCACTTATTAGATAATGTGGGATAGAATGTTGCCAAGCGAGAAGGCGTCAAATACCATCTAAGGGACAATTTTTGTGTGAGTTCCCACAACGCAGAGCTTTTCGTGGATTTGTATACACTTCGTGAAGCTTGTTCCCATTGTGATTCTGTATAAGTCGTTGCTAGATCATTTTCCCAGTGTGTATGTGGTGTGGATTTAGTATATACACGCTTTTGGTTCAGGGTGTTGTATACAAGTGAAATACCCTTCTGTTTAGGAAATTCAAAGTGCAGGTATTTCCATATTACTGAAGAAACTGTATATAAGGGAGGTTTGATTTTGTTAAGGCATTTCAGAAGTTTGGAATATGCAATAAGGTCTGATTCAGGCAAGTGAAATTCATTTTGGAGGGTTGAAAAGGATTTTGGGTTTGAGTCATGAAATAGTTGATTTATGAATGAGATTTTTCGGTTAGACCAATGGGATGTAGATAATTCAGGTGAGATGTGGTTTAAGACTTCTATAGGTATCGGTATCTGTGTAGTAGTGGGTTCTTGATGGATAGTTTGGGTTAGAATTTTCCATGCTCTGACCGTGGCTATCATGGTAGGGGGAATCGCTTTTGGTATTTTAGCATCTAATGGAGTGCTCAACAACCAATTTTTTAAACTAGGACGAAATAGTAAGGAAAGTTCTATATTGCACCAGTTTTTATTCGGATCTTGCTGAAACCACTCAGTTGCTTGAGCTATGATCGCTGGAGTGTGATAATCTGTAAAATCTATTGAACCTGATCCTCCCGCTAATTTGTGTATCCTAAGTATAGAATGAGCGCATCTAGGTTTTGTACCGTGCCAAATACATCGGTTGAGTATCGTTTGAAGTGACTTAAAGTAATATTTAGGAATAAGAATAGGAATGGTCCTAAACAGGTATAAAATTTGAGGTAAATGCATCATCTTGAACGCCGCTAATCTGCCAGACCATGACAGTTCCATTTTAGCTAATTTCTGAGATTCAGTACGTAATTTATCTAAGAGAGGCTTGAAGTTTGATGAAAAGAGGAGTTTAGTGGTTCTAGTGAGTTGAATACCTAGGTAAGAAATGCTGTGTTCAGACCATGTGAAGGGGTATTGGGCTTGTAATAGTAATTTAGTGGTGGAATTCAATTTGAGATCTAGTATTTGTGATTTGGTGACATTTAGCTTGTAAAATGATATTCGTCCAAACCAATCTAAAACGTCTCAGGCTGCTGCTAAGGAGGAGGTAGGATTTGATAATATTAAAATCACATCATCAGCAAAAAGACTAATCTTATGAGTAGTGTTGCCAACAGTTATGCCTGAGATGTTCGAGTTTGTGCGTATGTGCTCAGCTAAAGGTTCTATAGTTAGATCAAAAATTAAGGGCGACAATGGGCAACCCTGACGGGTACCGTTCGAAATTTGGAATGGATGAGATATCATATTAGCCGAAAAAACTTGAGCAGCTGGGCAAGTATATAGTGCCATGATAGCATTATAAATATTGTCTTTAAACCCAAATTTCATGAGAACTTTCTGTAGATAGGTCCAGTGCACCCGATCAAATGCCTTCTCTGCATCTAAAGAAAGAAGCAGAGAAGGTGTTCCACTGGAATTTATGCAATGGATTAAGTCAATCATGCGTCGCGTCGGATGCTTGCCTCCCTTTAATAAATCCTGTTTGGTCTTTGTGAATCAGGTCTGGCATAATCTTCATTAAGCGTCTAGCAATAGTTTTGGCGTATATTTTTAAATCAAGGTTAAGTAAGGAGATTGGCCGGAAGTTTTGTGGGGCAGTCGGATCTTTTTCAGGTTTTGGGAGAGTGATAATTAATGCGTTTAGCGATTCTACAGGGAATTTGGAAGAATATGCAGCTTGGTTAAGAAATTTCAGCAAGTGTGGAAATAAATAGGTAGAGAATTGTTTGAAGTATTCCCCTGTAAGGCCATCCGGGCCTGGTGTTTTGTTACAAGGCAGTGATGAGATGGTAGCTAGAAGTTCTGGTGCTGAAAAAGGAGCATTTAAATAAGTCGGTAAATTTATCTTATGGAGAAAGTCATCAATTTCCTCTGGGGATGGTTGGTGGGTTGTAGGGTCATTCTTGAGATTATATAGGTCACTATAGTAATCGCTAAAAGCATTCGCAATGTCTTGTGGATTAGATAGCTTCACTTTCGAGTGTGGGTGGAATAAGAAGGGAATTTTAGATTTAACTCTAGCCCCTTTGATACGTTGTGCTAATCTTTTTCCTGCCTTATTGGATGTGGAATAAGAGATGGCTTTGAATTTGCGTTGCATATGTTCGTATGTATGGAGAAGAAGCAGCCTGAGTTCCTGTCTAAGCGACATTAATTGTGCTAGTGTAGTGGGACATGCAGATGACTTATGGTCTGCCTCCAAATGAGCAATTTGGGAAGTAAGGGAGTCTATTTGTTGTGTTCTTTGCCCAGTTTTATAAGAACACCTCTCATTACCGCTTTATGCGCGTTCCACACCACGGCAGGATCCCCCACTGAATCAGTGTTTAATTCAAAATATTCTTTCAAATGAGTAGCAATTTCTTTGGAGTATGTAGCATGTTGTAATATGAAATTATTGGCTCTCCAGAGAAAAAAGTTCAGTTGAGGAGACGTATCATCAATAATTATCGAAATTGGGTTGTGGTCTGACCATGTCATGGTGTGGATAACAGAGGTAGTCACCTTTTGTAATAACAAACATGTCAATTCTGGAATACGACTTGTGTTGCGGGGAGAAATAAGTATAATCCCTCTCTGATCCATGGTGGCATCTCCAGACATCGTAAAGATCAGACGATGTCAGGATTTGCCCCAGGGGAGAGGGTCTTCTCTTATCCGCTGAAGTAGTGTCCATATAAATATCTGCAACCATATTAAAGTCTCCGCATACAAGAAGATATCCTGGTTGTAACTCTTTAATTTTGGTCAAAGTCTTTTTGACAAAATTTGCCTGTCTAGAATTGGGAGCATACAAGTTGAGTAAGGTATATTTAGTTCCATTAATCATACAGATTAAAATAAGAAAACGACCATTGGGGTCACCTATTTCTTTTATGAGGTGGAAGTCAGTGTCTTTCTTGATCGCTACAAGCACTCCTCTCTTCTTGGAAGAGAAATTAGAATAGAAAATAAGGGGAAATTTGTTACTGCGACATAAAGTGGCTGAAAGTGGGGTCAAGTGTGTCTCTTGGACACATAAGATATCACTATCAAGCTTTTCAGCAGTACGCCACAAAGATTGTCTCTTTGCTGGGTGGTTGAGACCCTTGGCGTTCAAGGATACTATCGTGAATGGCATATTTCCTGTTGTGGCTAAGTGATGGATCGTGGGAGACTATAACACTTACAGTTTGCAGATATTTCTTGGTGTATACAGTAAATTCAGTTCCTTTCGGCTTATCAGGATACCTGGGTTCCGTAACTAGATGTATTTCTATAAAACCTGGAATGAAATTACAATTATATATAACAGCTATTTAAAAATATAGCAAAAGATATGAAAACAGGATGCGGCAGATTTGTGTCAAGCACAAAAAAAAAAGCAAAGAGTCAGCTTTTACTGCTGCAGTGTGGAACAGTTAATACCAAAGGCAAGTGAGATCAAACAAAATTCCTGGAGGGGACGCTATAAACGTAGTTAGCGGACCGCTCAGGAGCCAGATACTTCCATAGGTTGATGATTCCGGGATCTTTGATTGTAGTGATATGTTGAAGGACGTTTTGGAAGAAGCGAAGTTTCATCTTTGTGGTATTCCGGGATTATTCCCCATTCTTTCAAAAGTTTCAAACCCTTGAGTAGGTCATTTATTATATGAGTGGATCCGTTTTTGGAGACAATTAGTGTGGCCGGGTAGCGCCATTTGTATAGAATCTTATGGTTTTGCATTCCTTTAGTTATGGGGTTCAAATCTCTACGTAGTTGAAGCGTATATCTTGATAAATCAGGAAATATTTGAACACCCTCAAACGGACGTGGTAAAGGGCCTTTCAATCTGGCTTCTGACATCATTTTTTCTTTAATATGGAAAAAATGGATCCTCATAAGTATATCTCTAGGCACTGATGCAGCCAGGTGTGAAGGTTTTGCAATTCTGTGTATTCTGTCAATTATAATGTCACGTGGCGTAACTTCAGGTAGAATAGTGCGTATAAGTTCTTTGGCGTATTTGGGTAATTCTGGAGTTGTTATATTTTCGGGGACCCCCCTTAACTTGACATTGTTTCGTCTAGAGCGGTCTTCCAAATTTGCTAATTTGCCCCTTATCCACTCTTGTTCATCTTTTACCTCATCAATAGAATCAATGATGTCATTCACTGTGGAGAAGCATTCCATCATACCTTTCTCAATAGTGGATACTCTGTTATCTATTAGACTGACATCTGTAGTGAGTTTAGTAAATAGAGTGGATAAATCAGTCACAAGAGAGGAATGCAGTGATATTAACATCTCTTTCAGTGTAGTGTCAATAACAGGCTGACCGCAGGTTGGGAAGAATGCCATTGAGGAATGTAAGGCCTGGTTAGATTGTAGTGGAATAAAAGCCTGGGGCTCAATTTCTGAGTGAGGTGGCCGCTGTGCTAGAGAATCCATTCTCATTTTTGCCTTAGCTGGGCTGTTCATTAAGGGATCCCCCTCTGTGTCATTGTCATGGGAGCTAGACATCTCCCTGTTTGGTGAGTCACCAGAAATGTTATTAGGGATTTCTGTATGTTTAGTCTGAGGCGCTGCTATGCCTTCAGCTCCATTTTGATTCTGACTGACCAGCGCTTCAGGAGGGTACAGGAGTGTGGTGAGCTTTTGGGGCTTGTGGTCCCCAGTTCTCTTACGGGACATTGTTGTGGGTCACTAACGGACTAATGTGGGGAAGTTTTTGTACAAAAATACCGGCTCCAGCGTTCCCTAATCGTTCCGGTTCGTCTCCCTCACAGCAGAGCTCAGCACTAAGCGTCCATCTCTCTTGCCGGCTGGCCACGCCCCTCGGTGTTCGCGTTTTTGAAAAAAAAATTTGCCTGTTCGCATGTTCTGATGCGAAACGAACAGGGGGGTGTTCGGCTCATCCCTAGTTCTGTCCTTTGGATTCAAGGAGTCTGTAAGTGATCTTCTATAAAGGTATCTGAAACCTCCCCTAAACCTCTTTCCTACAACCTTTCTCAAGTTCTCATTAAAGCATTGAAAAATACCTAAAGTGACTGGCCTATATTCTGTTTTAACTCCCCAATATAGCCATGGATTCAGCCGTGGGGTGAATGTAAGCTTGCTCCCTGCCTCTGGAGGTACTTCTTTGCTCCCAGTAGACCCAGGGGGGGCGCTACATATATTTTATCCTATATATAAAAAATATCTAGTAAAACATTATATAGATGCATTATACCACATATATTGCACTATAATTGACAGACAGTCTATATTGCACTACAATGGGAGGCGGCCTCCCTTCCAAGTAATCTGGAAACCCAGAAGTGGGTGAAGGAGCTGCGGCTGGATGTCAAAATATTACAAACACAGTTGTTATTTGTGAACTGATGTAATTCTTGGCTGGAAGGGGGTGGACCAAAAATTTTGAAATAAAAGGTAAAAAAAAAAAAAGTTGCCATTTTATGGATAAGTTCAGGGGAGGATTACTATGGGGTTGATTTACTAAACACAACTCGTCTGTTCACTTTGCAAGGGGAGTTGCCTTTTGCAAGGGAATTCTATCCAGAGCTTAGTGAATGTTGTACACTTGTGCAAAAAATATCCAATTATATGTAAGGAAAAAAATATTTAGCATATTTGCTTGCATGTGATTGGATGATGGAAGTCAGCAGAACTTCACCCCATTCATTAAGTTCTGGGGAAAATTGCCTTGCAAAGTGATCAATCCATTTGCTTTTAGCAAATCAACCCCTATATTACAATCAAGCATTTGGGAGTAATGGTGTGCTTTAAAGTGTTACTAAATCCCGGACCCTGTATTCACTATATCTGGTCTCCCGCAGTACACAGAACATGGAAATGCAATTATTTTAGTAAATATAGACTGCTAAACACCTTTTCTCATCAGCAGTATATAGCAGTCTCGTGATTTCTATCAGTGTCTGGTTAAAGCTTGTAAGAGGAGTTTTTATTCTCCCACAATTGTTTAATGAGAATGCAGGACCCCTGGCCCTCAGTCTGGACAGTGCTGTTTGGCCCTGTGCTGCTCACATGCACTGTCTCAAGAAAAAAAATCTCTCTAGCAATACACACCAAACTGAGCATGTGCAGCCTGTCCCCTGGTTCTGTAAATATTAGGTTATTTTTTTGAAGACAATGGAAGAAGGAGATGAACAGTGAAGACATGATCAAAAAGCCTTTTTACACAATGCAGAGGAATAACCCCTTAGGTTCCACAGTGAGTATAATAAGCATGCTTTACTGCATATACAGACTGATTTTTCCTGTTTTTGGTTTAGTAACATTTTAAGTATATGTAAATGATTGAATGTCCATAGCCTGGCTACAGGTTCACTTTAAGATTACAGGTCATTTTATTCCAAATGTGTGTATTTCTTTTTTAATCAACCAATCACGTGCTTCATTTCATTTCCAGCCTGCTTTAGAATCATAAAAGAGAGAAACCCAGTACATTTATGTCTTCATTTTATTTTCTTCTGTTTGTTTAGTCTTTTTTATAAATGTCACACACAGCATCTGCTCTACACGTCCAAAAATTGGTTACTATGGTGACAATCTGTAGCATTTTGGAGTTGTGGAGTTGTTGTTCTTCATGGACAATCTCATACTGTCATCTGTTTCTGTTTCTTCTAAAAAGAAAAGCATTTAAGTGTACATTTATTAAACTGCAATGTAGAGGGCCTTTACACATCATGGCCCTTTACTACAGGTGACGCTCCCAGAGAGGAGCCTGATTGTTAACATTTATGACTGAGAAGAGACGCAAATGAAGTGTGATGAATGGACGCGATGTGTAGTGTAAGCAGAACCGAGACGAGGAGTGGGCAGGAAGGGAAGCTTCCCTGGGCACAGCAGAGCAAGAGGACAGAGAATGGACACAGGGAATAAACCCATTCTACGGCATGCATTAACAGTGGGGGAGGGGATGCAGTTCCGCATCCTTGCTCTGGGTGCTAGATGGACCTGTCCCAATCCTGACTGTAAGGGCTAGTTTACACTTGCTTCAAAACATGGCTTTGGAGACGCTTTGTTAAAGCTCTCTGAACGCCAGCCAAAGCTCCTGTCACTAAATAAAATGGTTAGCTTACAGTCCTGTTTACACCTGCTTTTGCTTGGTGCTTCGATGAGATTTAGATGAGGCTTCGTTGGGGCTTTGGTGGAGCTTCGATGGGGCTTTGGTGGAGCTTCGATGGTGCTTCGGTGGGGCATCAGTGGAGCTTCAAGCAAGATTTGCCATATACTTCTATGGAGGCTTTGAAGAGGCTTTGAAGCACCACTAAATCTACCTGGGGTATAATTTTTGAAGCGAAGCCGAAACCAGGCAAAGCAAAGCAAAAGCAGGTGTAAACAGGACTTTAATCTAACCATTTTTATTAGTGACAGGAGCTTTGACTAGTGTTCAGAGATCTTTAACAAAGCTTGTCCGAAGCCTTGTTGAAGCCGAAGCAAGTGTAAATGAGCTCATCAAGTACTCATCAATGAAAAATAAAATAATACAAATTTGACAAAATAATGCCGCGTACACACGGTCGGATTTTCCGAAAACAAATGTTCGATGGGAGCTTGTTGTCGGAAATTCCGACCATGTGGAGGCTCCATCGGACATTTTTTTGTCAGGATTTCCGACAACAAAAATTTGAGAGCTGGTTCTTAAATTTTCAGACAACAAAATCTGTTGTCGGAAATTCCGAGCATGTGTAGACAATTCCGATGCACCAAATTCCACGCATGCTCTGAATCAAGTACATTTTTTAATCTTTTAAAACAGCGCATTCTCTTCTTCTTTATAATGCTATAATCAGGGCTCAAAATTTCAAGTCCTGAGCTACTAGCCAGGCCTCAAGGGTTACTCGACCACCAGTTGCCCGCCCCTAATTCTGCCCCTAATTCCGCCCCTAAACACGCCCTCATAAATTATCTCATGAAATGACACTTAAATGTATTATACAGAATTAAGTTATAAAAATAAATATTAACAACAACTGTATCCATGCTCACCAATGCAGGCTCTGTGTGTCCACCATGCAGCCTTGTGGCCACCAATGCAGCCTTGTGTCCACCATGCAGCCTTGTGGCCACCAATGCAGCCTTGTGTCCACCATGCAGCCTTGTGCCCACCAATGCAGCCTTGTGCCCACCAATGCAGCCTTGTGTCCACCATGCAGCCATGTGTCCACCGTGCAGCATTGTGCCCACCAATGCAGCCTTGTGCCCACCATGCAGCCTTGTGCCCACCAATTCAGCCTTGTGCCCAGTGCCCACCATGCAGCCTTGTGCCAACCAATGCAGCTTTGTGTCCACCAAGCAGCCTTGTGCCCAGTGCTCACCAATGCAGCCTTGTGCCCACCAATGCAGCCTTGTGCTTAGTGTCCACCAATGCAGACTTGTGCCCAGTGCCCACCAATGCAGCATTGTGCCCACCATGCAGCCTTGTGCCCACCAATGCAGCCTTGTGCCCACCAATGGAGCCTTGTGCCCAGTGCCCACCAATGCAGCCTTGTGCCCACCAATACAGCCTTGTACCCACCAATACAGCCGTGTGCCCACCAATGCAGCCTTGTGCCCAGTGCCCACCACTGCAGCCTTGTGCCCACCAATGCAGCCTTCTGCCCACCAATACAGTCTTGTGCCCATCAATGCAGCCGTGTCCACCATGCAGCCGTGTGTCCACCATTCAGCCTGTGTCCACTATACAGCATTGTGCCCACCAATGCATCCTTTTGCCCATCATGCAGCCTTGTGCCCACCAATGCAGCGTTGTGTCCACCATGCAGCCGTGTGCCCACCAATGCAGCTTTGTGTCCACCATGCAACCTTGTGCCCAGTGCTCACCATGCAGCCTTGTGCCCACCATGCAGCCTTGTGTCCACCATGCAGCCTTGTGCCCACCATGCAGCATTGTGCCCACCAATGCAGCTTTGTGTCCACCATGCAGCCTTGTGCCCAACAATCCAGTCTTGTGTCCACCATGCACACGATAACAGCTTTATTTCAATTGCTGTGTTCCCCCGGCGCAACGTCGTATACAGCCCCACCCCGCCCCCTGTTCCGGGAACTTTGATTGACAGATCATCCGTCACTGGGATTGAACGGGTGATCTGTCTACCAAAGTCCTGGGACCAGGAGGAGGGGCTGTATCTGACAGCAAGTGGCGGGGAACACGGCTATTGAAATGAAAACTGTTACCGATGTGTTCCCGCGCTGCACTCTGAACACCTGGGTGTCTCTCTCTCTCTCTCTTCCCCTCCGTGATCGCTGGGAGAAAGACTCCTATTCCACACAGGCTGCCGGCTCACCGCCAGCTCCCAGGCAGCCCTTCCTCGCCAGTCGCCAGCCCTTAACATCCACTCGCAAAATGCGAGCAGGCGAGTGGATTTTTTGAGGGCTGCTATAATAATGAAGTTGTTTTGCTGCTGATATTCACACAGAGTTCAGAAGAACTGATTTCTTTATTATTTCTCTTCTGATCTTCTGAATAATATTTTTAATTTTTTTTCATCAGATCTCTATAATAATGTTTAGAATTTATTTTTATAGTGATCTTTTTTTATGTATTATTTATTTTATCATGATCTCCTGTTGTTTTGTTTTTTATTTTTTGTCGTTTTGTCTGTCAAGTTACCACAACACCATTATTATCTTTATTTTTTAACCTCAAGGAGGTTGTTTGGTGTTGGTGTCCCTTGTTAATTTGACATTGTATTTTAGAAATGTACCTGCCTACTCACAAACAAACTGTCCTTTTTGAAGTAAAACACATAGGCAAGTATTTGTGAAAAAAAAATAGATGTTTATTATGTGGTCATTACAAAATAAAGAGGAAGGCAACGCTGGATAAACTGGTGAAATTGGCAAAACCTTTGTACCCCCGGGCACACATCAACTATTTTACATGCAAAATTGGTGGCCTGAGGAGTCCATATAATAGTGAGCACAATTCGGTCCAGGACTCCAAGATATCAGGAACAGCAGCAGATGACATATATGTCATCAGACTGTGGTCATACAACAGCCTGTGTCTTTTGTCAGACCAGACTGAACCCAGGCCATCACTCTCTTGTCTTCCTTACACGTTTCCTTCCAGGCTGTGGCTGTGGTTTTGGAGTTGTGGCAGGAGGTGGAGGAGGAGGACGATGGTCAAACTCACAAACCTGGCTTTTGCTTGTGAGTTCGCCCCTGCCACTTACCCCCGCCTCCTCCTAGCTGAGGCTTTCCTGTGTATGAAAAAGGGACATAGTTTTAGTTTTTTGGTCATCAATCACACACAATTTTCAGCTCATGACTGTTGCAAATTGAATGTTAATAAATAGAAAAGACTATCATTCTGACCCCAGCATTTTTCATTCTTATCCCAATCATTTTTGGCCACTACTGTCTATTAATATGTAAACCACTTTGTTAAATCAAAAATTAGTGATCAATAGTAACATCTAGTTAACATCATTAATTTTTGGACAGGAAATATGTTGAACAATGCTATACCTGGCTAAAGCTGGGCTCCTCCACTTCTTCCTGGCTGGAAGGTTGGATGTCGGAAGCCTCAGCTGGGGTGGAAGGAAGCGTTGAAGGAAGAGTCGAGAGTGCTGGCCTGGGTTCACTCTGGTCTGACAGAAAACGCAGTCTGTTGTAGTACCACAGCCTGGGGACATAAATGTCATCTGCTGCTGCTCCTGATCTCTGGGAATCCTGGACCTTCTTACGCTCCCTAATATAAGTGCTCCTCAGGCAACCAAAGAAGCGATCTATTTTCTCTGCAAGACACAACACAAGACAAACCCTAATGTCAGGTTAAACTCTCCTAATCTTGTCCCAATATAGGCCTCAATCTATAAGCAGTATAGGCCACTGATGCACCAAGTTAAAATTGTACCTTCGTTATCACGATCGGCGCTTCCGCTACACCTTTCTCCGCTCACAGATAGTATGTACAATGCACGCATGTTACGATTTATATACATTGCGCCCGCCCCTGACCTTCTTTTTAGTCTATTCCCCGCCCCCTTCTCTTTCGGCGCAGTGGGAGAGCACATGGCGGAGACAGAGCAGGTGCTTGATAATCTCAGCAAAGACGAGAAAAGCCCAGGGCCACAAACGTCCCGATCCAGGAAGAAATTTAAGGCCTCAAATATGGCCTTTGTAGAGATGGTGGAGATGGTGGACATCTTGAAGTGGGCCGACTATGATGGGAAGTATGGACCGTACCCAAATGTGAGAAAGGCCAAGATCATGAGTAAAGTTGTGAAAAGTCTGCATAGGAATTTTGGGGTACGACGATCCAAGGAGCAATTGAGACCAGAAATTGAGAGAGCATGATCATTACAGCAGAATCAAGAATCAAGAGAGTTCTGCAAAAAAGTAAGTATTTGTCGCGTGTTCCTATTATTATTATTATTATTACTTGCATGCTGCTCCATGTGCTTTACTTTACTGTTGTACTGTTTAAAATGGCAAGTTTCAGGTTCGTGAGCACAGTAATCGTTTGTAGTAAACATTGTTTGTTTGTCCACAAATACAATGTTTTTGGCAGATGCAGGTTAACTACAACTACATGTCTATTTATATTAAAAGAAGTTTAGTACATTGTTGTCTAGATGGGTTTGTAACTAGAATGAAATGCAAACTTGATTCAGTGTAAGGAGAGGACACTTAGCAGCTGTTTACACATCTGGACGCAGGAGCACTAGTGTGGGACACCAGAACAAACATTTTAGGGTGTCCCACACAGGTGCTCCAGTGGATACTAGGGGTGTCTCCATGTGTGAAACTTGACCAAAACAGGTAAGTATTGCAGCTTTAAAAAGGGAAATAAAAAATGTCTTCAGCTTGGAACTCGGACAAAAAAGACAATTGTACGACACTTCCAAGCAATGTCTCATATTCCTATTTATGGTCTCAAATATCTGTGTGCTAAGTATACCTTTTTTTTATTCACATAGGGGAGAAAAAACTCAGGACATCAGAGGACACCAGGGACCCACAACCTCCTAAAGAAGGTGAAATCTCCACACCACAACCTGAGGATGTGGAGGAAGGAGAGGTTTATGAATTGTGCAAAATAGTGAATACAACAGATGAGTGTCTGCATATTTATAATACATGATGTGTTTTTTAATTTTAGGTGATGTGGATGTTGTGGAAGAAGAATCTCATTTCACAAGTCAAAGTGCAGACGTCCTCATCGGGGAGATCATGTTGTGCAATGGGGATTTACAGAAGATCAAGGAAGACATCAATGATGTTGAAAAAAGTCTCAAAAACATCATTGATGTTTAGGCAGAATCTAAAACACCACAAAATTAGTAAATTTGTTTATATTTTTATAATTTTTCTAACTGTTTTAAAGTATATTAAAAGCCACATTTTGAAGATGCACACAGTGTGTCAACATTTGCTATCTGCCTTTACAGGATATCAATGTACGTGTTTTGTGGGTGCAACCCCTTCCTCGCAAGTCGCAACTAAAGTAGCTGAGAGGAAGGAGTTGCACCCCCAAAACGCGTCCATTGATCCCCCATGATGGCAGCTAGCACATGTTGACATTATGCATGGGATCAGGAGAGAAATCACCATTTTGACTCTCAATTTGTGTGCATCTTCAAAATTTGGCTTTCACAGGGGTGACATCACCCCATCTGATGAAGGCAAGATCAACACAGTTTGTACATACTAATGTCTAATATTGCCTTCAATTTATCAAAGTTGAACTTTGTAAGTTCTGGAGTTGTGTATTGTTTTATGGTTTTAAACATGCCTGTTTACCCCAAAAAAGGATATTTCTACTGTCAAACAAAAAAATGTTATTCCAAAAATATGTTGGTTTGTTCAAAAACCCTTTTATAAAGCACATGTGAATGTGCACAGAGTAAAACGTTTTCTACTCAACAATGTGTGGCTTCTTCTTTCAATGCACAATACCAGTTTTTTAAGTAAGTTGGTGTTTACAGTGACAATGGGGGTTATTTACTAAAGGCAAATCCACTTTGCACTACAAGTACACTTTCAGTGCAGTTTCAGTGCAGTTTCAAGTGTTTGTGGTGCAAAGTGGATTTTCCTTTAGTAAATAACACCCACCAGCAACCAAACTTTACATAGCATTAGCAAGCGTTTACAGCTGGGACTGGATAGTTGTGGAGCAGGGCAGGGGCCAGGGGGGCTCTGTTTGGGCCTGGGCCAGCCCTGAGCTGTAGTTGTGGAGCAGGGCAGGGGCAAGGGGGGCTCTGTCTGGGCCTGGACCGGCCCTGAGCTCTGCCTCTGACTGTTCAAGTGGCACTGCCAGTGTGCCTGGCCTGCTGCCTGCAGAAATGAGCTGGTGAGTGTAAATAGTCACTGCAAATATTTTATTTAATAATTTCCACCATCACCACCATCTGGGATTGCCTGCCTGTCTGTGTCTCCCTGAGTCACTCACTCCAGTGGAGGAATTATAAGGGTCGCAACAGTCTCACTTGCGACTGGGCCCTGTAGTTCCACCACTTCAGGGGGGCCTGCCCGTGTGAGGGGCCCGCCTGATTGTTCTGTGTCCACTCTGGCTGCTGTGGTGAGTGCGGCCTGTGTCGGTTTGTTCTGCCGTGGGAAGGGGGGCTTTCGCCCGCTGAGGGGAGAGAGAGAGGGCAGAGTCACTTTATTTTTCAGTGTCCGCGGACACTGAAAAATAGTCAACAGACCTGCTGACACCAATTGAGTGAAGGCAGGGGAGGAGCTCTCCCTGCTGCGACTGCGTGGAGTCCCTGTCCCGACTACCCATGAGGCAAGGCATTCCTGGAGGAGGCAATGGTATTCTGAGGGGGAATCGATTGACTGTAAGTAAAGTCACATTTTGCAGTGCAATCGATCCCAACCTCCACCACCTCTGCCTCTTACTGATCCTATGTGTGGAACAAGTGCAGCACTAAGGAATCAGCTTCAAACATGAAGTAAACAAATAATTGAAAATGGGTGAACATATATAGTGACATATAATAATTAATAATGGTTATAAAGTCCACTGTGAACCCTGAAAAGGGATTGAAAACTCAAAGAAAATATATCAATGGTAATAAAAAGTCCAAATAGTGATATCATATAAAACGTGAATGATTATCAAAACAAGTATTTAAGTGAATGTCCAAATAAACATGTGACCAGAGGAATCCACCACCAAAAGCACTAGCCGCTTATCAGAGGGCGTGGACCCACCCAGGTATACACCTGGTGAGTCAAACAGGCTTTATATGATGATCCTATGGATCCAGATTCTATGTGTAGATGTAACCTTCAGGCAGTCACTCTCATAGGTGTAGAATATGACAAATTAGAGATGCATGGAAGAATGAACCCAATCAGGAAGATGTGGAAGAAGGAGAAAGGGGCACATAGTGTAATTCCGTAGGGAATGTTTTATTAAAAAGTAATATAAGAATTGCACTTACATACTCCAAGTAGAACAAAGCGCTTTAACCACTTCAGCCCCGGACCATTTGGCAGCCAAAGGACCAGAGGTCTTTTTTTTCAATTTCGCACTGCACTACTTTAACTGGTAATTGCGCGGTCATGCAATTTTGTAACCAAACGAAATTTGCGTCCTTTTCTTCCCACAAATAGAGCTTTCTTTTGATGGTATTTGATTGCCTCTGTGATTTTTATTTTTTGCGATATAAACGGAAAAGGAGCGAAAATTTTGAAAAAAAAAGAGATTTTCTACTTTTTGTTATAAAAAAAAATCTAATAAACTCAATTTTAGTCAAACATTTGGGCCAAAATGTATTCAGCCACATGTCTTTAGTAAAAAAAAAAAATGCCAATAAGCGTATATTTATTGGTTTGCGCAAAAGTTATAGCGTCTACAAACTAGAGTACATTTTCTGGAATTTACACGGCTTTTAATTTATGACTACCTATCTCATTTCTTGAGGTGCTAAAATGGCAGGGAAGTACAAAACCCCCCCAAATGACCCCATTTTGGAAAGTAGACACCCCAAGCTATTTGCTGAGAGGCATGTTGAGCCCATTGAATTTTTTTTTTTTTAGTCCCAAGGGATTGAATAAAGACAAAAAAAAATAAAAAAAAAAAAAAAAAAAAAATTTTTTTTTCATAAAGTTGTCACTAAATGATATATTGCTCACACATGCCATGGTTATATGTGGAGATGCACCCCAAAATACATTTTGCTGCTTCTCCCGAGTATGGGGATACCACATGTGTGGGACTTTTTGGGAGCCTAGCCGCGCACGGGGCCCCGAAACCCAATCAACGCCTTCAGGGTTTCTAAGGGTGCAAATTTTTGATTTCACTCCTCACTACCTATCACAGTTTTGAAGGCCATAAAATGCCAAAAATAGCACAAAACCCCCCCAAATGACCCCATTTTGGAAAGTAGACACCCCAAGCTATTTGCTGAGAGGCATGTTGAGTACATGGAATATTTTATATTTTGCCACAAGTTGAGGGAATATTACAAACTATTTTTTTTTTTTTTTTTTGCCCAAAGTTGTCACCAAATGATATATTGCCCACACATGCCATGGGCATATGTGGAATTACACCCCAAAATACATTCTGCTGCTTCTCCTGAGTACGAGGATACCACATGTGTGGGACTTTTTGGGAGCCTATCCGCATACGGGACCCCGAAAACCAAGCACCGCCTTCAGGATTTCTAAGGGCATAAATTTTTGATTTCACTCCTCACTACCTATCACTACCTATCACAGTTTTGAAGGCCATAAAATGCCAAGATAGCACAAACACCCCCCCAAATGACCCCATTTTTGGAAAGTAGACACCACAAGCTATTTGCGGAGAGGCATGTTGAGCCCATTGAATATTTTTTTTTTTTAGTCCCAAGTGATTGAATAAAGACAAAAAAAAAAAAAAAAAAAAAATGTATTCAAAAAGTTGTCACTAAATGATATATTGCTCACACATGCCATGGTTATATGTGGAATTGCACCCCAAAATACATTTTGCCACTTCTCCTGAGTACGGGGATACCACATGTGTGGGACTTTTTGGGAGCCTAGCCGCGTACGGGGCCCCGAAACCCAAGCACCACCTTCAGCATTTCTAAGGGTGTCAATTTTTGATTTCACTCCTCACTACCTATCACAGTTTCGAAGGCCATAAAATGCCAAAATTGCACAAAACCCCCCCAAATGACCCCATTTTGGAAAGTAGACACCCCAAGCTATTTGCTGAGAGGCATGTTGAGTACATGGAATATTTTATATTTTGCCACAAGTTGCGGGAATATTACAAACTTTTTTTTTTTTTTTGCCCAAAGTTGTCACTAAATGATATATTGCCCACACATGCCATGGGCATATGTGGAATTACACCCCAAAATACATTCTGCTGCTTCTCCTGAGTACGGGGATACCACATGTGTGGGACTTTTTGGGAGCCTATCCGCATACGGGACCCCGAAAACCAAGCACCGCTTTCAGGATTTCTAAGGGTGCAAATTTTTGATTTCACTCCTCACTACCCATCACAGTTTCGAAGGCCATAAAATGCCAAAATAGCACAAAACCCCCCCAAATGACCCCATTTTGGAAAGTAGACACCCCAAGCTATTTGTTGAGAGGCATGGTGAGTATTTTGGGGTGTATCTCCACATATGCCCATGGCATGTTTGAGCAATATATCATTTAGTGACAAGTTTTTTTAAAAAAAAATATTATTTTTTTTTTTTTTCATTATTCAATCTCTTGGGACCAAAAAAAAAAAAATATTTAATGGGCTCAACATTGCTCTCAGCAAATAGCTTGGGGTGTCTACTTTCCAAAATGGGGTCATTTGGGGGGGGTTTGAACTGTCCTGGCATTTTATGCACAACATTTAGAAGCCTATGTCACACGTCACCCACTCTTCTAACCACTTGAAGATAAAGCCCTTTCTGACACCTTTTGTTTACATGAAAACATATTTTTTTTTTGCAAGAAAATTACGTTGAACCCCCAAACACTATATATATTGTTAAAGCAAAGGCCCTACAGATTAAAATGGTGGGTGTTGCATTTTTTTTTTTTCCACACAGTATTTGCGCAGCGATTTTTCAAACGCATTTTTTGTGGAAAAAATACACTTTTTTTTATTTTAATGCACTAGTGTTTACACACTATATTGCTCAAATTTTTGATGAAATAAAAAATATGATCTTAGGCCGAGTACATGGATACCAAACACGACATGCTTTAAAATTGCGCACAAACACGCAGTGGCGACAAACTACATACATTTTTAAAAGCCTTTAAAAGCCTTTACAGGTTACCACATTAGATTCACGGAGGAGGTCTACTGCTAAAATTACTGCCCTCGATCTGACCTTCGCGGTGATACCTCACATGCATGGTGCAATTGCTGTTTACATATGACGCCAGACCAACGCTTGTGTTCGCCTTTGCGCAAAAGAAGGGGGGGCAGGGGTGCTTTTTTTTTTTTTTTTTTTAGTTTTTCTTTTTATTTAGCTTTTTTTATTTTATTTTTAAACTGTTCCTTCCATTTTTTTTTTCTTAGTTGTCATTTTTATTGTTATCGCAGGGAATGTAAATATCCCCTATGATAGCAATAGGCAGTGACAGGTACTCTTTTTTTGAAAAAATTGGGGTCTATTAGACCCTAGATCTTTCCTGTGCCCTCAAAGCATCTGACCACACCAAGATCGGTGTGATAAAATGCTTTCCCAATTTCCCAATGGTGCGGTGGGTATGCCCACCATTAGAATACCTCCCTTCATCCACCCACTTCTAATGATGGGCATACATGCACCATTTATATATGCCGAAGCATGGGGGCATCCTCCCGCAAAAAAAGTTATGCCACGTACACATGGTCGGACTTTTTTCGACCGTATGTACGTGGCATTAGGAGCAAAATCGCTCCTCCGCCCTCTGCTGCCCCCATGCTTCGGCATATATGCTCTTTTTTTTTAACTGTGGTGGTGAAATCACCTCCTACAGCGTTGGAGTCGCGGCTTTATGTATCGTGGGAGCAAACGCTGTTGCTGTCAAGATAAATAAATCCACGCTGCAACTGAATGGCGTACCTGCTAAGCAAATAATGGTTAACATTAAAACAAAGTAACATTAGAGTATAACAGTAAGACCTTACCATACCATACCTGCAAAGCAAATACCAAAAAAAAAACATAGTAAAAAATAAAACATTTTGTTAACGCAACCGGTGCCTAAAATATATATATGCCGAAGCATGGGGGCATCCTCCCGCAAAAAAAGTTATGCCACGTACACATGGTCGGACTTTTTTCGACCGTATGTACGTGGCATTAGGAGCAAAATCGCTCCTCCGCCCTCTGCTGCCCCCATGCTTCGGCATATATGCTCTTTTTTTTAACTGTGGTGGTGAAATCACCTCCTACAGTGTTGGAGTCGCGGCTTTATGTATCGTGGGAGCAAACGCTGTTGCTGTCAAGATAAATAAATCCGCGCTGCAACTGAATGGCGCACCTGAAAACAAAAAAATGGTTAACAATAAAACATACCTGAAAAGCAAGCATGATAAAACATAATAAAACATTGCAGAATAGAATAGAGTAAAAAAGAGCAACAATAGAGAGAGAACAATAAAACGACAACTATTTTTGGTTTTTTATTTTATTTTTTTTTGGGGTTTTTTATTTTTTGTACTTTTTTTTTTTATTTTTTTTTTTACACTTTTTTTTTAAACTATAACTATAATTTTAACTGTAACGGTCGGGTCTCAAAATGCGATGGCATTCTTGAGACCCTGTAACTATAATTTTAACTGCAACGGTCGGGTCTCAAAATGCGATGGCATTCTTGAGACCCTGTGAAAGTGTATCCTAGCCTGTGAAATGCTGTACCCTACGCTAATACCTCACTAGTTCGTGGTAGCGTTCAAAGCATTCACCAACGCAGAGACCAGGATTGTCAGGACAGCGTGGACAATAATAACGGGTGTCACGCCTAAATCCGCGCTTGCTACAGACACGACATCTTCTTTGGGGGGCTCGTTGGGTAGGGGTACTCTGGAGGACATGAGGATAATGCCTCTCATGCAGCCGGCTTACTGCATTTGGTAGGGGATGGTGAGGTGTGGAATCGCCTGGATACAGGAGTTCCATGACAACCGCTCCCTGGAATTCAAGGAAGGGTAACGTCCCGCCTGAAGCTCCGTATAGCACATGAGCATTCAGCAAAGCCAATTGGAATAAATAAATAGACACTTTTTTGTACCAGCGTCTAGCCTTACGGACAACTAGGTACGGCGCCAACAACTGGTCGTTGAGGTCCACCCCCCCCATATTAAGGTTGTATTCGTGGATACAGAGGGGTTTCGTCACAACACCAGCCGCCGTACGAATTTGGACTGTCGTGTCTGCATGAAGGGAGGTAAGAACGAAAACATTCCTATTATCCCTCCACTTCACAGCGAGCAAGTTATTACACTTCAAGCAGGCTCTCTCCCCCAGCCTAAGACGGGAATCTACAAGCCGCTGGGGAAAGCCCGGCGATTAGGTCGCACGGTGCCACATGCTCCAATCTGATGATCAAACAAGTGACAAAACAGTGGCACGCTCGTGTAATAATTGTCCACGTACAAGTGGTACCCCTTTCCGAATAAGGGTGACACCAAGTTCCACACTATCTTGCCAGCGCTCCCTATGTAATCTGGACAGTTCTCCGGCTCTACGTGACTATCTTTTCCCTCATAAACCGAAAAGCTCCACGTATAGCCTGTTGCCCTGTCACAGAGCTTGTAGAGCTTGACCCCGTATCTGGCACGCTTGCTGGGAAGGAACTGTTTGAAAGACAAGCGGCCAGAAAACTTAATCAGGGACTCGTCAACGCAGACAACTTGATTGGGCGTAAACAAGGCTGCAAAACATTGGTTGAAGTGGTTTATGAGGGGCCGAATTTTGTAGAGCCGATCAAATTCAGGGTCTCCACGAGGACGACAAAGTTCATTGTCACTGAAGTGCATGAACCGCAAGATCTGTTCGTATCGTGCCCTGGACATGGAGGCAGAGAACACGGGCATATGGTGGTGCGGTGAGGTGGACCAATAAGACCTCAGCGTCGGGAATTTGTGTATGCCCATGTTGAGGGAAAGGCCCAGAAAGGTCTTAAATTCGGAAACCGTAATTGGTTTCCAATCTCTGGCAAGGGAAGGCACTTGGGGATTAGCGGCGATGTGTTGACCAGCGTATATATTACTTTGGTCCACAATAGATCTATAGAGATCTTCCGTGAAAAACAGCGAATAAAAATCGGATGGCTTAAAATCAGCTGTTTCCACCTGAATACCGGGTTGGCCAGTGAATGGGGGAAGTACGGGTTCTGCAGAAGTGGTGGGCACCCAATCAGGATTGGCGAATTCTGCAGGAAGGACACTATGTGATCGACGGGCCTGCCTTTGTCTTCTTCTTGGTGGCAGCGGGACACTACTTGTGCTTGCCACCTCGCCAGCTTGAACTGCACTTATGGGACTCGCCACGTCACCAAGTGTTACTGCAGTGCTGGTTTGACTACGTCCAGGGTGTACTAGGCCGCTGGTGCTTGCCAGTTCACCAGAAGGAATAGCGGCGCTAGTACTTCTCTGCTCCATACGAGAGACCTGCGGTTCCTGCACCTCAACAACATCAGAAGATCGGGATCGGGTACGCCTGACCTTAGCAGGGACCACACCTTCGTCGCCAGAGCTATCTGTCATGGAGCCGCTGTCGTCTACTGGATCGTATTCTGAGCCTGATTCTGACAGATGAGTGACCTCCTCTTCACTATCTGACATACTCAGAAACAAGTAGGCCTGTTCACTAGTGTACTTGCGATTTGCCATTTTGGGCTCTAAATTTAGTAGTACACTAGTGAGATTCACAGGAAAAAAAGCTCCTAGGCTGCTGGCGAATGAATCAAAACGCTACCAAAAAAACTGTTAGCGATCGCAGGGATCAGGCCTGACTCTGCGAACGCTGCAGTTATGTGTGCTTAGTGTTTTGGAAGTGACAGTGATCGATCGATACTGCACTTGGGTGGGCTGGGCTGGGCTGGGCGGAGGGGGAAAACGCAGGTGCTAGCAGGTATCTGGGCTGATCCCGCTAACAATGCGTTTTTTGGAACCCTAAACTGCTGGGACGCTAGTATAGATCTGATCAGATCAGATATTGATCTGTTCAGATACTATACCACTAAGGGAGGTGTATGCTTTGCGCGTGGGTGTTTGCGGTACTGGCACTAACCTGGGGCGACGCAGACCTTATTTGACCCTAACACCTAATTGATATCACCCGCCGGGCGATCAGGGGGTTAAACCGATAGTTGGGTAATAAATGGCGGGTGCCCTGACAGTATAAAAAACAAGCTAACTAACCAGCGTCACCCGTAACAGTTATACGGTGATCACTGGTGAAAGGGTTAACTAGGGGCAATCAGGGGGTTAAAACCTTTATTAGGTAATATATGGGGGTACCTGACGATATATAAAAACCTGACGGGGGACCTAAATAACTAAATAACTAACTGGCTAACCAGCGTCACCAGTGACACTTATACTGTGATCACTGGTGAAAGAGTTAACTCTAGGGGCAATCAAGGGGTTAAAACCTTTATTTAGGTTGTAATATGGGGGTACCTGACCTATAAACCTATTTATAATCCTATATAAACCTGGCGGTTACCTAAAAAAAAAAAAACTGGCTACCTAGCGGCACCAGTGACACTAATAGAGCGATCAAAAAAAAACGATCGCTTAGTGACACTGGCAAAAGGGGGTGAAAGGGTTACCTAGGGGGCAATCAAGGGGTTAAACCTTTATTGGGGGGGGGGGTAGGGGGCTACCTTGGACCTAAAGGGGCCTAAAACTAACTGCCCTGACAGTTATTGCAGTCACACTGACACTAAATGCAGTGATCAGTAAAATAAATGATCACTGCAATCAGTGACACTGTGACAGGGGGGGCAGGGGGTGATCTGGGGGGTGATCAGGGGGTGACAGGGGGGTGAAATGTGTGCCTATGTGTACCTGGTGTCAGTGTAGTGTTTGTGCACTTACTTGATGTCTTCTCCGCTCGGCGTCCCGGTCAGAAAGACCGACACGAGGAGCGTGACATCACTTCCCCTTGCCTGTGTTTACAATTACACAGGAAGGGGAAGGAAGCGGACGAATCCCATTGGCCAGAGCGATCGGGAGGGGGTGGCCAGAAACGACTGGCCGTTACCTCGTCCCGCATCGCTTCTGAAGCCATCCCGACCGTCCCCGCCGGCGGAGGGGGGTCCGATCGGACCCCCCAACCGCCGGAAGAATGTCAGGTACAGGTACGTGATTCTGCCTGTACGTGCCATTCTGCCGACGTATATATACAGGGGGCGGTCGGGAAGTGGTTAAAGACAATACAGGAGGATATAAGGAGGATCAGCATACGGTCCCAACGAGGCCCCCCCTCAACACCGAAATCATGCTCTTCCGGGGGGGCCTTCATGATTTCTTGCACTGGGCCCTGAAGTTTCTATTTACGCCTCTGACTCACTCTGTCTCTGACCGACCTTGTGCATTCACCAGAGTGTGCTTGCACTGCTGGCCAGGGCCTGGTGTGTGTCTGTTCGAAGCCCGGGGGTCTAAGTTTGCACTGTTTGTCTCCCTCTTGTATCACACACACACACCAGCCACCTGTCACTGTCCACTCCATGAGGCTCCTCTGTCTGCCCTCTTGGGTCCTATGACATTATCATCGTGGGCGAGGCGCGGCTCGCCTTGTAGTAGCAAATAGGTGCACCGACTCCACCCGAACACAGCCTCAATCAAACAATAACAAAAAAGTACAAAAGGGAAAACCGCTAATAACAAAAAAAAAAAAACACGCAAATAAAGCACTTCACGTACTCAGTACATGTATTAAGAACATACTCAAATAAGTGTGTACAGTGCCTTGAAAAAGTATTCATACCCTTTGAAATTTTCCAAATTTTGACATGTTACAACCAAAAACGTAAATGTATTTTATTGGGGTTTTATGTGATAGACCAACACAAAGTGGCACATAATTGTGAAGTGGAAGGTTTTCAAAATGTTTTACAAATAAATATCTGAAAAGTGTGGTGTGCATTTGTATTCAGCCCCCTTTTCATCCCCCTCATCAGTGCCCATCGGTGCCACCTCATTGGTGCCCATCAGTGCCACCTCATCAGTGACCATCAGTGCAGCTTATCAGTGCAGCCTATCAGTGCCCATCAGTTTCCATTAGAGACCATCAGTGCAGCTGATCAGTGCAGATCAGTTCCCATCAGTGCCACCTCATCAGTGCCCACCAGTGCAGCCTATCAGTGTCCATCAGTGCCACCTCATCAGTGCCCCCCAGTGCAGCCTATTAGTGTCAATGAGTGCCACCACATCAGTGCCCATCAATGCAGCTTATGAGTGCAGCCTTATCAGTGCTCATCAGTGTTACCTTATCAGTGCCCACCAGTGCAGTCTATCTGTGTCCATCAGTGCAGCCTATCAGTGTCCATCAGTACAAATTATTAGTGCAGCCTATCAGTGCCCATCAGTGTCCATCAGGGCCCACCAGTGCAGCCTATCAGTGTCCATCTGTGCAGTCTATCAGTGCCCATCGGTGTCCACCAGTGCAGCCACATCTGTGTCCATCAGTGCGACCTCATCAGTGCCCATCAGTGCAGCCTATCATTGCCCACCATTGCCCACCAGTGAAGCCTATCAGTGTCCATAGGTTTCCATCAGTGCCACCTCATCAGTGCCCACCAGTGCATCCTATCAGTGCTAATCAGTGCAGCAATAGTGCCCCATTGTTGATGTCAGTAGGAGAAATGGTGCCCAATTGTTCATGTCATTGGTTCACAATAATGTCCCAAGGGCTGGATAAAGGCAAGCTAAGGGCCACAGTTTGGAGACCACTGGCTGTAGCCAATCTGCAAATCTGATGGCTGCATTAGATTTCATGTTGTGCTTTTTTTCTTCTTTTCACCTACTGATCCTATCAGTAACACACTCTTTATCCAGCACTGCATATACAGAAAGGAGGTGGAATTTAAAGTGGTATTTAACTCACATTTATTTAAAAAAAATCACTGGCAGGCAGGTTTTTTTATGACAGAAGAGATGTTATCTGTCTCTTCCGTCACAAATGCCCCCCGTATACATGTGCGATCAGGGCAGGACTTAGGGTGGTGGGGGCCCCTGGGCTTGAGTCCCTTTCGGGCCCTACCTTCAATACATTACCGTATTTATCGGCGTATAACACGCGCCGGCGTATGACATGCACCCTATGTTTAGGAGGGGATTTTAAGGAAAAAAACTTTTAGGAGGGAAGTTTAAGGAAAAAAATGACATTTAAATGCCCATCAATGCAGCCTTATTAGTGTCCATCTGCAGACTTGCCCATCCATCTGCAGCCTCGTCCAGTATCATTGCAACCTTGTCAGTGTCAATTGCAGCCTTGTTAGTGTAGCCCTGTCATAAACGCTTATTGCGATTTTTTTTAACCAAAAATATGTAGAAGAATACGTATCTGCATAAACTGATGGAAATTTTTATATATATATATATATTTATATATATATATTTTTTGTGGGGATATTTATTATAGCAAAAAGTAAAAAATAATGTGTTTTTTCAAAATTGTCACTCTATTTTTATGTATAGTGCAAAAAATAAAAACCGCAGAGGTGATCAAATACCACCAAAAGAAAGCTCTATTTGTCGGAAAAAAAGGACTTCTATTTTGTCTGGGAGCCACATCGCACGACCACGCAATTGTCAGTTAAAGTGACGCAGTGCCGAATCGCAAAAAGTGCTCTGGTCTTTGTACAGCAAAATGGTCTGGGGCTTAAGTGGTTAATAATTGAATAGTGACTAAACAAGAATTTGCCAGCAAGTTGCTGTATCACTGTCATGAATGATATTTGCTGCCACATGAACAAACACTAACCTGGTCCTGGAAGTTTGTCTGGCGCAGTGGCGGCTCAAAACTTACGGCCCTCGTGGGCAGGAGGAGGAGAACTGGACTGGAGAAGTCGGTCAGGCAATGTGCTCCACTCTCCTGTAGCGGCTGCGGGAGTAGTTGGCGGAGGCGGCGGCCCCGGGAGTCGGGACTCACTGGCACTGACTGGGCAGCAGTGGGCACAGGCTGGATCCTGGTGATTCATCACTGGTGTGCCTGGCTGGTCTCTCTCTCTCTCTCGGCTGCTAGCAGGAGGCGGAGAAGGAGAGAGGAGGTGGGTGGACTTATTTCGGAGTCAGAGGTGCGCTGCCCACGTGTCAGCCGAGCTGACGTCACTGGTTGCTAGACTATTGGGTGGGGCCCATGGGCTTGAGCCCATTCAAGCCCAATGGTAAGTCTGGCCCTGTGAGAGATGCATACTACAACCCCTGGAAAAAGGTTTTGGAAAATGTTTATTCAATTATTTAATTGTGTAGAAAAAAACAAATTCCAGACATACCTCAAAACTATTTTCATTTAACATTCCAACCTTCTGGCTTTAAGACACACTTAAAAAAAATGTAAAAGAAAGAAAACTGTAGTCAATTGCATCTGTTTTTTGTAGATTAAGCAGAGGAAAAAAATATGGAATCACTTAATTCTGACGAAGATATTATGGAATCATCATGTACTTTACGGCTCTAAAACAAACATCTGCATCAGATTACATCCTGATTACATCGATGATTGTTGAAATTTGCATGTTTTCTTCAGGCAGTCGTCTTCATACATTTCATTGGAAAGGCACCAAAAAAAAGGTCCAGCATCATCACCCTGCCCAATGCAGATTGGTGATTAATCACTGAATATCACTCTCATCCAGTCATTCACAGTCCATGATTGCTTTTCTTTAGCCCACTGTTTTTTCTGTTTAGGTGTTAATGATATTTTTCGTTAGTACAAATCAAATGGAAAGGTACGGGGGAGATGACAGTCATTAAAAACCGCTTGTCGACCGTCCACCGCAGTTATACTGTGGCAGAATGGCACAGGCAGGCGAATCGCCATCATGGTACGTCGGTAGCCGGAGCAGATGCGAGTAAACACACAGTTTCCGGTTCTCTGAGGGAAGAACTGACAAATCCTCTTCTTTTCATACAGAGTATGAACAGCGATCTGTTAGTTTCCCTGCACAGTCCCTTCCCCCTTCAGTTAGAACACTTCCTAGGACACACATTAACCCCTTCACTGCCCCCTAGCGTTAACCCCTTCAATGCCAGTGCCATTTTTACAGTAATCAATGCATTTTTAATCGCACTGATCCCTGTATTAAAGCCAATGGTCCCAAAAGTGTGTCGAAATTGTCCGACGTGTCCGCCATAATGTCGCAGTCACAATAAAAATTGATGATCGCCGCCATTACTAGTTAAAAAAAATAATAAAAATGCCATAAAACTATCTCCTATTTTGTAGACGCTTTTGCGCAAACAAATCAATATACGCTTATTGCGATTTTTTTTTTCACCAAAAATATGTAGAAGAATATGTATCGGCCTAAACTGAGGAAAAAAAAAATTTTATATATTTTTTTGGGGATATTTATTATAGCAAAAAGTAAAAAAATTATGTATTTTTTTCAAAATTGTCACTATTTTATGTATATAGCGCAAAAAATAAAAACCACAGAGGTGATCAAATACCACCAAAAGAAAGCTCTATTTGTGATAAAAAAAGGATGTTGATTTTGTTTGGGAGCCATGTTGCACGCCTGCGCAATTGTCAGTTAAAGCAACGCAGTGCCCAATTGCAAATAGTGCTCTGGTCTTTGGCCAGCCAAATGGTCCGGGGCTGAAGCGGTTAAATCTTCAATAAATGCACAAGTTTATATTGAAATTTTTAACACTTTTCTTATTCCATCAATTAAAAGGATGTTTGGTGATGATGACATCATTTTTCAGGATGTAATCTGATGCAGATGTTTGTTTTAGTATTGCAAGGTACATGGTGATTCCATATTTTGATCTGCCTGATCTGCAAAAACAGTTGCAATTGACTACAGTTTTCTTTCTTTTTGAAAATGTTTTTTTGGAAATCACCTTCTACAGTGCTGGAGTCACTGATTTACGTATTGTGAGAGCAAATGCTGTTGCTGTCAAGATAAATAAATCAGTGCTGCAGTTGATTGGCATACCTGAAAAGCAAACAATGGTAACAATAATACATTAACAACATTTACAATCTGTGCCAAAAAAAGAGTAAGAAATATATGCTGAAGCATGGGGGCAATCCAACCCTGTCGCTGAGTCGCTAATTTAAGTATCGTGAAAGCAAATGCTGTTGCTGTCAAGATAAATAAATCAGTGCTACAGCTGAATGGTGTACCTGAGAATAAAATAATGGTTAACAATAAAACACAGTAAACAGTAAAGTATAAAATAATTACATACCTGAAAAGCAAACAAAATAAAATATAGTAACAATAAAACATTGCAGTTTAAAAATACAGTAAAACAGAGCAGAACAATAGAGAGAGAATAGAGAGAGAACAATAAAACAAAATTTTTTGGCTTTTATTTGTAACTGTAATGGTTCCAGGTTTGGGTCTCTCAAAATGCGATGGCATCTTTGGAGACCCTGTGAACGTGTGTCCTAGACTGCAGTGCTGTACCCTACGCTAATACTCCACTAGTGTGTGGTAGCGTTCGAAACATTCACAGAGGCAAAGACCAGGTTGGCCAGGACAGGAGGGACAATAATAGCGGGTGTCATGCCTATATCCGTGTTTTCCACAGGCACGACATCTTCTTTGGGGTGATCGATTGGTAGGGGTACCAGGGAGGGCATACGGAAAATGCCTCTCATGCAGCCGGCTCACTGCATTTGCATTGGGAAGTTGGGTCACAGCACCGCCTGGAAACAGAAGGGCTGTGATGCTCTCTTCCTGGAATTTAAAGAAGGATCCATCCTGACACTTTGTATAGCACATAAGCGTTCAGCAGAGCCAATTGGAATAAATATACAGACACTTTTTTGTACCAGCGTCTGGTCTTATGGGCAGTTAAGTACGGTGCCATCAACTGGTCGTTGAGGTCCACCCCTCCCACATTATGGTTGTATTCGTGGACACAGAGGGGTTTCTCCACAACACCAGTAGCCGTTGGAATTTGGACTGTCGTATTTGCGTGAAGGGAGGACAGAACGAAAACATTCTGATTATCCCTCCATTTGACTGGGAGCAAATTATTACTTCTCAAGCAGGCTCTCTGCCCCAGTCTAAGTCTGGACTCTACAAGCCACTGGGGTAAGCCCGGCGATTAGATCGCATGGTGCAATATGCACCAATTTCATGATCAAACAAGTGCCTAAAAAGTGGCATGCTTGTGTAATAATTGTCCACGTACAAATGGTACCCCTTTCTGAATAAGGGTGACACCAAGTCCCACACAATCTTACCAGCGCTCCCTATGTAGTTTGGACAGTTCTCGTGCTCCACGTGACTATCTTTTCCCTTGTAAACCATAAAACTATATGTATAGCCTATTGTCCTGTCACAGAGCTTATACATCTTGACCCTGTATCTGGCACGCTTGCTGGGAAGATACTGTTTGAATGATAAGCAGCCAGAAAACTTAATCAGGGACTCATCAATGCAGACAACTTGATCGGGAGTAAACAAGGCTGCTTGTAAACAACTGTTGGTTAAAGTGGTTCACGAGGGGCCGAATTTTGTACAGCCAATCAAATTCAGGGTCACCCTGAGGTGACAGTTACATAGTTAATTAGTCAGGTTGAAAAAAGACACAAGTCTACCTAGTTCAACCATAAAAATAAATAAATAAATAAAAAATATCAAACAATCCCATATACCCAATCCTATATCCACAGTTGATCCAGATGAAGGCGAAAAACCCCAGAAAGCATGATCCAATTTGCTACAGCAGGGGAAAAAATTCCTTCCTGACCCCCAAGAGGCAATTGGATTTTCCCAGGATCAACTTTACCTATAAATCTTAGTACCCAGTTATATTGTGTGCATTTAGGAAAGAATCCAGGCCTTTCTTAAAGCAATCTACTGAGCTGGCCGGAACCACCTCTGGAGGGAGTCTATTCCACATTTTCACAGAAACCTTCACCGCATGGAGTTCATTGTCATTAAAATGCATGAACAGCAAGATCTGCTCGTATCCTGTCCTGGTCATGGAGACATAGAACACGGGCATATGCATATGGTGAATTGGGTCAGTGGACCAATATGACCGCAACTCACTTTTTTTAGTTATGCCCATGAGAAGGGATAGGGCCAGGAAGGTCTTAAATTCGGAAAACGTAATAGGTTTCCGATCTCTGGCAAGGGTCAACTGGGGATTAACGGTCATGAAATGACCAGCGTATAAATTGCTTTGGTCCACAATAGATCTATAGAGATCTTCTGTGAAAAACAGCGAATAAAAATCAAGTGATGTAAAATCAACTGTTTCCACTTGAATTCTGGGTTAGCCAGCGAATGGGGGAAGTACGGGTGCTGCAGAAGTGGTGGGCTCCCAATTAGGATTGGCAAATTCAGCAGGAATGGTGCTATGGGCTCGATGGGCCTGTGTTTATCTTCTTGGTGGCTGCGGGACACTACTTGCGTTAGCCACGGCACCAGCTTGAACTGCACTTATGGGACTTGCCACGGCACCACGTGATACTGCAGTGCTGGATATACATTTTAGACCCTTACATGAAAAGAAGAAACATAAAGATGGTCAGCCTTGGAATTGTCTGCTAAATGCTGTTTGATGGTCTACTGAATAAATTAATTAATCTTTCATTAGAAGCTATCTCTCAAGGAAGTTGTTTTGCACGAATTGAACCTGAAGGACACTGCCATTTATTCCTACATAAATAATGTAAAATGTTATCTGATTCTGTGGTGTACCTAGCATATTTGACAACCACAGCAGATTCATTTTTAACAGCCCTCCTGTAAACTCATCAACTTATTTTTGTTACTAATCATGTAACATTGCACGGTCCCTCTTTATATTGTACAGTGCTGTGTAAACTGTTGGCGCTATATCAATTCTGTATAATAATAATAATGAAATTAAAAGAATAATAGCACCCCTTTCTGCACATGCTAGAAAGGCGCAGTAAATAGATTGCCAAGTGGAATGTCAATTACAGATTTGAATTCATTTTCGATAGATATAGAAGTGATGCTTAAAATTGGAACTATATGTGTTATAAGATACAGTATATACTGAATAGTAGCAGCATTCTAATAAGTATTTTTATTTCAGATGTCCACCTCCTACACTTTCCTGATGAAGTAGACAGTCAGCCTGTGAAACGCATAGAGTGGTTTCCCCATTGACCCTTGATCAGAGGACAATCGTATTGTAACCTTTGGAATACTATATACTGTAGGTTATAAGTAATGGGTATGATGGGTAATAGAGAGGTTTTGTGATAGGACAAGCCAAATATATTATTGTGAAGCAGAAATTACACATGTATCAAATAGCACATATATTAAAATAACATATCATTATATCACATAAGAATTTGTACGATGTGATCCTATCTGTAGCTAGAAAGTGCAGGAAATATTCTATTCTCTTGATGTGTTGTTGCTTTGGCAACAATTTACTTCTGGCTCCTGGGATCCAATAGAGAAAACAAAGCCAACAAGAAAAATATAGCCATTGATTACAGCCCCCACAAATTAAATAAGGATTGGCCAAGTGTGATCCTCTCGGGTTCTTCTAATGTTTGCCTCCAACCGCCTGGTTGAGATTTGTGTTTCCTACATACTGGAACTGTGCACTATTAGTAATTTCTATACACTCAATGCATTTAAAATAAAAAACAGGCATTTCATTCTGTAAAACAGAGCAGAGGGCCACCCACTTCTCACCAGAATATTAACTGGACTGCATTATATTAGAAGAAATTATGCTGTCTGTGATGAATAAAAAACAAATCATACAATGATTTATGTGGGGGGAACTCTCAGGCATGGGTGGATTATTAAGCATATAATTGGGTTCCAATTTGCAATGTATAAAAATATTATTTTGCATCACTTTGGATTATTGGAGCAGGTTATTTTAATGATTTTGCATAATTAATTCTATTAGGTTCTTTGTACTATATATGCATTTTTTCCCCTATGTTGGTTAAACTGGATATGCTAGTGTCTTTTTTCAACCAGATTTACTATGTACAGTAACTATCTAAATATATTGTACTCAGTGACGGCTGGTGACTTTTTTTGGAGGCGGGGGGCAAACAACAACATCGGACCCCATCTAGGTGGCAGGCCCAGTGTCCTCTCCTCCAGTATGGTGGCTTCCGCCATGCAAGCCACCGTGTGTCTCCTCTCTCCTCCTCCTAGGCGCTAGGCATCCAATAGGATTGCCTGACGTTTTGACCAATCGGGAAACGAGTCTCACAACCCGCTTTCTGATTGGGGGAGGAGATTTAGTGTGAAAATAGCGAATATTCATCCACTATAGTTGCACAACTGGGTGAGATCGGGGCGCAGTGCTCTGTGCCCCGAGCCCACCCTTTTTTGAAGCCTATTAACCACTTGCCGACCGGCTCACGCCGATATACGTCGGCAAAGTGGCACAGGTGCGCAAAACAATGTACCCTGTACGTCGCTGCATCATTCCCGGCTAGCGGGCAATGTCGCACAATAAAAATCGCAGATTGCTGCCATTACTGATAAAAAAAATTATTAATAAAAATGCCATAAATCTATCCCCAATTTTTTAGACGCTATAACTTTTGGGAAAACCAATCAATATACACTTATTGCGATTTTTTTTTTTTTTTTAAATATGTAGAAGAATGCATATTGGCCTAAACTGTGGAAGAAATTTGTTTTTTTATATATTTTTGTTGCTGTTTTTTTGTTTATAGCACAAAAAATAAAAACTAATCAAATACCACCAAAAGAAAGCTGTATTTGTGGGGAAAAAAAGGACATCAATTTTGTTTGGTTACAACATCGCACGACTGCGCAATTGTCAGTTAAAGCGACGCAGTGCTGTATCGCAAAAAAGGGCATGGTCAGGAAGGGGGTAAATCCTTCCGGGCTGAAGTGGTTAAAGCCTCTGGCTCTAATCACGTGCTTCAATTGGAATCTATAGTCTATAGTGGCCCATTGGAATCTATAGTCCGGCGCCCTGTATGTAGATCAGGTGGACGGACAAATGGACGGACACATGGATGGGGGGTGGTACCCATGCACCCCTAATGGATGTGCCACCACTGTTTGTTCTGTATGGTGGACTAATGTTTTACCATTACTTGTTGTTTGCCTAATGAAGGAGCTGATGTAAGTACTCCAAATCATTGCTTCTTCATGATTATTAAATGGCTCTACCCTGAGCATATGATGTGCTAAAAGTACTTTCCTATCAAAGGTGTTTTCATCCTTGTCTAGAAGAGTGACAGACTCCATGGATGGAAGGCTTGTGGCTGTTATTGAAAAGAAGGGTGGCTATATTGGTTGCTGATCTTTTTTTATTTATTTTTTTTTTTTTTAATGTCAGAAATGTTTATTTTTTAAATTTTGAGTTTTTGGTTAATTATTCTCACTTTAACCGCTTGCCAACCGCCTCATGCAGATATACTGTGGCAGAAGGGCACGTACAGGCAAACTAACGTACCTGTATGTTGCCCTTTAAGAGGCGGCCTGCGTGCCGGCAGCAAGCTCCGAGAGTCAGGTCACGGGTCCCGCGGACTCAATCGCGATCGTCTCACGGAGAGGAAGAATGGGGAGATGCTGATGTAAACAAGCATCTCCCCGTTCTGCCTAGTGACAGTGTCACTGATCTCTGCTCCCTGTTCCCTGCTCCCAGTTAGAAACACACCCCAGGACACACTTAACCCCTACACTGCCACCTAGTGGTTAACCCCTTCACTGCCAGTGCCATTTACACAGGAATCAGTGCATTTGTATAGCACTGATTGCTGTATAAATGACAAAGGTCCCAAAAATGTGTCAAAAAATGTCCGCCATAATGTCGTAGTCACGATAAAAATCGCTGATCGCCGCCATTACTAGTAAAAAAAAAATTATTAATAAAAATGCCATAAAACTATCCCCTATTTTGTAAACACTATAACTTTTGCGCAAACCGATCAATAATCGCTTATTTTTTTTACCAAAAATATGTAGAATAATATGTATCGACCTAAACTGAAGAAAACATTTTTTTTTATATATTTTTGGGGGATATTTATTATAGCAAAATGTAAAAATGCTCTTTTTTTGTTTATAGCGCAAAAAATTAAAACCGCATTGGTGATCAAATACCACTAAAAGAAAACTCTATTTGTGGGGAAAAAAAGGACGAATTTTGTTTGGGAGCCACGTCGCACGACCGAGCAATTGTCAGTTAAAGCAACGCAGTGCCGAATCGCAAAAAGTGCTCTGGTCAGAAAGGGGGTAAATTCTTCTGGGGCTGAAGTGGTTAACAGATAAAAAAAAATTCTACACACTAAGGCACGGTTCACACTGATGCGAGTTCATAACGAATGTGATGCGTCAAAAACATTCTAAATTTGCATGTCATCCATATAGTCATTATTTTCAATGCATTGCGTTTCCTCTACGAATGCGATGCGATAAAAAAAAAAGAGTCTTGTGCGAGTTTACAGCGTTGCGAATTTAGTCTCCATAGACATCAATGTAAATCATTCTGGAATTGCATTGTTGGTTCAGAACTTCTTTAAGTATTTCTTGTGTAACAGCATATTCTGGCGAAACATAATAGTGATCATCTTGGGAAAATCTAACCCAGCTGATTGCTTCATCCATAAGGGGGTTGACACAGGCATAAAAAAATTGAATAGGGAAGGGTTTAAACTCAGGGTCAGCTTATTGGGAAGATTTCCCGTCACTTCCTGTCCTGTGGACATCATCGGGAAGTGAATGAAAATCTCTCTAAAGTGGAGGAAATCTTCTCCAGACAGTTGTCACAACAAGTGTCTCCACTGAAATATTTTCAGGTTATATTTGTTCTTATGACAATGGTCACTAGAACTGAGAGTGTAACAGCAAAAAATAAATAAATTAAATCAAATTTGTGTTGCTAGTCACAAAATAAGTATAAAATGCAATCATAAAATTATTGTAGAAAAGGCCTCCAGAGGGGAGGTGGGAGAGCTAGAGTGTGGTTGGGCTATAAAATGCTCTGCAAATTATTTTTTATCTTGTAGTATAGATAAAATGTCTTTGTTTGGCTGCTACCTTAAAGACCCCATGAAAAACTGTCTTGACTCTCACCTCCAACAATTTAAGCCCCATACACACGCGTGGATTATCCAAGGACCAGGTCCGTCGGATCATGTCCGTCGTACTTTGTCCGATGTTGGTTTTGCGTACACACGGTCGGACAAAGTTGTCGGAAAATCCGATCATTCTGAACGTGGTGACATTTGTTGCCTACGACGGGACTACGTAGAGGCTAGTAGCCAATAGCTTTGGTCTTGTAATGTGATCTGAGCATGCGTAGCACTTTGTCCGTCGGACTACCATACACACGATCGGATTTGGTGTGATCGGACCTTGTTGTCAAAAAATCTATCCAGCAGGAGATAGGACTTTGTCCGTCGGACAATCCGACGTACACTGTCCGATGGTGCATACACACGGTCGGATTTTTCGACAACATTGTCCGATCGGACAGAATCCATGCGAAAATCCGACCGTGTGTATGGGGCTTAAGATGTCCCACCCTCTGACCAATTAATATTTGTCTTAGCTCATGATGTGTTACTTTTTTAAGACCAGACAGGCTGGGTCCTGAGGTGAAAGCTGTTGATTGTGGGTGGTACTAGGTACAGAAGTAAGATCTGTGGATGGATGGGGACTAGTTGCAGAGTTGAAAACTGTGGAAGAAGCGAGAAGGGGAGGGGGGGCTAGGTGCAGAGGTCAGAATTATATATGGGGGTGCAAGAACTGTGTGTTGGAAAGACAACAGCATGTAATGTAAAGTACTATGAATTATATACTTTATGCATTATACCTATCTATTCAGCAGGTGCCACTATAGTGCGTATCTATGGTAATATAATCAAAAGAAGTGTTATCTCTCTCTGTGTATTTAGTTGTATCATCCTTCTTCTTTTCTTCTTGTTACCATGATGTAAAGACATGTCCAGCTATTCCTCCATAAATGTAAAGTACTCTCTGCATCCAAGAAGCTTCCAGGGCATTATTTCAATACCCTGTAAACACTGTGGGTGGGGTGGCTGTGGATGGAGTGGGGTACAGAAGTCAGATATGTGGACAGAGGGTGCAGAAGTGAGATGTGGAAGAAAGTAGAGATGAGATGTGCAAGAGGGGCAGAGATGAGCTATACCGAGGGGGGGGGGGGGGGGGTGGTCAGAGGTCAGCTGTACACGGGGGATTCAAAAATGAGATATGTAAGGAGACAGAAGTAAGATGTGAAAATATTTGGCAAAGCTGGCAGAATTAATGTCCCGAAGGTGTCAAGACAAAGAGTAAAAAAACACTGTCCATTCAGGAAAAAATTATAGTGTGATTCTGAAGGGCTCTCCCACCTCAGCTATTCTTAAATTGCCAGGGATCCTGCACTGCTCCTCCTTTCACTTCCACAACCACTTTAAATGGAGAGTCAACTGAAATCCCTTAGTTGTAACCAGCAGAGTTCAAGCTATTTGGGGTCTATAATGGCAGGTTCGAAAAGGGTAGGAGAATGACCAAGTTCGAGTCAGACTACTCCCTTTAGCCACCTGCCGCCACAGCCCCAGGAACAAGAGATAAAGAGAGAGAGAGACTTTTTTTTACAAAAGCACCAGAAATGTGAAAATGTTTATATATAAACGGATTGTAATCCTTCCACAGTCCATGTGTAAATCACAAATGTCCCCACATTCCAACTTCTTGTGCATCCACCACCAAGTGACAACGCTTTAAGGAGCCTCTTACCAGATGATGTGGACCATTGGAATGAATGGTCAAAAACGCTTGTTAAATTCCTTTAAGCAGGATCCTCCAGACACGTCTCCCATCAGGATTACTGCACCTGTGTTGCAGATATGTCAGGAGATAAAAAGTGCATGCCCATAGTGTAATCCGTAAAATTTAGTTTATTAAAAGAATAATAAAAAAAGGTGCATTAGCACTAGCATTGATAGCACACAAACCAACGATTAATGCATGGGCAATAATAAAAAAAACACATATAGCGGAAATAAAAACATCCAAAGTAGCAAGCTATACTGGCCGCACCAGACTCCAAACCAGACTTAAAGCGCCTGGCGGCAGGCGTGCATGGTGACATACCATCATAACCATTCCCAATGTGTTTTGTCAGAGAGATGACATTGTCAGTCCCCCCCGAAGACATCATCTCTATTCATTCACGTCATCAGAAGTGGATGCTACTGACAGGGTGTCCACAAAATGAAAAAATAAAGATTTTTTTAGACTTGTAAACAGAAAATGATATTACAGTAATAAATGCATCCTGCCAAGAGGGTGGATACTAGGCCAATCCAAAAAGTTATATAGTTACATAGTTAGTTAGGTAAAAAAAAGACACAACCAAAACATTTTTAAAAATAATCCCATATACACAATCCTATACCCACAGTTGATCTAGAAGAAGGTGAAAAACCCCAGCAAAGCATGATCCAATTCGCTATAGCAGGGGAAAAAATTCCTTCCTAAACCCAGAGAGGCAGCCAAGAGTGTCTGTCCTGGTAGCTGGGGCAATGGGAAACACATCATGACACATAGGGGTGGAGCCTATGACATCATCGCACATACCCAGATGAGGGGGCACTGGCATTTATACTAAGTTACCAATGTGAAATACTCCTAAAGTGTAACTTTACCCATAACAACTTGATGAAAAAAATAATGTTCTTTAGCAAGGAACATACATTCCATCATCCATTCTGCTACTTGTGCATTTTCTGCTTCTTGCTAGCAAGCTCATTGCACAGTGCTGGTCCTCCCACCTTTTTACAATGGCAGTCAATGCCATTTTGGAGAGAGAAAAACAAACATGTCAACAGGTTGTCCAAAGAAATACCCAAAAAGGTGGTCCCCTTGGCTATAATCCCCTTCATCGGCCTGCTATTCCATCTCTTCTCTAGATTTGTCTTATTGAATTAAAAAATATTAAAAGCCAGCAGCTACAAATACTGCAGCTGCTGACTTTTAATAAATGGACACTTACATGTCCCAGGGTCCAGCGATGTCGGCAGCCGAAGCCGATCAATCGCTCTGCTCTCGGCAGCTGCCGCCGAAGTCTTCAGTGAGGGTATCCGGAAGTGAAGCGTTGCAGCTTCACTTCCCGGTTCCCTACTGCGCATGTGCGAGTTGCACTGCGCGTCCTAACTGGTCCCCGCTATCTCCTGGGACCTGTGTGTTTCCCAGGTGACAGCGAGGGGGGGGCGGGAAGGGGTGTGACTCCCGCGGGAGTCTATTCCTGGAAGTGGGTGCAAATACCTGTATTATACAGGCATCTCCACCCCCCCCCCCCCCCGAAAAGGTGCCAAATGTGACACCGGAGGGGGGGAGGGTTCAGAAAAGCGGAGGTTCCATTTTTGTGTGAACCTGAGCTTTAATGTCTAATTTGTTAAACTTACTACCTGTGAGAATTGCTTGTGTCTCTGTATTCTTTGGAACAAATTTTATGCTGTGTACATTGTGGCTTTCTACATATTTTATTGTATACCGCTATGTATAGGTGTATTTGTGAAGCCCCTGAACATTTCTGATTTGTACAAGGTATGAAACTTGTTTTTCTGCTATTTTGCTGCTTCTTCTAAATGTTTATTTTTGTGTTCTGTGAACCAAAGAAAACGTTCTTAGTGTCCAAGGCTTCATCTAAATGCCAGTAATACAACTGTCATGACAACTTGAACTCTGATACCTCGCCGCCACTTCCATGCCTGGAACTGGCGGCTCGCTTTGTAAGTGCAGTTTTATTTGTCATGACAATCATTTTACTGCCATTTGGATGAAGCCTTTTACTTTTTTATGTGCAATCTATACGTTTTAATAAATATATTACACTATATTTGGTCTCCCGCTAGTAGCTAGACATCTGGGGTTCGTTTAGTTCCGAATTTAAATTCAGACAAATTTTTCATTATCTGAATTTCCGCATTACAATAGTAACGAATTAAAAAAAAATCTGAAATAACAAAACAAAATTGCAGATGAAAATTTAATAGTTCCGAATTGGAATAGTTTTCGAATCGAATGTAAATAGTTTTCAAATTTGAATAGTTTTTACATTTGAATTTGAATAGTTTTCAAAACTAATTCAGATTTACGAAGAGAATAAAATAGAATAGAAAATCTAGGAATAGAAAAGAATATAATACAATAAAAAAGAATAGAATTGAATATAAAAAAATTGAATACAATCGATTAAAACAGAACAGAATACAAAATAAAGAATAGTAAAAAAATGAATATAAAATAAAAGAATAGAATAGAAAAGAATAAAGTAAAACAGAACAAGATATAATAGAAAATAAAGGAATAGAATAAAAAATAGAATAGAATAAAATAGAAAGAATACCATCTTCTGAAAAAAAAAATTCAAATAGAATACATTTGAATTTGGATAGAAAAGAAAAGACTAGAATAGAAAAGAATAGAATAAAAAAAGGAATAGAATAAAATATAAAGAATATAACCTTCTTCTGAAATTCAAATTTCAAATAGAATAAATAAAAAATTGAATAGAAAAGAATAGAATATAATAAAAAAAACAATAGAATAGAATAGAAAGAATAAAACCATATTCAGAAATTAGAATTTCGAATAGAATAAATAAAAATTAGAATAGAAAAGAATAGAATAAAATAGAAAAGAAAAGAATAGACTAAAATTGAAAATAACAATAGAATAGAATAAAAAGAATATCACCATCTTCTGAAAGTCCATCAAGTCCAACCTATGTGTGTGATTTTATGTCAGTATTACATTGTATATCCCTGTATGTTGTGGTCGTTCAGGTGCCTATCTAATATTTTTTTGAAATTATCAATGCTCCCTGCTAAAACCACTGCCTGTGGAAGAGAATTCTACATCCTTACCGCTCTTACAGTAAAGAATTTTAGTGAATGGCCGCGTGTCTTATTAAATTAATTTTCGCTAAAAAGATTTATCCCTATTGTGGGGTCACCAGTACGGTATTTGTACATTGAAATCATGTCCCCTCTCAAGCGTCTCTTCTCCAGAGAGAATAAGTTCAGTGCCTGTAACCTTTCCTCATAACTAATGTCCTCCAGTCCCTTTATTCGTTTTGTTGCCCTTCTCTGGACTCTCTCCAGTTCCAGCACATCCTTCCTAAGGACTGGTGCCCAGAACAGCATACTCTAGGTGTGGCCGGACCAGAGTCTTGTAGAGTGGGATAATAATCATTTTATCTCTGGAGTTAATCCCCTTTTTAATGCATGCCAATATTCTGTTTGCTTTGCTTGCAGCAGCTTGGCATTGCATGTCATTGCTGAGTAGACATGTGCGCCATCAATAAATTTGTTTTGTTACGTTACGTTTTGTATTAGCCGTTAATTCGTATTTCATAATTCGTGTCCGAAATACAAATTTTCGTTAGGTTCGTTAACTTTTCGTAACAGTTACGAACGTTCGTTATGATGAATTTATCATTATGAGGGGCTCCCACCATCCCTGTGCTGTGCTCATTATGAGGGGCTCCCACCATCCCTGTGCTGTGCTGACTTCCTGGGTTTTTAACTTCATCATAATGAATAATCGTAATTAACGAACATTCTTATTTTGTCTGATTCTGAATCTCCCATCGACTACCAGTACCAGTCTCCCACCCCCATATTAAAAAAGGTAATTTTCCCAACCCTCACTCAGCAGCAGAAGAAAACCTCTGATTGGTCAACAAAACACCAGTGACGTTTCCGTTGTAACGGAATTTGGATCCGAAATTCGTAAACGAAATATCGTATTTCGTACAAAATTCAGAAGCATAGCAATTCGTATTTCGGATCCTCCCGAATGTACGAATTTACGGAAATTCGTAAGAATTTTCGATTCGTACGAAACTTATCGCACATGTCTATTTCTGAGCCTATCACCTACTAGGACCCCCAGGTCCCTTTTCATCCTAGATTCCTCCAGAGGTTTTCCCCCAGTGAGTAGATTGCATTCATATTTTTGCCACCGAAATGCATTATTTTAAATTTTTCTACATTAAACCTTAATTTGCCATGTAGTTGCCCACTCCATTAATTTGTTCAGATCATCTTGAAAGGTTTGCACATCATGCGGAGAAGTTATTGCCCTGCTTAGCTTTTTGGAGAACATAGGGAGGGGTTATCACCCCTGTAACATTGCACATCTGTTCAGAACATGTCACCTCACTTTCCGTCCCAATGACAAATGTTTTTGGAAAAGTGGGGTTTTAATTGAAACAAGGATTGGTGATAAAGTATCAGTAGAGAGGAGATACCTTTTTCCCAAATTAAATCTAACAGGATAGAATTTCCCTTCTAGGGGTAGATTTCCTCTCACTTCCTGTTTTCTCTTTCCATTTGCAAGTAGGAGTCGTTTGTAAGTTGGATGTTTGAAAGTAGGGGCCTGGCGTATATACTCTGCAGAAATTTGCCCTATTAGATGTTGGTGTAGCCACAAGACTGGTGGGCACAGGAATGGGCCCTGCTGTGAGTTAATAGATCAAGATTTGTAATTGCATGCACCTGTTGAACAGGGCAGAAAAATTGGGGGTGGTGGTGGTGGTGGTGGTGGACGGTTTTGCCACAAGACTGTAAGCTCTCACAGTTACTCTTGGTGGGCGCAGGAATGGGCCCTGCTGTGAGTTATTAGATCAAGATTTGTAATTGCAAGCACCTGATGAACAGGGCAGAAAAAATGGGCCTTTGGCGGTGGTGGTGGACGGTGTTGCCACAAGACTGTAGGCCCTCATAGTTACTCTTGGTGGGCGCAGGAATGGGCCCTGCTGTGAGTTATTAGATCAAGATTTGTCATTGCAAGCACCTGATGAACAGGGCAGAAAAATTGGGCCTTTGGCGGTGGTGGTGGACGGTGTTGCCACAAGACTGCAGGCCCTCATAGTTACTCTTGGTGGGCGCAGGAATGGGCCCTGCTGTGAACTATTAGATCAAGATTTGTAATTACCCGCCCCTGTTAAACAGGGGCTGAAAAATTGTGCCTTAGGCACTGGTGTTGGTGCCACAACACTGCAACCCCTCACAGAGACTGTACTTGGAGCACAGCAGTCACACGTGTTGCGAAGCATTTTTTTTAAAAAATTGTAAGTACACGCCCCTGTTAAACAGGGGCTGAAAATTGTGCCTTAGGCACTGGTGCTGGTGCCACAACACTGCAACCCGGCCCTCACAGATACTGTACTTGGAGCACAGCAGTCACACGTGTTGCGAAGCATTTTTTTTAAAAAAATTGTAAGTACACGCCCCTGTTAAACAGGGGCTGAAAAATTGTGCCTTAGGCACTGGTGCTGGTGCACAACACTGCAACCCGGCCCTCACAGAGACTGTACTTGGAGCACAGCAGTCACACGTGTTGCGAAGCATTTTTTTAAAAAATTGTAAGTACACGCCCCTGTTAAACAGGGGCTGAAAAATTGTGCCTTAGGCACTGGTGCTGGTGCCACAACACTGCAACACGGCCCTCACAGAGACTGTACTTGAGCACAGCAGTCACACGTGTTGCGAAGCATTTTTTAAAAAATTGTAAGTACACGCCCCTGTTAAACAGGGGCTGAAAAATTGTGCCTTAGGCACTGGTGCTGGTGCCACAACACTGCAACACGGCCCTCACAGAGACTGTACTTGGAGCACAGCAGTCACACGTGTTGCGAAGCATTTTTTAAAAAATTGTAAGTACACGCCCCTGTTAAACAGGGGCTGAAAAAATTGTGCCTTAGGCACTGGTGCTGTGGCATGGATCATTGAGGAGGAGGAAGAGGATAGTCAGTGAACATAAGAGGACAGTCACTCAGCATCAGCATAGGCAGTCTTGAAGGGATGTGACATTAAAAATTATTCGGTATATCCGCCTCAGGTGCCTGGTAGCTGGTGGTGATCCAAGACTGATTCATTTTGATGAATGTCAGTCGATCAACCGAGGCGGTGGACAGGCGCACCCTATGATCAGTCACAAATCCTCCAGCAGCACTGAATGTGCGTTCGGAAAAGAACGCTGGAGGCAGGACAGGCCAGTAGCTCAATTGCATACTGTGCAAGCTCTGGCCAGTGATCCATCCTCAGGACCCAGTAAGCCAGAGGATTTTCGGTGGGAAAGGTGTCCAAGTCTGACCTTGCCCCAAGGTATTCCTGCACCATGTATATCAGACGCTGGCGATGGTTGCTGGAACCGATCATACCTTGGGGCTGCGGACTAAAAAATTGTCTGAACGCATCGGTCAGACGTCCACCTTCCCCACCGCTCCTTCTGCCACTGACCGAAGCCTCAGCAACTCGTCGCCCAGGACCAGGAGTTTGTAGCCTCCCAGTTTCTGGGAACGCGTTGCACAGACCTTTCTGCAAGGCCTCCCTGAGATGTCTCATCCTCTGCTCCCTCTGCGACGGCAAGATAAGGTCCGCAACCTTACCCTTGTACCGCGGATCAAGGAGAGTGGCCAGCCAGTAATGGTCCCTCTCCTTGATCCGAAGAACACGAGGATCCTTCCGCAGGCTTTGCAGGATCAGGGAGGCCATGCAGCGTAGGTTAGCTGAGGCATTCGGTCCGGAGTCTTCTGGGTCACTGAGGATGACATGATCGCCAGCCACCTCCTCCCAGCCACGTACAAGTCCACTGGCTTGTTGGGACTGTACATCATCCCTAAAAGACTGCTGCTGCTGATGCTGAGTGCCAGGCTCCACCTCCATGCTCACACAATCCTCCTCCTCCTCCTCCTCCTCCTCATCCTCTTCCTGTGTGATGGGTGGGACAGAAGGAACACTGTCCGGATAAAGGGGCCTTGAGAGGCAAGGAAGTCCTCCTCTTCCTGCCACTGTTCTGCCTCAAGTGCCCTGTCCATTATCCCACGCAGCGTATGCTCCAACAGGTGGACAAGAGGGACAGTGTCACTGATGCATCACTGTCACTGCTCACCATCCTCGTGGCCTCCTCAAATGGTGAGAGGACAGTGCATGCATCCCAGATCATGCTCCACTGACGTGGGGAAAAAAAAACCAAGCTCCCCTGACCCTGTCCTGGTGCCGTAGTCGCAAAGGTACTCATTGATGGCCCTCTGCTGCGTGTGCAGTCGCTGCAGCATGGCCAACGTTGAGTTCCACCTGGTGGGCATGTCAGATATTAGGCGGTTCTTGGGCAGGTTCAGCTCCTTTTGCAGCTCAGTCAGCCGAGCACTGGCATTATAAGATCGGCGGAAATTGCACACAGACTTTCCTGGCCTGCCTCAGGACATCCTTTAAGCCTGGGAACCTGCCCCAAGAACCGCTGCACCACCAGGTTGAGGACGTGAGCCATGCAGGGCACATGGGTGAGCTGCCCCTGTCGCAGGGCGGAGAGGAGGTTGGTGCCATTGTCAGAAACGACCATTCCTGGCTTAAGCTGACGTGGCGTCAACCACCTCTCGGCCTGCCCCTGCAGAGCTGCCAGAACCTCTGGCCCAGTGTGGCTCCTGTCCCCCAAACACACCAGCGCAAGCACGGCATGGCATCTTTTTGCCTGCGTACTTGCGTAGCCCCTTGTACGCCCTACGGAGCACCGCTGGTTCCAAGGACAGAGCACTGGAGGAAGAAGAGAGGAGGGGGTGGAGGAGAGAGGTGTGTCACAACCAGTAGCAGTAGTCGCGTTTTGGAGGCGTGGTGGCGGAACAACCTCCAACACTACTGCACCTTGTCCTGCATCCCTCCCAGCTGCCAATAGAGTGACCCAATGGGCCGTGAAAGAAAGGTACCGTCCCTGTCCATGCTGCTGGACCATGAGTCAGCGGTAATATGCACCTTACGCTGACCGCCCTGTCCAGCGAGGCATGGACATTGCCCTCCACATGCCGGTAGAGAGACGGAATCGCCTTCCGCGAGAAAAAGTGGCGTTTGGGAACCTGCCACTGAGGAACCGCACATTGAACAAACTCACGGAAGGGGGCCGAGTCTACCAACTGAAAAGGCAGCAGTTGAAGTGCTAGCAATTTAGCAAGGCTAGCATTCAACCGCTGGGCATGTGGATGGCTGGAGTGTACTTCTTTCTACGGTCCAGCAGCTGGGGCAGGGAAATTTGCCTGCTGCATTCGGACGTCGGTGTACTGCAAGTACTTGGTTGTGACACACCGAATTCTACACCTTCAGTCCTCTCAGAGCAGCTTTCAGAGAGGACTGAAGGTGTAGTGGGGATGGAGATACCAGCTGAGGAGGAGCAAGGAGAGGTCCGCTTAGTTCTTTGGTGTGGGTCTTTTATGTGTGCCTGCCAACGAGCTGCATGGCAGGTCGCCATATGTCTGGTCATGCTTGTCGTGCCCAAGCGGCTGATGTTTTGGCCACGCGAGATACGCTTGAGACAAATATTGCAAATAGCAGTGGTGCGATCTGCTGCACTCGTCTCAAAAAAGGCCCACACCAAAGAACTTTTCTGATAACGTGCAGAGGCAGCGCCCTGCACAGGCGGAGCTCTGCGGTGTTGTACAGTTGCTGTGCTGGCCTCTACCTGGCCTCCAGGGGGCATCCTGCCTCGTTGGACATGTGACGCCGCATCCTCCTCCTCCTCGTCCTCCTCCTCATCCTCTCTCCCTTGAGGCACCCACGTGGAGTCAGTGACCTCATCATCCCCTCCCTCTTCACCACTAGAGCAAACCTGGCAGTAAGCTGCAGCTGGTGGAACTGTACTGCCAGATTCCTCAAGCTGGGTATCGTCATCCGAGCCTTCGAATCGTTGGGCATCCTCCTGGAGCATGTACCCAACACTGTGCTCAAAGAGTTCGGGGGACTCCTCAGGAGGACATGGTGGGTCTAGGGAAGGGGTGGCTGATGATGCTCTGTCAGTACCCTGAGCCTGGGTGAGAGAGGATGAGGAGGATGAGGAGGGCTTGGTCATCCATTCTACCAAGCCTTCAGCATGATGCGGCTCCACATGTCCAGCTGCCGAAAACAAAGACGCGCGTGTCCCATGGCCACGTGCTGATGACGATGCACGACCACGTCCACGTCCACGGCCACGTCCACTAGAAACAGAGCCTGCCTGCCCTGTGTTCTTGGCTCTGCACGCTCTGCCTCCCCTTGGCGGTCTTCCAGCCATTTGTAGTCGGTAGTCCTGTGGGTGCTGCTGAGAAGAAATATAGGAGCTCTGTGTGATGCCACTAACACACTAGAAGTCCTATAGGTGCTTCTGCAAAGAAAATATAGGAGCTCTGTGTGATGCCACTAACACACTAGAAGTCCTGTGGGTGCTGCTGAGAAGAAAATATAGGAGCTCTGTGTGATGCCACTAACACACTAGAAGTCCTATGGGTGCTTCTGCAAAGAAAATAGAGGAGCTCTGTGTGATGCCACTAACACACTAGAAGTCCTGTGGGTGCTTCTGCAAAGAAAATAGAGGAGCTCTGTGTGATGCCACTACACACTAGAAGTCCTATAGGTGCTTCTGCAAAGAAAATATAGGAGCTCTGTGTGATGCCACTAACACACTAGAAGTCCTGTGGGTGCTGCTGAGAAGAATATATAGGAGCTCTGTGTGATGCCACTAACACACTAGAAGTCCTATGGGTGCTTCTGCAAAGAAAATAGAGGAGCTCTGTGTGATGCCACTAACACACTAGAAGTCCTGTGGGTGCTTCTGCAAAGAAAATAGAGGAGCTCTGTGTGATGCCACTAACACACTAGAAGTCCTATAGGTGCTTCTGCAAAGAAAATATAGGAGCTCTGTGTGATGCCACTAACACACTAGAAGTCCTGTGGGTGCTGCTGAGAAGAATATATAGGAGCTCTGTGTGATGCCACTAACACACTAGAAGTCCTATGGGTGCTTCTGCAAAGAAAATAGAGGAGCTCTGTGTGATGCCACTAACACACTAGAAGTCCTGTGGGTGCTTCTGCAAAGAAAATAGAGGAGCTCTGTGTGATGCCACTAACACACTAGAAGTCCTATAGGTGCTTCTGCAAAGAAAATATAGGAGCTCTGTGTGATGCCACTAACACACTAGAAGTCCTGTGGGTGCTTCTGCAAAGAAAATAGAGGAGCTCTGTGTGATCCAACTAACACACTAGAAGTCCTGTGGGTGCTTCTGCAAAGAAAATAGAGGAGCTCTGTGTGATGCCACTAACACACTAGAAGTCCTGTGGGTGCTTATGCAAAGAAAAAATAGGAGCTCTGTGTGATGCCACTAACACACTAGAAGTCCTGTGGGTGCTGCTGAGAAGAAAATATAGGAGCTCTGTGTGATGCCACTAACACACTAGAAGTCCTATGGGTGCTTCTGCAAAGAAAATAGAGGAGCTCTGTGTGATGCCACTAACACACTAGAAGTCCTGTGGGTGCTGCTGAGAATACAATATAGGAGCTCTGTGTGATGCCACTAACACACTAGAAGTCCTATGGGTGCTTCTGCAAAGAAATAGAGGAGCTCTGTGTGATGCCACTAACACACTACAAGTCCTATAGGTGCTTCTGGGAAGAAAATATAGCTCTGTGTGTGTAATGGGACTAACACACTTCAAGTCCTATAGGTGCTTCTGGGAAGAAAATATAGCTCTGTGTGTGTAATGGGACTAACACACTTCAAGTCCTATAGGTGCTTCTGGGAAGAAAATATAGCTCTGTGTGTGTAATGGGACTAACACACTTCAAGTCCTATAGGTGCTTCTGGGAACAAAGTATAGCTCTTTGTGTGTAATGGGACTAACACACTTCAAGTCCTATAGGGTGCTTCTGGGAAGAAAATATAGCTCTGTGTGTGTGATGGGACTAACACACTTCAAGTCCTATAGGTGCTTCTGGGAAGAAAATATAGCTGTGTGTGTGATGGGACTAACACACTTCAAGTCCTATAGGTGCTTCTGGGAACAAAGTATAGCTCTTTGTGTGTAATGGGACTAACACACTTCAAGTCCTATAGGTGCTTCTGGGAAGAAAATATAGCTCTGTGTGTGTGATGGGACTAACACACTTCAAGTCCTATAGGTGCTTCTGGGAACAAAGTATAGCTCTTTGTGTGTAATGGGACTAACACACTTCAAGTCCTATAGGTGCTTCTGGGAAGAAAATATAGCTCTGTGTGTGTGATGGGACTAACACACTTCAAGTCCTATAGGTGCTTCTGGGAAGAAAATATAGCTCTGTGTGTGTGATGGGACTAACACACTTCAAGTCCTATAGGTGCTTCTGGGAACAAAGTATAGCTCTTTGTGTGTAATGGGACTAACACACTTCAAGTCCTATAGGTGCTTCTGGGAAGAAAATATAGCTCTGTGTGTGTGATGGGACTAACACACTTCAAGTCCTATAGGTGCTTCTGGGAAGAAAATATAGCTCTGTGTGTGTGATGGGACTAACACACTTCAAGTCCTATAGGTGCTTCTGGGAAGAAAATATAGCTCTGTGTGTGTGATGGGACTAACACACTTCAAGTCCTATAGGTGCTTCTGGGAAGAAAATATAGCTCTGTGTGTGTAATGGGACTAACACACTTCAAGTCCTATAGGTGCTTCTGGGAAGAAAATATAGCTCTGTGTGTGTAATGGGACTAACACACTTCAAGTCCTATAGGTGCTTCTGGGAAGAAAATATAGCTCTGTGTGTGTAATGGGACTAACACACTTCAAGTCCTATAGGTGCTTCTGGGAACAAAATATAGCTCTGTGTGTGTAATGGGACTAACACACTTCAAGTCCTATAGGTGCCTCTGGGAACAAAATATAGGAGCTCTGCCTGCCTGCCACGAACACACTACAAGTCCTATAGGTGCTTCTGGTAACAAAATATAGGAGCTCTGCCTGCCTGTCACTAACACACTACAAGTCCTATAGGTGCTTCTGGTAACAAAAATATAGGAGCTCTGCCTGCCTGCCACTAACACACTACAAGTCCTATAGGTGCTTCTGGTAACAAAATATAGGAGCTCTGCCTGCCTGTCACTAACACACTACAAGTCCTATAGGTGCTTCTGGTAACAAAATATAGGAGCTCTGCCTGCCTGCCACTAACACACTACAAGTCCTATAGGTGCTTCTGGTAACAAAATATAGGAGCTCTGCCTGCCACGAACACACTACAAGTCCTATAGGTGCTTCTGGTAACAAATATAGGAGCTCTGCCTGCCTGCCACGAGCACACTACAAGCCCTCTTTGTCAATCAATCTTTGTAACTGAATCTATCTAACTCAATCTCTGCAAGTGAATCTCTCTCTCTATCTATCTAAATGCAGCAGAGTGTCACAGAAACAGCCTGCTCAATCTGCGCCGGAACAGCATGTGACCGGCGCAGACGGCGTGGCGGCGTTTTATAGGGGGGGGGCGTGTACTACAGCCCCTGAGCTGTAATTGGCTACAGGCGTCCTGCCTGTAGCCAATTATGGCTCTTCGAGTTTCCGGGGCTGTGATTGGCCAAGCATGCGGGGTCACAGTGCATGCTTGGCCAATCATCAGCCAGCAATGCACTGCGTCGGCCGCGCCGGCCGCAATGCATTGCGGGGCCGCTCGCATCACACGAAACGTGATGCGAGCGGCCAAAAATAGTTCTGGGCTCGCCGAGCGAGCGAACGCCCGGTGCTCGATGCGAACGTGGGTTCGCATCGAGCACCGGGCCCATCCTTACTTGGTATCATCCACAAATACAGAGATTGAACTGTTTATCCTATCCTCCAGGTCGTTTATGAATAAATTTAAATAGGATTGGTCCCAGCACAGAACCCTGGGGGACCCCACTTTTCACCCGGATCATTCCGAGTACTCCCCATTTATCACTATCCTCTGAACTCGCCCTTGTAGCCAGTTTTCAATCCATGTACAGTGGTGTGAAAAAGTGTTTGCCCCCTTCCTCATTTCCTGTTCCTTTGCATGTTTGTCACACTTTAGTGTTTCGGAACATCAAACCAATTTAAACAATAGTCAAGGACAACACAAGTAAACACAAAATGCAATTTGTAAATGAAGGTGTTTATTATTAAAGGTGAAAAAAAATCCAAACCATCATGGCCCTGTGTGAAAAAGTGATTGCCCCCTAAACATAATAACTGGTTGGGCCACCCTTAGCAGCAACAACTGCAACCAAGTGTTTGCGATAACGTGCAATGAGGCTTTTACAGCGTCCTGGAGGAATTTTGGCCCACTCATCTTTGCAGAATTGTCCTAATTCAGTTACATTAGAGGGTTTTCGAGCATGAACGGCCTTTTTAAGGTCATACCACAACATCTCAATAGGATTCAGGTCAGGACTTTGGCTAGGCCACTCCAAAGTCTTCATTTTGTTTTTCTTCAGCCATTCGGTGGTGGACTTGCTGGTGTGTTTAGGATCATTGTCCTGCTGCAGAACCCAAGTTCGTTTCAGCTTGAGTACACGAACAGATGGTCGGACATTCTCCTTCAGGATCTCTTGGTAGACAGCAGAATTCATAGTTCCTTTTATCACGGCAAGTCTTCCAGGTCCTCAAGCAGCAAAACAGCCCCAGACCATCACGCTACCACCACCATATTTTACTGTTGGTATAATGTTCTTTTTCTGAAATGCAGTGTTCCTTCTACGCCAGATATACTTGGACACACACCTTCCAAAGAGTTCCACTTTTGTCTCATCGGTCCACAGAATGTTGTCCCAAAAGTCTTGGGGATCATCAAGATGTGTTGTGGAGAAATTGAGACGAGCTTTGATGTTCTTTTTGCTCAGCAGTGAATTTCTCCTTTGAACTCTGCCATGCAGGCCATTTTTGCCCAGTCTTTTCCTGATGGTGGAGGCATGAACGCTGACCTTAACTGAGGCAAGTGAGGCCTGCAGTTCCTTGGACGTTGTTGTGGGGTCTTTTGTGACCTCTTGGATGAGTCGTCGCTGCGCTCTTGGGGTAATTTTGGGGGGCCGGCCACTCCTGGGAAGGTTCACCACTGTTCCATGTCTTCGCCATTTGTGGATAATGGCTCTCACTGTGGTTCGCTGGATTCCCAAAGCTTTGGAAATGGCTTTATAACCCTTTCCAGACCCTTTCCAGACTGATAGATCTCAATTACTTTCTTTCTCAATTGTTCCTGAATTTCTTTGGGTCTCGGCATGATGTGTAGCTTTTAAGGATCTTCTGGTGGACCTTACTGTGTCAAGCAGCTCCTATTTAAGTGATGCCTTGATTGTGAACAGGTGTGGCAATAATCAGGCCTGGGTGTGGCTAGAGAAATTGAACTCAGGTGTGGACAACCACAGTTATAGTATGTTTTAACAAGGGGGGCAATCACTTTTTCACACAGGGCCATGATGGTTTGGATTTTTTTCACCTTTAATAATAAACACCTTCATTTACAAATTGCATTTTGTGTTTACTTGTCCTTGACTATTGTTTAAATTGGTTTGATGTTCCGAAACACTTAAGTGTGACAAACATGCAAAGGAACAGGAAACGAGGAAGGGGGCAAACACTTTTTCACACCACTGTACTCACCCTATGGTCCATCCCAATGGACCTTACTTTGTACAGCAAATGTTTACGGGGAACTGTATCAAATGCTTTTGCAAAATCCAGATACACCATGTCTACGGGCCTTCCTATATCCAGGTGGCAGCTCACCTCCCCATAGAAGGTTAATCGATTGGTTTGGCAAGAATGATTCTTTATGAATCCATGTTGATTACTGCTAATGATACTGTTGTCATTACTAAACTCTTGTAAATAGTCCCTTATCATCCCCTCCAAGAGCTTGCATACAATTGATCTGTAATTCCCAGGGATGTATCTTGGCCCTTTTTTAAATATTGGTTTTCCAGTCAGTAGACTGTTCATAAAAATTAGGAACAATGGTCTGGAAATTACTTGACTGAGTTCCTTAAGGACCCCCGGGTGAAAGCCATCTTGTCCTGGTGACTTATAAATGTTACGTTTTTCAATCCTATTCCTAATTCTGTCCTCTGTTAGCCATGAGGGTGCTTCCTGTGACGTGCCATTATTATTATTTAAGGTACTTTTATAGCACCATCAATTTACGCAGCGCTTTACATATACATTGTACATTCACATCAGTCCCTACCCTCAAGGAGCTTACAATCTAAGGTCCCTAATGCCCCATACATACGGTCGGACATTCCGACCACAAAATCCGTCAGATTTTTTCAGACGGATCTTGGCCGAAACTTGTCTTGCATACACGCGGGTCGCACAAAGTTGTCCGAAAATCCAATAGTTTGGAACGAGGTGACGTACAAAACATACAACGGGACTACATAGAGGCCAGTAGCCAATAGCTTTCGTCTCCAAATTTTTTCTGAGCCTGCGTCGCACTTTGTGCATCGGAATTCTGGACACATGATCGGAAAAAGTCCGATCGGATTTTGTTGTCGGAAAAATTTAGATCCAGCTCTCAAACTTTTTCGGAAATAGTCAGATAGAGCCCACACATGATCAGATTTTCCAAAAACATAATCTGATCAGACTTTTTTCGTCGGAAATTCCGACTGTATGTACAAGGCATAACTGACATTCATATACTAGGGCCAATTTAGACAGAAGCCAATTAACCTACCAGCATGTCTTTGGAGTGTGGGAGGAAACCAGAGTACCCGGAGCAAACCCACGCAGGCACAGGGAGAACATGCAAGCTCCAGGCAGGTAGTGTCGTGGTTGGGATTTGAACCAGTGACCCTTTTTACTGCTAGGTGAGAGCGCTACCCACTACACCAGTTTTGAGACTGAGGAGAAGAATAAATTCAATACCTTTCGCCATCTCTCCAGCCTTAGTAACTAGATTCCCTTCATCATTCTTTATGGGGCCAATATGATCTGACTTCCCTTTCTTACTATTTATGTACTTAAAGAATTTCTTGGAATTTTTTTTACTCTCCTCCGCTAACTGCCTTTTGTGTTCTATACCCATTTTTCCTCTGTGTTCTTTGTTCCTAAGATTTTATCCCATTTAGTATCTTCTAGCAAGGATAGTAGTTTAGGGAAGTTGGCTCTTTGGAAATTCAGTGTCTTTGTATTCCACTTGTTTTCCCTATTTGTGTGATTTATACTGAAACTAATTGACCTGTGATCGCTGTTTCATAAATTGCCCCGTATTTCCACATCCGTGTCAGGAAAATCTACAGTTTAGCGATGCGCGCTGAGTGCCTGTGCGCATGGGCGACGGAACGGCACTCCGGGGCATGCGCATTCGCGGCTCGGTGCTCCGACGCACGCCTGAGCATCCCAGTGCGTGGCAGCGTTACATGACCACTCACACCGCCCATTTAGGGAAGTGCTTGAGATCAGTCCAGCGCTGGCTTGTCTTCAGCTTCCTGCCAAAGCTCTGTTCCTGCTTCCTGTTGTTCTGATTGCCTGATTTTGACCCGGATTTCGCCTTTGACCCTGCTGTCTTCTTCTGTCCTTGACCTCTGGACTGTATACTGGACTTACCTGCTTGCTTGCCTCTGGCCCCTTGAACCTCTGCCTGTGACCCGGATTTGCCCCTGTCTTCTGCCCTGTGATTTCTGTCTGTGACCCGGACCTGCTTATCTTCAACCCTGTACCTGCACCTGTGTTTTGGACTTTCCAGTGTCTTCCTGATCTAGAACTTGGCTCCTTCTCCAGTCCTCATCCTCTGGTTGGGTAGCCTGTGCCTCTTTGTGCCATTCATCCCCTGTCTCACCTCCAGGGGGGCGGACTGCGCTCAGTTGCAAGGGTGAACCACTCTCGGCATCTCGGCCTCGGTAAGTACTCTCCTGATAGTACAAGCCAGACATGTCTGAGGCCGACAGAGTGCGTTCACCCCTTGAGGTTCTGTGCCAACACGTCTCAGCACTAACTGAAGCCGTGCAAAAACTGCAAGAGGGGTACACTCAAGTGGACAGTCGCCTGCAGCAACTATCTGGGTTAGCAGCACCCACCTTAGCAGCTCCTGCCGCCACCAGCGGAATCTCCGCTTCTCCCGGATCAGCCAACCCCACCGTGATCATGGCATCCCCCGAACCCAGGGTTCCTACTCCTGAGCGCTTCACAGGTGACCGTAAAAAGTTCTGGGCCTTTAAAAATGCCTGCTCCCTCTACCTAGCCTTCCAACCCAGGACTTTCTCTTCCGAAGTAGTAAAGGTGGGCTTTATTATCTCGCTCCTGGCTGAGGAGCCACAGGCATGGGCCCATAGCCTGATGGAGCAGAGGAGTCCAGCACTTAATGCGGTGGAGACCTTTTCTACAGCTGAAGCCACGCTACATAATCTACTTCAGGGACGCAGACCGGTGGAGGATTACACCGTAGAATTCCTGAAGTGGTCAGCTGATACCGGTTGGAACGAACCAGCTCTTAAATACCAGTATCGCCAGGGGTTGTCTGAAACTTTGAAAGATGAGTTGGCAAGATCTGAAACTCCTGACACACAGGAGGACTTGATCCAAGCCACCACCAAGTTGGACCGACGCATGCGGGAGAGGCGTTCCGAGCGCCTTCAGTCTCCCCGTACCAATTGGACTTTCTCTAAACCTACCTTGTCTCCACCCACCACCTCAGCTTCAGCAGTAGCTACCCAGGAGACGGAATCCATTCAGCTGGGTTTGGTCCGTGCCCCCCTCACTACAGAAGAACGGCTCCGTAGGCGACGGGCCAACCTATGCCTGCACTGTGGGGCTTCGGGCCATTTCCTCAGCACCTGTCCCGTAAGACCGAGTAAGTCCTACCGACAATGTATTATGAACTACCAATCTTCTGGGTTCTCCCAGACTTATGTCGCCCTCTTTGTCTCCCTACAGCTACCGGGAAAGGAAACCCGACTATCAGCCATAATTGATTCCGGAGCCTGCAGCTGCTTCCTTGATGCGGCATTAGCCACCAAACTGCACTTACCTCTCGTCCCGAAGGAACAAAATCTACAGGTACATCTGGCTGATGGCTCTCTTCCTCGTTCAGGATTCATTACTCATGAATCCAACCCATCCGTGTCACTACTGACTCTGGTCACCAGGAACTCATTTAGTTTGACATCATCCCGTCTCCAATGTTCCCCATCATCTTGGGACTTCCGTGGCTACAGATCCACGAACCCCAGATCAACTGGGGGAAGAAAGAGGTTTCTTTCCTGTCACCTCACTGCACCCAACATTTCTTCATTCAGGCTGTGGCCTCCTGCTCTACTATTTCTTCTATACCAGACAACCTTCTTCATGTACCACCAGTTTACCTGGAATTCCAAGATGTTTTCGATAAACAACAGGCAGATTGCCTACCGCCCCAGCGGACGTATGACTGTCCCATCGACCTCCTTCCTGGATCAGAGATCCCTTTTGGCCGTATCTTCCCCCTGTCCGAAGTGGAACTAAAGGTCCTCAAGGCCTACATTGACGAGAACCTGGAAAAGGGGTTCATTCGTCCTTCCTCGTCACCAGCCGGAGCTGGCATCTTTTTTGTGGGAAAGAGAGATGGCTCCCTGAGGCCTTGCATCGATTACAGGGAATTAAATAAAATCACAATTAAAAACCGGTATCCCCTACCTTTGATTCCAGAGCTTTTTCAGCGCTTCAGGTCTGCCCGAATCTTTTCTAAATTGGACCTTCGGGGGGCCTACAACCTCATCCGGATCAGGGCAGGAGATGAATGGAAAACAGCTTTTAGGTCCAGATTCGGGCATCATGAGTACTTGGTTATGCCCTTTGGGCTTTGTAACGCCCCAGCAACCTTCCAGAACCTGGTAAATGATATTTTCCGCAAGCACCTCGACGACTTCCTTGTTGTTTATTTGGACAACATCCTTATCTTTTCAGACACCCTTGAACTCCACCGAGTACACGTGAAACAAGTTCTCACCATTCTCAGAAGCCACAGACTGTACCTCAAGGCAGAGAAGTGCAAATTCGAGAAATCCACAGTGCAGTTTTTGGGGTTCATCATTTCTACAGGTGGGGTCTCCATGGACCCACAGAAGGTTAAAGCCATACTGGAATGGCCAGTCCCGGTGAACAAGAAAGGGGTACAGCGATTCATTGGATTCGCAAATTTTTACCAAAGGTTCATTGGCGGCTTTTCCTCCATAGTGGCACCCATCACCAAGTTGACCCATAAAGGTACCCAATTCCATTGGTCCCCGGAAGCCCAAGAAGCCTTCGACACTTTAAAAAAAAAATTTCGTCCGCTCCCATCCTGATGCATTCAGATCCAGCCCTACCATTTGTGCTGGAAGTGGATGCATCGGAGACAGCTACAGGAGCTATTCTGTCCCAGAGACTGGGTCCCAAGGCCTTCTTGCACCCTGTGGCCTTCGCGTCACGTAAGTTAAGCCCTCCGGAGAGGAACTACGACGTGGGGGATAGAGAATTATTGGCCATCAAGTTTGCCTTGGAGGAGTGGAGGTATCTCCTGGAGGGGGCTTCTCATCCTGTCATGATTTGGACAGACCACAGAAATTTGGAGTACCTCAGGACAGCCAAACTCCTAAGGCCCAGGCAAGCCCGATGGGCTCTTTTCTTTTTGAAATGTAATTTCCATATCTCGTACAGACCCGGCTCAAAAAATGGAAAGGCAGACGCCCTCTTAAGAATGTTCCACGAGACACCCCAGGAATCTGAACCCAGCACCATCCTTTCTCCGCAAAACTTTCTCTCTCTCATCTTGCAACCTGATCTGATCTCCGCCATCAAGGCGGCATCCAGGCAACTTACCGACCATGGAATCCCCTCAATGGAGGAACACAACGGGTTACTCTGGGTACGAGGGAAGGTCTTTGTCCCCACAGAAACAAGACCCTTGAAACTCAAGACCCTACATGATCACAAGCTTGCAGGACATTTTGGGGTTCACAAGACAACCAAATGAATCTCTCGCTCTTTTTGGTGGCCTGGGTGGAGACAAGACTGCAGGGACTATGTGACCTCCTGTATCATTTGTCAACGTAACAAGGGGACTAACTCCAAAGCCTGGGGCCTGTTGAAACCCTTGTCCATCCCGAGCGCCCATGGGCGGATATATCGATGGACTTCATTGTGGAGTTACCCTCCTCAGAGGGGTTCACCACCATCCTGGTCATAGTCGACCGATTGTCAAAAATGGCACACTTCCTCCCAATGATTGGGACTCCTTCCGCTTCTGCTACAGCTGATATATTCTTCAAGGAGATTGTCCGGCTCCACGGCTTACCTGCAAGTGTCACATCTGATAGAGGTCCTCAGTTCACCTCCAAGTTTTGGCGAGAGTTATGCAAATCCCTTGAAATGAAAATATGCCTCTCTTCGGCCTATCATCCTCAGAGCAACGGCCAGACGGAGAGGACAAATCAGTCACTAGAGCAATATCTCCGTTGTTTCTGTTCGGATTCCCAGGACGAATGGTCCAGCCTCCTACCTTGTGCGGAGTTCGCTTACAACAACGCGGTCCATACCGCCACCAACCAAACGCCATTTTGGGCCAACTTTGGGTTCCACCCTCCTTCCTGCCAGGGTCCCTTCCCGAAATTTCCGTCCCTGTGGTCCAAGATTGAGTAAACTCCCTTCAGCAGAGCTTCCAGAAAATACAGGAAGCCATGCAAAAGACCCAGGAGGGGTATGAAAAATACTTTAACCGAGGAAGGAAGGAAAACCCAGACTTCAAGGTGGGGGACGAGGTTTGGTTATCCTCAGTCAACCTCAAGTTGGCCATTCCCACACGTAAGTTGGGGCCTAAGTTTATTGGTCCTTTCAAGATCAAACGAAAAATCAATCCTGTGGCTTTTGAACTTTCCTTACCAGATTCGTACAGGATACATCCGGTGTTCCACGATTCCCTCCTGAAACCCGTCATTCCCAGTACCTTTCCAGGCAGATCTGAGCCTCCACCTTGACCAGTACTAGTGGATGGCGAAACAGAATTTGTGGTGGAGAAAATTTTGAGCTGCAGGAAGAGGGGGAGGCAACTCCAATATCTGGTCAAGTGGGAGGGTTACCCATCGGAAGAGAACTCTTGGGAACCCTCAGGAAATCTACATGCCCCGCGCTTGATCCGGGCTTTCCATACTGAGCATCCGGAATTGATGGCTAGTTTGGGCATCCAGAGGCCACCCCTCGGGGGAGGGCACTGTCAGGAAAATCTACAGTTTAGCGCTGCGCGCCGAGTGCCTGTGCGCATGCGCGGCGGAACGACACTCCGGCGCATGCACATTCGCGGCTCTGCGCTCTGACGCAGGCGCATGCGCACTGGCGCACGCCTGAGCGTCCCAGTGCGTGGCAGCGTCACATGACCACTCACACTGCCCATTTAAGGAAGTGTTTGAGATCAGTCCAGCGCTGGCTTGTCTTCAGCTTCCTGCCAAAGCTCTGTTCCTGCTTCCTGTTGTTCTGATTGCCTGATTTTGACCCGGATTTCGCCTTTGACCCTGCTGCCTTCTCCTGCCCTTGACCTCTGGACTGTATACTGGACTTACCTGCTTGCTTGCCTCTGGCCCCTTGAACCTCTGCCTGTGACCCGGATTTTCCCCTGTCTTATGCCCTGTTATCTCTGCCTGTGACCCGGACCTGCTTATCTTCAGCCCTGTACCTGCACCTGTGTTTTGGACTTTCCAGTGTCTTCCTGATCCAGAACTTGGCTCCTTCTCCAGTCCTCATCCTCTGGTTGGGTAGCCTGTGCCTCTTTGTGCCATTCATCCCCTGTCTCACCTCCAGGGGGTGGACTGCGCTCAGTTGCAAGGGTGAACCACTCTCGGTAAGTACACTCCTGGTAATCCGTGATCAGGTCTGTATTGTTGGTAATCAGTAGGTCCAGTAACGCTTTGTTTCTAGTTCGTGCATTTACCATCTGACCCATAAAATTGTCCTGCAAGACATTTAGGAATTGGCGAGCCAAATTAAAATTCCCCATTATAATGACACTTCCCCTCCTAGCCGCTAATCCAAATTGTGATAGGAGGTCCGCCTCTGCCTCCTCCCTCTGGTTAGGGTGCCTATTTGATTACTTTCCCCTTAGTTCCCTCCCTTTGTAGCTCTACCCATAAGGATTCCACCTCCTCCCTTGCTCCATTAGTGATGTTGTCTCTCACATTCACTTGTACATCATTTTTGATATACAGGCATACCCCTCCCCCTTTTTTACTCTCTCTATCCCTGCGATATAGGGAATACCTTTGAATGGTTGCCAGCCAATCATGAGAACTGTTGAACCAAGTCTCTGAAATGCCTACAAAATCGAAATCCTCCTCGTACAACAGTATCTCTAGTTCTCCCTAGACATGGGAACCGTCAAAAAATTTGTTTTGTTTCGTAAAAAAATAAAGTATTCGTAATTTGTGTACGAATTCCGTTCGAATTCGTACGAAAATACGAATTTCGTACAAATCGTTAAAAAAAATTAGAATCATTTTGAATCGTTACGAATCGTTAATAATCACTCGCGGCTAATGAATTGCCGATTCCCGTAACACATAGAACAGTTCGAATCCAACTACCAAATATCGAATTTCAACTAATACGAAAGAAATTATTATAGCGGATATAACAAATGATTTGAATGATTTGAGATTCAGTATATCTAATATCGAGAACTGTCCATGCACAAAGTGTCATTTTTGCAGGAAAAAAAGCTATTTAAAATCACTCGCGGCTAATGAATTGTCGGCTCTGTAACAAAGAGAACAGTCATTCATTAAAAGTCATTGATAAAAAAAAAAAGCGTGGGGGTCCCCCCAAATTCAATAACCAGGCCCTTCAGGTCTGCTATGGATATTAAGGGGAACCCCACTTCAAATTAAAAAAAAAATGACGTGGGGTCCCCCTAAATATCCATACCAGACCCTTCATAGTTTCATAGTTAGTAAGGTTGAATAAAGACATCAGTCCATCCAGTTCAACCTGAGCGAGTGTCTACAATTGTCCCCATCCCTGTACACTGCACACTCACATCGGTCCCTACCCTCAAGGAGCCCCCATTCATATACTAGGGCCAATTTTTGGACAGAAGCCAATTAACCTACCTGCATGTCTTTGGATTGTGGGAGGAAACTGGAGTACCCGGAGGAAACCCACGCAGGCACAGGAAGAACATGCAAACTCCAGGCAGGAAGTGTCGTGGTTGGGATTCGAACCAGCGACCCTTCTTACTGCTAGGGGAGAGTGCTAACCACTACACCACTGTGCCGCCCTTTTATTCAGGTCTGGGATGGATTTTAAGGGGAACCCCAGCCAAAAAAAAAAGAAAGTGGCGTGGGGTCCCTCAAAATCCATACCATACCAGACCCTTTATCCGAGCACGCAACCTGGCAGGCCACAGGAAAAGAGGGGGGACGAGAGCGCCCCCCCTCCTGAACCATACCAGGCCACATGCCCTCAACATTGGGAGGGTGCTTCGGGGTCCCCCCCAAAGCACCTTGTCCCCATGTTGATGAGGACAAGGGCCTCATCCCCACAACCCTGGCCATTGGTTGTGGGGGTCTGCGGGCGGGGGGCTTATCGGAATCTGGAAGCCCCCTTTAACAAGGGGACCCTCAGATCCTGCCCCCCCCCCCCTGTGTGAAATGGTAAGGGGGTACAAAATTACCCCTACCATTTCACCAAAAAAGTGACAAAAATTGTAAAAATGACAGGAGACGGTCTTTGACAATTCCTTTATTAAAATCTTCTTTTTTCTGGTCTTCCTTCTTCCTTTCTTCATCCTTCGGTTTCTTCATCTTCTCCTTCCGGCATCTTCTTCCATCTTCTTCCTCCATCTTCCAACTACCAAATATCGAATTTCAACTAATACGAAAGAAATTATTATAGCGGATATAACGAATGATTCGAATGAATTCGAGATTCAGTATATCTAACATCAAGAACTGTCCCTGTACAAAGTGTCATTTTTGCAGGAAAAAAGGCTATTTAAAATCACTCGCGGCTAATGAATTGCTGGCTCCCGTAACACAGAGAACAGTCATTCATTGAAAGTCATTGATTAAAAAAAGCGTGGGGGTCCCCCCAAATTCAATAACCAGGCCCTTCAGGTCTGCTATGGATATTAAGGGGAACCCCACTTCAAATAAAAAAAAAAAATGACGTGGGGTCCCCCTAAATATCCATACCAGACCCTTCAGGTCTGGGATGGATTTTAAGGGGAACCCCAGCCAAAAAAAAAATAAAAAGTGGCGTGGGGTCCCCCTTAAAATCCATACCAGACCCTTTATCCGAGCACGCAACCTGGCAGGCCACAGGAAAAGAGGGGGGACGAGAGCGCCCCCCCCTCCTGAACCGTACCAGGCCACATGCCCTCAACATTGGGAGGGTGCTTCGGGGTCCCCCCCAAAGCACCTTGTCCCCATGTTGATGAGGACAAGGGCCTCATCCCCACAACCCTGGCCATTGGTTGTGGGGGTCTGCGGGCAGGGGGCTTATCGGAATCTGGAAGCCCCCTTTAACAAGGGGACCCCCAGATCCCGCCCCCCCCCTGTGTGAAATGGTAAGGGGGTACAAAATTACCCCTACCATTTCACCAAAAAAGTGACAAAAATGGTAAAAATGACAGGAGACGGTCTTTGACAATTCCTTTATTAAAATTTTCTTTCTTCTGGTCTTCCTTCTTCCTTTCTTCATCCTTCGGTTTCTTCATCTTCTCCTTCCGGCATCTTCTTCCATCTCCTTGTCCATCTTCCAACTACCAAATATCGAATTTCAACTAATACGAAAGAAATTATTATAGCGGATATAACGAATGATTCGAATGAATTCGAGATTCAGTATATCTAATATCAAGAACTGTCCCTGTACAAAGTGTCATTTTTGCAGGAAAAAAAGCTATTTAAAATCACAAACACAGAGAACAGTCATTCATTGAAAGTCATTGATAAAAAAAAGCGTGGGGGTCCCCCCAAATTCAATAACCAGGCCCTTCAGGTCTGCTATGGATATTAAGGGGAACCCCCGCTTCAAATTTAAAAAAAAAATGACGTAGGGCTCCCCCTAAATATCCATACCAGACCCTTCAGGTCTGGGATGGATTTTAAGGGGAACCCCCTCTTTTCCTGCGGCCTGCCAGGTTGCGTGCTCAGATAAAGGGTCTGGTATGGATTTTGAGGGGGACCCCACGCCATTTTTTTTTGGCCGGGGTTCCCCTTAAAATCCATCCCAGACCTGAAGGGCCTGGTATGGATATTTAGGGGGGACCCCACGTCATTTCTTTTTTTTTTTTATTTGAAGTGGGGTTCCCCTTAATATCCATAGCAGACCTGAAGGGCCTGGTTATTGAATTTGGGGGGACCCCCATGTTTTTTTTTATTTTTTATCAATGAATGACTGTTCTCTGTGTTACGGGAGCCGACAATTCATTAGCCGCGAGTGATTTTAAATAGTTTTTTTTTCCTGCAAAAATGACACTTTGTCATTCGAATCATTCGTTATATCCGCTATAATAATTTCTTTCATATTAGTTGAAATTCGATATTTGGTAGTTGTATTCGAATAATTCGGAGTCGAAATCCGTAAACGGAATTTCGTATTACGTACAGAATTCGTATTCGAAAAAAATTCATACTACGGATTCGTACGAATTTCGAAAAATTTGTACGAATTACGAATTCGTACAAAACTAATCGCACGTCTACTTTAGATCTCCCATCTTGTCTGCCAGACTCCTGGCATTGGTGAACATGCCACATAGTTTAGACCAGTCGCATACTATCTTCTTGGGTGTTCTAAACTTGCAAATAGGACTTGCTACTGTACTTACCTCGGGTTGAGGTCCTTTAGACAACCTACCACTAATGCCCCCAATTATAATAGTACCCTCTTGAATTTGTTCCGAGCTATCTCTACCTCTGGACCCTCCCCCCGTCGACTAGTTTAAAAGCTGGTTGAACTTGAATAGAATAGAATAGAATAGAATAGAATAGAATAGAAAAGAATAGAACAGAAAATAAAAGAACAGAAAATAAAAGAACAGAAAAAAAAATCCCCCTGATGTAGATCCATCGTCAATCACGCAGCCACCGCCAGACCCGAAAAAAAGAAAAACGCTCTGCCGTCAATGAAGGCTAACCGCCTACCGCCTACCTGCTCTGTCCCCTTTTGACATCACCGACCCAACATGCGATGGTTGGTGACGATTTCAGATTCTGATAATGCTCAGATAAGGGTCTATTATGGATTTTTTTTGGGGGGGGGGGGGGGGGGCACACCATTATTTTCTCTTTTTTACACATTTTATTTCTTTCAGCAGAGAAGCCTGCTGACAGCTGATAGTTACATAGTTACATATTTAGTAAGGTTGAATAAAGACACCAGTCAATCCAGTTCAACCTGAGTGAGTGTCCACAATTGTCCCTATCCCTGTACATTGCACACTCACATCGGTCCCTACCCTCAAGGAGCCCACAATCCAAGGTCCACATGCATATACTAGGGCCAATTTCTGGACAGAAGCCAATTAACCTACCTGCATGTCTTTGGAGTGTCGGAGGAAACCGGAGTACCCGGAGGAAACCCACGCAGGCACAGGGTGAACATGCAAACTCCAGGCAGGTAGTGTCATGGTTGGGATTCGAACCAGCGACCCTTCTTACTGCTAGGCGAGAGTACTTTGCCTGTACTATTTTATTACATTTTTTTATAGAAAAAAAATATTTGCCCACCGAACGCACTGTCAACCATTGTTAAGGATGCGACAGCCAGCTTCCCGGCCCCTTCTCCTTAACAACATTTTGACTATGCATTCGGTGGGGAAACATTTTTTTTTATAAAAATTTAAAAAAAAATAGTTATAGAATGTGAATAGAATATGACCATCTTCGAATTTCAAAATTTCAACACTGTTTTCTGCGGTGCACTGTGTATGCCACAGGTCACCATCTCCCTAGTAGGGGTTCCAGTGCATTACTTTGCCCATGATGCTATTGTGATGGCACTAAACATGAGTAGGAAAGGGGAGGGTATCACGGCAGGTGCGGAGTGTATGGCGGTGTGTAGTATGTACATGAGAGGGGTGCAGAGTGTATGGTGGTGGGTAGTATGTACATGAGTGGGGTGCAGAGTGTTTGGCGGTGGGTAGTATGTACATGAGAGGGGTGCAGAGTTTATGGCAGTGGGTAGTATGTACATGAGATGGGTGCAGAGTGTATGGTGGTGGGTGGTATTATATGAGAGGGGTGCTGAGTGTATCGCGGTGGGTAGTATGTACATGAGAGGGGTGGGGGTGTATGGTGGTGGGTAGTATGACATGAGAGGAGTGCGGAGTGTATGGTGGTGGGTAGTATTACATGAGAGGGGTGAGGAGTGTATGGAGGTGGGTAATATGTACATGAGAGGGGTGCGGAGTGTATGGCGGTGGGTAGTATGACATGAGAGGGGTGTGGAGTGTATGGCGGTGGGTAGTATGACATGAGAGGGGCGCGGAGTGTATGGTGGTGGGTAGTAGGGCTGGGGAAAAAATAGATTTTAATCTTGAATCGAGTTGTGAGTTTTGATTTGAAGAAAATCGATTTTTTTGATATTTTTTTCCTTCAGAGTTTCCGTAGCAGGGGCGACCCACGCTACTTGTGAATTGGGGCCCCCGATGACAGCTTTGCAGAGCGCACAGAGGACACGGGAGGCTGTATTCCCGATCTAGCCAGCAGTGAGGGGGCGGGGCTGGGAGCTCCACTGGTGCGCTGACTCCGCCCGATGTAGCCTGTATGCTCAGAAAAGAACGGCTGTAGTTAGAGCAGTGATCGGAGTGGGCGCGTCAGTGGAGCTCCCGGCCCTGTCCCTTCTATACTGGCTGGGGAATACACTCCACTGACGCGCCAACTCCAATCACTGCTCTAACTACAGCTGCTCTGTTCCGAGTGGAGCTCCTGGCCCCGCCCCCTCTCTGCTAGCTAGCGTGAGAATACAGCCTCCTGTGTCCTCTGTGCAGTGCACTCTGCAAAGCTGTCATCGGGCCCCAATTCACAGGTAATCTCATGCAGTATATCCACAGTCTCTGATAATCTCGTGTAGTATGTCAGTAGTCTCTGGTAATCTTGTGCAGTATATCCGCAGTCTCTGATAATCTTGTACAGTATATTCACAGTCTCTGGTAATCTTGTGCAGTATGTCCGCAGTCTCTGGTAATCTTGTGCAGTATGTCTGCAGTCTCTGGTAATCTCGTGCAGTATGTCCACAGTCTCTGGTAATCTTGTGCAGTATGTCCGCAGTCTGGTAATCTCGTGCAGTATGTCCACAGTCTGGTAATCTCCTGCAGTATGTCTGCACTCTCTAAACCTCTCCTGTAGTATTTGTATTAATGTTCCGCTTTACTTGCTTAATTATTTGGTATTGCTCCACTGCTCAGTGAGTGGTGATGATGTGCATTAACATATAGCAACCAATCAGTGAGCACTAATAATGTGCAGTAACCTCTAGCAAACAATCGGCAAGTAGAAATTGTTGGTGAACTTAAACTGTATCGCTATGCCGTGATTCCTGTAGGCTTTGAGTGCGTGCATGCGTGCGGGGGGTTGGGGGGGCCACCATGTCCATTTGCTTGGGGCCCCCAAATTCCTTCAAATGGCCCTGCATGTCCGGAATGGCACTTGACACTGGGAGCAGACATGTGCACTGTGTCTGAGGCTCTGAGATACGCAAACAAGACAGCAGCCACAATGGAGACTTAGTGAAAGCCTAATACAGAGCCCTGAAGTCCTAGCTGACATAGTAAGGGAACTGGGACACTATTTTGACGCCAATGTTACCCAGGACAGTGACGCAGGAGTGGTGTGGGAGGCCCACAAAGCTGTAATCAGAGGAGTCCTCATTAAACATGGCTCCAGATTAAAACGGGCAAGGACTGCACAACTAGACACACTTCTCACCAAACTTCAGACCTTGGAGTTAACCCATAAAACGACCCTGACCAGGCAACTTGGGATCAAACTTAACACGGTTCGCTCACAGGTTACCGACCTCCTTCAATTTAAGGCCAAACTGCACTGAAAATCTGCCGTAGGAAAAATTATGAATCGGGCAACAAATGCGGGAGACTTCTGGCCCAAACACTGCGAACACAACAGGTGGCATCCTACATCCCACACATCAGGACTACCACGGGACTGAAAGGGTCATTACCCCAAAAAATCACACAGGAGTTCAAAACCTACTACAGTTCCCTGTACAATCTAACCACAATGTCACCCACAGCAGCGACTACGACAGAATATCTAGACCAATCCCAAATGCCCTCACTATCAAAGGAGACACAGGACTCCCTAGAGGAACCCATCACATTACCTGAACTTCAACTAGCACTAAAAAACACTAAGCCAGGCAAAGCCCCGGGCCCAGACGGTCTCACGTCTCTTACTACAAGACCCTACTCCCAACCCTAGGCCAACATCTAGTGTCACTATTTAATGGACTAGGAACACTGAAGGCTTTCCACTACGCTATACTACAGGCACAAATCTCGGTCATTACCAAGGAGGGCAAAGACCCGACCCAGTGCAGGAGCTACCGACCGATCTCCCTTCTAAACACTGACCTGAAACTCTACACCAAAATCTTGGCCTCCAGACTACAACAACACCTGCCCTAACTCATCCACTTGTACCAAGTGGGCTTTGTCCCAACCAGGGAGGCTAGGGACAACACCACCAAAGTCCTCAACCTACTACACATAGCGGTCAATAGTAAAATGCCAAGTATATTTCTGGGAACAGATGCAGAAAAGGCGTTTAACCAGGTAAACTGGTCATTAATGTTTGAGACGCTGAAATATATAGGTCTGGGAGACAGGATGCTAAACTAGATGGCCGCGGCTTACAAGGCGCCATCGGCCGTAGTAAGGGCGAACGGTACACTCTCTGAGACGTTCCCGATCATGAATGGGACTAGGCAAGGCTGCCCACTCTCGCCCTTGCTGTTCGCCCTGACCCTAGAACCCTTCCAATGCCACATCCGATTAAACCCAGACATCACCGGAATAGGAGCAAATGAAACACGACACAAAGTATCGGCATATGCCGACGACCTCATGTTCTCCCTTTCGAACCCCTCAATCTCCCTACCACACCTCTTACGGGAGTTCAACATTTACGGCCACCTCTCCAATTTAAAGATACATTTTAACAAATCAGAAGCCATGGGCATAGGGATACCGAAACCCCAGCTTAAGCGACTTAAACACATCTTTAACCTGAAATGGACTGACTCAGCCCTGAAGTACCTAGGCACTTACATACCCACCTCAATACCCTAATTGTTTAAGCTTAACTCCCCCCCCCCCTGCTGAAAGCAGTTCAAAAACTACTTGAGGAATGGGGAGATGGCCTCCACTCATGGCTCAGCCGCTACAACATCCTCAAGATGTCAATACTCCCTAAATTCCTCTATCTCCTTCAAGCCCTGACAATTCATATACCCGGGGAATATTTTAAACAAGTCCACTCCACATTTACCCGATTTCTCTGGGCAGGGAAACACCCACGTCTAAGTAGAAAATTACTTTCCCTACCAAAAGTACACGGAGGCCTGACAATGCCAGAAGTCCGCACATACTACCACGCGGCACACCTTAGCAGACTGTTGGACTGGTGCCGACATAAAGACACCAAATTGTGGACGCAACTGGAACAGGACCAAAGCGACATACCCCTCCACAGAGCCCCCTGGTGCCACAACACTCTACCACCCAAGATCAAACGTCACCCCCTGATAGGCCCCCTGATAGGCAACACAGCTAATATATGCTCACAACTAATGGCAAAATCATGCCTCGCAAACCGCAACTCCCCCTTAAGGCCCATCATAGGCCACCCACAGTTTGAACCGGGCTTACACGACAAGAAGTTCCATGACCTTCAAACAGCAGGACTATATTAAGCGTCCCACGTCAGCACCTTGGGGAGGTGGAGGACATACACGGAACTGGCAGACCCCAAGGGCCCATACAAACTAGACTTCATGAGAGCCTTACAACTCAGCCACTTCCTCAGCGGCCTCCCGCCTCCCCCAAACATATCACCCACAACCCTGGAAGAGCTATGCACAGAGACTGGGGTGCTTCCACATACACTCTCCCTGACGTACACCATCCTGAACAAACCGAGGGACTACCAACCCCAATCCCTCATCAAATGGGAAAGAGACCTAAACTGCCATTTCAATGACAATAAAAAACAACACATAATCAAATTTACCCACCAATCCTCCCTATGCGCCAAAACCCAGGAAACAAACTACAAGATCCTTACACGTTGGTACAGGGCCCCTGCCCTGTTACACAAACTTTTCCCAACAACCTCAGACCAATGCTGGCGGTGTCAGACAGAGGAGGGCACCCTCCTACACATGTTCTGGTCATGCCCCCGACTACAGACTTTCTGGGGAGAAGTCCGACGTATAACCCAAACATTCACAGACCGGACGGTGCCTGACGAACCGGCCTACTTTCTTCTACACGGGACAGAAATACCGGCACGGGTGTACAAAAAAATCGGTGATCCGACATCTCTTAGACGCAGCCAAAGCCTGCATCCCGCTAAACTGGAAGTCCCCACACCCACCGACTGTGGCCCAATGGCTACGGAAAGTAGACGAGACTAGCCGGATGGAGGACCTGATCCTCACTAATCAACACAGACAGGAAACATATTCCAAGACGTGGCAGCTATGGAATATATTTAGATACTCAGAAGAGGGACAAAACCTCAGAGGGACTGACTAATAGCCTGTCCAATCGACTCATCCTATCCTGATGCTACCCAGGCTACCGACTCCATATGCCCCGAAGAGGAGCAACACTACCCAGATGGGATAAACACCCAGTTATAAGTTCAAACACACCTCAGTAACCAACCCCCCCCCCCATTAACCCCTATGTCCACACCCCATACTCTTCTCTTACCTTTCTGTCCTCCTGGGCACTATGTCCCCACCCCATACTCTTCTCTTACCTTTCTGTCCTCCTGGGCATTGCCCGGACTCCGCACCCCCTACGGTGCTTTTCCACATTCTGTTTTCTTACTTTATAACAAAAGGGAAACTAGAAGGGAGGCTGAACCCACACAAGACTGGTGAAATTCAACACTTCCATCTCCCGGACACACCAAATCACATCTAACACAGATGGAACCATAAAGGTCCCAAAAAGAATGTACACCCACGAAGTATCCCACACACCAAAACCTTTTTAATATCTTGTGTGGGCGGGAACCACACCTGTATAGTTTGTCTTTGAATGTAACACTGTTTAAGCATTATGTCTGTTGTTGAGGTCCTTGTTGACCAGTCTTCCTGTCTTAAATAAAAAATAAAAAAAATAAAAAATAAAAAGTTTGTTTCTCCTATTTTTATCTTGATTTTTGGTATTATGACACTTCTTACCTATCCAGTGGGCTGCCAATAGTGTAAGTAAGGAGGCCAAAGTATCACACATCATTTATGCATTCAGCTCTCAATGAAGTGGAGAGGGTTACCTGTCCAAAAAACACCCCCCCCCCCCTTAAATTTTTGCAATGGGCCATCAGATGGGGTGAGGAAACTGATAAGTGGACCTTATACTTTAGGCTTTAAATACTCATTTTAAAAAATGTTATACTTATGTTGTCCAAAAATGTTTGTGTCTAATCTGCTTGCAATGTTGATGTGCAAAATTACAATTTTTTTTCTTATTTGACTCGACAGTTTCCTTCAACGCCACAGGAATGGCAGACTGTGGCCTCCCACTTTGCCACCCATTGGGGCTTTCCCAATTGTGGAGGTGCAATTGATGGGAAACACGTCCACATCGTCCCACCCCCCAACTTGGGGTCCTACTATTATAATTACAAGGGGTATAATAGTATTGTGATGTTGGCAGTGGTGTCAGCTACTTACGAGTTCCTGTATGTGGACGTGGGGAAAAATGTCTGGATGTCGGATGGTGGAGTGATCGCCCAGATGGAGTTCTACTGCCGTCTCCAGAGGGGCAGCTTGGGGTTACCACCTCCAGAGGAGAATGTGGACGGACTCCCCTTCGTCTGTCGCGGATGAAGCGTTTGCGATGGGGGACCTTCATAGTTTCATAGTTTCATAGTTAGTAAGGTTGAATAAAGACATCAGTCCATCCAGTTCAACCTGAGCGAGTGTCTACAATTGTCCCCATCCCTGTACATTGCACACTCATATCAGTCCCTACCCTCAAGGAGCCCACAATCTAAGGTCCCCATTCATATACTAGGGCCATTTTTTTGGACAGAAGCCAATTAACCTACCTGCATGTCTTTGGATTTGTCTTTGGACCTTCTTGTGTGGCCATTCCCTATGAGGACCCTCACCCTGGACCAGAGGGTTTGTAATTACCGGCTGGCCAGAAAAGTGTTGGAGAACGCTTTTGGGATAATGGCCAGCCGGTTCTGCCTATTTTTGACACCAATCCACATGACGGAATATAAACTGAACCATATAGTGCTTTCCTGCAGCATTTTGCACAATATTAAAAAAAAAAAAAACATCAAACTATGTGGCCTCAGTTGGGCCTGAGGCAGACTTTCCTGAACTTGCCAACCTGACAGCACTTGGAGCTGGCCATCCTGGCTTGCCCCCCCCCCCCCCCCCCAAAGCGCCCACGATGTCAGAAACCGTTACATGGAGTACTTTGCGGGTAGGGGGGCCATTGATATGCCAGACAATGTCTGAGAGGCATTTTTTTTATAAATTTATATTTGAAACTGCAATAATATTTGTTTTCATTTACTCCTTGGGTTTGTTTTAGGTGTCTCCTAGGTTTTTATTTAGAATATTTTTGAGCCTTTTTCTTCAACGGTGCAAACCAAATTTCTTAGCGAGTTGAGGTGACCGTCTCTTCTTCAGATAATATTATTATGTTGTGTGTCTGCTACACACACACACCTTGTTTTTGTTGTTAATGTATGTAATGCATTACTGACAAAAATATTCCTAATTTTCAGCACCATGACAGAAATGTGTGGAGTCATGAAAATGGCGTGATTGGGGAAAATTAAAAAGCACTGTGGGTGCTTTTAGAAAGAACGTCAGGGGCGATCGGGGTTTCACGCATGCGCACTGTATATAAAACATAACACACGTGCGTCGTACTTACGATCTGTGAGCGGAGGAATGAGTAGCGGCAGCGCCGATAGTTTGAACGAAGTCACAATTTTAACTTGGCACATCACTGGCCTATACTGCTTCTAGATTTTGGCTTATATTGGGACAAGAGTAGAACAGTTTAGCCTGACATTAGGGTTTGTCTTGTGTTGTGTCTTGCAGAGAATATGGATCCATTCAAGGACACAGAATTTATCCCCCTATTCATTGATATGTTCAGGGAGCTGCCCTGCCTGTGGCAGGTGAACCACCCCTTTTACAAGACTCTAAGAAAGAGGAAGGCAGTGCTGGAGAAACTGCTTGCATTTGTGAAGCCGGTTGTCCCCACAGCAGAAATCACCTATTTGAAGGCCAAAATTGGTGGCATGAGGAGTACATATCTGAGGGAGCGCAAGAAGGTCCAGGATTCCCTGAGATAAGGAGATTCAGATGACATTTATGTACCCAGGCTGTGGTACTATGGCAGGCTGCATTTTATGGTAGACCAGAGGGAACCCAGGCCAGCACTCTTCAATCTTCCTTCGAGGCTTCCTTCCCCCCCAGCTGAGGCTTCCAAAGTCCAACCTGGGCCTTCCAGGCAGCAACATGTGGAGGAGCCCAGCTTGAGTCAGGTAGAGCATTGTTCAACATATTTATTGTCGTATATTTAATGATGTTAATTAGATGTTATTATTGATCATTAAGTTCTGATTTAACAAAGGGTTTTAAATATCAATAGACAGTAGTGACCAAAAATTACTGGGACAAGAAGGAAAAATGCTGGGCTCAGAATGATAGTCTTTTCTATTTATTAACATTCAATTTGCAACAGTCATGAGCACAAAATTGAGTGATTGATGCACAAAAAACTAAAACTATGTCCCATTTTCATACATAGGAACACCTCAGCCAGGAGGAGGCTGTGGCAAGTGGCAGCCAGGAGGTGGCAGGGGTAAGTGGCAGCCAGGAGGTCCTCTTCCTCCACCTCCTGCCACAATTATAACAGCAGAGCCACAGTCTGGAAGGAAGCCTGGAAGGAAGTGTCTAAGGAAGACCAGAGAGTGATGGCCTGGATTCAGTCTGGTCTGACAAAAGATGCAGGCTGTCATATGACCACAGCCTGGGGACATAGATGTCATCTGTTGCTGTTCCTGATCTCTTGGACTTCTGGACCAGACTGTACTCCCTTATATATGGACTCCTCAGGCCACCAATTTTGCCTTTAAATAGTTGATGTCTGCCCTGGGGTACAAAGGCTTTGCCAATTTCAGCAGTTTCTCTAGCATTGCCTTCCTCATTATTTTCTTATGACCCCCTAATAAAGGTGCATTTATTTTTTGGAAATACTTGCCTATGTGTTTTACTTCAAAAAGCCCAGTTTATTTGTGAGTAGACAGGTACATTTTCTAAATACAATGTGAAATTAACAAGGGACACCAACCAACCTCCTTGAGGTTTCAAAATACAAGATAATAATGGTGTTGTGGAAACTTGACATACAAAACCCACCAAAAAATTATGGAGATAACAAATAATTAAAAATATTAAAAACATAAAACTAAAATAATTATTCGGGAGATCTGATGAATAAAAATATTCTATTCATGAAATCAGGAGAAAGAATAAAGAAAGAAGTTTGTGAGAAGTCTGTGTGAATATGAGCAGCAAAACAACTTCATTCTTCTAGCATTATAAAGAAAAAGAGAATGCGCTGCATTAAACAATTTTTAACATTGCAACGTGACGAATGTGCTATATCCATTACGAATGCTAGTTTTACCAGACCAAGCGCTTTCGTCTCGTAATTTATTCTGATCATGCGTGGCACTTTGTGCGTCGGACTAGGCTACACACGATCGGAATTTACGCAATCGGATTTTGTTGTCGGAAAATTTGAGATACAGCTCTCAAACTTTGTGCGTCGGAAATTCCAATGGAAAAAGTCAGATGGAGCCCACACACGATCGGATTTTCCAACAACATGATCCGATCGCACATTTTCCGTCGGAAAATCCGACGTGTGCACAAGGCATTAGAGTCAGTTACCTCATGATTTTTGGTTGTTTTGTGGGGGTATTGTGACTTGTCACCTGTCACCGAGCTTGCCTCAACCTGCTGTTGTTGATAGTCACATTTTTCTTGCAAAGAATATTTAAAATGCAATTACATTTTTTATGGGAATGGTGTTACTGTTTACATGTTCAATTCAACTAAAGCCCCATACACACGGTCGGACTTTTTCATCAATTTGGTCCGATCGGACAAGGTTGTTGAAAAATCAGACCGTGTGTATGCACCATCGGACAGTGTTCGTCGGTTTGTCCGTCGGACAAAGTCTTATCTCCTGCTGGAATGATTTGCCGTCAACCCCGTCCGATCACACCAAATCCGAGCGTGTGTACGGTTGTCCGACGGACAAAGTGCTACGCATGCTCAGAAGAAATTCTGTGACGGAAGCGCTCGGTCAGGTAAAACTACCTTTCCTAATCGACACAGCACATTCGTCACGCTGCAATGTTAAAATGTCTTTAATGCAGCGCATTCTCTTTTTCTTTACAATGCAACAAGAATGACATGTTTTAGCTGCTCCTATTCACCCGCACTTCTCACAAACTTACTTCTTTATTACTTTGCAGCATTTATACACTACATGTTTATTTTGACTGTGAACGGAAAAGAATCTTTGTTATTTTTTTACCATGATTTGTCTTGTATTTTTTTTTTTGGGGAATACATATTTGAATGTTTTTTTTTTTTTTTTTTTTTTTGGAGGGGGGTTGTGTGTCTCAAATTACCAAAAACACATTATTAACATTTGTATTTCTTGCTCCAATTTACTAGGAGTTTGTTGGTTGTTGGTGCCCCTTGTTAATTCTACTTTAGGATTAGTGAAATGTACCTGCTTACTCAAAGAAAAACTGTCATTGTAGCAAAGTAAAACACAATAGTCAATGATTATTTCAAATCAAAAAAACCTTTATTTAGGTCACACCAACAAACCAAAGAGGAACGCAGCCATGGTGAAACTTGGGGAATTTGCAAAGTCTTGGCCCCCCACGGCAACCATCATTGTTCAAGCGTAGAAAATTGGGGGCCTGAGGAGTACGTATATTAAGGGGAGTGCAATCTGGTCGTGAAGTCCAAAGTATCCGGAACTGCAGCAGATGCCATCTAGGTCCCCAGGCTCTGGTACTACAAGAGGCTCCATCTTCTCTCAGACCAGACTGATTCCAGGTCGTCACTCTCAGGTCTTCCTTCCACGCTTCCTTGCACGCTGTGGCTGTCGTGCTGGTGGGGTGGCAGAAGGAGGAGGAGGAGGAGGAGGAGGTGGAGCATGGTAGCTATGGCAAACATGTGTGACTGGGGTCATCTCCCCAGCCCTACCCTTATTTAGGACATGGAGGATGAGCCCCTCACACATGTTGCGTTGCCTCACCTCCATACCCATCATTTTTGTGACAACCACCGAGCCAAAGGTCTCCTCGTCGGCGGGTGTGGCATGTAGGGAGTCTGAAGCCTCTCTGATCATTCGGAGCGCTGACTGTGCCGCATAACCCCCCCTTCTCGCCCTTTTGTAGGGAAGGCGGAGGAGAGGGATTTGGGAGTCAGTCAGGCTCCGCGGCCTAGCCCCCTCTTGGCTGCCACTACCCAGCTGGTGGCTGCCACTAACCCCTGCCTCCTCCTGACTGCCACCTTCCACAGCCACCTCCTGGCTGAGGTCTTCCTGTGTATGAAAAAGGGACATAGTTTCAGTTATTTGTTCATCAAACACACACAATTCTCATCTAGTGACTGGTGCAAAATGTTTACAAATAGAAAACCATACAATTCTCAGCCCTGCAGTTTAGATTCTGGCCCCAAATGTCTCCCACACCACTGTCAGTTGATATGTCAAACACGTTAGGAACTAAGCAATTGGCGATCCTGAATTAAGTGAACATCATTCATTATTCCCATAAATGGTAACAAAACTACTATACCTGGAACAAGCTGGGCTCCTCCACCTCTTCCAGACTGGAAGGCCCAGGTTGCTCCTCGGAAGCCTCATCAGGGGTGGGCTGCGCGCAAGGAAGCGTGGAAGGAGGAGTTGAGGTTGGCTCCGTGACATCAGCCTGGTCCTTCAGAAAATGGAGACTCTGATAGTACCAGAGCTTGGGGACATAGACCTCATCTGCTGAAGTTGCAGTTTCCTCAGACTTCACGACCTTCTTGCGCTCCCTGATATACGCACTCCTCAGGCTGCCAATTTTCTTTCTAATATCATCAACAGTTGCCGCGGGGAACCTTGGCTTGACAAATTCCACAAGTTCCTCCAGGGCTGCGTGCCTCTTTGGTTTGTTGGTGTAATGTGGGTGTATACCCTGCCACAATATGGGAAAATCCCTGTATTTGGCAATGAAGAGGGGGAGAAAACTCATGTCGTTGAATCCCTTCATATCAATCTCTGCAAGACACAACAACACACAAAACCCTCTAAATTATGTCAGGCTAAACTCTCCTAATCTTCTCCATAAAGAAGCCTCAAGTTCAAATCAGTCTAGGCTAGTTATGTACCAACGTTAAATTGTACCTTCGTTTGTAGCGATCGTCTCGTGTGAGTTTTCTCTCCCCTCGTCTCCCAGATCGTGGCTACGACACAGGCGTGTGACGTTTAATATACACTGCGCATGCTTCAAACTCCGCCCGCCCCTGACGATCTTTCTCGTCTATTCCCCACCCCTTCTCTTTACGGCGTAGTGGGGAGAGCACATGGCGGGGACACAGCAGGTGCGCCACAAATATCCCACCAACGAGGAGGAGGACGAGGAAAGTCCGGAGGCAGAAACGTCCCGATCCCGGAGCCTGAAATTCAAGGCCTCCAATATGTCATTTGGAGAAATGTTGGAGATGGTGGACATATTAAAGAGGAGCGACTATGATGGGAAGTATGGGCCTTACCTCAACCCCAATGTCCGCAAGGCCAAGATCATGTCTAAAGTTGTGAGAAGGCTGTACAATAATTTTGGGGTACAACGATCCAAGGAGCAACTGAGGAAACGCTGGTCAGACCTGAAACTGAGGGAGGCCGATCAGTACAGAAAGATCAAGAGAATTCTTCAAAAAAGTAAGTAGTTGTGTTTTGTGTTTGATTTCTTGCTTGCATACTGCTCCATGTGGTTTGATTTTTACAAAGTTGTACATTCCAAAATGGCCACTTTCATGTTCGTCTGTGCATTCGATCGTACTCAGCCTCGATCTTTCTGCCACTGTCATGGTCGTGTGTGTGTCCATTCGATCGTACGCAACCTCGATCGTGCGGCCACTTATAATACGATGTTTGGTGTTTTTTTGGGGGAAAGGAAGTTTGTTCTCCCTAGAAATGTCATCCAGAATGTAAAGCCAATTTATTCAATGTAAAGGAGAGGTCACCCAGTAGCTGTTTACCCATCTGGACTCCAGAGCACTAGTGCTGGGACACCCAAACCCCCTTTTTATTAGCCTTTTCGACACATGTGCTCCAGTGGATACTAGAGGGGGGTCTCCATCACACAAACTTCTACCAAAAAGCTAGTCAGTTTAGCACCTTTACAAAGTGACTACATTCATGTAGTTGACATTTGTAACTGGCCAAAGTAAAATAGTGTCCGTCACTTTCAAGCAATGTTTGTCATTTCCTATTTCTGCCCTCAATAGTTTGTGTTGCTAAATCTTCCTTTTGGACATTCTCATAGGGGAGCGAAAACTTGGGCCGTCTGAGGAAACCCCCAAACCAACACCTCCCAAAAAAGGGGAAAGAGCAGAAGCAGAGGAGGAGGAGGAGGAGGAGGAGGAGGAAGGAGAGATCATCGAACTTGGAGAAATTGTCACCACAACAGGTGAGTGTGGGAGAACACAGCTACTGGTAAGCTAATCCATGTATGGCTGCCTCATTTCCAACACCCCATTTTTGTTTGTTTGTGGTTTTTAGGTGACGTGGATGTTGTGGAAGAAAAATCGCACTTTACCACAGAGAGTGCCCACGTACTCATCGGAGAGATAATGGTCTGCAATCGAGATCTAGATTACATAAAGCAAAACATCAATGATGTTCAACAAAAATTGAAGAACATCATTGATGTTTTAGGAAAAATATGAAAACGCACCAAGTAATTAACACACATTTGTGCCTGCTTCTGAACACATTTGCAACTTAAAAACGTTCTGAAATTTGGAACATGCACACATTGTGTCCACATGTGCTAGCTCCCACCATGGTGGATGAATGGCAAGTTTTTTTGGGGGTGCAAACACTTTACGAACTACGAAAGTGGTTGTGGTGAAGGGGTTGCACCCCCAAAAAACGTCCATTCATCGCCATGATGGAAAATGGCACTTTTGAAGCTTCTAGGCATGTGTTTTCCCATCTAATGACCATTTTCAGACCCAAATTGTGTGCATGTTCCAAATTTCCACTTTTCGGGGGTGACCCCCCCATGTGATGAAGGCAAGATCAAACACACTTTGAACATATAGTCATGTCTGATCTTGTCTTCACTTTACAAAGTTGAACTTTCCAAGTTCCTAGGTTCTGTTTTGCTCCATGCCTGGTTTTAGCAAATGTGGAATGTTTGGAAACAATGTTGTAAATAACCAAGATGTTGTCAGTTTTGGCGTGAAGATTGTAAACGCACTTGGGAATGTTTTCCTAGTAAACTTTTATTTTTCTAAATGTGTGGCTTCCTTATTTAAAAAACACAATGCATTATGTATGTAAAATGAAAAGGATATGGGGGGCAATGGGTGTTATTTACTAAAGGCAAATCCACTTTGCACTCCAATTTTCGTTCCCTGTGAACTTTTTCAATGCACTTGTAGAGCATAGCGGATTTGACTTATGTAAATGACACCCACAGTGCTTTGTACGAAAACACGGAGCACAGCATTTTGGAGAATACACACATGTCAGACCTGGTGATGAAAAGGAGTATTTTGGGTGTCAGTTAAGCAGTACAAACCTTCTCTAGACCAAAGATTAGGTAGCAAACACACAACATGAGAATAATCTTTTTGGGAAGAAGAGACTGTTACCTCCTTTTGCCCAGAAAGTGCATTCCCACTGTCGAAGGCAAAGGGAAAAAAAGTCAAAGTAAAATAAGCTAAAAAGAAGACTGAAATGACAAGAAATCATAGGTTGGTTAAAATATCAGATTTATTAAAAAATGCCTCTCACACATGTGTCAGGCAGAGCAATGGCCCCCCTACCCACAAAGTACTGCATATATTGGTCCCGGACCACACGGGCATTTAGAGGGGGCAAGCCTGGACGTGCCACATCTGGGCCAACGGCCACCACATAGTTCCTGTTATGTCTTTTGAGGAAGTTGTGCAATATGCAACAGGCAAGAACTATGTGGTTGAGTTTGTATTCCGCCAAGTTAAATGCCGTCAGGAACAGGCGGAAGCGGCTGGCCAGGATGCCAAAAGCGTTCTCCACAACTCTTCTGGCTCTGGACAGCCTGTAGTTGAAGACCCTCTGGTCCGGGGTGAGGGTCCTCATCGGGAACGGCCTCATCACATGGGGAGTCAACGCAAACGCTTCATCTGCGACAAAGACGAAGGGGAGTCCTTCTGCATTCTCCTCTGGAGGTGGCAAGCACAGACTGCCACTTTGGAGACGCCAGTAGAACTCCGTGTGCGTAATGGCCCCACCATCCGATATCCGGCCGTTCATCCCCACGTCCACATACATAAACTCGTATGTTGCCGACACCACGCCAACATCACTACACTATTAAACCCTTTATAATTATAATAGTAGGACCCCGAGTTGGGCGGTGGGACGATGCGGACGTGTTTCCCATCAATTGCCCCTCCGCAGTTAGGAAAGTCCCAACGGCTGGCAAAGTGGGAGGCCACAGTCTGCCATTCCTGTGGCGTGGAAGGGAACTGTGGAGTGAAACAAGAACAAAAAATTAGTCACTTTGCACCTAAACATTGCAAGCAGATTAGACAATCAACATCTTGGAACAAGAGCATTGTATAAAATTGGAGGCTGGAAAGTATTTGCACTGAAAAGTAGAGGCTCCCCTTCACAGATTACTCACCCCCCTCTGTACTTAACACTATTGGCAGCCCCCAGGAAAGATCAAATAACATTTCAACCCCCCCCCCCCCCCCCAAAAAAAAAAGGCAGGCACAGTGTGACATTATTAAATTACCAAGCAAGCTAATAGGAGGGAAAGAAGACAAAAAAATAGGAAATGGAATGTATGGAGGCAGCCCCTTGCACTACATGCTTTGCTGAATTCATCCCTAAAGATGCGCACTATAAAGAGGTAGGTATATAGTGTGTATGGACCTTGGGAAAGCCAGCAGATAAAGGATTGGTACCATCTGACAGAGCAGTTGGGGGAGGGGGTTCCTAATGAGTTCCCCCCCCCCCCCACCAAAAGAAAAAAAAAAAGGGGGGCTCTACATGAAGTAAACCACACAGCAAACATTTGTGCATATTTTAGGGGGTGTTTTGGGGCAAACCATACTATGCAGCAGACAAAAGACATTGCTTAAGTGACTAGGCCATAGGTGTCTATTGGGGCAGAAGAGCATGCTGGGGAGGTAAGTGAAGGGAAAAATGCATGAAGGAGAAAAGGGGCACAGCATATTAGAGCATATTGCAATCATGGTAATTAGGGAAGGAGGTCAAAAATACAAGTCATTAGCAAACAGAGCATACATAGAAGGGAATAGTAAAGTAGAAATGTTACCTTAATATAGTCCTCCTGCAGGACCTCGATGATGGCAGAACAGGTCTCTGGAATAATGATTCCCAGGGCCTGGGGAGAGATACCTGAAGAGAACTTCAAATCCTGAAGACTTCTCCCTGTCGCCAAGTACCTCAACGTAGCAACAAGCCTCTGCTCCGGAGTAATGGCTTGTCTCATGCAGGTATCCTGCCGGCTGATAAAGGGGGTCAGCAAAGCCAAAAGACGGTGAAAATCGGGGTCCGTCATCCTGAGAAAGTTCCTGAAATCATCAGGATTATTCTCCCGGATCTCACGAAGCAAAGGCATGTGCGAGAACTGGTCACGCTGAAGCAACCAATTCTTGGTCCACATACTCCTCGTCACTATGTTCATGGACGGGTCTTGGCTCAAAGCTAAAAGCCCGACACCAATTCCGCGTACAGCACGAACTCGGCGACGAGTACGCACGGGAAACATCGCTCAGAAGGTCACAAAAGGTCGGCTGGTCAGAACGGACAAACAGAAAGCACCGATAAACAGCAAGGCCTGAAAGAACGAAATGAATACCAGCAACGAGCAGACAATAAGCAGTGAAAATCAAAGCGTCCTATATCAAGATATAGGCCGCAATGACCAACAAATGCGAACTGACTACACGCACTAGTAAACAGATACGCACGACAAGCACAAACTGAAGAGCAGTAACGATCTGAGTCAGAAAACTGAGAAGCGCGAATCTTAAGTCACCAAACTTCCACTAACTCTCGATAAACACGGGATCAGCAGAAGGAGCCCAACGGGTGCCTGACGTGGTGCTGAACTTCCCTTTTGTAATCTCGTGGACGACGACTTACGTCACGACGTTCTTGCAGACCGGATATTCCGACAACGTAGTCCGACCGTGTGTACGCAACACCAACATCGGACAAAGTACGTCGGACAAAGTCCGACCGACCTGGTCCGCGGATTGTCCGAGCGTGTGTATGGGGCTTAAGAGTAACCTCAGGATTTTTTGTTGTTTTATTAGCTCAATCCAAATACAGTATAAATAATTTGGATGTTTAACAATCTTTGTTGCACACTGCACACTGACTTTTCAGTTAGAGAAAGGGTTTGCCTTTGCAATTTTGTTTGTTGATGATTAATAAAAAAAAAAAATGGATTTGAATCGTAAATCAAGTTTATTATAAAAAAAAATTGCAGATTTTTTTTTGGGGGGGGGGGGGGGGAAACGCCCAGCCCTAGTGGGTAGTATGACATGAGGGGTGCGGAGTGTATGGTGGTGGGTAATATGACATGAGAGGGGTGTGGAGTGTATGGCGGTGGGTAGTATGACATGAGAGGGGTGCAGATGGTAAAAAAGTGGTATATGGTGTGAATGAGCCCTAATTTATTGCTTCATCACTGCAGAGGCCACCTTGCAGTGGCATGCATAGAGCAACTGAAGTTAGCAGAACAGCACCAGAACTGGCCTCCCACCTTGTTGCAGACACTGCTCTCACCGCCCCCTCTCCCATTTTAAAAGGGTTGTAAAGGTTCGCGTTTTTTCACCTTAATGCATCCTATACATTAAGGTGAAAAAACATCTGACAATACCGTCCCCCCCAGCCCCCTCGTTTTACTTACCTGAGCCCGTTCACCTGCTGCGCTCGCCCCCCAATCTCCTCTTCGTCACTCAGCCTGGCCATTGATTGGCTAGAGTGGATGGATTGAAAGCAGCGCAGTCCTTGGCTCGTGCTGCTGTCGGGGGCGGGCCAAGTGATACAGTGAGCGGCTACAGCCGCCGGCTGTATCACGGGAGCGCACCCGCAAGAACTAACCACCCTGCGAGAGAGCTTGCATGAAGTTGCTTAGTTCTTGCGGGGAGGAGCCGAGACAGCCGCCGAGGGACCCCAGAAGACCAGGTTCAGGGCCACTCTGTACAAAACGAGCTACACAGTGGAGGTAAGTATAACATGTTTGTTATTTTAAAAAAAAATAATAAATTACCTTTACAACCCCTTTAAGTCACTTCCTCATGTCCCAAGTTCTCCCAAAAAGCTGGCAGCTCACCTCCCTCCACACATCTGAACGAACTCCTGCATGTGCATCCATGCATCCCTCCTGGCGGATTCAGCAGCGGCCAGCAGCTCTGCCTCCACCTCTACAATTTGTCTGCATGTGTTCTGTCAGAATCGTTCACCCGGGAACACAGGCAGGAGAGTGCCTAAGGAGCAGTGCAGCGCTTTATACCAACCCTTTATGGGCTCGCTCGCTTACCCCGCCAGCTTGGGGACACTGACTAGGGGAACATTCTCTCCCTCTCCCACACGTCATGCAAATTAGGCAGCCGCGAGGCCCCTGTGAGTGTGAGGCCTAATTTGCCTAATTAGAGAGCTGCCTCTGGACACAAATACGCATGTTGCTGCTTTGCTCTGGCAGCTTTAATGTCGGTGAGTGCATTTTAGTTCTGTTGCTCACGCATGGTGGAAAGGATTTTCTTTACCTGGTGGAAGACACTTTCTTCGCGGTGATATTTATCACGTATTTTGGACTATTTTGTATTGGACTTTATTTACACTGATTTATTTTTTATTATAATTTTTGAATATTGTGGATGCTTTGTTGATAGCACATGCTTTAAGTTTGTAATAGTCTATTTTGGAGGCGCTGCAATATTTTCTTTGTTGATTTGTTTGGGTAATGTATATTTACCTATTGCAAGCTGCCCATTTCTTTTCTTTAGGGCTAACCCCATTTTATGGTTTCATACTTCACCTTTAACAAATATAATTTACCATACTATATGGAAACACCCTTCTTTTTAAAGCTAAACAATGGCAGTTCGTATAGTGAACATGCTCACCCTTCACTCATTCAGATATCACATGTCGATGTCTTTGACTAATCATACCAGTGTTTACAAGTACAGCAGCTCTTCCTGTGGGAGTTACCAATAAAGTTTCTGACTTCTAATATTTATAACCCAACCTTCTGCTCGTGAACTTGTTCATCAAGTCTTTTTATTTTACAAGCAAAGTTAGTCAGACTCAGCTTCTGAATCATCTCTTCGTCTAAACATGCATTGCAAGCCTATATAATTTATCTCCATAATCAAAGTATTGGTATTGTTCCTGTCCTGAAACTAAAGAACGTGGCTTGAATTTTTTCTTTTAGTGGTATTTGATCACCTCTGCAGTTTTTATTTTTTGCACTATAAATAAAAAAAAATGAAAATTAAAAAAAAAAAAAAACAATATTTTTTACTTTCTACTATAAAACCTATTCAATAAAAAAATGTAAAAAATATAATTTCTTCATCAATTTAGGCCAATATGTGTTCTACTACATATTTTTGGTCAAAAAAAATCCCAATAAGCGTATATTGATTGGTTTGCGCAAATGTTATATATATTTTTATGGCATTTTTATTTATTTATACATTTTTTCTAGTAATGGTGGCAATCAGCGATTTTTAGCGGGATTGTGACATTGCGGCAGACAAATTGGAGACCTAACTGACACTTTTTTGGTAACCATTGACATTATTACAGTGATTAATACCAAAAATATGCACTGTTCCTGTACGAATGACACTGGCAGGGAAGGGGTTAACACCAGGGGTGATCAAAGGGTTAATTGTGTCCCTAATGGGGTGCTTGCTAACTGTGTGGAGGATGGACTGACTGGGTGAACACAGAGATCTGTGTTCCTGCTTAACAGAAACACAAGATCACTGTGTTCTCCCCTGTCAGAACGGTGATCTGCCTTGTTTACATAGGTAGATTGCCATTCTGCCTCTCTGGGGAACGATTGGCTCCCCCTCTGTCCAATCAGCGCACGAGCTGCCGCTGTCTATTGCACGAAAAGACAAACAGGTATGTCGCTTCGCTCAATAAAGCCGCCCTGCCACAGTAGATCTGCGGTAGGTCGGTCTTTAAGTAATTAATAAAAAAATGTAAATTGGACTGTAGCTATGCCATGTAATACAAATAAACTAGCATTATTTCTGAAAATGTCTTCGATTTCAATGCTTTACAGTGGAGACCATTTTGCTTTTCCAGATTTTAACCTTGATGGGGAGATTTTATATGAAGAGAATGCTTCTTTTTCCTGTTTTGTTATAATGGTTAAGCTTTTACTTTTTCAGACATCCTTTGTGACTATCATGTGACTCATTATGTCACATCCAGAGCCTTAAAAAAGAAGTGTAGCCAAAGATTGTTGGCTGTACTTCACAGGAGTATGTTTACTTTTGTTGACCCAAATCAGTTGATAGTGGGCTATTGCCCACTATCAGTTGATGGGGTAGAGCTGCATCAGGCTCAAAAAGGTGTCGGGATCCAGCCCACTGACTGACTGACAGGTGGCTCTGCATTTCAGTGTGAGTCTGAGAGCAAGAACCAGCAGTGCCTGTGCCCTTTCAGAGGATCAGAGGAAAGAGCGGTGACTGACAGTCACTGCTCTCCACTTGCAGTAGACTGGGAGCTAAGTGGTCAGTGTTATCACTCAGTTCTTAGAAAATAAAATGGTGGTAACTCCAATTTTTATTGTCACATGACAAGTTTATTAAGCACTAATTAGTATGGATTAGAAAGTCAGTGAAAACTACACTGACATTAAAGAGGAAGTAAACCCTGATGGGTTTACTTCCTCTTTGTTTCCATGCAAAGGTAAAGCATAATGGACTACTATGCATCGCATAGTAGTCCATTATGTGTCACTTATCTGCAGGGGAGGGCTGGCAGCCTTAGGCCTGGGGGGCAAGTCCAATCAAGTGGCCCACTGAACCACAGAATCAGCCCACCATCACCAGTGCCCATCAGCGCAGCCTCACCAGTTCCCTATTCACCCTGCCCCGGGCCAGTGCCCACCTAGTAGTCTAAAAATAGCCCTCAAGGGGGTGTGGCTTGGCGCATGGAGGAGACGGACGCTTGAGAGCTCAGCTCCTGCTCCCTCCGCCTAAAACGGCACACAGCGAGACCGCAGGCAGCACCATCGGCTCTCCATATGAGCAGGAGAGGAGGCAGCAACACCCCCCGCACCTCGGGACCCGCGAAAACCGCCGAGATCGGCACTTACTTCACGCCGAGGGGGACTTCCAGCAAGGCCGCGCCGGCCTCCAAGATGGCGGCGACCCGCTCGGCGGCGGCTCAGGCAGCCCATGCTGCCTCACAGGTACAGGCCTCACAGCCTCCTCAGCCCCCCTCCTCTCCCAGATCCCCGGGACCGGAGCACACCACCCACACAGGGCATAGAAGCCCCCACAGCCCCAGAAGCCCCCATCGCTCGAGAAGCCCCTCTCCTCCAGCATATGGCAGACAGGGACAGTGGGACATGGAGAGCTACATAAAGGCTCTTCCAACAAAGGGGGACATTGAGGCCTACATCAGCAGGCTAGAGAGATCATACAAGAGGGAAATAACAGATCTACGCCACGACATAGGACAGCGCTTTGAGGACATTGAAGGGGCTGTGGAGGAAAACGTGACCAGAATAATGGAGCATGATGACATCCTCCAACAGCATACGATACAGATACAGCAATTATCCTATGGTTTAGACGACCAAGAGAACAGAAGCCGCCGCAACAACATCCGCATACGCGGAGTTCCAGAATCGGTTGAAAACAAAGATCTGCCGCTGGCAGCAACCGCCATGTTCAATCAACTTCTGAACAAACCCAAAGACGACCCCCTGGAGATCGACAGAATCCACAGATCCCTCGGCCCACGTAACCCCAACCCAGCATACCCCCGGGACATAATCTGCCGTATACATTTCTTCAACATCAAGGCCGAGATAATGCAGGCTGCTCGCAACCAGGAATCTATCCTGTTTAATGGCTCCCCTATAATGCTCCTGACGGATTTATCCAAACAGGCGTTACTAATGAGGAAAGCTCTGAAACCAGTAACGGACGCACTACACACCAAGCAGATAAAATACAGATGGGGTTTCCCCTTCCATCTCTTCGCATCGCACAATGGCAAATCTGCAACATTCCGCACCCTAGGGGACTTACCCAACTTTCTAGGGACCTTTGAACTCCCACAAATCAGAATCCCAGATTGGCCCCTACAAGCAACAACACCAGGCTTCTCCAAACCTCCCGGATGGGATAGAAACACCAAGAAAAAAAGAAACAGATCGAACACCTCCACCTACCCACCAGGGTGACCAGCTTTGATCCTGCCAGCGCAGACCGACCAACAACCCAGATTCCTGACAGATGAACTGCCGCTCTTCATTCTGCCGGACAAACTACCCCTCATCTGAAAGTCTATGATGGGAGACATCTGCCTTGTTTCTCACCCTCTTTTTTTTTTCTCCTTTTGTTTTCTCCTCTTATCTCGCCTCGCCTCTTTCTTCCCTTTCTTACCATATACAAGGCCCTACGAGGGCTCCTCTAAATGCTTTTCATGTTGTGCAATATAGTTTTTCACACCCTCTGGTTATGTTCTAGCACTGTGGGATACCCTGGCTGGGGTCTCCCCTATTATGTTAATTGTTTTGCATACCACAGGGCTGTTATTAACAGTTGAAACTACCTCAGTTATAGGAGGAGTAGAATGTAAATGCTTTAACCTGTTAAGAGTAAAAATTTGAGACCTCCCTACTAGCCGACCAGTTTACAGGTTCATATTGGAAAGGGAAGAGAAAAGAGGAAAATTTGGTGCTTATAAGTACATAATGTTATTGCTGTGTGCCTTTACTATGACACTTTCAGGTATCTTTTTGTAGGTGGGGCGGAGCCCCGGATATCTGACCAATCACGTTCCCCACGTTAGGGTTTGCAGAGTCTTAACTGACTCTGCGGTGAAGTTTTTCTTTTTCCTTTTTTGGATCTGCTTGGTAGTGTCCACAATCCCTTTTTGACTCTGGACACTAGAGGGAGTAGCTTCCCTACAAGTCTAGAACACCTAGCTTTATAGCTAACATCTCCACACGCTGATACGGTTTAATTCTCAAAAAAGGCGTCACGGTCTAACATGTGTCGACCCTTCGTAAAGAAGGTTTAATTACTCCCGTCTCAGTGTACATTACCCTCCCCCCTCCCACCCTGCCCTGAAGGGCTAAACTCGCTAATCCCCTTTTCCTCCCTACCTCTTCCTTTCCTCTCTATACCCCTCCTCTCCCAACCCCCACAACAGCTCCATATAACACAGACTCTCGCCCACTAACCCCCCTCCACCATGATTGGCCACCTAGGGATAAAAATATCCTCTCTCAACTGTAGGGGGCTTAATACCCCTGAAAAACGCAGACAGATTTTACATCACTTCCATAGAGCCAAAACCCATATTCTAATGCTTCAGGAGACGCACTTCAAGACCGACAAAATCCCACCACTTCCAGACAAACGATTCACGACATGGTTCCACAGTACCAACCCCTCAGCCAAAACAAAGGGGGTCTCAATAGCCTTCCACAACTCCTTTGCTCCTGAGGTTTTGGATAGTTGTATTGATCCTAAAGGCAGGTACATATTTTTGAAACTGCGATACTTACAAACTGTTCTAACGGTTGTTAATATCTATCTCCCTAACCAGAACCAACATGGATTCCTCTCCTCCGTGGCTTCCCGGCTGAAAAATTTGAGATTATCTCAAGGGGAACGTTGAGATCCTAGGAGGTGATCTCAACGTTCCCCTGGTACCGAGGATGGACTCATCCACAAGTAAGTCGCACATACCACCATCATCACTTGCGACCGTTCAAAAATTTGAGATTATCTCAGGGGAACGTTGAGATCCTAGGAGGTGATCTCAACGTTCTCCTGGTACCGAGGATGGACTCATCCACAAGTAAGTCGCACATACCACCATCATCACTTGCGACCATTCGTAACACACTGAAAGATTTGTCCCTAGTGGACATCTGGAGATTCACACACCAGACTGAGAGAGATGACACTTACTACTCCCCAGCCCACAAATCATACAGCAGAATAGACTACATGCTACTCTCACAGACGCTGCTGGTCTTCGACCCTGACTGCGAGATAGGCACAAAATTATGGTCAGACCATGCCCCAGTTCACATGACGTTAGGCAAATTACCGAGCACTAACCGCCGTTCCTCCTGGAGACTTAATGATAATCTCCTTACCGATACAGTGTGCTTGGCCGACCTATCGCAAGCAATCACAGACTTCACTCGGAACCATGCACAGGACGAGACCTCTGATCTGAACAAGTGGGAGACACTGAAATGTGTCCTAAGGGGGGTCCTAATTCAACACGGCTCCAGACTGAAAAAAATCCGCACGGAAAACATAAGCCGTTTATTCACACAAATAGCAGCTCTAGAGGCTCAGCACAAACGCACAATGGACGCAAAGACCCTGACGGAACTCTCGAACGCTCGCAGAGATCTACTTCAGATCTTCTCTGAGAGAGCGCTGGCAGCCTGTAACAAGGGACGCCACATACATTACGCCCAAGCGAACAAATGTGGAAAACACCTGGCGCGTATCATACATCCCAGACAACAACGACAGTCCATTAACCACATTATGTCTCCCTCTCAACAGAAAAAATCTGAGTTCCGAGACTATTACTCCTCCCTATACAACCTCCCGTCTCCCCAAGACTCATCCCCCTCCTCCACAGATGATCTATTGCAATACATACAGGACACGGCCCTCCCCTCAATCCCCCCTCCCGACGTGGAAGCCCTAGAACAACCTATCACCACAACGGAATTTTTGACGAAATCAAAGGCCTTAAAATAGGTAAAAGTCCAGGCCCTGACGGATACACCCCCTTATTCTACAAGAAATTTGCACAACAACTAGCCCCAATCATGACAAAAGCATTTAATGAAGTAGACGACTCCCACTCCTTATCTCAGCAACTCCTCCAGGCCCAAATAGTGGTAATACCTAAACCAGGAAAAGATCACACACAGTGTAGTTGCTATCGCCCTATTTCCCTACTGAATGTAGACCTGAAGATATACTCCAAAATCTTAGCCACTCGCATCTCCCCCCTCCTCCCAGACATAATACACGGCGACCAAGTAGGATTCATACAAGGACGCGAGGCCAGAGACAACACCACCAAAACTCTACATCTTATCTCATACGCCAAACATCACAACATAAAGACATGTTTACTAGCATGCAACGCCGAAAAGGCGTTCGATAGGGTCAGTTGGTCGTTCTTACGAGCATCGCTGCAGCAAATAGGATTAGGTCCAAAAATTATCTCTAAGATCATGTCTCTGTACTCGCGCCCCTCAGCAAAAGTGTCCGCCAATGGGGAAACCTCAGGGTCCTTCAACATTGCAAATGGCACGAGACAGGGTTGCCCTCTTTCCCCTCTCTTGTTTGCAATCACGGTAGAACACCTAGCGCAAGCCATACGCCAAAACAACTCCATACACGGTATACCCACCCCCTCAGCCCCCCGGAAACTGTCTCTTTATGCAGATGACCTTCTGTTATATGTTACCCAACCACATGTCAGCATACCAGCCATCCTAACCGAACTCGACAAATTCGGCACATACAGTAACTTTAAGCTAAACATTTCCAAAACAGAAGCCCTGAACATCTCCTTATCCCTGCGACAGCTAGAAGACATGCGTGCACAATTCCCCTTTAGATGGCAATCACGATCCGTCAAATACTTAGGCACAGAGATCCCCAGAGAAATACAAGACATCTACCCTCTAAATTTCAGCCCTCTACTGACTTCGATTAGGCGCTCCCTGGAATCATGGCACAACCTCAAGCTCTCATGGTGGAGTAGAATGAATGTTATTAAAATGGACGTCCTCCCTAAAACACTATATCTATTCCAGACACTTCCCATTCTCCTCCCCAAAGCTTTCTTTCTATCGCTCCGCTCCATCGTAGGGAAATTTATCTGGCTACATCGACCCCCCAGACTCAAACATAAACTCCTGTGTGCCCCCCGAGACAAAGGAGGTTTGGGACTACCAGACTTCCAGACATACCACTCCTCCTCCCTATTCTCCAGAATACTTGAATGGTTCCCTAGACCTCTACTTAAGCCCTCAACCTCCACAGAACAGGATATGGCCCAAATTGACCTGAGGGCCCTTTTGTGGGGACACAACACCAAATTCCGCACCATCCAAGGGATCTCCCCGCTGACCACAGCGGTCCTTACCCTGTGGTATGATAAAGCCAGTAAATTAGCCCTTTCCTCAGATCCCAGTCCTCTCTCCTCACTATTCGATAACGCTGCCTTGCCTACCACCCTCTCTAGAGAACATTGGGGATCTTACACACGGGAACAGTGGCCTACGGCTAATAAATTTGTTCACCCCTCCACAGGCCAATTCAGACCGACCGAGGACACACGAATCCCCAACGATATTGACTGGCTTTCTATGATATCACTGAACCACCTAAGTAGATCACTACATATGTCAGGTCAAGTCCACAGGCAGCTCACTAACTTTGAGGAACTATGTAATCTCTCTCAGACCCCCAGACACACCTTATTGCTCATATACAAGGATATTCTACTGCATCTCAATAAGGCGCCACCAACATACACCCAAAAATGGGCTAGAGATTTAGGAATAGACATATCACCGGCCCAATGGAACACATCCTTTACACACCAGGCATCCAGATCAGGCTTTACGCAAGAGAAAAACTATAAACTGATATCTAGGTGGTACAGAGTGCACAGGATGTTCCCCAGTTCAACAGACGTCTGCTGGAGGTGCCACGGAGGAGAGGGATCCTACATCCACAGATGGTGGGGATGCACCAAGGTACGCCCATTCTGGGACAAAATATTTGAAGTATACAATGATATGTACCAGTCTTCCCTATCCCCCACTCCCCTGATCGCTCTTTTATCCATCATACCAGGCGCTATCCAAGCACAAAAAAAATGCCTCCTGAGATTTATGCTCTCAGCAGCTAGACACAACATATCCCTATACTGGAAAAAAGATTCCATTCCCCCTATGTCAGGTTGGGTGAGCATCCTAAACGATATGATGCTGATGGAGGAGCTACAAGCCAAAATGGATGACACCTATGATAAATTTAACACCTTATGGTCTATATGGAGACACCACTCGACCTCGAGTAGGTTCCTAGACAACCTACAGAACTGAACTTCCCCCGGTACCCTTACAATAGCCGAAAGGTAACCCAGGCTTCACTTTCGCAAGGACATGTTAAATGAGCTGCCCTCCCCCTCCCTCCCCACTCTTCTTTCCCTTCTCTTTTCCTCTCCCTCTCTCTCCCTCTCTCCCGAAGCTACCATGCCCCCTCCTCCCCTATTATATAAGAGGCACAGAGATAACTATGTCGACAGTGCTCTGGGTGGTGTCCATAGAGAGACGACGCCACACAGAGACAAACAAATAGATTGACGACCCCTGTGCCCAAGTTGCACCTATCGGTTACAGTTCAATGCGATGTTCATGCACTTTAAAACGTAAAGCAACAACTCCTTTATGCTTCCCCTCCTCCTCCCTCCCACACTACCCCTTCCCTTCCACTCTTCCCTTCCCCACCCCCCGTCCCCCTCTCTTCCCCTTGATAAAACTGTTTATATGTTTAAGCTTTACGGAATTGTTCATACTGAAGATATGCATATATTTTGTATGTTTGAAACTTTAATAAAATATATATTCAACCTTAAAAATAGCCCTCAACACTGTGGGTCCTCCTGTGCACTGGCCATGGCCAGCAGGACCCACAGGCCAGCAGAACTCACAGGCCAATGGCTAGCGGCCAGCAGGCTCCCTGCTGTGGGTCAGTGGGTGGGTGGCTGGCTGGCACAGTGCACCCTGCTGCAGGTGGCTGGCCTGGCTCCCTGCTGTTAGAAAGTGTCCCTTTCAGGCCCTATTAGAGACTAAAACAGAGTCTAATGGGACCTGGAGGGGGGTCTCTCTCTAACAGTGTGCATTAGAAAGTGTCTGTTAGAGAGAGACCCCCTCCATGACCCATTGGAGACGTCAAAGGAGTATAATGAGACCTGGGGGGGGGGGGGGGCTCTTTCTAACAGAGTGTACAGTGAACACCTTCATTCACTCTGGTCCTCATGGGACCTCCTCCTTGTGCCATGACTCTCACCCCTGCCCCAAAATCTCACAAAGTTAAAATTTATTTGGCACTGTGTAGTGTTTCTCTTACCTTAACTTTGGATACTGTAGCTGTGGCTGGCTCTCGCATCCTCTGTGGCTGGCTGGCTCCTGCGTCCTCTGTGGCTGGCTCCTGTCGGTGGCTGGCTGGCTCTTGCATCCTCTGTGGCTGGCTGGCTCCCGCGTCCTCTGTGGCTGGCTCCTGTTGGTGGCTGACTGGCTGCTGCATCCTCTGTGGCTGGCTCCTGTTGGTGGCTGGCTGGCTCCTGCATCCTCTGGCTCCCTGCATCTTCTTGGTGGGTCTCCCTGGTCCGGCACTGTCATTCGACGGAGCCGCGATGACGTCACTTCCGCGCATGCGCACGGGAGCCGCCACTCGCGGCATATCGCCGTTGACAGCGGCGCGCGCATGCACTGTAGACTGCCTGTCTTTTGGCAAATATCTCCTAAACCGTGTAGGTTTAGGAGATATTTCGTGGACCTACAGGTAAGCCTTAATCTAGGCTTACCTGTTGGTCAAAGTGGTTTGTAAGGGTTTTACAACCACTTTAATTTTAGTGCACACAAATGCGATATATTATACATTTTTTTACATTTAGATGAGGTTGCAGTGAATAAATAAATACCCAACATGTGAAAACCTTGTGCATGCCCATGAAATGACCCTCAAAAAATGTCACAAGGGGTGCTTTAAAAGCCATTACAGGTTATCAGTTTAGAGTTAAAGTGGATGCAAACCCCATTCATGAAATCTGGCCTAGGCACATATATCTGTAGTGTTAACTCTCTCCAAAGTCCTGTGTCTTTTTGCTGCTTTGTTCCTCTGTTATCAGCATGATAACTTCTGACAAGCTCTGCTACACAGGAAATAAAATCAGCTGAAAATTTGTGTTGGGGTTGGTGCATAGAGATAGATTAGCAGAGAGCTGGTCTATTCACAGCACATTTCTGCATGTTTCCTCATTCCTCTGCCTATGTGGAGGGGGGGGGGGGGGGGGTGCCTTTCCGCCAATCAGCTGTCACACAGTGTAGGCCCAGACTCCCCACCTAGTGGTGGAACAGGAAGAAAAATTTTGAACACAATGTTCACTTTCTAAACAGTGTAGAAAGCTGAAGACAGCAGATATACATGTAAGACATATGTAGGGAGATTTGTTTAATCTCTGTGTATTATCTGAGGCTGTTCACTTCACTAGGTATAGGGGAGGGTTAACATTCACTTTAACCATAAATAAATAGAATTACTGCTCTCACTCTGATGTGCACAGTAATATATATAGCGCAATCGTTTTCATACATAGGTGCCCCTGAATTTAAATACGTACAGTGGTGTCAAAAAGTGTTTGCCCCCTTCCTCATTTCCTGTTCCTTTGCATGTTTGTCACACTTAAGTGTTTCGGAACATCAAACCAATTTAAACAATAGTCAAGGACAACACAAGTAAACACAAAATGCAATTTGTAAATGAAGGTGTTTATTATTAAAGGTGAAAAAAAATCCAAACCATCATGGCCCTGTGTGAAAAAGTGATTGCCCCCTAAACATAATAAATGGTTGGGCCACCCTTAGCAGCAACAACTGCAACCAAGCGTTTGCGATAACGTGCAATGAGGCTTTTACAGCGTCCTGGAGGAATTTTGGCCCACTCATCTTTGCAGAATTGTCCTAATTCAGTTACATTAGAGGGTTTTCGAGCATGAACGGCCTTTTTAAGGTCATACCACAACATCTCAATAGGATTCAGGTCAGGACTTTGGCTAGGCCACTCCAAAGTCTTCATTTTATTTTTCTTCAGCCATTCGGTGGTGGACTTGCTGGTGTGTTTAGGATCATTGTCCTGCTGCAGAACCCAAGTTCGTTTCAGCTTGAGTACACGAACAGATGGTCGGACATTCTCCTTCAGGATCTCTTGGTAGACAGCAGAATTCATAGTTCCTTTTATCACGGCAAGTCTTCCAGGTCCTGAAGCAGCAAAACAGCCCCAGACCATCACACTACCACCACCATATTTTACTGTTGGTATAATGTTCTTTTTCTGAAATGCAGTGTTCCTTCTACGCCAGATATACTTGGACACACACCTTCCAAAGAGTTCCACTTTTGTCTCATCGGTCCACAGAATGTTGTCCCAAAAGTCTTGGGGATCATCAAGATGTGTTGTGGAGAAATTGAGACGAGCTTTGATGTTCTTTTTGCTCAGCAATGGTTTTCTCCTTGGAACTCTGCCATGCAGGCCATTTTTGCCCAGTCTTTTCCTGATGGTGGAGGCATGAACGCTGACCTTAACTGAGGCAAGTGAGGCCTGCAGTTCCTTGAACGTTGTTGTGGGGTCTTTTGTGACCTCTTGGATGAGTCGTCGCTGCGCTCTTGGGGTAATTTTGGGCGGCCGGCCACTCCTGGGAAGGTTCACCACTGTTCCATGTCTTCGCCATTTGTGGATAATGGCTCTCACTGTGGTTTGCTGGATTCCCAAAGCTTTGGAAATGGCTTTATAACCCTTTCCAGACTGATAGATCTCAATTACTTTCTTTCTCAATTGTTCCTGAATTTCTTTGGGTCTCGGCATGATGTGTAGCTTTTAAGGATCTTCTGGTGGACCTTACTGTGTCAAGCAGCTCCTATTTAAGTGATGCCTTGATTGTGAACAGGTGTGGCAATAATCAGGCCTGGGTGTGGCTAGAGAAATTGAACTCAGGTGTGGACAACCACAGTTATAGTATGTTTTAACAAGGGGGGCAATCACTTTTTCACACAGGGCCATGATGGTTTGGATTTTTTTTCACCTTTAATAATAAACACCTTCATTTACAAATTGCATTTTGTGTTTACTTGTGTTGTCCTTGACTATTGTTTAAATTGGTTTGATGTTCCGAAACACTGTGTGACAAACATGCAAAGGAACAGGAAATGAGGAAGGGGGCAAACACTTTTTCACACCACTGTACATGCATGTATGTTGGGACAGGATTGGCTCAAAATCTGTTTAGGGGGGTTTAAGTTCTCAGGAGTACCTTTAATTTTTTCCCACTTTTTTTTCCACTTAACTGTACTGCTATAACATAGGGGACCACTATCTAGAAGAAATCAGCAAATAGGCATTTGCTGGCCTGCCTCCCCTCTATCTGGCAAGACCTGTCATATCAGTCCTAGGCCCGGACCCATAGGTTGAATAGTGGAGACCGGGAAACATAGTGGGCTTTTGCCTGGAGGAGGGGCGAATGTACTAAATAACTTCTACCTAATATCGGACAGTGAGCTTATCGGGAGGGGGGGCAGTCAAGACAAGCTGACAGTCAGTGTATAAAACCCCCATTGCCACCAATGTATGACATAGGGCAGTACCGTGTTTCGCCGAAAATAATTTGTATATTTATAATTAAAATATATTCATTTTGGCAACAAAAGACACAGTAGGGCTTATTTTCAGGGTAGGTCTTACCATGTAATGTGCTTCTTCTTCTCTTCCCCTCTCCCTCCCTGCCTGTCAGGAATCCCCAGTGTGAACTGAGTTAAAATGCTTGTAAAATCCTATAATACACTCTATTACACTCTATTACAGTAGTATATAATGTACAATGGGTGTGTTTCTGTAATACAATTGTGCCAAATCCCTTTGTTGCAGCACCGCTCAGCACTTCCGTGACCCACCGGAGCTCTTTTCCCCGCTCCTGGCACTGCAGAGGGGGGGCTGAGATCCCCCCAGCTGGGAGAAGAGAAAGAGGGCCGGCAGAGGTCAGCTGATCGCCAAGCGGCGCTGTACCCAAGGTATTTGGCACAATTATATTACAGAAACACACACATTGTACATTATATACTACTGTAATAGAGTGGATTATATGATTTTACAAGCATTTTAAACTAGGGCTTTTTTTTGGGGTTGGGCTTATATTGCAGCCCTCCTGGAAAATAAAAGTAGGTCGTATTTTCAGGGTAGGTCTTATTTTCAGGGAAACACGGTAGTAGGTAAAGGGTTAGAGAGGGGTACCATTCCCTTACTAGGACACACGTGCACGTATAAATTTAGTACCGCACAATTTTTAGGCAACCTATGTGCAACGTATTTATCCATGATCCAAATCAGTTGCAAGGCATCTAAATGAATTCTACCTATTCATTCACTTTTGCCGCATAGTCTGTTTCCATTAATAAAACCTTAGAGCGGGAGTCGGCAATCTGTCAATCACGATCTACCCATCAAGGTAGATTACATCCCTTGGTTGCTGACCCCAGAACCTGGAGAGGAGGGGCATCAAGGGTTGCATTTAGTGGAACTGTTCAGCTGTATGTTCCTCCCTACAGCAGCCGAAAGCCTGCTTCTCCTCCTCTCTCTCCCACTGGCATTCAGCTGCTGCAGGGAGGAATAAACAGTCGTTCAGTTCCACATAAAAATGCCCCTCCTCTTCAAGTTCCACTTTCTTCTGCTGCCCAGCCCCCCCCCCCCCCCCCATGTGCTCCCTCAACCCCCCTCCCTCTTCTCCCACCAACTGCTGCAGGGAATGTTTTAGAATGGAGAGCGGGTCATTTTCGGAATGAACGCAGTCAGGGATTATTATTGTGTTCATTCACAACTGTGTTTACTATGCTTCAGTTTGTGAATGAACAGGAAGCCGCTCAGCGCAGAGCACTTCCTAATCATTCACTGGCCAGTGCAACTGAGGTTGCAGAGAAAGGGACTGGGGAAACTCTGTCCTCAGTTCCTTTCTCTGTCTCATCTTAAACATGAGACATCAGGGGTCTGTTTAGACTCCTGATATTTTGCCAAAGCCCCCCAACGGGGCTCATAAAAATTGTAAAACAAATAATAAAAAATAATATTGTAAAGAAAATTTGGTAAAAGATAATACAAAATAAAATAAAAAAAATAAAAAAAAACTACTGACATCATCCATTGCCCTAATGACACCAACATCTGCCCTAATGACACCGTTCACTGCCCTACTGACACCAACCTCTGCCCTACTGACACATCCACTGCTCTTCTGACACTGTCCACTGCTCTACTGACCGGAATCATCCATTGCCCTACAGGCACTGTCCACTACTCTACTGACACCATCAACAGGCCCTACTAATACTGTCCACACACCATCCACTGCCCTCCGGACACTGTTCACTGCTCTAGTTAGGCTTTGCTAGTTTGTAAGCAGGTGCAGTCCACTTTCTCCACTACAGAGGGTGTTCAACCCAGCAGCATTTCAGGGGGAAAGGAAGTCCTCCTGGAGGGCGATGGTGGGCTGTGCTGCCAGATTGGCCACCTAATGTTTTTTTTGTTTTGGGTTGTTTTTTTTTTTTTCATTTTTGTTTTGGTTGGTTGGTTGATTTTAGTAATTTTTTCATAGTCTATATTACAACAAAGTTTTAAAAAAAAATGTTTACATTACATTTTGTATACATTAAAGCACATCTGGGATCCCAGTGTGAGTTATTTTATTTAGACCCCTCTTTTGGCTAATCGTTTTTAACATGTAATTACAGGCCACATCCTTACATATGTTTGATGTTTTCGGTTGCTTTTTTGGGTGTTGTAAGTAGTAGTTATCTTAATTTCTTTTTTTTTTTTGGTGTTATACAAAAACTGGTTTGTGTTAATTCTTCCCTATTTTTCCTACCAAGATCCTTTGGGCTGTCCCTGAAGAAGATCATAAGTCTAAAAGCACGTTGAGAGGACTTCCTCTCCCCCTGAAAGTTGGACACCACTTATCACATCCAAGCATTATTTACACCTCCCCTGCTCTCATTTTGGATGTGGTGGGGGTGTCTTGTATAATGCAATCTATATGACAGAAAGCTTTTCTGGCCTTTAGCCATTGCCTTGTGATATACGAGATATAATGTTCTAGGCCTGTGTTTGCTTTAATTGAATAAAGTTTTGTTATATTATTTACAAGTGTATTTTTTTCTGGTGCACCCAATACGATTTCTTTGTTATCCCAATGTTCCCATTCTATCATTTCCCCTTTTTTTGGGTCTGATGGGCATGATGATTGATCATGGATCTACAATGAGGGGCATTTTTTTTATATTTACATAAAGGAATTGTTACAAAATTGTTGTGCCTTTACTCACTTTTTACACTTTTTTGGTGAATGGGTAGGGCTACTACCCCATACTCATTCACATGGGGGGGGGGGGGCTGGGATCTGAGGGCCCCCTTGTTAAAGACCCTGACCACCCTGGTCCCTATCAACATATTTCATTTGGAGATTCAGATACATCCGAATCTTTGAATAACAAAACAATTTCTCAGAATTGACATTTGGACAAAAAGTAATCAGTCTAACCAGAAGTATGGGCGAGTAGGAATCCTTGTATTGTTGATCAAAAGATACAAGCTGGATAGTCCAGTTTGTGGCCCTGGTAGTCCTGGTAGTGCCGAAGTGTTTGAAAATAATGGTGCAACAACTGAAATTGGCGGTGGGAATGTGGAAGATGATTTGTAATATGTGTCATATTTGAAGTTGACTTGAAATTCCAGTGATGACCCTTTTGTTTTTTTAGGCATCCTGAATATTCTTCATCCAAATGTGGGAAGACAGACAAAGCCTTGCCCCCACTTTCCCAGACTGGTTGGATAGGCCATCGAAACTGCTTCTGTACAAGAAGTTGTCAATTTAGACTTTGATAACTTTGTAGTGCTACCCCTGAAGGAGCTGCTGGAAATTGCCCGGATTCCATTTCCCAGTAATTGCTCTGCAGCCAGGCACATGATCACAGTCACTCTGGCTCGATAACAAGTCTCGGGGTGTTCTTTTCTGTGTTGTGATTTTTGGGATAACCTTGAAAGGGTTGGGGGAATTTAAGTGGGATACGCCAAAAATAACTATCTACAAGATGAGGACAGTAAACATCCCTCTGTAGGGCTGAAGCAGAAGTCCTTGCAAAAAGTAAACTATGGACTTGGCTTTGTAGTAGAAGCAGTTAAAGCACACAAGCTTCTTCTTTAGAGCAACAAAAGCAGAGTCCCTTCACAAAGAACTAGACAGACTGAACTCTTCAGGACACTAGCCAATGTCCCCTTTAGGCAAACACACAGCTGACTCTCTAGCACCAGAGGTTGGCAGCAGCCCAAATGTCTCTAAGATCTTACACAGTAGTCTGTACTCACAAATGTCCTTGGAAAGCTGGTTTCCTCCTTCCAACATCCATGTGACTCGTGTATATATAGAAAAAGTGGACTAGAGGGATTATGACAGTGTCAAACAAGAGGAAAAAATATATTTGGAGATACGGGACTATCAAGGGTACACAATCACAAAAGTATTCATATATGATAAAAAGAGTATTTTATTAACACACAAAAAGTAATAATAAAAAAAAGAGGGAAATATATTTGAATGACTTTGTATACAACAGTACAAATATCGAAGTTCAGGGGTTATGCATACAATCCCTAATGGAACTAAACATATTTATATACTAAGAACACGTAAGCCAAAGTACTTGTCCATTTGTTCTCGACATGTTTCGCCAAGATGGCTTCCTCAAGAGACAAGGATAAAGTACAGGTGAAGAGTAAAAAAGGATTTATGAAGGTATTTTCTTGTTTCTAGGATATGCATATAAAGAAAAAAATAAGTAAATATGTTATATAAAGAAAAAACAGAAGCAAAATTAATGTATCTACAGTAATGCTGTGGGGACATATAAATGTAAATGCTACGCGCAAAGGGAGGTTCTCCCGAGTGTATGCCCGACCTCTTACCTCCAAATTAAGAAGGTCTGCATACTCCCTAGGACATCAGACAAAAAGGGTTGTGGCAGATCCGCAGCAAAGCGTCCGACTCAGGATTTCCACAGGGGGCTTGTACCCGGCGGCCAGAGCCAAGATCAGTGGCTAGGAAGCCGTAGGGGGAGAGTGAGATCCTGTTATTCTAGAGTTAGGTTATCATAGGACCTATAGAGTACAAAATAGTACTTATTAACTATATACATGAAATGTAAAATAAATGGCCAAAGTGTCAAGAGTAGCTTGATCAGGTCCGATATTGTATCGAGCTAAACCTACCTCACTGACAATTTTCGGAATGAACGCAGTCAGGGATTATTATTGTGTTCATTCACAACTGTGTTTACTATGCTTCAGTTTGTGAATGAACAGGAAGCCGCTCAGCGCAGAGCACTTCCTAATCATTCACTGGCCAGTGCAACTGAGGTTGCAGAGAAAGGGACTGGGGAAACTCTGTCCTCAGTTCCTTTCTCTGTCTCATCTTAAACATGAGACATCAGGGGTCTGTTTAGACTCCTGATATTTTGCCAAAGCCCCCCAACGGGGCTCATAAAAATTGTAAAACAAATAATAAAAAATAATATTGTAAAGAAAATTTGGTAAAAGATAATACAAAATAAAATAAAAAAAATAAAAAAAAACTACTGACATCATCCATTGCCCTAATGACACCAACATCTGCCCTAATGACACCGTTCACTGCCCTACTGACACCAACCTCTGCCCTACTGACACATCCACTGCTCTTCTGACACTGTCCACTGCTCTACTGACCGGAATCATCCATTGGCCTACAGGCACTGTCCACTACTCTACTGACACCATCAACAGGCCCTACTAATACTGTCCACACACCATCCACTGCCCTCCGGACACTGTTCACTGCTCTAGTTAGGCTTTGCTAGTTTGTAAGCAGGTGCAGTCCACTTTCTCCACTACAGAGGGTGTTCAACCCAGCAGCATTTCAGGGGGAAAGGAAGTCCTCCTGGAGGGCGATGGTGGGCTGTGCTGCCAGATTGGCCACCTAATGTTTTTTTTTGTTTTGGGTTGTTTTTTTTTTTTTCATTTTTGTTTTGGTTGGTTGGTTGATTTTAGTAATTTTTTCATAGTCTATATTACAACAAAGTTTTAAAAAAAAAATGTTTACATTACATTTTGTATACATTAAAGCACATCTGGGATCCCAGTGTGAGTTATTTTATTTAGACCCCTCTTTTGGCTAATCGTTTTTAACATGTAATTACAGGCCACATCCTTACATATGTTTGATGTTTTCGGTTGCTTTTTTGGGTGTTGTAAGTAGTAGTTATCTTAATTTCTTTTTTTTTTTTTGGTGTTATACAAAAACTGGTTTGTGTTAATTCTTCCCTATTTTTCCTACCAAGATCCTTTGGGCTGTCCCTGAAGAAGATCATAAGTCTAAAAGCACGTTGAGAGGACTTCCTCTCCCCCTGAAAGTTGGACACCACTTATCACATCCAAGCATTATTTACACCTCCCCTGCTCTCATTTTGGATGTGGTGGGGGTGTCTTGTATAATGCAATCTATATGACAGAAAGCTTTTCTGGCCTTTAGCCATTGCCTTGTGATATACGAGATATAATGTTCTAGGCCTGTGTTTGCTTTAATTGAATAAAGTTTTGTTATATTATTTACAAGTGTATTTTTTTCTGGTGCACCCAATACGATTTCTTTGTTATCCCAATGTTCCCATTCTATCATTTCCCCTTTTTTTGGGTCTGATGGGCATGATGATTGATCATGGATCTACAATGAGGGGCATTTTTTTTATATTTACATAAAGGAATTGTTACAAAATTGTTGTGCCTTTACTCACTTTTTACACTTTTTTGGTGAATGGGTAGGGCTACTACCCCATACTCATTCACATGGGGGGGGGGGGGCTGGGATCTGAGGGCCCCCTTGTTAAAGACCCTGACCACCCTGGTCCCTATCAACATATTTCATTTGGAGATTCAGATACATCCGAATCTTTGAATAACAAAACAATTTCTCAGAATTGACATTTGGACAAAAAGTAATCAGTCTAACCAGAAGTATGGGCGAGTAGGAATCCTTGTATTGTTGATCAAAAGATACAAGCTGGATAGTCCAGTTTGTGGCCCTGGTAGTCCTGGTAGTGCCGAAGTGTTTGAAAATAATGGTGCAACAACTGAAATTGGCGGTGGGAATGTGGAAGATGATTTGTAATATGTGTCATATTTGAAGTTGACTTGAAATTCCAGTGATGACCCTTTTGTTTTTTTAGGCATCCTGAATATTCTTCATCCAAATGTGGGAAGACAGACAAAGCCTTGCCCCCACTTTCCCAGACTGGTTGGATAGGCCATCGAAACTGCTTCTGTACAAGAAGTTGTCAATTTAGACTTTGATAACTTTGTAGTGCTACCCCTGAAGGAGCTGCTGGAAATTGCCCGGATTCCATTTCCCAGTAATTGCTCTGCAGCCAGGCACATGATCACAGTCACTCTGGCTCGATAACAAGTCTCGGGGTGTTCTTTTCTGTGTTGTGATTTTTGGGATAACCTTGAAAGGGTTGGGGGAATTTAAGTGGGATACGCCAAAAATAACTATCTACAAGATGAGGACAGTAAACATCCCTCTGTAGGGCTGAAGCAGAAGTCCTTGCAAAAAGTAAACTATGGACTTGGCTTTGTAGTAGAAGCAGTTAAAGCACACAAGCTTCTTCTTTAGAGCAACAAAAGCAGAGTCCCTTCACAAAGAACTAGACAGACTGAACTCTTCAGGACACTAGCCAATGTCCCCTTTAGGCAAACACACAGCTGACTCTCTAGCACCAGAGGTTGGCAGCAGCCCAAATGTCTCTAAGATCTTACACAGTAGTCTGTACTCACAAATGTCCTTGGAAAGCTGGTTTCCTCCTTCCAACATCCATGTGACTCGTGTATATATAGAAAAAGTGGACTAGAGGGATTATGACAGTGTCAAACAAGAGGAAAAAATATATTTGGAGATACGGGACTATCAAGGGTACACAATCACAAAAGTATTCATATATGATAAAAAGAGTATTTTATTAACACACAAAAAGTAATAATAAAAAAAGAGGGAAATATATTTGAATGACTTTGTATACAACAGTACAAATATCGAAGTTCAGGGGTTATGCATACAATCCCTAATGGAACTAAACATATTTATATACTAAGAACACGTAAGCCAAAGTACTTGTCCATTTGTTCTCGACATGTTTCGCCAAGATGGCTTCCTCAGGAGACAAGGATAAAGTACAGGTGAAGAGTAAAAAAGGATTTATGAAGGTATTTTCTTGTTTCTAGGATATGCATATAAAGAAAAAAATAAGTAAATATGTTATATAAAGAAAAAACAGAAGCAAAATTAATGTATCTACAGTAATGCTGTGGGGACATATAAATGTAAATGCTACGCGCAAAGGGAGGTTCTCCCGAGTGTATGCCCGACCTCTTACCTCCAAATTAAGAAGGTCTGCATACTCCCTAGGACATCAGACAAAAAGGGTTGTGGCAGATCCGCGGCAAAGCGTCCGACTCAGGATTTCCACAGGGGGCTTGTACCCGGCGGCCAGAGCCAAGATCAGTGGCTAGGAAGCCGTAGGGGGAGAGTGAGATCCTGTTATTCTAGAGTTAGGTTATCATAGGACCTATAGAGTACAAAATAGTACTTATTAACTATATACATGAAATGTAAAATAAATGGCCAAAGTGTCAAGAGTAGCTTGATCAGGTCCGATATTGTATCGAGCTAAACCTACCTCACTGGCATCTTATTGAAGAAAAATCTTATAGGAGGCTCGGGTCTACCTTCAGAGAAGGAAGGGAGAAACACTATCTTGTAAATGTCAAAAAATGACAACAAATTTCTGTAGATAAAAAAAAAAAAAGGAGAAATAATATTCCAATGAAAATACCAAAATTTTTTATATATATATATAGTCTCTGCTATATACCCCCGTGATTTTTAGTCCCCCTACCTTATGGTGGAGTGCATGAGTCACCGGGGCATGATGTTGCAGAGGTTTTTCCGCTGATACCGATAGCCCCCAATAAGGGATAAGGTGTATCCGCTGGGTCCTATAGATTTTATATAAGTATAAATTAAAGTGAATTTTATAAGCAATTGTAAGGAGCAAAAAGTTCCTCCATGGACCAAGATTAGAGTCAATGTAATTACCTATAGTTAGGTTTCTCCGCGTGTCCCGAGCCTCCAGTCCTCACCACAGCCTGACCTATAGCCAGGCTGGGCTTAAATAGTCTCCCCCCGTGGCGCCTGTTGCGTGGCGTGTGACGTCATGCCACGCCGGCGTCACGCGGACGTTTGGCGGGAATCGGAACGGCGTCGGTCAGTCACTCCGGAACCGGAAGTAGATGTCACTTCCGGCTCACAGCTTGAGCGGGCCTCCTATGGACATCCTCTGCTGACAGTACATGTCAGAGAGGAGTCCATAGGGGCAGAGTGGAGGCATTACAAGCAGTTGGGTCCGGCCGGCGCCGCAGAACGGTCCCCGGTCCGGACGCATGACGGGAACACAGGGCCGCCACCTCTAGGGGGCGCACATATAGTCCCACCATGCATCCAGGCTGGTCCATACGGTTCCCCTAAGCCCAAAGCCCCGGCCAGATGGGTCCCCCCCCGTGGAAATATGAGTGTAATTTTAACCTAAGGGACCGCAGTTGCCGCAGATCAGTCGAAACAAAAATAAAGAAAAAAGGAAAAAGCGAAAGAAAAAAAGTACAGAAAATCATTATTAAAGCGGCATAACAAATACAATTGTCCAATACAGCAAGGTATTAATTTTTGTTTTTAAATATCAGGTACAATAGAGCATCAGTGTGCCCCTAAATCGGGCCACATCATTTCCTACTCCAGCATAAATAAATAATAATAATAAACAAACATACATTATTTCACCCCTACGCAGAGGGGGAAATCAAAAAAGGAAAAAATGAGCATACTCTGGGTCAGAGATGGGCGAAACCGAACACAGCACCCTAAAAGGGCCAGCACAATAGTGCTGGCAGAGGTGCCTTTACATCACCAAATCCTGAATTACCAACCCAGTGTGACAGGAGGAAAGGGCAGAGGCAAGAGATGGCAAATGCCTGACCAGGCAAGCCCTTTCAGTTAAAGGAAAGGTTTAAAACTGATCCCCTCATTGAGGCCCGGATACCGGGTCGCTTTCAAAAGATAAATCCATCTTGTTTCAATTTGCAGTAATTTCCTGTCTAAATCACCCCCCCCCCCCCCGCCCGTTCTTGTTGGGGCAAGTGTTCCAGGCTATAGAAGCCCACATAGTCAAGATTGAATTTATGGTATAGGCCTACATGACGGCTGATAGGAGTTTCCATTTTATGTTTGGAAATAAGAGATACATGATCTCTTATATGGCAGAAAAATGGGCGTTTCGTTTTCCCCACATAAAATGCTCCACATGAGCACTTCATCAGGTATACTGATCCCACAGATTGACAGTTTGTTCGATATTTTGGGGCCCAAGTTTTTCCATCCGGCAAATCTATACTTTTGCCCTCTATAATGAAGCGGCAAAAATTACATTTACCACAGCGGTATGTTCCTAGGGTTTGTTTGGTAGATGCCTGTTCATTTGTATGATGACTACTTACAAGAGCATCACGCAGAGAGCGTGATCTCTTGTATGTAATTTCTGGATATGGTTTAATGTTTTAATGTGTTTTGAAATTTTTTGATCAGTAGATAAGAGATACCAGAACTTTTTATATATGTTACGTACCTTTTTGTGTTGTCTATTGTACTTAGTAATGATTCGTGTGCTTTCCTGAGTTTTCACTCGTCTAGGTTTGTACAACAGAAGCTGTCTGTTGATACCCACCACCTGGTTATAGGCCCTCCGAAGGCAAGTTTTGCTGTATCCTCTCAATAAGAGACGATCACGTAAGAGATTCGCCTCCCGCTGGAAATCAGCGAGGTGCGTACAGTTACGTTTAATACGTAAAAACTGGCTATAAGGGATGCTCCTAATCAGTTTTTCAGGGTGGGAGCTACTCGCATGTAGCATACTGTTGCCTGCTGAGGCTTTTCTATAGAGAGTGGAGCACAAAGTTCCCTTCTCATCCACAAACAACTCCACATCAAGGAACGTTATCCTTTGTTGATCATAGTTAAAGGTGAATTTAAGATTGTATTCATTAAACTGTAATTCATCCAGGAAGATCACTAAATCATCCTTTAATCCTGACCATATCATGAGGACGTCATCAATATAACGACTCCACGATATTATCTTACCAATAGACTCAATTTTGTTTTCATCTGAGAACAAATCTCGCTCCCACCCTCCCAGGTACAGGTTCGCATAAGAGGGTGCGCATTTTTCCCCCATAGCGACACCCTGCACCTGGAGGTAGTGGGAGCGTTTAAAAACGAAAATATTGTGCATCAAAATAAAACTAAGTACCTCCAAAACAAATTCATTATACTTCCAAGAGTCAATATCTCTTTCCATCAAAAATTCACCTATCACCTCAACACCTTTCTTATGGGGTATTGAGTTATAGAGAGCCTCTATATCTATAGCCACCAACCATGCGTTAGTAGGTATTTGTAAGCCATCTGTGCTTTTGAGAAGTTCTATGGTGTCCTTAACATATGAAAATAAACATTTGACATGTGGGTAAAGATACTCATCAACCAATTGGCTGGCTCTTTCTGTTAAGGATCCGCAGCCTGAGATTATGGGGCGGCCTGGTGGGGACGTTAAGCTCTTATGTACCTTTGGTAGGGCATAAAATGTCGGGGTAGTGAAGGTAGTCATATCCAGAAACTCAAAAGTCTTGACATCAATGATGCCATTCATACGTGCCTTTAGTGTAATCGCTCTGTATTTGTTCATATAGTGATTGACATGTGATGCTGGAACCGTTCTGTACCAGACCTTATTAGATATTATATCCAAACACATCCTTTCATATTTCTCTATGTCCAATATCACCAAATTCCCGCCCTTATCGGACGGTTTAATAATGATATTGCTGTTTGATTTTAAATTATGTAGCGCTTCTTTCAAATCCTTAGGAAGGTTGGTCTGTGTTCCACCCTTCCAGTTAGTGGATTCTATCTCCTTTGTGACCTGAATCACAAAGGCCCAAATGTTAGAATTACCCTGCAGGACAGGAAAAGACCTTGATTTAGGCTTGTAAGTCTTAGTAGTACCAAAAATTGGCCCACAGGACCCCGAGGGGCCTGGGGGGCGAGGGCAAGGGGGAGGGAACGTAACCCCCAGCTGGGTGAGAGAGGGTGGGCAGTTGGTAAATGTCCAACCCTCCTCCTCTGGATTGCTCTCGTCCCACAGGTCCATAATGGACCTGTGGGACGAGAGCAATCCAGAGGAGGAGGGTTGGATAAGATGCCAGTGAGGTAGGTTTAGCTCGATACAATATCGGACCTGATCAAGCTACTCTTCACACTTTGGCCATTTATTTTACATTTCATGTATATAGTTAATAAGTACTATTTTGTACTCTATAGGTCCTATGATAACCTAACTCTAGAATAACAGGATCTCACTCTCCCCCTACGGCTCCCTAGCCACCGATCTTGGCTCTGGCCGCCGGGTACAAGCCCCCTGTGGAAATCCTGAGTCGGACGCTTTGCCGCGGATCTGCCACAACCCTTTTTGTCTGATGTCCTAGGGAGTATGCAGACCTTCTTAATTTGGAGGTAAGAGGTCGGGCATACACTCGGGAGAACCTCCCTTTGCGCGTAGCATTTACATTTATATGTCCACACAGCATTATTGTAGATACATAATTTTGCTTCTGTTTTTTCTTTATATAACATATTTACTTATTTTTTTCTTTATATGCATATCCTAGAAACAAGAAAATACCTTCATAAATCCTTTTTTACTCTTCACCTGTACTTTATCCTTGTCTCCTGAGGAAGCCATCTTGGCGAAACATGTCGAGAACAAATGGACAAGTACTTTGGCTTACGTGTTCTTAGTATATAAATATGTTTAGTTCCATTAGGGATTGTATGCATAACCCCTGAACTTCGATATTTGTACTGTTGTATACGAAGTCATTCAAATATATTTCCCTCTTTTTTTATTATTACTTTTTGTGTGTTAATAAAATACTCTTTTTATCATATATGAATACTTTTGTGATTGTGTACCCTTGATAGTCCCGTATCTCCAAATATATTTTTTCCTTATACCAATTTGAGATGATGGTACAATACATATATAAATAAATATCAGAAAACAATATAGTCCAACGAGCTTCTTAAAAAAAAGTGTCAAACAAGAGTTTGTCGACAATTCAATGCATTTTTCAAAAACTTTTTTTTATTAGAAAAATATTAAAATAATTTTTTTTAGAACAATTTATGATTTGTTTATGTACATGATAGTGCTCAAATCCCCCAATTGTATTATATAGTCAGTAATAGTGCAAAATTTACAGCAAAAGTGTACATATTAATACATGATTACTGGGTTTGATTCAATACAACCAAGGTCCAATTCAGCATAGAACTCAATTGGCAGAGCAGGCCATATATTTCCCGACATGTTTCGCCATTACAATGGCTTCTTCAGGGTAGGCCTGCGAATCAAGTAATTTATCTAAATGTAAGATGATAAATAAACATAAGTTGGTTGAAAAAAGTATTTTGTTTAGAGCAAAAAATCATGGCTGGGCAAAATAAACAGTGGAGTCAAACAAACCGCCATCATCAAACCCGGTTGCCCACGTCCAAGGACACTTACCTAAAGTACACCAGAAGGTGTTAGCTGAGAAGATGCAGAGCCTGGGCGGAGTCGCTAGAGGAGCACTGGTCAAAGGGGAACAGGAGACACACTAGACCTAGCAAGTAAATCGATTGGAATTGTATTCAATTACACTAATTTAATAATAATTATATATAATAATGTACAATGATACCCAATTGCGGGAATTGAGATCCCACAATTAATGGGTGTAGCATTGTGGTTAGGACTAATAGTCTCAATACTCACTTTAATTTGTAAAAGGTAATTGGTAATGGACACGGACACAAGATTGATTAGATGGTGGGAGGCGCCTGGGGGGATAATTCATTTAAATAGGTAAAAGGAGAATAGTAGTAATAGAGAAACTAATTCAGCATGCATAAACAAGCATGAAGCCTATGATGTTAAATTAGCAGTGGCTATAGCCCACTGATTTGGCTGTAGCATTTATTAAGGAATAAATAAACAAATCTTATCAGAAGCGTAAAAAAAAAAAAAAAAAAAAAAATTAGGGATTTGAAAATTACCTGATTTTATAGTAAAGAGGTAATAACATACTTGTTGAGTAAAGAGTTCACTATGTCAGCATGTCCCTATTGGCATTCGAGGCGGTGATATTGATAACTTGCTGCTCCAGCTGGAAACCAGATGGATACACAACTTAGATGCCACCCAGCCACCAGGCCTGAATGAGTATATAAGCTTTAAGTCATTTTTGTAAATATTATTATATCTATAATTGGTAAACGATAATTTGGTTTTGAGAGCGCCCCCCCCCCCCCCCCCTCCTAAACCATACCAGGCCACATGCTTTCAACATTGGGAGGGTGCTTTGGGGTCCCCCCCCAAAGCACCTTGTCCCCATGTTGATGAGGACAAGGGCCTCTTCCCCACAACCCTGGCCATTGGTTGTGGGGGTCTGCGGGCGGGGGGCTTATCGGAATCTGGAAGCCCCCTTTAACAAGGGGACCCCCAGACCCCCCCCCCTGTGTGAAATGGTAAGGGGGTACAAAAGTACCCCTACAATTTCAACAAAAAAGTGTCAAAAATTGTAAAAATGACAGGAGACAGTCTTTCACAATTCCTTTATTAAAATCTTCTTTCTTCTGGTCTTCCTTCTTCCTTTCTTCATCCTTCGGTTTCTTCATGTTCTCCTTCCGGCATCTTCTTCCATCTTCTTCTTCCATCATCTTCTTCCTCTGATCCGCTTCTTCTTGCTCTGGTCTTCTCGTCTGGCAGCTGTGTGAGGCTTACCTGCGTCTGACAGGTCTTTTATAATGGAGGGCGGGGCCACCTGGTAACCCTGCCCCCTCTGACGCACAGGGCCTCTGACGCACGGGGACGTCATGGGGAATTCCCTATGGCTTTCCCCATGACGTCAGAGGGGGCGGGGTCACCAGGTGGCCCCACCCTCCATTATAAAAGACCTGTCAGACGCAGTGAAGCCTCACACAGCGGGAGCCTCCCATTGCGCGGAGCGGCCCAGAAGAGACACCGACGCCATGGAAGAAGATGCCGGACGAGAAGACCAGAGCAAGAAGAAGATGATCGGAGGAAGAAGATGATGGAAGAAGAAGATGGAAGAAGATGCCGGAAAGAGAAGATGAAGAAACCGAAGGATGAAGAAAGGAAGACCAGAAGAAAGAAGATTTTAATAAAGGAATTGTCAAAGACCGTCTCCTGTCATTTTTAAAATTTTTGACACTTTTTTGGTGAAATGGTAGGCCCTTACCATTTCACACAGGGGGGGCAGGGATCTGGGGGTCCCCTTGTTAAAGCGGGCTTCCAGATTCTGATAAGCCCCCCGCCCGCAGACCCCCACAACCAATGGCCAGGGTTGTGGGGATAAGGCACTTGTCCTCATCAACATGGGGACAAGGTGCTTTGGGGGGGGGACCCCAAAGCACCCTCCCAATGTTGAGGGCATGGGGCCTGGTACGGTTCAGGAGGGAGGGGGGGCGCTCTCGTCCCCCCCTCTTTTCCTGCGGCCTGCCAGGTTGCGTGCTCGGATAAGGGTCTGGTATGGATTTTGAGGGGGACCCCACGCCATTTTTTTTTTTTGGCCGGGGGTTCCCCTTAAAATCCATCCCAGACCTCAAGGGTCTGGTATGGATTTTGATGGGGACCCCACGCCATTTTTTTTTGTCCGGGGTTCCCCTTAATATCCATAGCAGACCTGAAGGGCCTGGTAATTGAATTTGGGGGGACCACCACACTTTTTTTTTTGTTTTTAAATTTTTTTTATCAATGTCTTTTTTTTTATCAATGACTTTCAATGAATGACTGTTCTCTGTGTTACGGGAACCAGCAATTCATTAGCCGCGAGTGATTTTAAATAGCTTTTTTTCTTGCAAAAATGACACTTTGTGCAGGGACAGTTCTAAGCACGGGAAACATGCGCCCCTTCACAGGCATACTATAGACACCCCCCAGGTACGAAATTTAAAGGAATATTACACTTTTATTGTTTAACTTTAAGCATTATTAAAATCACTGCTCCTGAAAAAACGGCCGTTTAAAAAAAAAAAAAATTGCATTTATACATATCCCCTGGGGCAGGTCCCAGGTCCCCAAACACTTTTTATGACAATAACATGCATATTAGCCTTTAAAATTAGCACTTTTGATTTCAAACGTTGGCATCCATTGTAATTAATAGGGTTCTAATGTTCGCACGGACTTTAGGTCCGTTCGCGGGTTCTGGTGCGAACCGAACCCGGGGGTGTTCGGCTCATCCCTATGCGGGACGCTTTATTGGTCAGTGTTACCCCCCATAACACAGGGGTCAGTGCCTCCCCCCTTCATAATATAGGGGTCAGTGTTACCCCCTTCATAATTTAGGGGCCCTCCATAGAGGACCCCCATTAGTTCAGAGTCCCCTTATATCAGTGCTCCCCTAAAAAAATATAAATGGAAAAAATGCAGCACAACCACCCCCTATAATTAAATTCATATGTGAAAATAACCTTATTTAAACATATACTGTGCAATCTCCATACATATATTATAAATATCATATCATAAAATATATATAAATAGTGGTGTAAACCTCCAATCCATTCCAAAATGTGCTAATATCCAATTTCCTTTTGAGTTAGATATGTTGGATATTGGCACAACACATTTTGGAATGGATTTACACACTTATTCATACATTATTATATGTGTATGTCGATTACACAGTATATGTGTAAATAAGGTTGGAGTGTATTAATACTTGGATAATTCTTTGCGGTTTCCACCATCATTCACAATTATTTTTTTCACATTCAAATTAATATAATTATAGAGGGAGGTTTAATTTAAATAAATTTTTGCATATTTTTTTCGAGGCATTTTAGTTTTATTTTAGGTGTTTTATTTTTTATTAGATCAGAGTCCCCTATATCCGATCCTCTTTAAAGACAAACTGTCAGTCTCTAAGACCTCCCCTGAGTCAAGAGAGGGAGCGCAGCCAGGATGGGGGTCATGGGAGAAGTCAGACATGTATGGACTGTGGAGAGGAAACTATGGGATAAAACCAGAGCCACCAAGTTGGAGCCGACTGACTGAGCCCTGCACGATGCACCTGAGAGGAGGTCAGTGACAGCACCGCCAGGCCAGTCTAGGGGGGGTCAATACAATATTGTAAGGGGGCACTGATATAAAGGTTTCCCCCTTATATCAGTAAACCCCCTTATCTTAGTGTTTTCTGTCTCTGGTCACCAGAGTCCTCCCCACATTCCCAGAGTTCCCCTTTACATCATAGTATGCAGGATTCCACCTTACAGTGCAAGGGGGAACTCTGATGTAAAGGGCAATGCTGCAGACCCTGATGTAAGTAGGGAGGCTCTCTGAGGACACTGATGTATGGGGGGTGCTCTCTGGGGACCCTGGTGTAAGGGGGAGGCTCTCTGGGGACCCTGGTGTAAGGGGGGGGCTCTCTGGGGACCCTGGTGTAGGGGGGGGCTCTCTGGGGACCCTGGTGTAAGGGGGGGGCCTCTCTGGGGACCCTGGTGTAAGGGGAGGCTCTCTAGGGGTCCTGGTGTAAGGGGTGGCTCTCTGGGGACCCTGGTGTAAGGGGGGCTCTCTGGGGACCCTGGTGTAAGGGGGGGGCTCTCTGGGGACCCTGGTGTAAGGGGAGGCTCTCTAGGGATCCTGATGTAAGGGGTGGCTCTCTGGGGACCCTGGTGTAAGGGGGGGCTCTCTGGGGACCTTGGTGTAAGGGGGGGCTCTCTGGGGACCCTGATGTAAGGGGTGTCTCTCTGGGGACCCTGATGTAAGGAGGGGGGCTCTCTAAGGGCCCTGGTGTAAGGGGGGCTCTCTGGGGACCCTGGTGTAAGGGGGAGGCTCTCTGGGGACCCTGGTGTAAGGGGAGGCTCTCTGGGGACCCTGGTGTAAGGGGGGGGGCTCTCTGGGGACCCTGGTGTAAGGGGGAGGCTCTCTGGGGACCCTGGTGTAAGGGGTCCTCTGGGGACCCTGGTGTAGGGGGGGGCTCTCTGGGGACCCTGGTGTAAGGGGGGGGGCTCTCTGGGGACCCTGGTGTAAGGGGAGGCTCTCTAGGGGTCCTGGTGTAAGGGGTGGCTCTCTGGGGACCCTGGTGTAAGGGGGGGCTCTCTGGGGACCCTGATGTAAGAGGTGTCTTTCTGGGGACCCTGATGTAAGGAGGGGGCTCTCTGGGGACCCTGGTGTAAGGGGGGCTCTCTAAGGGCCCTGGTGTAAGGGGGGGGCTCTCTGGGGACCCTGGTGTAAGGGGAGGCTCTCTGGGGACCCTGGTGTAAGGGGGAGGCTCTCTGGGGACCCTGGTGTAAGGGGGGGGGGGCTCTCTGGGGACCCTGGTGTAAGGGGGGGCTCTCTGGGGACCCTGGTGTAAGGGGGGGCTCTCTGGGGACCCTGGTGTAGGGGGGGGCTCTCTGGGGACCCTGGTGTAAGGGGGGGGCTCTCTGGGGACCCTGGTGTAAGGGGAGGCTCTTTAGGGGTCCTGATGTAAGGGGTGGCTCTCTGGGGACCCTGGTGTAAGGGGGGGGGGCTCTCTGGGGACCCTGGTGTAAGGGGGGGGCTCTCTGGGGACCCTGGTGTAAGGGGGGGCTCTCTGGGGACCCTGGTGTAAGGGGGAGGCTCTCTGGGGACCCTGGTGTAAGGGGGAGGCTCTCTGGGGACCCTGGTGTAAGGGGGAGGCTCTCTGGGGACCCTGGTGTAAGTGGGGGATCCACACTCAGACATGTAAAGATAAATATATAATGTCTGTTCTATATTGTTGTACTTATTCTTTGACTGTTTTGTTTTTAAGGAGGGAGGATTGTATTGGGAGCGCTGAAGTGTCAGGCGTGACTGTGTGGCAATGGCAAATGGTTTACATAGCTCACCGCATCACGGGTCAGGTAGAGGGCCCCTTAGCAGAATTTTGCTTAGGGCCCCAGGGAGGTCAGGATCGGCACTGCTAGCACCTATCTAGAAGGGTGCTACAACTTTAAAAAAAAAAGTAGTATTAAGTAAGCTTCTAGTACCTGTGTAAATCTTTCCCTGGCTTATAAGATTTAGCATCTTTAAAGCTGCCATTGCCTTGTCTAATTTCTTTTTCTGCATAGGCTCTTTTATTTGTGTGGACTTGAGGTATTAGTGCTGACTTGCCAACAGTAAATTTTTATATTGTGGCGTTTAATTTGCTTTCACACAAGCTTACTGATCAGTGCTGTCTCTTGGCCTAGACTGACAAGGCCCAGGCCCTGCACAAAAAAGCCCCCCCTGACCCACCCTCTTGCGTCCTGCCTCACACTTTGCAAGGTGGGGCGGGGACTAGTGCCCCCATTGAGTGGCTGGTGACTGGCCATTCAACTGGCGGAGGCAGAGTCTGATGCTCCGCCTACCCCCCCACTGGTATCCTTACACAATGCAACTCCTCCCAGGGGGCGGGGTCTGTCTGTGTCCAGAGGAGGAGGTGGGAACCCCCAGGCAGTGGCGACGCTATGGGGCTGGTGGGGGAGGAGGAACACACCCGGGTGACACCATCCAGAAGTAGTGGCGGGTGCTGTCGAAACCCCTCCATCTGTGAAGTGGTGACAGCGCACTGCTTCTCAGGAGAAATCAGCAGCGGCACTGTGATAGGGGAGAGGCGAGCTGCGGGCTGTCTGAAGGTTTCCGCTCGCCCCCCTTTTCCTGTCCTCAGAGAAAGAGTGATGTTTTACATTCATCACCCAGCTTCCTACTCGTTTTTTGCCCCTCCCCATTGACCACAGCGGAGACCAATCAAATGAGACTAGGGGAGCATCATGGGACATGTAGTCCCAGAAGATTGGCGGCCCAATTGTTCTACAGAGAGAGACAGCTACACTCTGCTGCATGCTTGGGGGAGAGAGAGATCCCGGGAACAAGCTGAAGGAGTGCCACACTGTAGCAGCCAGTTACAGGAGACAGGAAAAAGAAAAGACTGTGCTGGGGAAAGCCAGAGAGAACACCATGCTGCCCAGCGCCACCAGAGAGAGTGCCACGCTACCCAGCGCCACCAGAGAGAGCGCCACACTGCACAATGCCTCCAGAGAGAGCTCCACACTGCCCAGCACCACCAGAGAGAGCCCCACGCTGCCCAGCACTAAATGAGAGCGCCACACCGACCAGCACCACCAGAGAGAGCGACACGCTGCCCATCGCCACCAGAGAGTGCCATGCTGCCCAGCACCACCAGAGAGAGTGCCACGCTGCCCAGTTCCAGCAGAGAGAGCCCCACACTGCCCAGCGCCACCAGAGAGAGTGCCACGCTGCCCAGCTCCACCAGAGAGAGCTCCACGCTGCACAGCACCACCAGAGAGACTCCACACTGCCAAACGCCACCAGAGAGAGCGCCACACTGCCCAGCACCACCAGAGAGAGCGCCACGCTGCCCTGCACTAAATGAGAGCGCCACCAGAGAGAGCGCCACACCAACCAGCACCACCAGAGAGAGCGACACGGTGCCCATCGCCACCAGAGAGTGCCACGCTGCCCAGCGCCACCAGAGAGAGTGCCACGCTGCCCAGTTCCACCAGAGAGAGCCCCACACTGCCCAGCACCACCAGAGAGAGCTCCACGCTGCACAGGACCACCAGAGAGAGTTCCACACTGCCCAACGCCACCAGAGAGAGCGCCACACTGCCAAGCGCCACTAGAGAGCGCCACCAGAGAGAGCGCCACACTAACCAGTGTACTATCATTAGCCGTCCCCCATCACGAAGTGTCCGCTGTGTACTGCGCATGCGCAGTACACAGGACACCCATATTCCGAAAATTGCCGAGGATGAACGGTGCCTGCGCCGTGAGTCCACATTGAAGCCCCACCATCCAAGTGGACATAGAGTTAGAATATAAAAGAGCCGAGCGCAGCGAGGCCATGCCTGAAGCGTGGCGAGCGAAGCGAGCCCGCGGGGGGCCCTCTAAGTTTGTCTAACCCGCATGTCCGCTTGGATGGTGGGGGCTTCACCTCGACTCACGGCGCAGGCACCGTTCATCTTCCGACAATTTCCGAAAATCTTCATGCTCCGTACTGCGCATGCGCAGTACACTTCCGACACCTGGTGACAGCTGGACACTTCGTGATAGAACACCGGCACCACAAGAAAGAGCGCCACACTGCCCAGCTCCACCAGAGAGAGCGCTACACAACCCAGGGTGAGCGAACATCCAGACGGAGGGATCACTGATGTTGTTTCGCTTGGTCTGGTAAGAGGGCCTGTCGGCCATTATGCATTACTGATTGGACTGAGGGAGAGGGGGGTGACACCATGTATTACCACAGCAAGTGACGTCCTATCTTCCCATAGAAAAGAGCGGGGCTCTGACAGGTCCGTCTCAGTAGAGTGAGCAGAGACTGACCTGTCATCCGCCTGCTCAGCAGGGATCAACGTGGCTCAGGACTTGAAATTCTGAGGCCTGCCTTGTACATTCACATTGGACCCTGCCCTCAAGGAGCTTACACTTGGTACCCACTTTTAATGTACAGAGAGGAAGAGATGGAGCTGTAAGAGGAAAAGATAGAGCCTAGAGAGGAAGGGGCATGGTTTACAGAAGACCGGATGGGTCTTAAACAGAAAGGGGTGTGACCTTGACAGGGGGGGGGGTCATATTTAAATTAGGGGGTGCACGAGTTTAGTCAAACCTAAATACACCATTGGCTCTGCCTCCACCTGTGACTTTGGGGCTGTTTCTGTATTGTCCAACCAAGCTTGCATTAGCTAACATTGGTTTACAAGCACTTACCAAGCTCTGATACTTTAGATTCTAAATACATTTTGTGATTTGAATTGTCTTTGAAGGTCACCACATTATCCACTGGAAGAGTTATGTCCTGCTAAGCACATTACTGCTACGACTACCGAAGGTGTCATCTCAAAGCCCTTCTCTGAAGGGTTACAACTTGTTGCTGATAGATGGTATTCTCTAAATTTTTTTGTATTTATAAAAAATATTTCTTTAATTTCCTGCATTAATGGAAAAGGCTATGTACTTTCTTTTAGTACTGTTTGGCTTTAATTCACTCAGGAACCAGATCAGACCTTGCTTGTTTATGGCTGTTACAAAAAGCTATTCTTGAAAAAACAAAAAATAGTTGTATAGCCACTTAAGGACCGGGCCTATTTTTCAAACTTGTTGTTTACAATTTAAAATCAATTTTTCTTGCTAGAAAATTACTTAGAGCCCCCAAACATTATATATTTATTTTTATACACCCTAGAGAATAAAATGGCGGTCAGTGCAGCGTTTTTTTGGAAAAAATACACTTTTTTTGAATAAAAAAAAAATCAGACAACAGTAAAGTTAGCCTTGTTTTTTCTATATTGTGTAAGATAATGTTACGCTGAGAAAATCGATACCCAACATGTCATGCTTCAAAATTGCGCACGCTCGTGGAATGGGGACAAATTTTGGTACTTAAAAATCTCCATTGGCAACATTTAATAATGTCTACAGGTTACCAGTTTTGACTTAAAGAGGAGGTCTCCTGCTAGAATTATTGCTCTCGCTCTCTAACGATGATGGTGATACCAAATGTGTGGTTTGAACACTGTTTTTATATGCGGGCAGGACTCGCGTATGAGTTCACTTCTGTGCACAAGCTCGGCGGGACAGGGTGCTTTCAATTTTTTTTTATTATTTATTTTGCTTCTTTTTTTTTTATACACTGTCCTTTTAAACATCCCTTGTAATAGAAAAAAAGCATGACAGGACCTCTTTAATGTGAGATCTGGGGTCAAAACGACCTCAGATACCACATTTACACTTAAATGCAATAAATAAATATATAAAAAAAAAATAAAAAAATTACCCTTTAAGACCATTGGGTGGAAGTGAAGCTTGATGTCGCTTCTGTCATCCAATGTTATGGAGCCGAGCAAGGGCCATCTTTCCCTCACTCGGCTCCAGGCCTGTGAGGGGATAAGATCAGATCGTCTCTGCCGCTACCGACGGCTCCAGTAAGCGGCAGAGACGACCGGAGTGCGGCAGGAGGGGGGCACCTCTCCCACCACCGATAAAAATTATCTTGCAGTGAATTTGCCACAGAGACCACTTTTATCTGAAAGTGGACCACCTGCCGTTTATAAGGCTACCTTGGTTATGGAAGCTATCTGCTGCTATAACCACGGTATTCTACGTCAAAGTACCGACATATAACGGTATACTGACATGGTCCGCAAGTGGATAGGTTCCTTTGAATAATGGCCCGGTCCTTCTCAGCTAAGACCTGGGATTCCCGCAGTCAGTGCTGGGACAAGGTCATTCAGCACCCAGGGCGAACATGCCAAACTGCGCCCCCCCCCCCCCTCGGGTTGTGCATGGGTTAAATGCTCATTAATGCTTAGTACAAATGATGAGAACATTGGATGAAAACAATGGCATTTGGAGCGATTGTCTGATAGTCTGATCAATAGTACACAGCTTTCAAGAGCTGATTAAGCCAGTTCATGTGAAAATATCATAAAATTAACACAAAAAGTTCTTGTAAGAGAACAAAACGAACGATTTTCGTGGAATTAGCATGGTATTTGCACAAATAGGTTTTGTCAGTAAAAAATGCTGCGGGAGGTTGGCAACCCTGGTTTCTGGTCTGAATTTAGCCAAAATGTAAGACCGAAATCAGACCTGAAACGGAGAACAGAGCCGCTCTGTACAGCAGTGCGAACCCAACAGATTCATCCATCCACACAAGAGACGTGGATGCATACTTCCCCTCTAACAAGACATATTCTGACAGTGGGGACTCTGTCAGAATACATTGATCAACGCTGCAGGTGATTGGCTGCAAGCCTCTGGTCGAACAAGGTTTTCCAGCAGTCCCATTCTACAGAAGTTGATCTGATCTAACAGGCAAGGCCACACGTAGATCAAAATTCACCTGGTCCCTGCGAAACCGAAATAATTGCGATCTGTGTGTACCCAGCTTTACCTTATTTCTTGGTCCACTAGGCTGTGACTGGTCCTGTGGAGCTCGTGGTGAATTGTGAGTGGCTGTGGTCACACTCCAGCCTCATCATACCATATAGGGTTAATGTTCCTGGATGGTATAGAATAATGCTGAGGTCTGGGTGGAGGGAGGAGAGCACTGCAGCTGGCTGGAGCAAGCACAAGTTTTCCCCCAGCACTGCAAGGGTGGATTTTTTTTTACTTTGGGCTGCATTACATCACCTGCTGTTTGTGGTCAAATCTTTTCACAGGTTAGAAATATACTGGGACTTTTCAGGCTCTACATAGATGTATTCCACATACACACTATTTTATTAAAATGCATGATTTTTATAAGAAGGCGGGCCGCAGGCCAGCCTGAATTTGTAGGAGGAGTCGGGGGGTATTTAAACCCGCCCTCCTCCTCCTTACGCCTGTCGGCCTCGGTTGCTTCGTCCCGTGGCTACGTCAGACGTTCGTCACTTCCGGCGTCTTCACCTCGAGGTTCTTCGGCGGTTTCCGGCGGCGTTCGGCTATCTCCGGCGGCTTTCGGGTTATCTCCGGCGGCTTTCGGCGATCTCCGGCGGCGTTCGGCTCCTCGCGGTGGCATTCGGCTCCTCTCGGCGGCGTTCGGCAGCGGTCGGCTCTTCTCGGCTCTTCTCATTTATCACAGTACTTCGGCTCCGCTCAGATCTTCATTCTGTGGGAGCTTGCAGGTATGTCCAGGGGGGGCCACTCAGTAGGAGGGGGGGGACGGTTCTGGCTGGACTCCAACCACGGCATGGTCATCATTTTACCGGGGGCATGTCGGCACTGGGGGGGGGGTCTGTACCGGGGGGGGGTCTGTACCGGCTCCTTGTACACTGTCACACTGGCTTTCCGCTCCTGACGCTCAGGTCCGCATAGGGGGGGGGGGTGTTTTCCAACGCGCTGTCTGCTGGGGGGGGGCTCTGGTCACACAGGTCTTCCACTGCAGGTAGGGGTTAGAGGTTATTTTCCAGGCATGGTTATACCAGCATCCAGGGTGCATAGGGTTAAACGGCACGGTCCACAAGGATTTTTCCTGCAGGCAGCTGGGTGCTTAGCTTTGCTGAGGGGTTGGCAGGGTTCTTATTTTTCACAGTCGACATTCATGCATATTTTGTGTCATTTCCATGCGGATAGTGGTACATTTGTTGTTTTCCTTCCTTACAGGTCGATTGTCAAAATTTACGTCTGCTTAAATCTGTCATTCCTTTTCAGTAAGTAACAGGTGGCGGTCACCCACGGCTGTGGCACAGGTGTCCACTCTCGGGGGCTTCAGGTGATCGGTGTCACAGGTTCACGCAGGGTCGGGTTGGGGGGGGTTAGGGTGGGCCCACAGATAACATCTGGCCACGGCCATGGGGAGGGGGTAGTCACTACACTGGGGGTTCACCCACCACGTCTGTGGGTGTCACACGGTTTTGAGATGTTTCGTTTCTAATTGTCTTGTGCAGTGGCAAGTCTCCTCAACCGTTAGTCACGACAGGTTAGGACCTTGCTCCACGTCACGGCGCTCGTCACGTACCTGACACGTTTCAGGTCTCGTAGGGGGTTCACGTAGGTTCATTACTTACTTCAGATGCTCGTAGTTTAGGGTCTGTCTCATTCAGTCCCGTTCGTACGTTTCGTTACAGGGCAGGTTTCGGGTGCCAGTTGCAGAACTAGTACGGTCAAGGTCAAGGCTTTTCAAGGTAAGTCAGGTTGCTGGGACATTCCCGTCTTCATTTTCCTCGCCGTTTCAAGGGTCAGTCGCCACCATGGTTACCTATCTCGAGTTAGGTCTGCGGGTTGAGGTTTTCGTTTTTAATTGACTTGGATGGTGGCAAGTCTCCTCACCCGTTCAGGAAATTTCCCCTCACTTCCGGCTGGTTTCATTCGTCAGGGATCAGCACGGTCGGTCCAAGAACCTGTCACGTTTTCAGGTTCAGGAGGCCTGAGTGTTCGTTTTTAATTGACCTACGGTTTAGGTCGTCTCTGCCTCCTTTAGGGTGGGAGGCGCACGTTCCCTCGGGTCACGGTTCAGGGGGTTTTCTCAGGCGCAGGAAGGGGTGGTAAGGTGGGTTGGATTGCTCATTGGTACATGGTTACTGTTGTCATGTGTTTCATTTATTTTGATCATTTAGGGCATGTCTCAGGCGGGAGACATCGATGATTTTTCCTTCGTTTCCCCTTCCCCGGCTAGAAGATCGGATCAGAGCGGCACGCCTTCCATGAGGACCTGGACGGTTCCTAGATTGATGGCAGAGTTACGGCGCAGGGGTATCGCATTTGCGGCGTCGGCCAGCAAGGCAGAACTTTTCAGACTGCTGTTCCCTTCCTCTCCTAGTTTGGGTGTTGAGCAGGCCACCCTGCGAACTGTTTCCATGTCTCTCAACCAGATCCAGGCCACCCTTAGCTCTCTGGCGGGTTCTTTTCAAGATCTGCGGGCTAGGGTTGAGGTGTTGGAAACCAGTCCCAGTCCAGCCCCCTTGGAGCTGGTGGTGTCGGGGGTCACGGCAGGGTCGGATGTTCCCGTGGTTCCCAGGCCATCACAGTTGGCGGCAGGTATTGGCTCCAGTGTCCCCTCTGTCACCCCTGCCCATTTTATCCTGGCTAATCTCAGGAAAGACATTCTGGAGAGCAAGGACGTCAACCTGGCATCCCTGTTGATTGCCACCCATGACGTAGCTGACAACAAGTCCTACGCATGTGGTGACGTGTCGTCATCATTAAATCCAGGGACCACAGGCTGAACCGCAAACTCTCCATCCCCGAGTTTGTGCTGGCAGTCAGCATGTTTAGGGACATAGTGTGTTCGGTTAGTCCTTTGAGAAGGGAAGAGCTTGACCATTATCTGTATGCGGTGGTGGAGCTGGGTTATAAGTTTGGGGGCACGGTTTTCTACGATTACCACCGTTCATTTTCCGCCAAAGCCGCGGCCATGTTTTCGCAGCATCAGGTGGTCACGGTCTGGAGCAGTGTGGACACTGAGCTCTTTTGCCGCCATTTTTGCGGGATTGAGGTCCCCGGTGTGCGCCACTTGCCAATAATCTTCCCACACGGCTTACTGGTGTCCCAACGCGGAGCTTCCTGTTCTCCCGGGCACTTCCAGGGCCTTTCCCGGTTCTCTTCCAGCTCCAACACAGGCTGCCTCTGTTGACAAATTGGGTCGGCCTATCCAGTACCTGGGGAAGTCGCCTATTTGCAACAATTTCAAAAACGGGGTCTGTAATTACAGCCAGTGCCGTTTGTTGCATATATGCTCTGGCTGTTTTAGGGCCCATCCCAAGTCCACTTGTTCACTCAGACAAGGCAAAAACAGCTGACTGAGCCGTATCAATGTGGTGTTCCTGCAGGAGTGCCTGGTCTCGCACCCATCTCCTGAGTCTTGTGCCTTCCTGGTAGATGGGTTCACGCAAGGTTTCCACACGGGTTTCGTTTGCTTACCCTCCAACTCGTTCGAATGTCCAAATCTCAGGTCCTCTGGGGTAGACGTGGGGGCGGTGGACGCACTTCTCCAAGCCGAGCTGGACAAAGGGTTCATCATAGGCCCCTTTTCCGTACCCCCTTTCCGGCTTTGGAGGGTCAACCCACTGGGTTTGGTCAAAGGTAAATTTTCCAATAAACTGCGGTTGATTTACGATTTGTCTGCACCTCATTGCTCTGCGGTACCCAGTTTGAATTCCTTGATCCCATTGGAGGAATTTTCATTGAAGTATTCTTCAGTTGACCAGGCCATTCAGCAGATCATCAGGGTGGGCAGGGGGGCTTGGCTGTCGAAGGCGGACATAGCCGACGCTTTCAAGCTCCTTCCTATCATGCCATCACTTTGGAGGTGGCATGGGGTGAAATGGAGGGGGTTGTATAGTAATACAACCCCCTCCATTTCACCCCATGCCACCTCCAAAGCTTACCACCAAGCTTACCTTTGGCTCCAAAAGTAGCCCTTGGCTGTTTGACACGTTCGCACAAGCGCTCAGATGGATTCTTGTGCATGGGGTGGGTTGTCATGAGGTTATCCATTACCTGGATGACTTCCTTCTCATCGAGTGTCCCGGACAAATCCCTGGGGATTTACAGAAGTTGGTGGCAGTCTTTGCAGCTCTTGACATTCCATTGGCTGTCAAGAAGGTGGAGGGGCCTGGGACGGCTGTCACTTTCTTAGGGATTGTCTTGGACACCAAGGCCATGCAGGCCAGCCTCCCGGCCAACAAACTCCTCAGGATCAGAGAGTGTATCCATGCCTTTACAATCTCTCAGGTATGTTCCAGAGTCCAGTTGTTATCCTTATTGGGCATGTTGAATTTTGCGATGAGGATCCTTCCGCAAGGTAGATCTTTCATTTCCAGACTGTTGGCACTACTACCGTCAGCTCCGGATGCAGAGTCTCAGGTCAAGTTAGATGCTGCGGCTCTAGCTGATTTGCGCATGTGGGACGACTTCCTCCGGCATTGGAACGGGATTGCCATGTTCATCCCGGCAGAGTCCACATCTTCTCCCCAGGTGGGGACGGATGCGGCAGCCTCGGTGGGCTATGCAGCCATTTTTGGCACCCACTGGTTGGCCGGGCCATGGCCGGAGGAAGTTCTGGCTATCCCAGGCTTCACGGAATCTTCCGCATTGTTTGAGATATTCCCCATTGTGTCGGCAGCTCAGGTGTGGGGCAGGTCATGGTCGGGACAGACGGTGGTTTTCTCCACGGACAACACTGCGGCCGTGGAGATCATCAACAAGGGCAGATCCAGGTCCCTGGTCATCATGTCCTATGTGCGCAGGTTAATCTGGTTGTCCCTACGCTTTAGATTTCACATGCACTGCAAATCCATCAGTGGTGTGGAGAATGTGGCTGCTGATGCTCTTTCGCGGCTCAACTTTACGTTATTTTTCCAGCAGGTCCCGGATGCAGACGCTCACGCCACGCCATCCCCGGATCCTGCACTTCTGATGTTGGACTAGATACCCATTTGTCCGATGCTGTAGCCTTAATCAGTGTTTCATTATCCCCCAACACCAGGAAGGCATATGCCTCGGCCTGGAAGACCTTCCAGGGTTTTCAGTCACGGTACCCAGGTTTTGATGGACTGGACGTCCGTTATTTATTGGCTTTTGTGGCGTTCTGCTACTCGCAGCTGAAGTTGTCCCATGGCACCATCAGGACGTATCTTGCTGGGGCTCAGCACCATCTGTCCCTACAGGACCCAAACAGGCCTTCTATCTTCTCTGCCCATGTTGTCAAAACCGCTCTGAGGGGCATCCTGAGGAGTCGCCCCCCTTCCTCGGTAGGCAGGCTGCCAGTTTCGGGGCCCATTTTCCGGGGCATGTTTGAGTTGGGACAGGCTGCCGTTTGGAGGACTCCTCAGTTTGGTTCTGAAAGCGGCTATTTACTTGGCATTTTTTGGGTTCCTCAGGCCGGGCGAGTTCACTCGTACCGGCCCGGGTTCTCGGGTGCTCTTGGTCAAACAGTTGGTCAGATATCCAGATCACTTCGGGTTACACATGTCTGCCTGCAAGACTCAGCAATTCGGGGCGGGGACCGAGGTCAGGTTTTTCAAGTCTGGCAGCACGTGGTGCCCCGTGGCAGTTTTAGACCAGCTCGTGTCGCTAGTGTCTAGCAAGCCTGGGGACAGTCCCTTGCTGCCCTTCCCCCAGGCTCCCCTCACCATGGCACAGTTCACGAGGCATTGCCGCACGTTATGGTCCAATTTGGGTTTGAACCCGTCACGACTCACAGGGCACTCATTCAGAATAGGGGCTGCTTCGGCAGCTTCTCGCCTGGGAATCCCGGCTCATGTCATCAAGAAGCTGGGGAGGTGGAAGTCTGCGTGTTTCACCAGGTATATCCCGGATCCACACATGGAGATGGCGCAAGCCTTCACGCATTTGACTGATTGATGTGGAGTTATTGTCAATAAAGGTTGCTTTCCTTTCACCCTATGGTTGTCTTTTTTGCCCCCTTTTAGGCATACTGACCACGAGACCTTTGGCACACCCCAGGTCTGTTTATGTGCTCCTCTGTTACGTACTTACTCTATCTCTCGTCTGAGACTCTGAGTACAAATAAGAAGGCGGGCCGCAGGCCGGCCTGAATTTGTAGGAGTCGGGGGGTATTTAAACCCGCCCTCCTCCTCCTTACGCCTGTCGGCCACGGTTTCTTCCCCACCCTCTCTTTTTCACATTTTTTGCTTTCTTTTATACTTGGGTATGCCCCCTTTTAGGCATACTGACCACGAGACCTTTGGCACACCCCAGGTCTGTTTATGTGCTCCTCTGTTACGTACTTACTCTATCTCTCGTCTGAGACTCTGAGTACAAATAAAGATACAGTGTGTGTGTGCAATACATCTATGTAGAGCCTGAAAAGTCCCAGTATATTTCTAACCCATTTATAAACATTTTACTTTTACTTTAGTAAACCTGCACTGCAAGGGTCAGCACAGGTTTACAGCACAGCATTACACTGTGTTTACAGGAGGAGAAAATCAGTCTGTTATCTGTCACTTATCTTCAGTAGGAAAGAGGAAAGCTCCAATGTTGGCTGAGCAGAAAGCAGTGATCAGGGCTTCAGTGTAGTGCTATCTGCCTGCTCCGCCCACCTGTACTGGAGCTCTCACTGTCCAATCCAGCCCGCAGCCTGTCGAGGATCTGTGCCCAGGAGAACGTCTCTGTCCTTTCTGGGGAAGCCTGCAGCAGGTATGGGCACATTCTCGGCTCTGCTTTTAGACAGAATTAGCATCACAGAGGCTGAGACAAAGCATGATGCTCCAGTATTTTGGTGCCCCTTCCCACACTCCGCCCAGGGCAGTGGCCCCGCCTGCCCCTGCCTTGTACTGGCCCTGCCCGCAGTGTCTCTGTGGAGACAGGAAGCGCTGCGCTGGATGTCATCGGGAGAGATCATCCATCGCTGGACCCCGGAGAAGAGATCACACATCGCTGGATAACAAGAGTGGATTACCACCGCTGGAATCTTTTTTTTATTTTTTTTTCCCAACGGTGTCTGTGTGTTTTTTAACAATTTTTTACACTTTCTTTGTGAAATGGTAGGGGTACTTTTGTACCCCCTTACCTTTTTAAACAGGGGGGGGGGCGGGATCTGGGGGTCCCCTTGTTAAAGGGGGCTTATCAGAATCTGGAAGCCCCCGCAGACTCCCACAACCACCGGCCAGGGTTGTGGGGATGAGGCCCTTGTCCCCATCAACATGGGGTCATGGTGCTTTGAGGGGTCACAGACCCCCAAAGCATCCTCCCAATGTTGAGGGCATGTGGCCTGGTACGGTTCAGGAGGGGGGGGCACTTTCTCGTCCCCCCCTCTTTTCCTGCCAGGTTACCTGCTCGGATAAAGGGTCTGGTATGGATTTTTTGGGGGGGAACTCCACGCCATTTTTTTTTTAATTTGGTGTGGAGTTCCCCTTAAAATCCATACCAGACCTGAAGGGCCTGGTAATTGAATTTAGGGGGAACCCCACACATATTTTTTTATTTTTTATCAATGACTTTCAATGACTGTTCTCTGTATTATGGGAGCCGACAATTCATTATAGCTGCGAGTGCTTTTAAAATACTTTTTTCCTGCAAAAATGACACTTTGTGCAGGGACAGTTCTAAGCATGGGAAAAAAGCGCCCCTTTACAAGCATACTACACACACCCCCCAGGTACGAAATTTTAAAGGAATATTCCACTTTTAATGTTTCACTTTAAGCATTATTAAAATCACTGTTCTTGAAAAAACTGAAGTTTTTAAAAGTTTTTTTTTGCATTGCTACATGTCCCCTGGGGCAGGACCCAGGTCCCCAAACACTTTTTATGACAATAACTTGCATATAAGCCTTTAAAATGAGCACTTTTGATTTTAAACGTTCGAGTCCCATAGACTTTAATAGGGTTCTAAAGTTCACACGAACTTTAGGTCTGTTCGCAGGTTCTGGTGCGAACCGAACAGGGGGGTGTTCGGCTCATCCGTACTAAAGAGGTGAGGTGATCCACGTGGCCCCACTAAGCAAGAGATTATTGGGTTGAGGGAATCACCAAAGTTTAATCTACCTGTTATTGACCCACAGTGGGGTTCTACTTTCCCATCACACTGCCCCATCACTACAGCCCCCCTCACACACACATTATTTTTTTTATTTTCCCTCTCTTTCTTTCTTCCTCACGTTATCTCTTTCTGTTCTAGTCTGAGTGCCCAGGACAGTAGGAAACTTGCATAACCTTCTCTAGATCCTGCAGAAAAACTTTATGGAGAAAAGATACCCGAAAAGCCTTTTGGAAGGTGATATAAATCATAGATTAGTTTGCTGCTGTGTCTGTAAGCAAAGTAAGCTGTAAAAAAAATGCATTTCCACAGCCAAAATATGTGGCCAAAGAACACAATCAGTGGGAGCTGTCCCTGAAAACCATGCTGCTTATCTAACACCACATATGACTTTGCATGTCTCTTCTGCCAATAAAACTGTAACTTCTAGAGATTTGTTAAAGCAGGGCTTTAGTTTTTATTAAATGGTACTGTACATGGCTATGTGCTTAATTTCCTGCTCCTGTTAACAATGGATGCAGCAGAAACCTCATCTCAATAATCAGACATGTACGCAGCAGAAGCACAGCGTAGGCACAGTACACACATGACAGGGTGCAAGGAACTGTAGCAGGGTAAGGGTTAAGGATTTGTTTTCGTTAAGGAAAGTTGTTTCTGCACTTACCTTATTGGACGGGTGTTGAAGGGGTGGAGCAGTATAAAGGTTTGCAGGTTCAGGGTGGAGTCACCAGTTCGTCGAAGGGTCAGCAGGAGATAGGGAATTTCCCGGTGGAGCTGGTACGTGGCCTGGGGATAGAAAACAGGACAGCATGAGCGGGTTGGAACACCTTTGGGAGCAGCTCAGGGCGGCAGCAGACACCCATGGTGCTGACTGGTTACAGAGCCAGGTAACGGCCACTTTACAGGGGGCCAGCCAGGGACCGGTTGCTAGGCGACCGGCCTCCACACGTGCTAGGAGGGCTATCCCCCCGGAGCGCTTGAGCCCAGAGTTTATCCCCCCCAGGTCCCAACGTAGGGTCAGGAGCCCCAGTAGGGCCAGTTCGGGCCCCCCAGCTAAACAACGTTTCAGCCGGGCTCAGAGGGGTAGGGGAAGGACCAGCAGCAGACAGAGCCCGAGGGGGAGCGGTGGGTCACAGGCCACCAGTCGCCCCAGCGTGGTTGTGAGGGCAGAGATTCACCAGGTTGCACCCCCTGGCGATGCTCCGGTCGGGGGGGCAACCCGGCGGGGGAATACCATATCCGTGAGCGCCGGCCCTACCTGTTCATCGGCCGGCGGCTCACCTCGTGGCGGCGCCATCTTAGCGGTGGGAGGAGCCGAGAGGACAGAGCGCAGATCTGCAGTCACCGAGCGGCAGTCAGGAGGCCCCGCCTCCAGGATCAGCCTGGGTCCTGGGAGGGCTGGCCGAGGAGATGCCTGCGCGCTGGCCGCACACAGGCGGCGCAGGCTGATGATGTCATCGAGGAAGCCGGGATCAGCGAGGGGGAATGCCCTCTAGTATACACCAGCTTCCCTTCCCTGCCAAACTCTGCAGCTTCAAGCCCCAACTACAGCAGGATGGATGAGCGATCCTGCTCTACAGCTACCAGGGCACTATCCAGCAGGAGAGGGGAGCGGTCCTGTGCTACAGTCTCCAGGCCAGTCGCCCACAGGAGGGAGGACCGAGTGTCACAGCATGGGGAAGAGGTGGACAAGAGCAGCCAGGAAGAGGGAGAGCTGTCGGAGGACTCACAACTGGCGACAAGGGTGTCCGGACAGACGGCTGGAGGTTCCTTGTGCCTGCGTCAGCCCGGTAAGTCTGATTCTTTGTTGCACCCACATTCTCAGGGGGGTCAGGGCAGGCAGGGGGGGGGGGAGAGACAGGTCACACCGGGGGGGGGGGGGGGGATTTGTGGGACGCACTGCGGGACTTGCTGCGACGCTTGGAGGGCAGCGCGGTGCAACCTCTGACGCGTGTCAGCCCCTGGATGCCCCCATCCGGGGGTCTGATCGGGGTGGCGGGGGGCAGTTCGGCCGATCCACCAGGGCCTGCGGCTTCCATGTCGGCGGAGACGCAAATGGAGAAAGACGTCGGGGGCACAGCGGCGAGGGACACAGCAAAGGACCAGGAAGCGGAAAAGGTACGCTTGGCAGACGCTGCCCGTTGCGAAGTGTACGTGTGCTTTGAGGGACCGTTAGGTGCGCATTTGAAAAAGGAAGTGCGGGAGAGGATATGGAAGGATGAGTATATTGAAATTTTTTCGCTGCTCCCGCTAGAGAAATTCAATTTAGACAGGGTAAAGCCGGATGAGAGCAAGAAGGATGAGGAAGAGAAGCGTAGGTACAGGCTGATTCCCCGCACGTTCGCGAATTGGCTGCAAGCGTTTGCGATATTTGCCAGTGTGATTGGGGAAAAGGCGCCAGAGAACTGTTCGGCTTTATTTTGCTACCTGGAAGCCATTAGTGAGGCCCACAGGGTTTATGGGGGGCTGGCATGGCTTCGGTACGACGAACAATTTCGTCAGCGGAAAGCAGTGCGCCCGTCTATCCGGTGGGACCACAAGGACATCAGCCTGTGGATGAAGTTGATGACATCATCCAGGGCTGGTGGCCAGTTTTTTCCAGGGGGGGCCGGCGGCGTCTCATCTACAGGATCGCCGGCCCTTAAGAAAAAAGGTGTGTGTTGGCAGTTCAACGAAGGAACTTGCAGATACGGGAGTTCGTGCAGATACAAGCACGAGTGCTCAGGGTGCAGCGGAACGCACCCATTCGCAAAGTGTTTCAGGCAGGGAAAAGGTCGCCCAGGAGATACGGCTGAAAAGAGGAGTGACGCCGGTGAACTTGGCAAGGATGCTTCCTTTCCTAGGTAGGTATCCGGATCGGGCGGCGGCGCGCCTACTGGAGGAGGGGTTTAGTATGGGCTTTAGGATCCCGAGTTCCCTGCGGGAGGTCCCTCCGGCAGATAGGAATCTACAGTCAGCGCGCTTGCATCCGGAGGTGGTGTCGGCAAAATTGGCCAAGGAAGTGGCTTTAGGGCGTATGGCGGGGCCGTTTTTGGCCCCTCCGGTGCCAGGTTTAGTAGTTTCCCCGCTGGGTGTGGTCCCTAAAAAAGAGCCGGGGCAGTTTCGAATGATACATCATTTGTCCTACCCGAAGGGCGGCTCAGTTAACGATGGTATTGACCCGCAGGACTGTGCGGTTACCTATACATCGTTTGATGCTGCCGTGGCCTGGGTGAAAAAATACGGGAGGGGTGCACTGATGGCCAAGACGGATGTGGAATCGGCGTTCCGCTTGTTGCCAGTGCACCCGGGGAGCATGCATTTACTGGGGTGTCATTGGCAAGGGGAGTATTTTGTTGACCGGTGCTTGCCAATGGGTTGTTCGGTTTCCTGCGCATTGTTTGAAACGTTTAGCTCATTCTTCGAATGGGCAGTTAGAGAGGTTGCAGGGGTTAATTCCATCATCCACTATTTGGATGATTTTCTTTGCATTAGGCCGCCAGATTCGCGGTGTTGTGGTCTCTTGTTGAGTACCGTGCAGCATTTGGCGGGCAGGTTCGGGATTCCGCTGGCGGCGGATAAGACAGAGGGCCCGCAGGAGGAGTTAATTTTTCTGGGTATCACTATTGATTCCCTGGCCATGGAGTGTAGGTTGCCTGAGGACAAATTGGTGGCGCTACGACAGGAGGTAGGTATGGCCAGCAGGACACGCAAGTTGAAGTTGAGGGAGGTTCAGTCCCTCCTAGGTAAGTTGAACTTCGCGTGTCGCATCATTCCCATGGGGAGGATATTTTGCAGGCGCCTGGCGGCGGCCACAGCGGGGGTTAAGATGCCCAATCATTTTGTTAGCCTGACCAGGGAGCTACAGGAGGATTTGAAAATCTGGGATGTCTTTTTGGACTCCTTTAACGGAAAGGCGATTTGGCAGGAAGGCCCGGTCAGCAACGCTGACCTGGAGCTGTTCACGGACGCGGCAGGGTCCGGGGGATATGGAGCCTACTGTCAGGGGAAGTGGTGTGCAGGCCCGTGGCCGGAGAGCTGGAGGAAAGCAGGTTTCCTGGGCAATCTGGTTCTGTTGGAGCTGTTCCCCATAGTGTTAGCGGTGGAATTGTGGGTGCAGGAGTTGAGCAATAGGAAGGTCAGGTTCAACTGCGATAACATGGGGGTGGTGTGGGCGATCAACAACGTATCGGCCTCATCCCCGCCAGTGGTCCGGTTGCTTAGACACCTTGTGCTCAGTTGTTTGAGGAGAAATGCCTTTGTATATGCGGTGCATATCCCTGGGATCGACAACAAACTTGCGGATGCTTTGTCTCGTTTCCAGTGGACAGAATTTCGCAAGCTGGCACCAGAGGCGGAGCAGGCGGGGGAAGTGTGCCCCCAGGACTTGTGGAAGATTGCACTGGAATCGCAGACAGGTTGATACGACAGTCCCTCAGCGATAACACGTGGAGAGCCTATAGGAAAGTATGGCAAGAATGGGGGGCGTTGGAGCAGGAGGTCGGCGGGTCGGGGGACCCCAGGGATGTACAGAACAGGGTGTTGTGTTTCATTTGCCAGAACTACACGGGGGGGGGGTCTCCGCGTCCGCCATCAGTAAAAAGATGACCGCGCTGGCCTTTTTATTTCAGTTAAAGGGTATGCAGGACACCACAAAGGCTTTTGTGGTACGTAGGGCTTTGAGGGGATATAGGAGAGGGTCTCGCAAGCCGGACTCCAGGCGCCCGGTGTCATTTGCGGTGCTGGAAAAAATCGTGTCGGTCTTGGGCGAGGTATGTATGTCGGGTTTTGAGAGAATTCTGTTTCAGGCAGTCTTCGTGGTGGCATTCTTCGGGGCCTTCAGGATAGGTGAGTTGGTCTCCCCGTCAAAGAGGGTAGCGGGGGGTTTAAGATGGGGGGATGTGGCCCTGAGGGAAGGGGCTGTGGAGTTGTGGATCAGCAGATCAAAAACTGATCATGAAGGAAAGGGTGTGCGGGTAAAATTATTTACCGGCAAGGATACCGACACCTGTCCTGTTATGGCCATAAAGCGGTTTTGGGAGGTCCGCCCCGAGGGGGGGGGGCTTTCTTCATACACCAGGACGGGTCGTTTCTCTCCAGGTTTCAATTCACGGCAGTGTTTCGAAGATGCTTGGAGGTGAGTGGTTTTGCGCCGTTGGAATTCGCAGCCCATTCGTTTAGGATCGGGGCGGCTACAGAGGCGGCCAGGTGGGGTCTTCCGGGGGAGGTAATAAGAAGGATAGGCAGATGGGAATCCGCTAGGTACCGTCTTTATGTCAGGCCTCATCTATTGTGAACTGTTAGGCATGTACTGAGTGTATGTTGTTAGATTTGTTCTGGGTATTGTTTCATTTGTTTTTCAGGTCCCCCCAGATGTCTCGTGTGGATCATGGGACATTCTTATGTTTTTTGGGGGGCCAGGAGGGCTGACGTCAGGCCCAACGGGAGACAGTTGAGGTTGGCCAGGGAGGATGGAACAGTGAGATGGATAGGCCTTCCTGGCATGAGGTGGCAGAGGGTAGTCCCAGCTGTGCACCAATTTGCGCGTTTGGACAGGGCCCCGGACATCCTGGTATTACATGTGGGGGGTAATGATCTGGGTGTTAGGCCCATGAGAAAAGTCATCAAGGATATCCAGTGGGATTTCTTCAGGCTTAGGTCATCGTTCCCGGGCATGACAGTAGTCTGGTCGGACATTGTGTGCCGCATGGCTTGGAGAGGGGCACGGTCGTGGGAGAGCCTGAACAAGACACGGGTAAAGGTCAACAAGGAGGTGGGCAGGTTTATCTCTCGCAATGGAGGTGTGGTAGTGCGTCATTGGGAGCTCGAGGTGGACACCTGGAGGTATCTCAGGGCAGATGGGGTGCATCTCAACCCGGTGGGGATTGACTTGTGGGCGCTGGGGTTGGAAGATGGCATACAACGTGCTTTCTTGGCGTGGCGGCGGGCACAGATGTGAGGCTTCACATTTGTGCCACTGTGGCGGGTCCTTGGCGACAGTTTATGGCTATATATCTAATATATATAGAATATTGGTTTAAAGTTGGGACCCATCCCTGAGATGGAGTCCTTTTGGCTCTAATGGCAGTCAGTAACTGTCAAGAAGTTGGGGGTCTGCGGTCAAGTTGGCGTAACGCCTAGAACAGGGACTGCAGGCTCAACTAAAATTTAAGATGGGGTCGTCAGGGACTAGGATCCGTTCATTGTTTACAGTTGTATATTTTTGAAGATTTTATGGTTGAATATTTTATGTTGAAAATATTTATTAATACGTTTATTCTATATTTTGTTAATAAAAGGCCGTAGGCCATTTTTTACCCACCAGGTGTCCTCATTATTTCAGGTATGTTTTGTTGTATGTCTTTTAGTGGGATAGCAAGTTATCTGGCTTCCCTAGTCAAGACATGTACGCAGCAGAAGCGCAGCGTAGGCACAGTACACACATGACAGGGTGCAAGGAACTGTAGCAGGGTAAGGGTTAAGGATTTGTTTTCCTTAAGGAAAGTTGTTTCTGCACTTACCTTATTGGACGGGTGTTGAAGGGGTGGAGCAGTATAAAGGTTTGCAGGTTCAGGGTGGAGTCACCAGTTCGTCGAGGGGTCAGCAGGAGATAGGGAATTTCCCGCCCTCCCTCCCTAATTTTAGTGTTTTAAGGCTATCAGGAGTGGTGATCAGGCGTGGGTCCTTGGCGACAGTTTATGGCTATATATCTAATATATATAGAATATTGGTTTAAAGTTGGGACCCATCCCTGAGATGGAGTCCTTTTGGCTCTAATGGCAGTCAGTAACTGTCAAGAAGTTGGGGGTCTGCGGTCAAGTTGGCGTAACGCCTAGAACAGGGACTGCAGGCTCAACTAAAATTTAAGATGGGGTCGTCAGGGACTAGGATCCGTTCATTGTTTACAGTTGTATATTTTTGAAGATTTTATGGTTGAATATTTTATGTTGAAAATATTTATTAATACGTTTATTCTATATTTTGTTAATAAAAGGCCGTAGGCCATTTTTTACCCACCAGGTGTCCTCATTATTTCAGGTATGTTTTGTTGTATGTCTTTTAGTGGGATAGCAAGTTATCTGGCTTCCCTAGTCATGGAGATGGTTAGGTAAATGCATTTACTTACTTACTACTCAACACAGGAAATGTTTTCCTTGTGCTTCCTGTGGCTGTCATGTAAATAGTGAGGCTGCATCACATTAATGCCCATAGGTGTGCACACAGGATGTGCCTGATTTGCCTGGGTACACCCTAATCACACTGTGCTGCACAGATTCCCCCTGCTGTTTGGCTGCAGAGAAAGGGACTGGGGAATATCTGTCCTCAGTCCTTTTCTATGTCTCAAAAGTGAGACATCAGGGCTTTGTTTAAACCCCTGATATTTCACCATAGCCCCCCAATGGGGCTCCTTAAAAAAAAAAAATTGGAAAAAAATAAATAATAATAATACATTATTGTAAAAAAAAAAAAAAATATTGTAAAAAATTAAAAAAAGTTTTAATTAAAAAATAATAAAAATAAACTACTGACACCAACCTCTGCCCTACTGACAGCGTCCACTGCTCTACTGCCCTATATACAGTAGACTGGGAGGGAATATTGACATCAATGGACACAGAACAGAGATGGGAATTCCTTAACCGCTTTCCGAACGGCGCACGACGATGTACGTCGACAGAATGGCACAGACAGGCATAAGGGCGTACAGGTACGTCCCCTTTAAGATGCCGCAGTGCCATCAAGCGCGCGCTGCCGGTGGCGTGTGCTCGCACCGATCGGGACCCCCGTGAGATGCGGAAATAAACAGCATCTCCCCGTTCTGCCTATCCACTAGTGACGCCGATCTCTGCTCCCTGTGATTGGAGCAGAGGTCAGCATTCACTAGCTGACAGCCACGCCCCCCCCCCCCCACAGTTAGAAACACGCCTCTAGGAACATGTAACCCCCACACTGCCACCTAGTGGTTAACCCCTTCACTGCCAGTGTCATTTACACAGGAATCAATGCATTTACATAGCACTGATTGCTGTATCAATGACAATGGTCCCAAAAATGTGTCAAAAATGTCCAATGTGTCTGCCATAATGTCGCAGTCACAATAAAAATCGCTGATCGCGCCATTACTAGTAAACAAAAAAATATTAATAAAAATGCTATAAAACTATCCCCTATTTTGTAAATGCTATAACTTCTGCGCAAACCAATCAATAATCGCTTATTGCGATTTTTTTTACCAAAAATATGTAGAAGAATATGTATCGGCCTAAACTGAGGAAAAAAAATTTTTTTATATATTTTTGGGGGATATTTATTATAGCAAAAAGTAAAAAATAATGTGTTTTTTTTTTCAAAATTGTCGCTATTTTTTTGTTTATAGCGCAAAAAATAAAAACCACAGGGGCGATCAAATACCACCAAAAGAAAGCTCTATTTGTGTGAAAAAAAGGACGTCAATTTTGTTTGGGAGCCACGTCGCACGACCGTGCAATTGTCAGTTAAATCAACGCAGTGCCGAATCGCAAAAAGTGGTCTGGTCTTAAGCCAGCAAAATGGTCCGGTCTGAAAGTGGTTAAAAAGACTGTATGCGAACTTACTGAAAAGCATATTCCCATGGGCAATAAGTTTAAAAGGCTAAAAATAAAACCTATGTAGCTCACGGCCAAAGTTAAAAGGGCTATAAATAATAAAAAAAGAGCTTTTACATTTAAAAAAAAAATGAAGGAATGCTATCATAGTTTAAATGTTAAAAAGAATATAACAGATAACAGAGTATGTAGAAAAAGGAAATCAAGGACGCAAAAATTCAAAATGAACCACAGATTGCAAAAGATAGGACAAACCCCAAAAAATTCTTCAAATATATTAATAGTAAAAATGTCAGTTCTGAGCATGTAGGCCCTTTCCAAAATAATGTAGAGTGGGTGACTGGGGACAAAGAGAAGGCAAATTTATTAAATACTTTCTTCAGCTCTGTGTATACAAAAGAGCATGGGGTGTTCATGTCCATAATGGGGGTGGTATTGACACAGCCCCAAATGATCCACAATGGTTTAAAAGTGATATGGTCCAGAAATATTTAGACAGAATAAAGGTGGATAAAGCACCTGGACCAGATGGCATCCACCCACGGATCCTAAAAGAATTGAGCTCTGTCATTTCAAGGCCATTATTTCTAATATTTAGGGACTCGTTAATGACTGGAATGGTACCACTGGATTGGCGCAGGGCCAATGTGGTGCCCATATATAAAAAGGGATTAAAGTCTTTGCCAAGTAAATATAGACCTGTTAGTTTAACTTCTATAATAGGGAAGATACTGGAGAGTTTAATAAAAGACCACATAGACGAGTTCTTGCTGGAAAAAAATATTTTAAGCAACAGACAGCATGGATTCATGAAAGACAGAAGTTGTCAAACAAACCTGATTTCTTTTTATGAGGAGGTAAGTAAAACTTTGGACAGAGGGGTGGCTGTGGATGTGGTATACTTGGATTTTGCAAAAGCGTTCGATACAGTTCCCCACACACGGCTCATGTGTAAGGTAAGGTCTACAGGCTTGGAAATATCGGTTTGTAAATGGATAGAAAACTGGCTAAAAGACAGAATTCAGAGAGTAGTGGTTAAGGATTCTTACTCTGAGTGGTCTAAGGTTATCAGTGGTGTACCCCAAGATTCAGTGCTGGGACCCTTACTTTTTAATATCTTTATAAATGATATTGGGTCTGGGATTAAAAGTACCATTTCTGTCTTTGCAGATGACACTAAGCTATGCAGTGGAATAACGTCCTTACAGGAGGTCTCCAATTTACAAGCTGAGCTCAATGTCTAATTGGGCAACTAAGTGTCAAATGAGGTTTAATGTTGATAAATGTAAAGTTATGCACTTGGGGGCTAAGAATATGCATGCATCACACATACTATGGGGAGTACAACTGGGGGAATCCATAGTGGAGAAGACTCTGGGGGTTTTGGTAGATCATAAGCTCAATAATAGCATGCAATGTCAAGCTGCGGTTTCCAAAGCGAGCAAAGTCCTTTCTTGTATTAAGAGAGGTATAAACTCCAGACAGAGAGAGATTTGCCCCTGTACAAATCATTAGTAAGACCTCATCTGGGAATATGCAGTTCAGTTTTGGGCACCAATTCTCAAATAGGATATCAGGCAACTGGAGAAAGTGCAGAGAAGGGCAACCAAACTGATAAGAGGCATGGAATAGACTCTCTCCAGAGGTGGTTCTGGAAAAACTCAGTAGATTGCTTTAAAAAAAGGCCTGGATTCTTTCCTAAATGTACATAATATAACTGGATGCTAACATTTATAGGTAAAGTTGATCCAGGGAAAATCTGATTACCTCTTGGGTGATCAGGAAGGAATTTTTCCCCCTGCAATAGCAAATTGGATCATGCTTTACTGGGGTTTTTAGCCTTCCTCTGGATCAACTGTGGGTATAGGATTGTGTATATGGGATTGTATATTTTTTTGGTTGAACTAGATGGAATATACACACCTGTGTTAATCCCTATAACTAGATCAATAGGCTTGGTGAAACACCTTAGAAAATTAGGATTCTGGTGTGGTTGTGTGCTGTCCTAGTACAATTAAGCTTGGTGGGCGGTAGAGGATTACATTTTATTTTGATTGTTCATGATATGCACTGGGAGCCAGAGCTTGGCACCTGTTAGCACCTGATATTGAAAGGTGAGCACTGACCTAGTCTGATACATGTATCTATGATTTGACAATATGTTCATAACCCAATTTACATTTAAACATAGGAGAGGTTTATTTATATCTGGAGCAGCTGCCTAGTAATTTAGTACAGCTTTGTTAGAGAGTGCTAGCAATACAAGTAATATTATTATTCCTACCGATTTAAAAAAAAAAAAAACAACATGAATGTAAATGATTCGTTTTTACGTGTTTAAAAAGGTTGGTAGTACTTTAAACCATATAATTTGGAGGTCTGGTTCCTGAAGATAGCATTTTTTTTAAAGGGGTGTAAGAGGATAAGAGTAGTGTGAGAGGATAAAAGTGTAGGGCTGGCAGAGGAGGAAAACAGAAGTAAAGAAGTAGGCTACATGGCACACAAAGCACTTTGTGTACAATGGCAATTACCTATCAAATCATTGCTTCCCATCTGATAGGAGGACATGAGAACACAGTCCTTAGTCTTCAGACTATGTAGGATAAATACTTACCCATACCTCCCAACATTTTGAGATGGTAATGAGGGACACCTACTAGCAAATGTATGTAGGCATGGGACACGCCCCCTGCCACACCCCCTTAAAGGAGAATTAACCCCCCAAAAAATGTCAATTAAATCCACAAGTGCTTTTTTTTACCACTACTATTCCTTTATATTGGCTTTTAAAATGTAGAAATGCAGCAATTTAGAAATTGGATGAAAGGTTTAGCACTGGGAAACACTTTATGAAAGATAAAAAGTGCATTTTATATACAACTATATAGATCAGACCAAAATGAGGGACAAACGAGGAGGAATGAGGGACAGAGGGACATTGCTCCAAATCAGGGACAGTCCCTCGAAATCAGGGACAGTTGGGAGGTGTGACTTACCTTTACATTTTCATACCTTTTTTCATTCTGAGAACACCTTGACAAAGAACCTAAATTACATATTTACAAGTGTAGTGAGAAGTAGCTCTATACTTACTGTAGATAAGAGATATTCTACTAATCTTATTAGTTAAAAGTGACTGGCCTGAGTTAAAATCTTTATGCTTTCTAGCTTGATAGCTTCCCTCCAGTGGGCAGTATATCTAATAAGAGCACAAGCTAAGCTTTGTCCAGCCTACAACCAGTGAACACTCCACCTACATACTTCACAACTCAGCAGTTGTGTCTAAACTAGAGACTTAAATACTTTTATATCTTTCATTATTATAAGATCTTTTGCTAATTCCAATAATGATCAGGCCCTGTTGGCCTGCATTCATCAACCTTGCAATTTACTAGTTGAAACATTTCTCCCAACAGAAATTGTATTTAACCAGAGGACAAACTGAGAGTAAAGCCCCGTACACATGGGCAGAATGTTGGATGACATTTGCGGGACATTCTGCCTGTGAGCAGGGCTGGTGCAATGATTTTTGACACCCTAGGCGGAACCTAATTTTGCCGCCCCCCTGGCTCCACCCCTGACTTCACCCTCTTTGCCCTGCCCATGTATACCCCACCTTTTTAATGAAGCACCCATCAAATGCAGCCTACCAGTGCCCATCAATGCAGCCTATCAGTGCCCATCAAATGCAGCCTACCAGTGCCCATCAAATGCAGCCTACAAGCACCCATCAAGACAGCCTACCAGTGCCCATCAACGTAGCCTACCAGCGCCTATCAATGCAGCCTACCAGTGCCCAACAATGCAGCCTACCATCGCCCAACAATTCAGCCTACCAGCGCCAAACAATGCAACCTACCAGCGCCTATCAATGCAGCCTACCAGTGCCTATCAATGCAGCCTACCAGTGCCCAACAATGCAGCCTACCATTGCCCAACAATGCAGCCTACCATCGCCCAACAATGCAGCTTACCAGCGCCAAACAATGCAGCCTACCAGCGCCTATCAATGCAGCCTACCAGCACCCATCAATGCAGCCTACCAGCGCCCATCAATGCAGCCTACCAGCGCCCAACAATGCAGCCTACCAGCGCCCATCAATGAATGTTGCTTGCTTCCATTCATGTGGGAGTGGGGACACAGGCACAGTCCTCCGCCGCCAATGTGCCTCTGACACTAAGTGCGAATGGAGCAGCGGCTGCCTGCTGATGCTGAAACTTAGTTGCTTGCTTCAGAGAGAAGAGAGTAGGAACACCAGTGGCCGAGCGCCCTAGGCGGCAGTGCGCCCTAGGCGGCTGCCTAGTTTGCCTAGTGGTAGCACTGGCCCTGCCTGTGAGTATGTCAGTTTGTCCAACAGAAGCCGGCCATTCGTGTAGTGTGTACCCAGCTTTACCTAGCCTAAAAGTATTTCTTAACCCTTATATCTTTAACAATAGAAGCTCCGTCAACCCTTATTGATGATTTGATACATTAACGCCCCCCGAGCCAATGCGAGTGCCCGGCGGTCACGATCACTGCCGGGCTCCCGCGATCGCTCGAGGGCACCCGGAGAACCGGGATCTGTGTGTGTAAACACACAGTTTCCGGTTCTTTGAGGGGAGAACAGACAGATCGTCTGTTCATACAGAGTATGAACAGTGATCTGTCATCTCCCCTGCACAGTCCCCTCCCCCTTACAGTTAGAACACACACTAGGGAACACAATAACCCCTTGATTGCCCCCTAGTGTTAACCCCTTCACTGCCAGTGACATCTTTACAGTAATCTTCCAGGGCTGAAGTGGTTAACATAAAGTTCAAAACAAGTAAACAAGCTTATGTTAACCACTTGCTTTGTTCCTTTAGAGTGCTTTCACACTGACAGCTTGGCTGCGTTATGGGCTGACGTGGAAATTCCACTACAGTATACGCTGCGCGTAATCCATGTCACTTTCAGCCTTTTGGTATAATGCATCTTAGTACGACCCTGTTTCCCGTATCTTCCCAAGTAACACAGACATGACCACCATTCTTATCTATTTAGCTCCACAGTTCGACTGTCCCTCCAGAGACTGTGTTCTGTTTATTTAGAGTATTTCACAATAGAGCTTGATGGTTTCACAATCGGACAATCAAGAACAGGCATTCCTTCAAACAGGAGGAGTTATACAAATCTCAACCAATGAACAATGATTAGGGAAATCTTATGGATGTGTCTGGGCAGGGGCAGTGTCTGTGATTTCCCACCCCCTGTCTCTGTCTTCAGCTAGACAAAGAAAGCTGCATGGCTGGCCTTGGAATCATGGATGCTGTCTCCGGTCAATGCACACAAGACTCCCGCTTTTACTGTTTGGCGTGAATCCTTATTCTGCATTGTTCAGAGAACAATGCATATCCAGATTATACTACTGTTCCTGTGGATGGGAGATTATCTGCAGGGGCACGCCACAGTCCCTCCATGTGCTGATCAGACACACCGAAAGACAAAAGCACGCATCCTTCCATAACCGATAAATGTCCTTGCACGGTGAACACATCCCCCTCAGACGATCGTCTGTGCATTGCACAGGGGCCCTTCGCTGGCGGACATATCCCCACTCTGCAAATAAATCCTCAAGAAGCTTTTCACTACCAGACGGATCTCAAACAGCGTCAGTCTGCCCCAGTCCGCTCTTTAGAGCGGGCTGCGGGAGTACTAACACTGGGAGACACTGTGACAATACATATTAAATACATCTTAATCAAATTTCCACAACACGGCAAAGCCCCGCTAATTTAAGCAGTGCTTTACCATCGTTTTAGAGGCGCTTTTTGGCCACTAGCGGGGCACTTTTAACCCATTCTAGCGGCCAAATAAAGGGTTAAAATCGCCCGCCATGCACTGCTGCCGAGGCGCTTTGCAAGCACTTCGGCAGCGCTGCCCATTGATTTCAATGGACACGGACACTTTAGGAGCGGTGTATACACCGCTCCTAAAGTGCCCCAAAGATGCTGCTTGCAGGACTTTTTTTTAACGTCCTGCCAGCGCCCCAGTGTGAAAGCACTCGGGCTTTCACACTGGGAGTGCAGATGAGGCATCTTTCAGGCACTTTACAGGCGCTATTTTTAGCACTAGAACACTTGAAAAACGCCTCCAGTGTGAAAGGGGTCTTAAAGTGGTTCTAAAGCCTAAACATTTTTTACCTTAGTAGATTCCTTGCATTAATGTAAAAAATGTTTAGGCATAGTTTTTGGCCCCTGAGCCCCCCTTTTTACTTACCTGAGCCATCATTCGATCCAGCGATGTCTGCAGCTTATCTCTCCCCTCACTTCCATGTTTCACTGGCTTTGCTGGGGCACCGGGAGCCATTTGCTGTCAATCAAATCCAGTGACGAGGAAGCAGGGGGAGGGGCCGATTCCTGCTGTCTGTGTCAATGAATGCAGCAGCAGGGCTTGGGAGCGAGCACGCACAAGTGCCCCATGGGAAGAGTACGCCGATGTGGGACCAGAGAAGAGGAGGTTCAGGGGAATTGCACAGATAGGGTAAGTATAGATGTGACAGAACGTCCCACACTCCGCTTGAGTGCTTCCGTCAGTATATCGCTTCCTAAGTCCTGGAACACAAGCCCAATGGATCTGGCTATAGTAACCCTCAAGAACCAGACAAAACCAGTCTTGGAGTACATCAGGAACAGCCTTCTTTATTTGAGATCTCACACAAATATAAACACAAGGATGACAATACAAACTGTAACCAGAAACCTAATTAACATGCGCTAATAACCAATCCTTTAGACCAGGGGTCTCCAAACTGCGGCCCGAGGGCCATATGTGGCCATTTGCTAGCCTTTATCCGGCCATTGGGGCACTATTCCTCCCAATGATATGAGGAACTATTCCTCCCACTGACACCAGCAATGGGGCACAATGTCTTCCACTGATACCAATGATGGAATACTACTCCTCCTAATAGCAATAATAAGGGCACTACCCCTCCAACTGACCACCAACCCTGAGGCCATATTTATTCTCACTGATGCTGGGCCTGGGACATTTTCTACCCCCACTGGCCACAATCCGGCCCTGCTAAAGTCTGAAGGACAGTAGACTGGCCCTTGGTTTGAAAAGTTTGGAGACCCCTGCTTTAGACAGCCTAGGTGACTTTAGAGGCATGACCCCTCAAGACAGACTTGCCATATTTTAGCTCAGAAGACACAATTAACATTATCATAAATAGAAAAACAGAAAACCTTCTCACAATAGCAGAAGCTAATTACAATTAACAATACAAACAGTAGACTGTCCGGCTCCTACCCAGCTCTGTAGGCCTGTGATCAGCTCTTTATATATATCCTAGGAGATATTGTGGATAAATATTACTGTTAAATTTATGTAACCACCTTCTCATTGTCTATTAAACAGCTGTCCATAATTGTTCTCATTCACCATGTGCCTCTCATGGACACAGGGTGGCGTAGACATAGGAGGTGCATGGGGAGCTGAAACAAGGGTTTCCAAACCTCTCCAAGGGATTCTGGGTTCCACGGACCCTCCAGTCACAATAGAGATGCTTGTTATTATTATTTTTTCCTTTTTAATCACTTTAAAAACAGTCACAGAATACTTATCTTGACAATATCAAAGATAAAAATATTCCGGTGTCATGGTTTGATCTTGTGCTTATCCCTCAAAGCTAACAATTTGAGAGGGAATACACTGTAAAATAACCTTACGTATTACAAGCAAATCTATTTATATGTGGATCACAAGCTAAAGACTAGAGTGTGCAGTTTCAATCAAGATAATGTTTGATGGGCATTAATGGATCAGTGATATTATAGTATGTATTAGATCCTGTTGATAAAAAAGAACCTTCAAGAGTTTTGCATTGATAGCACACTGGTTGTTTTATGTACAGTATATGTGACCATTGATAAGATTATTGATTCCCAGGGTACTTCAAAGTAATTGTAAATGCAATTTTTATTTTAATAACAAACATGTTCATACTTACCCACTCCAGAGACACAGACAGTGGGGCTCGGCCCCACCCCTGTTCCCTAAATCAATGGCTCCTGCTGCCTCAAAAAAGCCTGTGAGACCAGAAGGCAAGGGGAGAGAGACACTGCAGACAGGCACAGCGCTGGATAGAATTAGGGCCCAGTTAAACATGGGGCAATGAGGGGGCGATACTGATGTCTAAACATTTTTTACTTTTTTTTTTTAAACTTTAATCTTTATTAAAAAATGTTTTAACTTACAGACATTTATATTTACAATATATATAGCAAGCCTGTACAGTGGTTATTCCTGTCTGTTATTACCCCCTTTCCTTTACCTTATTAATCTCCTTCTTTCTACCCTCGTCTACTATCTCCCTCTTTGACCCCCCCCCCCTCTTTTTGCGCCCAGCCCTATTTTCTGGTACTTTATCTTAATTCTTTGACAACCATGGTCTCCACATTTTGTCGAACTCTGTAAGATTACCTCTCTTCACATAGGCTACTCTTTCTTTGGTAAGCGTTTCGTTTACACTTTCTACCCAGTTCTCAACTGTCGGTGGATGCCTTGATTGCCACCTCAGTGTGATCAACTTCCTCGCTTGGAACAGACTCCTCAAAATGGCCACCGTAGTGCTCTTCTTTTCCCTTTGCTCCTGCCTATACCCCAGAATACACACCACAGCCTCATTTACCAACCCCGTGGAGAATCTTTCCCTCAGAGTCTGGGTCACCCCTTCCCAATAGCGAAAAAGTTTCGGCCATCTCCATACCATATGTAGGAGATCCCCTGTTCCCTGGCATCTAGGGCATTTATCGTCTACTCTTTTACCGAATTTATACAAACGTTTTGGGGTATAGTAGGCTCTGTTTAATAGCATTAAGTGAGATACCTTTTGAGAGGCTGAAACTGACAATAGTGGGCTCATCTCAAGGACCCTTTTCCACTGCTCCCGTGATGTTTCCTCTATATCCCGTTCCCATTTACTTCTTACTAAATCAAGTTTCACATTGCTTTTAGCTGTTGTAATTATTTGCCCATATATTACTGAAATTAATCCCTTTGTGGAGCCCAACCGGGATATTCGTTGCAGAAGGGGGACATCCACCCACCGTAGTGATTGACCGCCAAACTGGGATCTCAAGGCATGCACTATTTGGAGATATGTGTAGTGTGTAATCTGGGGTATTTTGAATTCCATTTTTAGGTCTACAAATGTCTTGAGATTATTTCCCGCATAGAGTTGGTTCATTCTTTTTATTCCACGCAATACCCATTCTTTATTTCTACCAAAAGTGTCTCTTGCAGATTATTGTTATTCCATATATGCGAGAATTCATTCCACCCATTGTAATTCAATACTCTTTTAGTTACTTTCCATATCCTTGTTAGCATCCGAATTGTCGGATACCTACAAGGGAAAAAATCAGCTTCCAATGCCTCTGCTAGTGTGTCATGCGTATTTTCTGTCATCAGAATTTTCCCATTCGGAGTACCTCCATTCTCCTCCCCACACCCCGCCAGTTGCTGCAGTTGTGCCGCCCAGTAGTAATGCTCCGGGTTAGGAAGTGCCACTCCCTCCTCCCCTACAGGTAATTGTAGTGTACGTAATCTTATCCTGGCTTGTCCCCCCTTCCATATCAATTCTCTAAATAAACTTTCAATCTTATTAAACCATTTTTTTTACAATCCACACTGGTGCATTGTGTAATACGTACAGCAGTTGAGGCAGACATAGCATTTTTTTCAGGCTGCATCTGCCTGCCGCCGACAGAAGCAATCGTTTCCAAATATCATTTTTTTCCCTAAATTTTTTTAGGAGAGGGAGAAGATTTTTTTTTATGTATTGGTTAGGATCTATCGTAATAACTATCCCTAGGTACTTTAAGGCGTCTACCACTGCCAGCTGAGGGATCCCTGGTAATCTTATTTCCCCTTTTAAGTCTATCGGCATTAACTCTGATTTGGACCAATTGATCTCCAGCCCAGAGAAACTGCCGAATATCTCCACCAGGCTCATCGCCTTAATCAAAGACTGGCCCATATCCCCCAGGAACAGGAGGATATCGTCCGCGTATAACGCGATTTTTTCCTCTCCTGAGCTCCTCTGAAATCCCTTTATCTCAGTGCATTTTCTTATGGCAGTGGCCAGTGGCTCCATGGCCAAGGCAAAGAGCAGTGGAGATAATGGGCATCCTTGGCTCAATTTGCTGCCTGGCTCGCCTTGATCGGTGGGGAATCGTCTCGGAGCCGCACGGAGAAGGAGAATCATTTTAGAAAGACCCTCAAGTAAAGAAGCCCATAATATCAATCACACAGACGTGGGTAAATATATAAAGCTTTATTATAATGATTGATGTCAGCACTCATCATGTATAGTTACTAAGAGATGACTGCACTTATTCCATGCTTACAAGCATGTTATACCATTATGTTTTATATTCCAGCAGATAAAGACATCTTTTCTAAAAAAGTATTCCTCTGAAGAAGACTTACACAGATAATAGTTGAAACGCGTCAGGTTCTACTTTTTTGTTTCCGTTTTTTGCTTTCAGGAAATATGACACTGTGAAAAGCACTGCTTGCCCATGTAATACTGTATGTTTTATTATATGATTGTTGTATGGCATTCTTGGAATGAGGCTCATGTCTTTTAAACCTATTGTCACAGTGGTGTCAATAAAATAAAACATTTTTTCTTTTATCTTTGACTTATGTCGTATCAATTATCCCACTTCATCTACTGTGCTGCCTAAAAACCCCACTTCCCTCCTTGGGGGGGAAAACTTCTCTTTTTTAGTTCATAATGGGCATCCTTGCCTTGTGCCCCTTTCCAATGATATCCTGTCTGACAATTTGTTGTTAATTTTTAGTCTTGCTGTGGGTTCGTCATAGAGCATTTTGATCCAACCGATCAGTGAGGGGCCAAATCCGAATTTCTCCAGCACTTTCCAAATATACTGCCATTCTATGGTATCAAAAGCTTTTGTCACATCCAGTGACAGTATCGCTCTTGCCCCCTTATTTTTTACTGGAGATTGTAAATTTAGAAAGGTCCTTCTAATGTTTGTGCTAGTGGATCTGTTGGGTATAAACCCTGCCTGGTCTGGATGGACCAGTTCCTGAATGAGCCCTTTCAGCCTAGTTGCCAGTGCTTTTGCCAATATTTTTGCATCTGCACACAGGAGTGAAATCGACCTGTATGCCGCCACATCCATTGGGTCCTTCCCCTCCTTGTGTAGTACAATTATTGTTGCTTCTAACATTGAGGTGGGCAAGTGTCCCATTACCCTCGCCCCCTCCAATGTTTTTAGCAATTCCGGTATCAGTATCTCACCATAGTACTTGTATGTCTCTATGGGTAGCCCATCAGGACCAGGGGACTTTTGGTTAGCCATTTCTGCTACTGCTTGATGTAACTCCGCAAGAGTTAATGGAGCTTCCAATAGATCTCTTTCTTCTTGTGAAATAACTGGGATCTCCAGGTTACCCAGGAATTCATCCATTATTTCCTCCCTGCCTTTCTTTTGGGCTGTATATAATTTTTGATAGTATTCTTTAAATGCCTGTATAATCTGAAGGGGGTCTGAAGTCTCATCCTGTCCTGTGGGCCTAATTACCGTGATTGTGGATGATGGCGAGTTGGTCTTCACCAACTGCGCCAGCATCCTTCCCACGGTTGCTCCCTCCATAAAGGAGACTTGGCGCTGCAATAACAATTTTGTCTCTTCTCTCTGAATATTTACCAGCCTGTATTCTTGCTGTTTGGCCAACCATACTATTTTCCTCTCCGGGGACGGATCTATTATGTAGTTACTTTCCGCTGTTATCACTTCCGCCCTAATCTTTTCCTCTTGTGCCCTTTCTGCTTTATTATATTTGGCAATTTGCTGTATGCAGACGCCTCTTAGAAAGGCCTTTAACGTGTCCCATATTATCCGGACATTTTCGGTTCCGGCATTTTTATCTACAAATTCCCTCAATTTGGAAAGGATGTCTCTTGAGTCTTTAAATAGTTCAAACCAGTGTGCGTTTATTTTCCATTCCTCATATTTTTTTTGATCCCCTAGTTTTAATGCTATCGTTAGTGGTGAGTGGTCTGATATCCCTCTCGGCCAATACCTAGTCCCCTCCGTAAGCTGTAGCATTCTGTCATTTCCTAATGCCATATCTATTCTAGATAACGTTGAATGGGTTGCAGAATAGCAGGAATACTGTTGGACCCCGGGGTTCCGCACCCTCCACAGGTCCACTAAACCTACCTCCGTCAATAGGCGACTTAACCTGTTGCTCTCCATAGTTCCTGTCCCACCCTTTACTGGGAGCATATCGATCCTGTCATCCAGAACCTCATTGAAGTCTCCTACTATTGTTATTGGAGTATCCTGTTTATCTATCAAAAAATCGTTTAATTTCAACATAACATCCACTTTAAAGGGCGGGGGGATATATATATTGGCCACCACAAGTGCTTTGTTATTGATAGTACAAAGAAGAAAGACATAACGGCCCTGTTTGTCTATACTGACCTGCCTGCAGGAGAAATTCACCCCTGTCTTCACCAGCACACTCACCCCCCTGCTATAAGAACTATAGACTGAGTGGTACTGTGCCTGGTATTTCTTTTTCACTCGGATTTGCTGAGTTGTATCCTTAGTGAGGTGTGTCTCCTGCAGGCAGATCAGTTCTGCTCCATATTTCTCCATCATAGAGAATACCACGGCCCTCTTCCCCACTGTACCCAAGCCTCTTACGTTCCAAGATCCTACTCGCAATGTTTTAACCTGCATCAAAAACACTCTCCATTATATGTTTCTTCAAATAACTTTTTTTGGTTTCTAATTTTCCTCTTTTTTCCACCCCGATGTATATCATTAATTTCACTTGTGTTTCCCTCCTCCTTTTACGTGCCAAAACAAAACCATAGAAAATATTGTCATTCTTAATCCTACATTGTGTTATTTCTGACTTTAAATCATTATTTTTGGTGCTTCTCTCTTTTTTTTCCGTTATCAAAAAATCCTTTAAATATACTAGTGTACCCTTCCCCTCCCTCTTCTTTACTACATCCTCCCCCCCTCCCTCCTCCCTCCACCTTCCTTGGTGTCCCCCTAAGGGGCTTTTAGTGACCATTACCCACTCCTTTTGCTCCATCTTCCAAACTTTCACATCCATCATTTACCCCCCCCCCACCCATTCACTGTGTGCAACCCCCCCCCCCTCCCTCCGCCCCCTTCTCCCTTTTCACAAACCATACTTGTGCTATCGTTATACATATACATCTTAGGTTAACTTTCCCCCTACCCCCCCTAGTTTCTCCCACCCCATCCCCTCTTCTCCCACCCAATCAGGTTATTTGAAGTGAGTCCTTATTTTCTTCCAGCCATTTATCCACCCCAGCCGGGGTTTCAAAAAACAGGTTAGTTCCTAATGCAGTCACACGAAGCTTTGCGGGGTAAAGAAGAGCATAGGGGATCTTAAATTTTTGTAAATTTCTTTTGGACTGGATGAACTCCGCACGTCGTTTCTGTAGATCCATTGAGAAATCTGAGTAAAATGAGATTTTTATGCCGTTATACAGGATGGTTCCAGCCTCTCTGGCTTTTCGTAGCAGGGTAATCTTGTCCCTAAAATTCAGGAATTTAATCAATAGAGTCCTAGGGTATCCCCCTGCGGTGGAAGGTCTAAAGGGCACTCTATGTGCTCTCTCTATGCAGAACATTGGTGAGAAAGTCTCTCTCCCAAAGAGCTCGACCAGCCAGATTTCTAAAAAATTCAATAGGGTTGCTACCCTCACTTTTTTCCGGTACCCCCACCACACAAACGTTATCCCACCGGCTCCTATTTTCTAGTTCCTCCATTTTAAACTCTTGCCTATGCATCTGTTTTTTCATGTCTTTAAGTTCTTTCATTAGGGGTGATAACTCGTCTTCAATCTGGGAGACCCTCCCTTCCAACACTGTAGTTCTTTCTGCTGTTTTTTGTACGTCAAGTCTGACCATGTTTAAGTCCTGTTTGACCCCTTTCATTTGCTCATATAAGTCCTTAAGTGATTCGTTGCATGCCCTTACAGCCAATAGTACATCTGTCAGTGTTGGTTCTTTCGGTGGTGGTATGTCAAGTCCGGCTGCACCATCTATTATTTCTTGTGTATACCGTGCATACTGTGGTCAGTAGGGGCTGAGTTCTTATTACACTGTACTTTGTTGAACTGGGCCGAGGCCCGGGGGGTTAAAAGGGTAGTTTGACTTTGACCGTGGCTTCTCCTATCCAGTGTCCCCCCTTGCTGTATCTTAAGTTGCTGTCCCCCTTTCTTTGTGGGGGATTGTGTAGAGGGGTGTGCATACTGCTCTAATTTTGCGGCTGCTGCCGCTCCCGCTTGTTGAGGGTTTTTGTCTTTAGCGAAACGTAGCTGTTGCTGCATTTTCTGAGGAGATTTTTGATAGTTTACACAGGGGGGGGGGGGGGGGGGAGGGAAAAAAAAAAAAAAAGCAAGCAAGCAAGGGAAGTAAAATGAATTTTTCTCCTCTAGGATACAATGGTGCAGGGGTATCAGGGTACAGGTCAGCTCGCGGAGTTTTTCTCTCTTCTTCTCCTCTTCCCTGTCTTAATGGGTGCAAGGGGGACCCCCCCCCCAAAAAAGGGGTAAAAAGGAGGGGGTAAGGATAGGACAGGAACACTTATTTAAAAACGCATATACTGCTGTCTCAGTTGTCTGTTATCTCTATTCTAGTTCCGGTTAATAGTGCCTGCGACACATACAGTTCCTTAGGTTACCCCAAGTGCAATTCGTAGGTGCCCCTGGTCAGCACCCTACACCTCTGCTGGTTTAAGGCTGTTTAAAAAAACTGGTACTTCCTCCTGTGAGGCAGTTCGGGTAGTGTGATTGTAATATACCTTCTCCACAGTTGGCCACAGAAAGAACCTCTGAGTATCCCTAAGGGGGCGCCCACACTTCACTCTGAGCCCCACACGTGTACTTGATACCAGGATTCGTTATGTTCCAGTACTTATAATAAACTTATAATAAATACAGTCTCTCTGTTTTTGATTTGGTACTCACGTGACCAGATTAAACCATCTAACTCAGTCCGTGCTGGTGTCAACTGGGATTTCACTGGTACTGATGGGATCCCGTTGGTTGCAAGCCGACCCCCGGGTGACCGTATACCTGCTGTGTCCCCACAGCGCTTCCGATCCTACAAGGGGTTCTCCCCGCTCCACCTATGCACGTTGGAGCCGACTCCGGGTCTGCCTCCCCCACTCCTCGCACAGTTCCTCGGAGATACACGCTTCCAGCGTGTGACGTCACGCTCTGGGATTCCCGGCCCCTCTCAGCACAGCTCGACTCCACCAGTTAGTCCCGCCTGTTGACCCTGCGGAAGGTCTGCTTAGGCTAACAATGAACCTGTATAGGCTATCCTTCCTTGCCTCGTTCAGGGGACTCGAGCGGCACACTCTCCTCACTCCACGGAGCCCACAAAGACCTCTGCAGTACCCAGGTTCCATGCAGTGTCTCGGGGGAAGGATATGCCTCAATAGCACCGTCAGGACTGCATATCAGGTATAGGTTTTAGAGGGCAGAGGATGGGAGAGCACACAGCTGATCTCACTCAGCTCATCACACACACATCTCGCATCTCGCACGTCCGGTCACGCCCCCTCCTCCTCCGGGAGATTATCTTTGACAGAAACCCTTCCAAGCAATGTTTGACATTTCCTATTTCTGAAACATTTTTTACTTTAATGCAAGAAATGCATTAAAGGTAAACAAATATTTAGGCTTTATAACTAGAGTTGAGCGGACACCTGGATGTTCGGGTTCGGCGGGTTCGGCCGAACTTCGGAAAAAAGTCCGGGTTCGGGACCGAACTTGACCCGAACTTGACCCCGAACTCCGAACCCCATTGAAGTCAATGGGGACCCGGACTTTTGAACACTAAAATGGCTGTAAAAAGGTCATGGAAAGGGCTAGAGGGCTGTAAATGGCAACAAAATGTTGTTAAGAGCATGGCAAGTGATCTGCAAACAAATGTGGATAGGGAAATAACTTAAAATAACATTAAAAAAAAAAAAAAAAAAAAAAATGCTGGAGGCCCCCTTCTCAGCAGAAGAGGTACAGGAAGTCATTAAGAACCTCAGAAACTCAACCGCACAATGCCGCACATATGGTGGGAATACCCCAGAATACGCACTTTCTGGAAAAAATTATTCAATTTAATGGATAAGATAGTGGGAAAATAAAATACTTGGAAATTAAAAAAAAATGAAAATTATAATCTTGACCTAGGAGGACGAAATTCAAATAAAGTAGGAGGTTGAGGTGGCGGTGGATGTGGCGGTGTAGGTGGAAGCGGCGGTGGAGGAGGACGAGGTAGCCAACACTGGTTCAAAAATACAACAATGGCTGGGTAAGGCTAGTGGTGAATGATGTGTCGAATTCTGTCCCCCGTCGCATAGTGTCCGCCTTGTACTGCGCTTGCTCAGTACGTAGGACAAGGGGATTTTGAAACTCTCCGAAGACGATGTGCGGTGACTCCAGGTTCAAGCCACATCATCCGAGGTTGAAGCCTAGCCAAGCGAGCCCGTGAGGGGTCCTGTTACTATGTGCTACCGCATGTCCACTTGGATGGTCGGGCTTGAACCTGCACTCACTGCGCAGGCGACGTTCATCTTTCGAGATTTTGTGTAGGCGTGTGCACACATACTGCTCCACCATGTTGGTGAAATGCTGCCTCCTGCTAAGACATTCCATCTCAGCTGGTGGTGCTGGTTGTTGTGGCGTGCTGACAAAGCTTTTCCACATTCCGTCTATGCTAACCCTGCCTTCCGAGGTGCTGGCGCTGCCCCGGCTGCGTTGGCGACCTCTTCCTCCTCCTCTGCCTTGGTCTTGTGCTTCCACCGTACCCCCGCTTCCAAGTGGGAATGCCACCAGCAGCGCGTCTACCAGCGTGCGCTTGTACTCGCGCATCTGACGATCAGGCTCCAGTGAGGTAATTAAGGACAGCACGTTGTCCTTGTAACGGGGATCCAGCAGGGTGGCCACCCAATAATCAGCACCAGTTAAAATGTGGGCAACTCGGCGGTCGTTGCAGAGACACTGCAGCATGTAATCGCTCATGTGTGCCAGGCTGCCCAGAGGAACGGAAAAGCTGTCCTCTGTGGGAGGTGTATCGTCTGTGTCCTCTGTATCCCCCCCAGCCACGCACCAGTGATGGACATGAGCTGGTCTGGGTGCCACCCTGCTGTGAACATGGTCCCTCCTCCTCCTCCATCTCCTCCTCATCCTCCACCTCATCATCCTCCAGAACTGTGCCCTTGCTGCCAGACAATTGTGTACCTGGCGCTTGTTGGTGCAGGAACACACCCTCGTAGCCACTTGTAAATGACTGCCCTGAAAGCCTTGGAAATGAACCCTCTTCCTCCTACTCCTCCTCCTCATCCTGTGCCACATCCTCTTCAATCATCGCCTGAAGAGTTTTTTCAAGGAGGCATAGAACTGGGATAGTAACGCTGAGAACGGCGTCATCGGCACTGGCCATGTTGGTGGAGTACTCGAAACAGCGCAACAAGGCACACAGGTCTCGCATGGAGGACCAGTTATCGGCGGTGAAGTGGTGCTGTTCCGCAGAGCGACTCACGTGTGCGTGCTGCAGCTGAAACTCCACTATCGCCTGCTGCTGCTCGCACAGTCTGGCAAGCATGTGCAAGGTGGAGTTCCACCTTGTGGGCACGTCACATATGAGACGGTGAGCGGGAAGGCCGAAGTTACGCTGCAGCGCTGACAGGCGAGCAGCAGCAGGGTGAGAACGCCGAAAGTGCGCACAGACGGCCCGCACTTTCTGCAGCAGCTCTGGCATATTGGGGTAATTCTTAAGGAACCTCTGGACCACCAAGTTCAGCACATGCGCCAGGCAAGGGATGTGCGTCAAACCGGCAAGGCCCAGAGCTGCTACGAGATTTCGCCCATTATCGCACACCACCAGGCCGGGCTTGAGGCTCACTGCCACCAACCTCTCATCGGTCTGTTGTTCCATGTCCCTCCACAACTCCTGCGTGGTGTAGGGTTTTTCCCCCAAACAGGAAAGTTTTAAAACTGCCTGCTGTCGTTTAGCACTGGCTGTGCTGAAGTTGGTGGTAAAGGTGTTACGCTGACCGGATGAGGAGGCGGTAGAGGATGAGGAGGCAGAGTAGGAGGAGTTAGCAACAGGAGGCAAACTGTGCCCTGCAATCCTTGGTGGTGGAAGGACATGCGCCAAACTGCTATCCGCCTCAGGCCCAGCCGCCACTACATTTACCCAGTGCGCTGTTAGGGAGATATAACGTCCCTGACCGTGCTTATCTGTAGTTAGGTGGACCTTGCCACAGATGGCGTTGTGCAGTGCACACCTGATTTTGTCCCCCACTTGGTTGTGCAGGGAAGGGATAGCTCGTCTGGAAAAGTAGTGGCGGCTGGGCACGACGTACTGTGGGACAGCCAATGACATCAGCCTTTTAAAACTCTGCGTCTCCACCAGACGGAATGACAGCATTTCAAAGGCGAGGAATTTTGAAATGCTGGCATTCAGGGCCAGGGATCGCGGGTGGCTAGGGGGGTACTTCCTTTTCTGCTCCAGTGTTTGGGAAATAGAGAGCTGAACGCTTCCATGGGACATTGTGGAGATGGTTGGTGACCCAGGTGATAGTGTTGCTGGCAGATCCTCTGTTTGCGGGTTGGCATGTGTCACTGTCACTACAGAGGTGGATGAAGAGGCCGAGACTACAGCAGAAGAGGAAGTAGGAGGAGCCAGAGACCTTTCTTGGTTTTTGAGGTGTCTACTCCACTGCATCTCGTGCTTTGCACTTAGATGCCTGGTCATGCAGGTTATGCTCAGGTTGAGAACGTTTATGCCTTGCTTCAAGCTCTGATTGCACAGCGTGCAAACCACTCGTGTCTTGTCATCAGGACATTGTCTGAAGAACTGCCACGCTAGGGAACTCCTTGCACCTGGCTTTGGTGTGCTCGGTCCCTTGCTGCGTTGGGCAGTAGCAGACGTACTGTCTAGGGGATGGACGCTCCGCTTTTGCACCCTGCTCCCTCTTCTGCTGTGCTGGTGGCTCTGTGCGACCACCACCTCTTCCTCTGAACTACACTGGTCACCTGCATGACGTTGATTCCATGTGGGGTCAAGGACCTCATCGTCCTCCACATCATCTTCCACCCAAAATTCACCCCTGCCCTCCTTGTCGGTCTGCACAATGGCGAAAGCAGCAGCAGTTGGCACCTATGTTTCGTCATCATCCGAGACGTGCTGCGATGGTCCTCCCATGTACTCATCATGAAACATAAGTGGTTGGGCATCGGTGCACACAATCTCTTCCACTTCTGGGGCAGGGATAGGTGGATGGCCCTGGGAAACCCTGCTAACAGAGTCATCAAAAAGCAGAAGAGACTGCTACATGATTTGGGGCTCAGACTGATTGGCTGATTTGCAAGGGGGTGAGGTGAAAGACTGATGGACATCGGCTGCAGGTGCCAACTCTGAACTTTCATCAGGAGACTGGGTGGGAGACAATGTGAAGGAACCAGAGGCACTGTCAGCAGCAACCCAATCTACTATCGCCTGTACTTGTCCTGGCCTCAACATTCGTACAGCCTCATTAGGCGCGCCAAAATACTGCTGCAGGCTCTGTCGCCTACTCGCACCTGAGGAAGGTGTTTCACTAGTGCGTGTAGCTGGCACAGATCGACCACGTCCTCTCCCTGCAACAGGAGCGCACCAGCAGCACCACGACCCGGGCCACGTCTCCTTTTTGATGATCTCCTCATATTTTCAAAATTTATGATCTCACCCTAAATGGGTGTTTTTGTCTATAGCAGAATACACGTACAGTGTCTAAAGCGTTTCTGAACACGCAGAAAATGCTATTGGAAAAAAAAAACACTGCAAAATTTAATTTTTTTGCAATGTTTTTCCAATATCAGAAAAAATGGATAGTGTCTTTCTACGTTCATGAAAACGCAGAAAATGCTATTGGGAAGAAAAAAAGCACTGCAAAATTAAATTTTTTTGCAATGTTTTTCCAATATCAGAATACACGGACAGTATGTAAAGCGTTTATGAAAACGCAGAAAATGCTATTGGGAAGATGAAAAACCCTGCAAAATAAACATTTTTTGCAATGTTTTTCCAATATCAGAATACATGGACATACTGTCCGTGTATTCTGATATTGGAAAAACATTGCAAAAAAATTTAATTTTGCAGGGTTTTTTATGAAAGTGTTTTATGAAAGCTTTTTTTAAAGCGTTTATGAAAACGCAGAAAATGCTATTGGGAAGAAAAAAAACACTGCAAAATAAAAAAATTTTGCAATGTCTTTCCAATATCAGAATACACGGACAGTATGTAAAGCGTTTATGAAAACGCAGAAAATGCTATTGGGGAAAAAAAAACACTGCAAAATAAATTTTTTTGGCAATGTTTTTCCAATATCAGAATACACGGACAGTATGTAAAGCGTTTATGAAAACGCAGAAAATGCTATTGGGAAGATAAAAAACCCTGCAAAATTAAATTTTTTTGCAATGTTTTTCCAATATCAGAATACACGGACAGTATGTAAAGCATTTATGAAAACGCAGAAAATGCTATTGGGGAAAAAAAACACTGCAAAATTAATTTTTTTTGCTATGTTTTTGCAATATCAGAATACACGGATACTGTCTACAGCGTGTATGTATGAACACGCAGAAAATGCTATTGGGAAAAAAAAAAAGCAAAATTACATTTTTATGCAATGTTTTTCCAATAGCAGAATACACACAGACTATGGTGTATCTCTTAGTATATGCAGTGTTGGTCCTAATGGTTCACTGAGCTTGCAGCAGGTAAAACTTTTATATTTTGTCTGGCACTGGCCTCATGGCACTGTTGAAAGACTGTGCACTGCACCCCAGCCAGGGTACAATTGATTTAGGAATCTCTTCAATAATTCTCTCTGCCTCTTTCTTTTGCTTATTAAAGAAACTCCCTACTCTAGCTATCTAGATCGCTCACTGATCTAACTAATTAGAAGAAAATTCAAGGAATGTGGACTGACTGACTGACTTTAGCACACTAACTCCTAAAATCCTCTATCTCTCTGCAGCACAGGAAACTGTCTATAGCAGAATGACACTGTGTGCTGTGTGTCTGGACTATATATAGAGGCAGGGTCACATGCTGCACTGCCCAATCACAGCCATGCCATTAGTAGGCATGGCTGTGATGGCTTCTAAGGGCACACTAGTGAAACGATCGTCGATTGGCTGCCCTGCAGCTGTTAAAAAGGAGCCAATACAGCGCCGAACCCCGAACCCGAACTTACAGCCAATAGTTCGGGTTCGAGTCCGGGTCCCGAACACCCAAAAGTCCGGTACGGACCCGAACTTTACAGTTCGGGTTCGCTCAACCCTATTTATAACCCTTTTAAATAAAAGTGTATAATGTTTTTTCAAAATATTTTATTTAAGTTAAAACCTGGGATAGGAAAATATTGTCTAAATACAAAAGGCATGTACATTTTTACTTGTAATCTTGAATCGTTTGGTGCATTTCTTCCTGGTTTGTACATTAATTCAGCAGGAAACGTTGTTTTTGTGCAGGTGCTTTTTTGTAATAAAGTAATAAAGTTCCTTGTGCAGAGCATCTGGTCTTGTATCTCCCTCTTCTTGTAGTCTTCTATGGGCAGACTGTACTGGGTTGGCCTGTTGGGTCCCTCTCACAGCTCTGCTTTTAGAATATGCTACGTGCAGTGATGTGACTGCTGCTTTAACCAGATTTTCAAAAGCATTTGGTGCATACAAAGTGTACCGATATACCTTGTGTCCAACCTTTGTGTGTGATTTTATGTCAGTATTATATTGTATATTCCTGTATGTTGCGGTCATCCAGGTGCTTATCTAATCGTTTTTTAAAACTATTGATGCCCCCCCAGCTGAAATCACCGCTGTGTAAAGGAATTCCACATCCTTGCTGCTTTTACAGTAAAGAACCCTCTACGCAGTTTAACCACCTGATTACTTTGCACTTAAACCCCCCTCGTGACCAGACCAATTTTCAGCTTTCAGTGCTCTCACACTTTGAATGACAATTACTCAGTCATGCAACACTGTACTCAAATGATTTTTTTGTCCTTTTTTTCCCACAAACAGAGCTTTCTTTTGGTGGTATTTGATCACCTCTGGGCTTTTTATTTTTTGCGCTATAAATGAAAAAAGACCGAAAATTTAGAAAAAAAATGAATTTTTCTTTGTTTCTGTGATAACATTTGGCAAATTTGAAATTTTTCTTCATAAATTTTGGCCACAATTTATACTGCTACATATCTTTGGTAAAAATAACCCAAATTTGTGGATATTATGTGGTCTGTGTGAAAGTTATAGAGTCTACAAGCTATGGTGCAAATCATAAAAAAAAGATTATGTCTGATGTACTGAGGCTTATCTCATTTCTTGAGACCCTAACAAGCCAGGAGAGTATAAATGCCCCCCAAATGACCCCTTTTTGGAAAGTAGACATTCCAGGGTATTTAGTAAGGGGCATGGTGAGTTATTTGAAGTTGTCATTTTTTTTTCCCACAATTCTTTGCAAAATTAAGATTTTATTTAATTTTATTTTTTTTTCACAAAATTGTCATTGTAATAGCTTATTTCTCTCACATGGAATGTGCATACCACAAATCACACCCCAAAATACATTCTGCCGCTCCTCCTGAGTATTACGATACCACATGTGTGAGACTTTTTCACTACCTGGCCACATACAGTGGCCCAACATGAAGGGAGCACCATCAGGTGTTCTAGGAGCATAAATCACACATTTCATTTCTCAATCACCTATTACACTTTTGAAGGCCCTGGAGCACCAGGACAATGGAAACGCCCATAAAATGACCCCATTTTGGAAAGCTAACACCCCAACGTATAATCTATGAGGCATGTAGATAAATAGGATGAAACTAAAACCCGCCCTAAGGTTCACCCCTCCGCGCTTATTGGATGTGTACTCTTAAAAATATATACATCAAATGGATAAAATTGCTAAAGGTATACACCATTCAGGGTACAAGCAGCTGCTTAAATGAACAGTATGTGAATATGGCAATAGTCTAAAATAGTGCTTTGTAAATAAAGTCTATAAGAATATTGCAGCAGCGCTATAGTCCCTATTCCACCGAGGACTTGCGGTAAAGATGCAGATGAATTCACGATCAATAATAATCTGGTAAAGGGAGTGCCAAAGTCTCTAGTGTGATAATCATAGAAGAAGCTTCCACCGATATCTATCCACCAAAAATCCACCACGTGAGATCCAGACTCCCCTATGGGGATGCACTCACCAGAGGTTAGATCAAAATAGGCCCTTCAATCAATCCACAGCACCACTGCTCCACTCCTTACTCTCTCCTCTCAGAAGCAAGCCGTCATATTAGCCTCATACAGGGAAAAAAATAAGGTGCATAGCGTAGTACAGTTTTTTAAAAGAAAGGGTATTTTATTGAAACATCCATAAAAAAGAAGCCCCCCCTAGTACTAAATGCGTACCATAAACACAATTAAAATGAGCATATAGTGCACTGTGCCTGATCCTTGTCGCATCCGCCGGAACTCCGCTCATCCCACACCGCCGTATAGAACTGCGCTGTGTTTCCTGTAAGCTGAGACCGTCCGGAGCGCACGGTGAGGCGCACGACGTCACTTCCGGTTGTAGGTCACGACCCTGACGCGTTTCGTCACTTCCTGACTTCGTCTGAGGGCGTGACCTACCAATCGGAAGCTTAACCTTAAATAGTACTTCAGCACAGGGCCCTCCAATCAGGGCTCTGTATGAGAGATGGACATGTCTGGCGCTCAATCGAGACAAGCCACTCTGATGTGTTCCACACGTACATTGCTGATAGTACAACCCCAGTACCGTTCTGGGGTTTAGTTTGACATGTCAGCGCAGTATTATGTGACCCGATCCGGCCACAAAACAATGCTAATATCGGGCAGATGGTTATACACATACAATCCGTGTTATACCATACCCGTTTTTGTTATTATTAGAATTAGATGAGGTATAATGAGTCTTTTGAACGGTTCATTTTTTTCCAGAAGTTTTGGGAAAATGTGGAAAAAAATAAAAACGCATTTTTTTTTACACAAAGTTGTCGGTTTATAAGATATTTCCAACACATAGCATTTACATAGCAAAAATAACACCCCAAAATACATTCTGCTACTCCTCCTGAGTATAACGATACCACATGTGTGAGACTTTTATACAGCTTGACCACATACAAAGGCTTAACATTGAAGTATCACCTTCAGGCATTCTAGGAGCATAAATCGCACATTTCATTTCTCAACCACCTATTACACTTTTGAAGGCCCTGGAGCACCAGGACAATGGAAACGCCCATAAAATGACCCCATTTTGGAAAGCTAACACCCCAACGTATAATCTATGAGGCATAATGAGTCTTTTGAACGGTTCATTTTTTTCCAGAAGTTTGGGGAAAATGTGGAAAAAAAATAAAAACGCATTTTTTTTTACACAAAGTTGTCGGTTTATAAGATATTTCCAACACATAGCATTTACATAGCAAAAATAACACCCCAAAATACATTCTGCTACTCCTCCTGAGTATAACGATACCACATGTGTGAGACTTTTATACAGCTTGACCACATACAAAGGCTTAACATTGAAGTATCACCTTCAGGCATTCTAGGAGCATAAATCGCACATTTCATTTCTCAACCACCTATTACACTTTTGAAGGCCCTGGAGCACCAGGACAATGGAAACGCCCATAAAATGACCCCATTTTGGAAAGATAACACCCCAACGTATAATCTATGAGGCATAATGAGTCTTTTGAACGGTTCATTTTTTTTCCAGAAGTTTTGGGAAAATGTGGAAAAAAATAAAAACGCATTTTTTTTTACACAAAGTTGTCGGTTTATAAGATATTTCCAACACATAGCATTTACATAGCAAAAATAACACCCCAAAATACATTCTGCTACTCCTCCTGAGTATAACGATACCACATGTGTGAGACTTTTATACAGCTTGACCACATACAAAGGCTTAACATTGAAGTATCACCTTCAGGCATTCTAGGAGCATAAATCGCACATTTCATTTCTCAACCACCTATTACACTTTTGAAGGCCCTGGAGCACCAGGACAATGGAAACGCCCATAAAATGACCCCATTTTGGAAAGCTAACACCCCAATGTATAATCTATGAGGCATAATGAGTCTTTTGAACGGTTCATTTTTTTCCAAAAGTTTTGGGAAAATGTGGAAAAAAATAAAAACGCATTTTTTTTTACACAAAGTTGTCGGTTTATAAGATATTTCCAACACATAGCATTTACATAGCAAAAATAACACCCCAAAATGCATTCTGCTACTCCTCCTGAGTATGGCGATACCACATGTGTGAGACTTTCACACAGCCTGGCCACATGCAGAGGCCCAACATGCAAGGAACACTGTCAGGTGTTAAAGGGACACATAGCATGCACATACCAAGAATTACACCCCAAAATACATTATGCTGAGAAAAGGGTAAACAAAAGCTTACCTGTGGTTGTAGTAGCGCAGTTGTCCACAGGAGGATAGCACTGGTCCAGGCAGCAGGCAGGGACTTGGTCAGCAACAGCGAACACAATTTTTCAGGCAGCAGGCAGGGATACTGTTCATATACAGTCCAGGGTCAGTGCAGAGATATTGTCAGCAGTGCCAAAAATATTGGTCCTGGTAGTAGGCAGGTCCATGTGGTGTGGTTAGTGCGACAGACAGAGGCATGGCGGCAGTAAGTCCTACAGGCAGCAGGCAGTGCAAGAAGGGCCTCGTTCAGGACAGAAGGGGGACAGGGGTAGAGGCTTCTCCCACCCAAATCTCTTTGAAGCCTCCGAGCCTCCAGACCCTAATCTAGGATTGAGAAAACAAAAAAATTGTTTTCTTCATCCAGAAAAACATTTCTGGAGCCCCTCACATATGTGAGACCCCTGTGTTGAATCCCACTAGTCCAGTAGCAGGGTACAAGATCAGTCCAAGAGGCAGGCAAATATCATGGTCAAACAGTCCAAGGTCAGTTCCAGATCAGGCAGAGGTAGGTACAGAATCGTTAGGCAGAAGCATGGTCGTATAACAAGCCAGGGTCAGTTCCAGATCAGGCAGAGGTAGGTACAGAATCGTTAGGCAGAAGCATGGTCGTATAACAAGCCAGGGTCAGTTCCAGATCAGGCAGAGGTAGGTACAGAATCGGCAGGCAGAAGCATGGTCGTATAACAAGCCAGGGTCATTTACAGAGCAGGCAGTGGCATAAGGGGTGTGACGGTGTGTAAAGGGAGGAACTAAAAATTTACTGAAGAATGGTAACGGCGAAAACAGTCACCTATGCAGAGGCCTGGTTGGGAAGGACATTCTGCACAATAGTAAGATGTGTCTCTTCTGACTCCTGCTTTGGTACACACCTTACATCTTTTTTGACGTCTTTGTCCTGTTGGTTTGGGAGGGATCTTATCAGGAAAGTGGCGCTCGGAGAGTCGACTAACAACATCTGATCTGATATTTACTGGTGGGCCGTTTGGGAATATAAGGGTGGTGAAAACTTCCCCCTGGTAGCCAAAGAAGCGTTTGGGGTTTTGGGTGGATTTGCGGTAAAGTACAAATGTATTGTATAAGGCCAATTGAAAAAGATAGATGGCAACTTTTTTGTACCAGTAGCATGTCCTTCTTATGGCAAGGTACGGTTGCATCATTTGATCGTTATAGTCGACTCCCCCCATGAACAAATTGTAGTCGTAGATGCATTTTGGTTTGTTTATGGGGCCACTCCTTCTGGGGATCTCCACGAACGTATAGTTATGGATAGAAGACAACATGTATACATCCCTTCTGTCCCTCCACTTCACTGCCAGAATCTCCTTATTCCGCAAACTTGCCGCTTCTCCTTTTCTCAAAGTCTTGTTCACAAGACTTTGAGGAAAGCCCTTCCAATTTTTCTTTACAGTGCCACATGCTGGCGTCTTCATCCGGTGGAGGTTGTGGAACAGGGGCAGGGATGTGTAGAAGTTATCTACATACAGGTGGTATCCTTTATCCAGTAGGGGGTAGGCAAGGTCCCAAACAACTTTCCCGCTGCATCCTAAGTAATCCGGGCAATTAGGGGGCTGCAGCTGGGTGTCCTTCCCTTCGTACACTATAAATGAATATGTGTACCCTGTGGCTCGTTCACACAATTTGTATAACTTCACCCCGTAGCGGGCCCTTTTGCTGGGGATGAATTGCTTAATTTTAAGCCTGCCGCAAAATTTTATGAGGGACTCATCCACACATATATGTTGGTCCGGGGTAAAAAGCTGGGAGAATGCTTGGGAAAATGTATTTATAAGTGGCCGAATTTTGTAAAGTCTGTCGTATTTTGGGTCATTTCGGGGAGGGCACTGGGAATTGTCACTGAAATGTAGGAACCTCATTATCATTTGATACCTGGATCTGGACATTACAGCGGAGTAGAGTGGCATGTGGTGGAGGGGGTTGGTTGACCAATAGGTACGCACTTGATTTTTTTTGTCGAGTCCCATATTGAGTGTGAGGCCTAAAAAAAGCTTGAACTCCTCCACCGTTAGGTCTCTCCATTCATAGGGACGGGCATAATATGAAGTTGGGTTTTTCAAAATAAATTGTTGGGCATAAAGATTACACTGGGCCACGATTGATCCTAACAAATCCCCAGTAAAAATTAAATGAAAAAAATCGATTGGGCTAAAATTCTCCGTGTCCACCTGGACTCCTGGCTGGGCAGTGAAAGGGGGAATGTTGGCTTCTCCTGAATTAGGAGGAAGCCACAAAGGGTACTGAAGGGCATAGGGAAGGCTGGATCGGGTCCTAACCCTTTGGGGCTGAGGTGACACCCCACTGGTACTTGGACTTTGCACTGCGGTGCTGGTAGATGGCACTGCGGTGCTGGTAGATGGCACGGCGGTGCTGGTAGATGGCTCGGCGGTGATGGTAGATGGCACGACGGTGCTGGTAGATGGCACTGCGGTGCTGGTAGGTGGCACTGCGGTGCTGGTAGATGGCACTGCACTGCTGGTGGATGCCACTGCCTCACTAGAACGCCTTCGTTTGGCGGGCCGAGCAACTTCATCCTCTGAGTAGTCACTCAGTGTTTCGCTACTGAGGACTGGATCATAATTCGGGTCAGATTCGGAACCGGAATTGGAAATGGAATCCGACATAGAGAGCTCCCCGTAGCTCTCGTTGGGCGTGGAAAGAATTTGGTATGCCTCCTCGGCGGAATAAGATCTTTTAGACATTTTTGCAGCGCAGATGTGATCTGATGAGGCGGCACAGGTGGGCACAGATAGGCACTAATGAGGTGGCACAGGTGGGCACAGATTTGTACTAATGAGGCGGCACAGGTGGGCACAGATATGCACTGATGCGGTGGCACAGGTGGGCACTGATAGGCACTGATGAGTCGGCACAGATGTGCACTGATTGATTGCACAGATGTGTACTGAGTACTGATTGCACAGATGGACACTGTTGAGGTGGCACAGATGGGCACAGTTGAGGTGGCACAGATGGGCACAGTTGAGGTGGCACAGATGGGCACAGTTGAGGTGGCACAGATGGGCACAGTTGAGGTGGCACAGATGGGCACTGATCGATGTGGCACAGATGGGCACTGATCGATGTGGCACAGATGGGCACTGATGAGGCGGCACTGATGGGCACTGATTGGTACAGATGGGCACTGATGAGGTGGCACTGATGTGGTGGCACCGATGGGCACTGATGAGGTGGCACAGATGAAGTGGCACAGATGCGCACTGATCTCAAGCTGCAGGCGGGCACAGGCGGGCACAGGCGGGCACAGGCGGGCACAGATGCACACAGCTGGGCACAGATTGCACTAGCTGTGTGTACCAATAGGGACTGTGGGCACTTTTGGGCACTTTTTGGGCACTTTTTGGGCACTTTTTGTTTTTTTATTTAGGGATTTCACTCACTGATGGTTTATGGCACTGAGATGGCTTCTCTCTCCTCACTCGCTGTCTCGGTGTGAGGAGAGAGAAAGCCGGCAATGAGAGATGATCTCATATGTTTACATTTGAGATCATCTATCATTGGAGGAGGCGATCGCGCTGTAAACGGCCGCTGTGATTGGCCGTTTACAGCGATCTGTGATTGGCTGTGTCCAGTGACACGGCCAACACAGATTTTCCCCGCTGCGTGCTCACGAGAGCGCGCGGGGAGCCAGGGAAGGGGACGACGTCAATAGACGTCGTCCCGGCATATGAGATCCGCGCTGATGCCGTCAATCGGCTATAGCGCGGATCTCAGCTGGTTAAGGTTAAACCTCTTTTCTTCTCATTTTAGTGAGTGGTCACGTGTCTCATTAAACTCCCTTCCGCAAAAAAAGTGTTATCTCTATTGTGGGGTCACCAGTACGGTATTTGTACATTGAAATCATATCATCTCTCAAGCGTCTCTTCTTCAGAGGAAATAAGTTCAGTGCTCGCAACCTTTCTTCATAACTAATATCCTCCAGACCCTTTATTAGCTTTGTTGCCCTTCTTTGCACTCGCCCCATTTCCAGTACATCCTTCCTGAGGACTGGTGCACAGAACTGGACAGCATACTTCAGGTGAGGCTGGACTAAAGTCTTGTAGAGTGGGCGAATTATCGCTTTAATACCCTTTTTAATTCATGCCAACATTCGGTTTGCTTTGTTAGCAGCAGCTTGCCATTGCATGCTATTGCTAAGCCTATCATCTACTAGGACCCCCAGGTCCTTTTCCATCCTAGATTCCACCAGAGGTTCACCCCCTAGTTAGTGGATTGCATTCATATTTTTGCCACCCAAATGCATTATTTTAAATTTTTCTACATTAAAGCTCGTTTGCCATGTAGTTGCCCACCCCATTAATTTGTTAAGATCTTGCAAGGTTTCTACGTCCTGCGTAGAAGTTATTGCCCTGCTTAGCTAAGTGTTGTCTGCAAATACAGAGATTGAGCTGTTTACCCCATCCTCCAGGTCGTTTATGAACAAATTAAACAGGATTGGTCCCAGCACAGAACCCTGGGGGACCCCACACCCCACCCCTGACCATTCTGAGTATTCCCCATTTATCACCACCCTCTGAACTCGCCCTTGTAGCCAGTTTTCAATCCATGTACTCACCCTATGGTCCATGCCAACGGACCTTACTTTGCACAGTAAACGTTTATAGGGAACTATGTCAAATGCTTTCGCAAAATGCAGATACACCACATCTACTGGCCTTCTTTTATCTAGATGGCAGCTCACCTCCTCATAGAAGGTTAATAGATTGGTTTGGCAGGAACAATTCTTCATGAATCCATGCTGATTACTGCTAATGATACTGTTTCCATTACTAAAATCTTGTATATAGTCCCTTATCATCCCCTCCAAGAGCTTGCATACTATTGATGTTAGGCTAACTGGTCTGTAATTCCCAGGGATGTATTTTGGTACTTTTTTAAATATTGGTGCTACATTGGCTTTTCTCCAATCAGCTGGTACCACTACAGTCAGTAGACGAATATATTTTAGATAAAAGTTTTTATGCTTGGAGTTTAGCTTTAACAAAGTGAAAGAAAGAAAATTCCTTAACCGAGGCTGCCAATCCAGACTCCTGCTCAGATTCCCTCTCTCTGACCAGGGAGTCTATACAGTCTTTGCAAATGACTCTAGTCCATGTTTCCCCCAAAACCTCTCTGCAAGAGGCACACTTCCTCTTAGAGCTATGGGTAGACCTTGTCTTTTCCATAGCTTTCTGAATTACATGCAGGAAGATAGGCAGAAAACATGTTAAAAAAGAAAAAAGTTTTTTTTTTTTTTTTTTTTTTAAACAGTAGGAAGTAGCAGGAAACAACCCTGGGAGTGCACTAGACCTGCTCTATACAACAACAGGGATCAGAGCCCCCCCCCCCCCCCCCGACCACCCAGGGGGTCTGCTCCCCCCAAGATAGGAACCATACCATCGAGGGGCAATCCTAGATAGAGAGGACCCTTCCCCAGGGTGCTCTTACCTTAGGAAGGCTGGAGGTGGTGTCACTGTGTGCTGTAGCATCAGCCTCAGACATGACTGCAGGTGGCTGCTTCCCAGGGAGTCTCACACTGCCTGTGTGTGATCCGGACTCTCTCCAGCCTGAGCCCGGCCCCCTATCAGCTCCGTGACCCGGAACCGGAAGTCACGGGTCAAAGGCAACAGGTCCGCCTTCCGACGGACGTCATCTGTCGACCGGCGCGCTGGTTCCAAAAAAGTAAAAAAGTGCTGCCTATACCTTGCATAGGGAAAACGGACTGCTGCCTTGCTGCGCCCCTGTGGACGCAATAGGGGTCCTGTCACGTACCTAGTGGCGAGTCCGGATTGCAGTGGGAGACCTCTCTTACGTCCCAGACTTGCAGCCCCTGATAGTGGGGACAGGGGGCGCAGGAGTCGAAGGAGGCACGAGTGTCTGGCAGGATCAACAGCTACGGGTGGATCAGCAGGTCTTGACAAGAGATGACAGGGACCAGCAGGCAACAGGAGACAGGAACCAGCAGACAGCGGGTGACAGGAACCAGCAGACAGCAGGTGACAGGAACCAGCAGACAGCAGGTGACAGGAATCGGCAGACAGCAGGAACTGGCAGGTAAGTGGTCACAGGAACCAGCAGGCAGCGGACAACAGGAACCAGCAGACAACAGGTGACAGGAACCAGCAGACAGCAGGAACTAGCAGGTAAGTGGTCACAGGAACCAGCAGGCAGCGGACAACAGGAACCAGCATGCAGCGGACAGCAGGAACCAGCAGACAGCAGGTGACAGGAACCAGCAGACAGCAGGAACTGGCAGGTAAGTGGTCACAGGAACCAGCAGGCAGCGGACAACAGGAACCAGCATGCAGCGGACAGCAGGAACCAGCAGACAGCAGGTGACAGGAACCAGCAGACAGCAGGTGACAGGAACCAGCAGACAGCAGGTGACAGGAACCAGCAGACAGCAGGAACTGGCAGGTAAGTGGTCACAGGAACCAGCAGGCAGCGGACAACAGGAACCAGCATGCAGCGGACAACAGGAACCAGCAGACAGCAGGTGACAGGAACCAGCAGACAGCAGGTGACAGGAACCAGCAGACAGCAGGTGACAGGAACCAGCAGACAACAGGAACTGACAGGTAAGTGGTCACAGGAACCAGCAGGCAGCGGACAACAGGAACCAGCATGCAGCTGACAACAGGAACCAGCAGCAAGGTAGGGCACTTCAGGACAGGTGCACAGAATGGTCAGACAAGCCGGGTTCGGTAACTGTGGAGCACACTGCGGATAAGCCAAGGGGATAAACAAGAGGATGGTCGTAGACAAGCCGAGATCGGGGCAGGCAGACAGCAGAGCAGGTAGGGAGGCAAGCCGGGTCACAGATACAGAGACAGAGAGGTTCAGGGATTTTACTAGCGGGACGCTGTAGATAAGGCAGCAAGGATTGTATGGAGATGGCTGGTTTAAATAGCCCGCTCGGCGCCAGTGACAGAGCGCGCGCCCGTCGATTCTGCGCATGCGCAGTAGCCCGCGCACCCGCTCGAGCCCGCACACGCGATCGCACCAACGAGGAACTACTAGGCCCAGCAGAGCTTTCCTTACATTGCCCCCCCCCCCCCCAAGGGGCAGCCTCCGGATGCCCAACTGGGACAGTTTTTCAGGGTGAGATCTCTTGAAAGCCTGGATCAAGTGTCTGGCGTGCGAGTTGGCTTCAGGTTCCCATGAGTTTTCTTCTGCACCGTACCCCTTCCACTTGATGAGGTACTGTATCTGATTATTCCTCTTCCTGCAATCCACAATTGTTTCCACCTCAAATTCTTCTTCCCCGTTAACCATTATGGGAGCTGGGGGATCTGTGGATCGTCCAGGAAAAGAATTGGAAACTGCTGGCTTTAGGAGCGAAACTTCAAAAACCGGGTGCACCCGAAGTGATTCTGGTAACTCCAGCTCATAAGCCACCTCGTTGATTTTTCGCTTAACTGCGAAGGGTCCCAAGAATCTGGGGCCTAGCTTCCTAGATGGACAAGCGAGCCGAAGGTTGATTGTGGACAACCATACTTTGTTTCCAGGTTCCAGGACCAGTTGCCCCCGTCTGCCCCTGTCGAAGACCTCTTTATTGAGGTTTTGTGCCCGGGTCATAGTTTCCTGCAACAACTTATTATTAGAAGAAAAAAAATCCACAGTCTCAAGAACAGCAGGAACGGAACATTCGGGTACTGAATTAGGCAGGAATGACGGATGGTAACCATAATTGGCAAAAAACTGGGTCTGCTTGGTAGTGGAATGGGTGGAATTGTTGTAGGCGAATTCGGCCAATGGTAACAAAGAGAACCAGTCTTGTTGGGAGAAGGACGAAAAACAACGCAGGTACTGCTCAAGAGTTTGGTTTGTTCTTTCTGTCTGCCCGTTTGTCTGTGGATGGTATGCGGAAGATAGGGATAATTCGATGCCAAGAGAATTGCAGAGAGCCTTCCAGAACCGGGATGTAAATTGAACACCCCTATCCGAGATGATGTTAGCTGGGACCCCATGAAGTCTAACAATTCCTTTAATGAAGGCCTGGGCCGTCTCTGGTGCCGAAGGGGTTCCTTTCATGGGGATGAAGTGGGCCATTTTGGATAGCCGATCCACTACCACGAAGATGGCCGTATGGCCTTCAGAGGGAGGAAGTTCCACAATGAAGTCCATGGTAATTAATTTCCACGGTCTTTCCGGGGCAGGTAGGGGTTTGAGTAGCCCCCAGGACTTGGTTTTGCAGCTCTTGTTGCGGGTGCAAGTGGTGCATGACTCCACATATTTTTTGCAGTCTTTTGCAAGTTGGGGCCACCAGAATGTACGTTGGACCAGGTCTGTAGTTTTGGCAATGCCAAAGTGTCCAGCCAGTACATGGTCATGGCAGAGCCCAAGTATAGTGACCCAGAGACCTTCTGGGATGAAAATTTTACCGTTGGACCAAAATAGGCCATCTTTGGCTGAAACTCCCGACTCGGCAGATGGAGGGTCTTCCCTGGACGCCTGCTTGATCCGACTTAATAAGTCTTCCTGAAGAAGAAGGAAATTTTCTGCGGCTAGGATGGTGTCAGGTGGGTTAGGCTCTTTCGGGTCAGTAAACATCCGTGACAGGGCATCGGGCTTGGTATTCTTGGAGCCCGGCCTATAGGTGACATGGAAAGCAAACCTAGAGAAGAACAGCGCCCACCTGGCCTGGCGCGGTTTTAGCCTTTTTGAGGCCTTCAAGTACTCCAGGTTCTTGTGGTCTGTATATATAAGGATTGGGTGGGCCGCTCCTTCCAAAAGGTACCGCCATTCCTCCAATGCCGCCTTGATTGCTAACAGTTCCCGATCGCCAACGTCATAGTTCCGCTCGGGAGGCGTCAACTTACGGGAGAAAAATCCAACAGGGAACAAAAGGGCCTTGGGGCCTTGTCTCTGAGACAGTATCGCCCCGACAGCGATTTCTGATGCGTCAACCTCCAAGACGAACGGGAGAGCCGGATCGGGGTGCTTCAGCACGGAAGCGGAGGTGGAGAGTTTCTTGAGAGCAACAAAGGCGGATTGGGCCTCGGTCGTCCACTGGAACCGAACCCCCTGTCGGGTTAGTTGCGTGATAGGGGAGATAATGGCTGAGAAGCCTTTAATAAATTTCCGATAGAAATTGGAAAACCCCACAAACCGCTGTACTCCTTTTTTATCCACCGGAGCCGGCCAGTCAAGTATAGCGGAGATCTTCTGGGGGTCCATCTTAATGCCTTCGACCGATATAATGAGCCCCAAAAACTGTATGCTCTGTTGCTCAAACTCGCATTTTTCAGGCTTGGCATAGAGACCATGTTGCCGCAGTCGCCCCAACACGCACTTGACGTGTTGACGGTGACTGTCAATAGAAGAGGAGGAAATCAAAATGTCATCTAGGTAGATGATCACGAACAAGTCCAAGTAGTCTCGAAAAATGTCATTGATGAAATGTTGGAACGTGGCGGGGTCCGAAAGGCATCACAAGATATTCGAAATGCCCGAATCGTGTACGGAAGGCGGTCTTCCATTCGTCGCCCTTCCGGATGCGAACCAAGTTATAAGCCCCACGGAGGTCCAACTTGGTGAAGATGACTGCTGCCCCCAGCCTTTGGAACAGTTCTGGAACTAACGGTAGAGGGTAGCGGTTTTTGATGGTCACCTTATTTAACTCCCTGTAATCAATACATGGCCGAAGGGTGTGGTCCTTTTTCTCCACGAAGAAGATGCCATCTCCGGCTGGAGATGTAGAGGAACGGATAAAGCCTTTACGAAGATTGTCATCAATGTATTCCTTGAGGGCGGAGAGCTCCAGTTCGGACAAAGGAAAGATCCTCCCAAAGGGTACTTCAGCTCCGGGGAGAAGCTCAATGGGACAATCGTAAACCCGATGAGGAGGAAGGGTCTCTGCCCCTTTTTTACTGAAAACGTCCATAAATGAGTGGTAGGCCCTGGGGACTAACTGACGGGTTTCGTTGTCCAGGCACATTAAGGTGGTTGGTTGAGCATCGGTCCTAGGAAGGCAGTACTGGGAGCAGTAGGGGGAAGAAAAGGTAATCTCCTTGGTGGACTAATCAATGCAGGGATTATGGGCGCGGAGCCAAGGCATACCCAGAATGACTGGAAACAGTGGGGAAGAAAGAATGTCCAGACACAGAAGTTCCTGGTGGAGATGGTTTATGCATGCCGAGTAGGCTGGGTTTCTTGAGTAACAGGCCCGGACCGAATGGCCGAGCCGTCGGCCAGGTGTATCTGCAGTCCTTGGGTCGCAGAGGGATGCAATGAGCTGTAGCAAAGGCCGAGTCCATGAAACAACTGCAGGCTCCCGAATCAATAATGGCGGGGACCTAAATGTTCCTTCCGGGGAGCTGCAACAGAATAGAAAGGGCAAGGTGAGAAGAGGTGTCAGTCACGGCCAGAATCGGTCAACTGAAGGGAGGCTCCACTTACGGATCTTAGCTGGACAGGATCTCACATAGTGTCCCGGCTCCCCGCAATACAAGCACAGATTGTCCCGGCGGCGTCTTTGTCGTTCCTCAGGGGTGAGGGCAGGACGAAGCATACCCAACTGCATGGGTTCTGATCCTATTGTGGAGGCAGGGGATCGAGCCGGCGGTGGACCCCTGGAGAAGTAGGGTACCTTTGGCAGCATCCAAGTGGGACGGGGCGGAGCAGAAGCTTTCTCGAACCGTCGCTCACGTAGGCGCCTGTCAATCCATATGGCCTGGTTGATGAGCTCCCACCCTAGCAAGTTCATCCTTCAGGGGGTCCGATAACCCCACCCGGAACTGGTAGCGGAGGGCCGCGTCATTCCAGTTAGTGTCAGCACTCCATCTCCTGAATTCAGCAACATAGTCCTCTGCGGGCCTGCGCCCTTGTAGTAGGGCATGAAGGGCAGTCTCTGCTGTGGCGGAGAGCTGTGGGTCCTCATAAATTCGGGCCATTGCGTCAAAGAAGGTACTTAAGTGGGTAAGTTCCGCGGCCTTCTGTTCAAGAAGGCGGTGGGCCCAGAGCTGGGGGTCATTTTGGAGCAAGGAAATCACAAAGCCTACTTTGGTGGCCTCCAAAGAGAATGTTCGGGGCTGAAGGGCAAAGAACAGCTCACAGGCGTTACGGAAAGTCCTGAACTTGCTACGCTCACCGGAGAACCTTTCAGGTGAGGGTACTCGAGGTTCCGGGGGTAGCATCACGACTGCCGGTGGGGTAGGCTGGTTGGCTGAGGCAACTGGAGGTCCTTGGGCAAGGACATGTTCCTCAAGGCGTGTGTAGCCTTCCTGGAGGTTATTGACCGCTTGGGACAAGCCTGCTAGATGTAGGCAAAGTTCTTCCATTGGAGAGGCTCCCTGCCCGGACTCGGTCATGGCTGCCTGATACTGTCACGTACCTAGTGGCGAGTCCGGATTGCAGTGGGAGACCTCTCTTACGTCCCAGACTTGCGGCCCCTGATAGTGGGAACAGGGGGCGCAGGAGTCGAAGGAGGCACGAGTGTCTGGCAGGATCAACAGCTACGGGTGGATCAGCAGGTCTTGACAAGAGATGACAGGGACCAGCAGGCAACAGGAGACAGGAACCAGCAGACAGCGGGTGACAGGAACCAGCAGACAGCAGGTGACAGGAACCAGCAGACAGCAGGTGACAGGAACCGGCAGACAGCAGGAACTGGCAGGTAAGCGGTCACAGGAACCAGCAGGCAGCGGACAACAGGAACCAGCAGACAACAGGTGACAGGAACCAGCAGACAGCAGGAACTGGCAGGTAAGTGGTCACAGGAACCAGCAGGCAGCGGACAACAGGAACCAGCATGCAGCGGACAGCAGGAACCAGCAGACAGCAGGTGACAGGAACCAGCAGACAGCAGGTGACAGGAACCAGCAGACAGCAGGAACTGGCAGGTAAGTGGTCACAGGAACCAGCAGGCAGCGGACAGCAGGAACCAGCAGACAGCAGGTGACAGGAACCAGCAGACAGCAGGTGACAGGAACCAGCAGACAGCAGGTGACAGGAACCAGCAGACAGCAGGAACTGGCAGGTAAGTGGTCACAGGAACCAGCAGGCAGCGGACAACAGGAACCAGCATGCAGCGGACAACAGGAACCAGCAGACAGCAGGTGACAGGAACCAGCAGACAGCAGGTGACAGGAACCAGCAGACAACAGGAATTGACAGGTAAGTGGTCACAGGAACCAGCAGGCAGCGGACAACAGGAACCAGCATGCAGCGGACAACAGGAACCAGCAGCAAGGTAGGGCACTTCAGGACAGGTGCACAGAATGGTCAGACAAGCCGGGTTCGGTAACTGGGGAGCACACTGCGGATAAGCCAAGGGGATAAACAAGAGGATGGTCGTAGACAAGCCGAGTTTGGGGCAGGCAGACAGCAGAGCAGGTAGGGAGGCAAGCCGGGTCACAGATACAGAGACAGAGAGGTTCAGGGATTTTACTAGCGGGACACTGTAGATCAGGCAGCAAGGATTGTATGGAGATGGCTGGTTTAAATAGCCCGCTCGGCGCCAGTGACCGAGCGCGCGCCCGTCCGTGCCCGTGCACGCGCACCCGCTCGATTCCGCGCATGCGCAGTAGCCCGCGCACCCGCTCGAGCCCGCACACGCGATCGCACCAACGAGGAACTACTAGGCCCAGCAGAGCTTTCCTTACAGGTCCCCCACAACCTGATGCCACGCTCGACAAGGAAGGGGTGGCTTTATTTAGGGTAAACAATGTTCAGTTTAACCCCCTGGCAACTCTTGCTTTCCTAAGGGATTTGAAATGGCCACAGTCTACCTGACCGCTTCTAGCCTGGTCCCTTGCACCGGAGGAAACACTGATAACTGAGGTCCGGCAGGGGAAGTGAGAATTTATGGGCTGGCGCAGTGTTTCCTAGAGGAAGAGGAGGAGACTGTCTCTCATGGTGGCTGTCCGACTAGGGAAAAACAAGCTCCCAGAACCTCTTCTGCCGCAGAGTTTATACAGGTAGTCGTTAACTGCCTGTTTCTGCTGGAGCAGCCTATCAAGCTATTTGAGCCCCAAAAGACGATGCCGGGGCATACACAATCAACTCCTCCTCTCGTCTGTGATCACGGTAACGGGCATCTGTACACTTGCTGGACCCCTCGCTGTAGGCATCCTGGGTCCGGGTGCTGGCTGCATATTCGGGAACCAGTGCCTTTTGTTGAGAAGGCAACGGTATCTTTTTCTCCGCTCCGAGAAGTCAACCAAACCTCTTCTCCTTCCACAACACACTCTCACGCTGTGCCTTGTGCGGGAAAACATCAGCATACCTCCTCCCACTGGGCGCTGGCTGCAAGTAACATTGCGGGCTTTTCAGTACATGCTCCTCCCACGCTTACGCACCTCAGTGAAAGTCTCTCCAAAATGGCGCTGATCGTTAATGGCGCAGTTAAAAAATAAAAACATTCACCCTCTGTTCCAAGGCCCTGCAAGGTAACTGTAAATCCCGGACTGTGAGCCCCCATGTGTAGTGGCCATAACCCTCGATGGGGCGGCCTTGACTTTTGGGCTTACCGGTTATCTCCGCTTGGCTTGTTCTTCCATGTCCAGGGGTTCCCAGGGTTAGTACCCAACAACTTCGGACGCTGACACCATAAAAGTCCTTTTAGAAGGTTTTTATTTGCAGGGGTAACATCCAACAAACACAGTCTCATATGGGAACAGAGGGCAAGGGTGAAGAAACTCAGGCATACTGAACTGCTGACAATTGAAAAGTCTCTAACACAAACCCAGAGAGTAGCCACTTGCGGCTGGGCGCTTCAAAGCTGAACAAATCTCTAGCCAGAGATTATGGTAGTCAGCACTTTGATCCGGAAACTTGCAAAGTCTCTGACATTGAATAAAGTCTCAACCGAGAATGAAATAGAAACCTTTTCTCAGTACCTGAAACGGTTTCTGTCTCCTTGGCAGTACTGTGAAACTGTGGATTGTTTAGTGTCCTTGACAACCCAGCAACCAGGCACTTCTTGGGATGCCAGCTTGTTGGCCCTCCTCCGAAAAGTCCACGAGCTGCGATGCCCCTCCAAGTTGAGAGCGCACCCGGATGCCTTGAATCCTCCCTCAGTCACTGTGCCTCGGGCCAGCCAGTTCCGAGACTCGGGAACAGATGGATCCTTTGCCCCAGACCAACCGGGTCTGTGGGGCTAATTAGAATGACCATGTTCCAGGACGGCAAACGCTCCAGGGCCTTGGACCCCTCGCAGGGCTACCCCTGTCCAGATTCAGGAACAGGCAGCTATGGCCGAACCCCGAACATGTGACTTCAACACCTTAAGTACCCTTCCCCAGACTCCTCAGCCAGACGCACCCACTGATTGGCTCCGGGGAATGCTGATACTCAAAACGTCCAACCAGGCCTGGTTCTGGGCCTGTCATGTGCACTTAAGTGTACCCATGACCAGGCAGAACCCTAGTACAGCCCAGCCAAACTGATGCCAAAGTTAACCTACACAATTAACCCTCAGAACTCCATTACTGTTCTGAGAAAAAAAAAGAAAATTTCACACATAGCAGACACCTTGTAAAAGTGTGGCCGCTACATGTGTATAGATGTATCTGATTGTATACAGTATATCTGAGTGTGTGTATATATGTATCTGATCGTGTATATCTGAGTGTGTGTAAATATTTTATTTTATCTTTTCACGTGACAATACTGAAGAAATTACACTTTGCTACAAATGTAAAGTAGTGAGTAGGGATGAGCCCAATGTTCGAGTCGAATGTCGGGTGTTCGCCTGTTCGCCAAATACAATTTGGGGTGTTTGCGGCAAATTCGAAAGCCGCAAAACACCATTTAAAAGTCTATGGGAGAAATCAAAAGTGCTAAATTTTAAAGGCTTATATGCATGGTATTGTCATAAAAAGTGTTTGGGGACCTGGGTCCTGCCCCAGGGGACATGTATCGTTTTTTTTTTTTTTTTTTTTTTAGGTGATGTTGTTAGACCTCTTTGAATTCAGCCAAAAGTGTCAAAATGGTAAAAATGACAAGACACGGCTTGGGACAAGTCCTTTATTAACATTTGTACCCCGTTACCATTTCATGCAGGGGGGAGGCTGGGATCTGGGGGTCCAGATTCCGATAAGCCCCCCGTCCGCAGACCCCCACAACCACCGGGCAAGGGTTGTGGGGATGAGGTCCTTGTCCCCATCAACATGGGGACAAGGTGTTTTGGGGGGCTACCCCAAAGCACCCACCCCATGTTGAAGGCATGTGGCCTGGTACGGTTCAGGAGGGGGGGCGCTCTCTCGCCCTCCCCTCTTTTCCTGTGACCTGCCAGGTTGCGTGCTCGGATAAGGGTCTGGTATGGATTTTTGGGGGTACCCCACGCCATTTCTTTTTTTATTTTGATGCAGGGTTCCTGAAGGGTCTGGTATGGATTTTAAGGGGACCCCCACGCCATTTTTTTTTTTAAAATGTGGCACAGGGTTCCCCTTAATATGCATACCAGACCTGAAGGGCCTGGTATGGAACTTTGGGGGACCCCCACGCAATTTTTTTTTAAATTTTGGTTCAGGGTTCCCCTTAATATTCATACCAGACCCAAAGGGACTGGTAATGGACTGGTAATTTTGGACTGTTCTAAACACGGAAAACATGCGCCACTTTACAGGCATACTATAGACACCCCCCAGGTACAAAATTTAAAGGAATGGTTCTCTTTTATTGTTTCACTTTAAGCATTATTAAAATCACTGCTCCCGAAAAAATGGCAGTTTTTAAAACTTTATTTTGCATTGATACATGTCCCCTGGGGCAGGACCCGGGTCCCCAAACACTTTTTATGACAATAACTTGCATATAAGCCTTTAAAATGAGCACTTTTGATTATTCATGTTGGTGTCCCATAGACTTTAACGGCGTTCACGTGTTCAAACTAATTTTTTTGCCTGTTCGCATGTTCTGATGCGAACCGAACAGGGGGGTGTTCAGCTCATCCCTAGTAGTGAGTGTACAGCTTGTATAACAGTGTGAATTTGCTGTCCCCTCAAAATAACTCAACAGTAGTCACTTTTGTTGCCAGCGGTTTAGACATTAATGGCTGTGTGTTTTTTTGAGGGGACAGCAAATTTACACTCACTACTTTACATTGTAGCTAAGTGCTTTAACATGAAAAGATAGGATAAAATATTTACAAAAATGTGAGGGGTGTACTCACTTTTGTGAAATACTGTATATGTGTGTGTATACATGTATCTGATTGTGTATATTGTGGTAGTGTGGTACCCCACAAGTGTATAGACGCAGGATTCTCAACCAGGATGGTTGAAGGGCTCCAGTTTATTTGCTTATTGGAGAGGAAACTGGCTTTTCAGTTTCCTAATTATTTACTAAAGTCCACTTTGGGATCTGGAGCCCGGGGATAGTGTAGCGATCTGGGTGGGATGAAATCCCTAGTCCTGGGTCCAGGTTTTGAGATCCACCAGCATACTGACTGGTCAGGTGTGTGCTGGGCTATTTGTAGACACCTGACCGTGGTTCTGGGCTCCACCCTCCCAAGGAGTCTAGGCTTGCAAGGGAGAAGCCAGAGATTGCATGTGTGCTCTGGGAGAAGCGAGTAGCTGTTATCTATATGGACAAACATTGTCAGGGAACATTCAGTGGGAAACAGAAAAAGGCCTCAAGTGGAAGGCGTGATCCGCATTGCTGTGTGTACAGTATATCCAGGAGGCTTGGTATTTTCCATTTGTGATTATTACTGTGAAGTGGGAATTCTGGATGGTCTGTTCATTTCTTTTGTTTAATAAAAGTGGGCCAAACAGCCCTTAAAAAGCACAACTGGTGTGGACTCCGCTCACTGGTAAGCGCTACACTTGAGCTAAACAACCCCCAACTTTACAATATATGTGTGTGCGTATAATATATATATATATATATATATATATATATATATATATATATATATATAGTAAAGTTCGGGGAACCAGCTAGATCTCAGTACACAGGCTTTTCACTCAAAAGGTTTATTGAACTTAAAGCGGTTCAACACTGTGTTTGAATTTTTTTTTTTTTTAGTGTAATGTGCAGTAATGTGCTGTGCATAATTATTACTCACCTGTTTGACGTCTTGGTGTTCCTGCTGCTGGTTTTCGTCCGCAATGTGAACTTTTAAAAACAGTTCATGACGGCTTCCATCTTCCGTGTGGGCACCTGAAACCACACAGGTCCCTTTCTTCCGGGTTGCTGGCCCACAATCCACCTGGGTATTTTCGCCGATCTCGCGCATGCGCAGTAACGCCACCGTTTTTTAAGGGAAATATTGGGATTGTTTGGAACACATACAGTATTTTTGGGATTATATCCATTTTTATAATATTTATACGACCTGTCCAGGAGAAAATCCCTTTATTGTAATTTTGAAGTAACTTCGTTATTTTTTGTACTAATGGCAGATAGTTAATTTCTTGGAGTTTTCCCATATCATTGGGTATAAATATTCCCAAATATTTGATAGCATTATTTTGCCATTTGAAAGAAAAGTTATTTTTAAGTGTATCAATGGTATTTATGGGGAGTGAAATATTTAAGGCTTCTGTTTTGTTATAATTAACTTTAAAATTACTAACTTCAGCAAAACGTTTAAATTCTTTAATTATATTAGGTAATGTTACTATGGGGTTTGTAATATATAATAGTAGATCGTCTGCGTATCCTGACAATTTATATTCATGGTCTTTTATTATGATTCCCTGTATGTCTTTGTTAATCCGAATTGCTGTCATCAGGTGTTCCATAGTTAGGACATATATCAATGGAGATAGAGGACATCCCTGTCGGGTTCCATTCAGTATTGCTATCGTATCAGATACCTCCCCATTCGCTCGGATTTTAGCAGTTGGATTTTGGTATAGGACCATAATTTTTTCAAGAAGTCTAGGGCCCAGTCCCCACTGTCTCAGTGTCTCTTCGAAGAATCGCCATCCCACCCTGTCAAATGCTTTTTCGGCATCCACTGCCAAAAGACAGGATGGGATGGCGTGTCTCCGAGCATAGTCGACCAATGTCAAAGTTTTTGAGGTATTGTCCCTCGCCTCTCTTCCCTCCACAAATCCTACCTGATCTAGATGTATCGCTCCTGGTAGTTTAGGTGTGAGTCTGTTGGCTATAATCTTAGAATAAATTCGGAGGTCAATATTTGTCAGGGAGATTGGTCTATAATTTCCACAGAGTGTATGGTCCTTATCGGGTTTGGGTATAAGAGATATGTATGCTTGCATACTCTGTGATACGAAGGGCTGGGCTAACGATACCGAATTAAATGTACGTTTCAAAATTGGGGTAAGTAAATCTTTGTATATTTTATAAAACCGTGGGGTAAATCCGTCAGGACCTGGGCTTTTACCTATTGTCAGTGAGTCTATTACTATTTGAATTTCAGTTTCTGAAAATTCATTTTCTAGTTGTTCGATATCTCTATCAGACAGGGGTGGTATCGGGGTTTCTGTTATGTATTGTCTTATCTTTTGATTAAAGTTTTCTGGGTTTTGTTCTATTGGTTGATTGGGTATATTATACAAACCAGAATAGAATGTATGGAATGTTTCCATAATCTTTTTTGGATCGTATGTCAATTCCCCTGAGTCTGTTTTAATTTTAAAAATTGGTGTAGTTCTTGTCTGTTGTTGTAAGGCCCTGGCTAATATTTTTCCCGGTTTATTTTCCTGATGGTAATATAGAGTGCGATTTTTGTCTCTAATCCGTAATGATTGTTCATTTAATAAAGTTTTCATCTCTGCTCTTTTATCCAGGAGAACCATTAGAGTTTCTCGTGTTGCATTCTGTTTATGTTGTTTTTCTAATTCAGTGATTTCTTGCGTGAGCTCTGCTAACCTATTGCCTTTCATTTTTTTTAATCTAGATCCGTGCTTAATAAGGAGACCCCTTACTATACACTTGAGCGTTTCCCATTGGTTTGGGAGTGATGTATTATAGGGGCATGGTCTGACCATATAAAGTTCCCTATCTCTGGGGCAGAGATTGCTGTTATTGCCTGAGAATTTATCAAGAAATAATCCAGTCTATGGTATGTGTCGTGTACCCTAGAATGAAATGTATAATCTTTTGTAAGTGGGTATGTTATCCTCCATATATCTACTAATTGCTGTGGTATCCATATTTTGGTCAAACACAAAATTAAAGTCGCCTCCTATTATGATCATCCCCTCTGCTTTTGTCATCATCTTTGTTAATAATTGGATGCCTGTTTTAATCTGGTCTATATTCGGTAAGTATATGTTAATAAATGTATATTTCTGCCCGTATATATTCAGTTTTAATAATATTGCTCTGCCATCTCGACTTATCCATTTTTCTATAACCTGATGAGGTATCAATTTATGGATTACTATAGAGACACCTCTAGATTTTGAGTATGCATACGTATCATGGAACCAGCTAGGGTAATGTCTATTTTGTATAATTGGTATGTGGTCTGTGCGGAAATGCGTCTCCTGGAGAATAATACCTACATTTTGTTTCTGGAGAGAGTATAAAATTTGTGCTCTTTTAGTTGTTGTGTTTAGCCCTCTTACATTGAATGAACAAACCTTAATGGTAGTCATAGGTCAAAAAGCGAGGGACAGAGGGGGAGAAAAAGGGAGAGAGAGAGAGAGAGAGAGAACAAAAACAGAGAGAAGAAAAAAAAAAAAAAAAAAAAGGAAAAAAAACACTCACACTATATACTACTTCTTCCTCTTGTGTCTCTTATCACTTGTTACATTAATCTTTCATGCCTCTATCATTCTCTATGTGACTCTTTTGAGTCTAACCTTACTATGCAAGTTCCCTAATTAGGGGGTATATAGGGATCTTTTAGGTTTAGGACGTGTCCCTGGTCCGGGTGTAATTTGGCTTTAATGGTACGAGACTGAGTAGGGCATCCCCTCTGTCCCCCGTTGGGGAGGACAGGACAAGGGGAGAGAGAGAGAGGGGAAAAAAAATAAAAAAAATAAATGAAAATAACCCCTCTCTCTCTCTCCCCCCCCCCCCCCCTCCAGTTCGGAGAAAGAAGAAGACACCACAAGTATAGGTCTATTTAGGATATGCCCTGCTTATATCAATATCATTACGTATATATATCTCAGTCATTAAATACATTGGACCCTCGTTATCTCATTACCATCTCTGACATATTATTCATTATATTCCTTTTATTTAGTTTTTTTTCCAACATCGTATTCTTATTCTGAATCTAGCATATCGTTACTCTGCCACCTCGTCTTCTCTATTCTTTATATATTCCATTGTTTCCCAATTCGGAATTTAGTTTGTCCCATCTGGATACAATTTTGATTTTATTGGTATGCAATCCGTGAGATTCTTTTTCTCCCCTCTTCATCAGGGAGTAGGAGTAGGAAAAGGAAAAAAAAAAAAAAAATTAAAGAAAAAAAAAAAAACATTCTCCTTCCCCCCTTTCCCTCCCCCCTTTTCCCTCGAAGAGGGAAAGTCCCTTTTTGAAGAACGGGGGAAAATTGAGCTAATTGTATCCAGTGGGGACACTCCACACAACAGAAATATCATTATTTATAGATATCCATTTTACGGGTATATGCCAGTTTCCATCGTTATTATCGCGTTATTCAATATATTCTACAACGCTATATCTTTGTTTCCTTGCATTTTTATTCTAATACATAGATCCCACATAACCTTCTCCAAAAAAAAAAAAGGGGTATTTTCTTTCCCTTTTTTATCCCACCCCCTCCCCCAACCTTCTCCAAAATGATATATTAATGTGTAAATGTGTATTATGTCATTTATCGACCTTTCAATTACTATATAGGTGTGTGTTATAGCGTTTTTCAACCTGTTACTTTGGTGTCAGTGCATTCAATTAAATAGTGTTGTATAAAAATAGATTAGAAAAAAAAAAAAAGGGTGTTTCCCTTCCCTCCCTCCTCTGTTCCGCCCCTAAGTGTCATACCTATCATACCTATAATTAATGTGCAGTGTCATTGAATTTATCTGTGTAAATGTGTTGTGTTACGTGGGAAAAAAAAAAAAGGGGAGAAAAGGGGGGTTTATATCCCCCCTATCTCCATTACTGTTAATTATGTTTACCCCTATTTCACCTGTGTATCTGTGTAATTTCAATTTAATTGTGCCCCCTTCCCTTTCCTCCCTCCCCCCCGTAAAAGAAAAAAAAAAAAAAAAAAGGGAAAAAAATTATGTTTTCCATGTTTCTATTATATTCTTGGAAGGTTTTGATAGATCTGGGCCCACAATGGCATTTCTATCGGAGGAAGTCCCAAACGGTTAAGGAATTCATGGAGGTCCTCAATGTCCCGAAACACAGACTTCTGCCCATTTTGGTATACTATTATCTGAAAAGGGGATCCCCACTTGTAGAAGATTCCCTTCTCTCTTAATAGCTCTAGTAGGGGTTTCACCGCTCTTCTCTTGGTTAATGTATGCCTGGATAAGTCTTGTAGAAATATAAGCTGAGCTCCCTCATATTTAAATTCCCTTTGTGTTCTTGCTGCTATCATGATGTTTTCTTTAATCTGAAAAAAGTGTACTCTACACAGTATGTCTCTCGGCCTCCCTTGGCCGGGGTCTCTAGGTCCTTGTATTCTATGTGCTCGATCGATCTCTATTGCTGTTGCATCTGGCTGTTGTAATAGGGTGTTAAATATGTTCTGGAGTATTTGTTTCAGATTTTCGGTGCCTGTTGATTCTGGCAGACCTCTTATTTTTATGTTATTGCGTCTATTTCTATTTTCGAGTTCGTCTGTTGCTTCCATTATTTGCTTTAGCTGTCGATCGTGTTCTGTTGTTTTTTCTTCCAATATAAGTAATTTCTGATCAATGGTCAGAATTTTAGCATCTATAGCATTCATTTTTTTTTTAATGTCTATTAAGGATGTTTTCAATGAATTTATTTGTTCCTTATATGTGGTCTCAAGTCTATATAAACATAATTATCCATGTCTTCCTTAGTCGGTAGTGATTTTAGGTGTGCCTGCATGTCCCAATTAGGACTGTTTGTTGGCCCCACCGTATCCATTATGGGGTGTTGTATATTCCCTATGGGGCTATTGTTGAGTAGAGATTCTAAGTTTATGTTGGGTGAGGCAAGATTCAACTCAGTGGATGTCTCTGCGTCCTGTTGAGGTGATACTTGTGGCTGTTTAAAAAAACCCTTTATATCTGATTTCTGTGCAGATTGTGGCTTAACAGGGTTTTTTACTGTCCCGCCTGTTGATCCTCTTTTTGATTTTTGGGTATGAGTGCTTTTTGGCGGCATTTTTATTTTTTTTTGCTATAGAGATTTTTATAAGGCTTACTAGGGTAGGAAAGGAACCCCCCCCAAAAAAAGGGAAGAAATATTCCTGTCTTGTTTTAAACCCACTTCCTTTGACAGGTGAGTTTTTTTTTTTTTCACATCAGAGAACATCAAAGAGATTTTTGTTCAACTTAACGTTCATTTATATCTCTTCCATTGAAATCATCATTGTGGTACTTTCATTTTTATTGAAAGAAAAAAAAGGGGGGGCATAGTTATTCGTCGACATCGAACACATACTCCCCTTAACTATCTCTGATATCTTTATTGAATTCCGGTCATCATAATTTTTCCCACTCCCACCCCTTACCCTTCTCACCCCAACCCACTGTGCCTCTCTCATTTATCCTCTAGTTTTGTTCTTCTATATTTAAATATCCAGGCTTTCCTTGGTTAAGTTATTATTTCAGCATACCTCCATGTCTGTTTAAAATCCTGCCAACGTTTCCATTTGATCATAGCGTCTTCTCCATCTTCTTCTCCATTATATCTAAGTTTTTCCAGATAATATATCTCTCCCCTCTTTCCTACCCTACCTTTCTGTTGGTGGTTCATCTTGTTTCCACCTCCTGGGAATCAGTGCCTTTGCAGCGTTCAGCATGTGGGGAATTAGCGTCTTCACATATGCTTTTATTGAGTCTGTAGTGTTATGAAATAGGCATACCCACGGATCTTCCACTATTTTAATACCGGTAATTTCATTTATCAGATCTAAAATATTTTTTAAGTATTTCCTAATTTTTGGACATTCCCACCAAATGTGGGCCATTGTGCCCCGTTGGCTACACCCTCTCCAACAGTCTTGCGAGTTCCACGACTGGAATTTACTACTTCTATCAGGTGTGAGATACCATCTTGAAAGACATTTATAGTTTGTTTCCGCGGTTCTAGTGTCCGTTGCTGATCTGTGTGTTAACTTTAAAAAAAATTTAAAATTGTGTTTATATCCATGTGTCTCTAAATCATTACCCCATTTTATTAAGAATGGGGGTACCTCCGGCCGACCCTCTGCGAGAAGCATCTTATATAAATAAGATGTATCTTTTTTTTTTACACCTTTTTGCTAAGCATATCTTCTCTAAGAATGTGTAATTGTCCTTCGTTCTAATTGGCTGGGGGAGTTTCCCAACAAAGTTTGCCAGCTGGAGGTAGCGCCATTCATTTAACTTTATATGTGCTGTGTTTCGCTGTAATTCTATCAGTGGTTTTATTTTACCTTTTTTTATCAAATCACCTAGTTGTGTGTTCTCTCCTATCCATTGCCCCCCCATTTCTCTTTTTCCTGGTGGGAAATACTCATTATTTTTTAGTGGCATCAGTGGTGAATTGTATTCCCAGCGATATTGTTTGTGCATTAAATCCCAAATTTTGAAAACGTGTCTAGTTATTTTTTGTGTATTTACTCCCATAACCCTGTGTTTCGGGGGGCTCCAAATCCCTACTCTTAAATCTACCTCACTTATATCATTTTCTAATTGCACCCATTGCTTTTGACTCTCCTTCCGTGACCACTCTACAGCTCTCGACAGTATTACCGCGTAATAATACATTTTTATATCAGGGACTCCCAGGCCCCCCTGGTCTTTATTTTGTTTCAAGATGTCTCGTGATATCCTAGGTTTCTTATTTTGCCACAGGAACCTGTTTATAATAGTTTTTAAAGTTTGAAGATAGTAATCCGGAAGGGGAATCCGCATCATATGGAACTTATAGGTGATTTTTGGCAAGGTCAACATTTTCACGGTGTTTATACGACCTACCCACGAAAGGGGCCTATAATGGATTTTTTTTAATTCATTTCTAATTTCATCCAGTAACAGAATGAAATTGTCACTATATAGCTTTTCAATGGAGTTTGCTAATTTGATCCCTAAATATTTTAGCCCCTTTTGTTTCCATGGGAACTGGTACTCTCTTTGTAGCCCAAGTACATCTTCTTTTTTTCTTATATTTATGTTTAAAATTTCTGACTTGTTAATGTTTATTTTGAAGTTAGATATCTCTCCATATTCTTTTAGGACCTCAAGCAATTTTGGCATTGAAGTCTTAGGTTCCGTGACATAGAACAATAAATCGTCCGCGAACGCTGCTACTTTATGTTCGTGGTCTCCTACTCTAATTCCTTTTATGTTGTTATCTGACCTAACAGTTGCCAATAGTGGTTCAATTGAAAGGACAAATAGTAACGGGGACAGGGGGCACCCCTGTCTTGTCCCGTTGCTCCTAAAGAAGGGGGATGAATGCTCTCCGTTGATCTTTATTGTTGCGGTCGGGTTTTCATATAGAACTCCAATTCTCCGCAACATTATCGTGCCTAAGCCCATATACTTTAAGGTCTCCATCATGAGCCCCCAGTCCACCCTGTCGAATGCCTTCTCGGCGTCTATCGACAGGAATAGACCTGGGGGCCCATCTGTTTTTAATTTTTGTAGTAGTAGTAGCGTTCTAATTCCATTGTCCCGTCCTTCCCTTGTAGTAACGAAGCCTACCTGATCTACATGAATCAATTCCTTCATATGGTTTCTTAATCTGTTTGCTAGGATTTTAGCATATAACTTTGTATCAAAATTAAGTAGGGATATTGGTCTAAAGCTTGAGCAGCAGCTGTCGTCTTTCCCCTATTTCAGAATAAGCATAATTAGGGCTTTCTGTGCATCTCGACTCAGTCCGTATTCTGTTCCCAGTCCGTTGAAATATCTGCAGAGTCTTGGTACCAGAATCTTACTAAATCTCTTGAGATACAGGATCGGGAATCCATCCGGGCCCCGACTTTTCCCGGTCGCTGTGTCTGACATAGCACCAAGGAGCTCGCTTTCAGAGATAGGGGCTTCCATGTCTATACTATCCTCGGGGGTTATTCGAGAAATTCCTGAATTCTTCAGGAATTCTATTATTTTATTCTTTTTTTCTATGTCTGTATTCTCTTTATTCACGTTGTATAAGGTTTTATAAAAGTGCTGGAAGACTTCTGCAATATCTTTAGACTTAAATACTAGGTCGCCTTGTTTATTACGGATTTTTTCAATGTAATTCCTCGCTTTTTTCTTCCTTAAGGTTTTAGCTAAGTGTTTCCCAATTTTGTTGCCCCAGAGGTATTTATCTTTCAAGATCGCGTTAAAGGACCTTTTAGTATCTTGCGTTAGCATATCTTTTAGTTCTTCTCTTTTTGTTATGAGTTGGTGGTATAACTCCTGGTGGTGTCCCTCTGATTTCTTATGGAGTTGCTCTAGTCTAAATAATTCTTCCGTTAACCTTTTAATTTTATTTGTTCTTTCTTTTATTTTCCCTGAGCCCATCGAGATGAAAATACCCCTTATATATGCCTTATGTGTTTCCCATAATGTGGAATATGATATATCGTTTGATTCGTTAGTTTCAAAGAAAAAAGTTAATTCTTCTTGTATTCTTTCCATATCTTGTTTTTCAATGAGAAGCGCTTTGTTTAGCCGCCAATTAGAGAAAGGCTTTGATGTCTTAAATTCTTCTAGTGTCATCGTAACTGGTGAATGATCTGAAAAGGTGGAGATCTCTATATGGGCTTCTGTAACCTTTGACAATGTGTTATGATCTACAAATATGTAGTCAATGCGCGTGTACGTCCCGTGCACTGGGGAGAAGAAAGTGTAATCTCAAGTTTTTGGGTTCAGGGTTCTCCATGCATCCATCAATTGGTTTTGGTGCAGCGTCTTTTTCAATTTTTTTAAAAGGACACCTTCCGTCTCCCGTGCACGGGACGTACTATCCTCACCTGGGTTCATACACAGATTCAAATCTCCTGTCATTATGACCAACCCTTGCCTGAAGTGGGCAAGAGTACGTATCATCTTCTTCATAAATTCTGTTGGCCTTTTGTTTGGTGCGTAGATGTTACCTAAAGTAAATTGTGTTTCACCTATAAATCCTCTTAGAAAGAGATATCGCCCTTCCGGGTCAACTAGCCTTTCTTCTTCTTTAACCACTTCCCGCCCGGTCAATAGTAAATTGACGTCCGGGAAGTGGCTTCGTTATCCTGACTGGGCGTCATATGACGTCCTTCAGGATAACAGCCGCCGCGCGCCCGTGGGGGCGCGCATCGCGGCGATCGGTGGAGCGGTGTGTCAGTCTGACACACCGCTACACTGATCTCGGTAAAGAGCCTCCGGCGGAGGCTCTTTACCACGTGATCAGCCGTGTCCAATCACGGCTGATCACGATGTACACAGGAAGAGCCGTTGATCGGCTTTCCTCACTCGCGTCTGACAGACGCGAGTAGAGGGGAGCCGATCGGCGGCTCTCCTGACAGGGGGGGTCTGCGCTGATTGTTTATCAGCGCAGCCCCCCCTCAGATGCCCACACTAGACCACTAGGGAAGCCCCCAGGACCACCAGGGAAGCCCCCAGCATGTGGATGGCCAGGTACATCCCCCATGGCCATCCACATGTTAAAAAAAAATCAAAAATATGCCAATCAGTGCCCACAGATGGGCACTGATTGGCACATCATATTTAATAAAAAAAAAAGTAAAAAAAAAGGATTCCCAGCAATGCCACCCATAAGTGTTATCAGTGCCACTCATCAGCGTCCATCAGTGCCACCTATCAGTGCCCATCCGTGCCCACCCATGCCCACCTATCAGTGCCCATCCATGCCACCTATCAGTGCCCATCCATGCCACCTATCAGTGCCCATGCATGCCACCTATCAGTGCCCATCCATGCCACCTATCAGTGCCACCTATATGTGTGCATCAGTGCCACCCATAAGTACCCGTCAGTGCCGCCTATGAGTGCCCATCAGTGCCACCTGAGTGCCCATCAGTGCCGCATACCAGTGCCACCTATCAATGCCCATCAGTGCCACCTATCAGTGCCCATCAGTGCCGCCTATCAGTGCCCATCATCAGTGCCACCTCATCGGTGCCCCCTAATTGGTGCCACCTCATCGGTGCCCATCAGTGCCGCCTTATCAGTGCCCATTAGTGCCGCCTTATCAGTGCCCGTCATTGAAGAAGAAAACGCACTTATTTACAAAAAAAATTAACAGTGACAAAGAAAAACTTGTTTTTTTGCAAAATTTTCGGTCTTTTTTTGTTTGTTGCGCAAAAAATAAAAATCGCAGAGGTGATCAAATACCACCAAAAGAAAGCTCTATTTGTTGGAACAAAATGATAAAAAATTTGTTTGGGTACAGTGTAGCATGACCGCGCAATTGTCATTCAAATTGCGACATCGCTGAAAGCTGAAAATTGGCTTGGGCGGGAAGGTGTCTAAGTGTCTGGTATTGAAGTGGTTAAACAGTATTCCCTCAGAAAATCCTATCGCCACTCCTTTGGCTTTCCTTGTTGTTGAATCCGCATACACCCAGGTGGGATATTTTTTAGAATATAATTTTATATTAGCTCCTTGGAAGAGATGGGTTTCCTGGAGAAACACTATGTTTGCCTGGTACTGTTTAAGCTCTTTTAATATTTTATGTCTTTTGGCCTGGGTTATTTAAGCCCCGGACGTTATATGTTAAGAACTTAATCTAAGGCTTTCACTTATGTTTTTTATTTTTAGAGAGAGGCACCTCCCCTTTTCTTCCCCCCCAACCCCATTCCCAAAACCCCATCCCCCCTCCTCCCTCCCCTCCCTGTCATCCCTACCCCTATTCCCCACACCCCATCTGCCCTCCTCCCTTCCCTCCCTCCCCTCCCCCCTATCTCCCCCCTCCCCCCTCTCCACCTGATCAATACTGACCTCCAGGCCATTGGTGAAAGAGAAACTTCTTCTTCGCCTTTGGTCTTCCTACTCAGAGGTGGGGCTCTGACTTCTTTCCCCCAACCCACCTCCCTCCGTAATATACCAGAGGGTTGGTGGGAGGGTCCCCCGGACGGATTGCCACTCAGTCAAGGCCTAGGTCTCCCTCCCCTCCCCCCCCCCGGCCCCCCCAAAAGATCCACCCCCCATCGCCTGAGTGAAAGAGAGCCACTGGGCAAAAAAAAAAGAAGAAGAAAAAAAAAGGAACAAACACAGCAGAAACCAAGCCATCCAGACACCCCCATAAGGGGAAAAAGGAGGAAAAGAGAACCAGAGGGGAAAGGCCACATCAGAATAGTAGGTATCTCAATGGGCCCCTCCAGAATAGTTTAAAAAGGGTATATCCCTTCGTTTTTCCGGTCAGATTAATCCAGGCCTTCCTTTTCTAGCCACTCAGGGGTTTCTATGGCCGGTAAGTTCAGACTTTTACAAAATTCTGTTAAGTCTTCTGGATATCTTAACTTGAATGATCTACCGTCTTTGTACCCTATAAGACATGCCGGGAATCCCCAGCCGTATTTTACATTTTCTGCCCGCATTTAATTTAGCAGTGGTCTTAAAAAACGTCTTCTGGCTAGAGTTTGTGGGGATAGGTCCATAAAGATCTGGAGCTCTATTCCCCCATAATGTAATGGGGGTTTTCCTCTTAGGTTGGTCCATATTTCAGTTTTTTCAAGATAATCTTGGAATCTAACCAGAATATCCCTGGGTGAGTCTATAATGTGTTGGGGTTTTCTGACTCTATGTATCCTCTCGATTTTAAGGTCCCAATCTGGATCTTTATTGATAATCGGGTTAAATAATCCCTTTATGATTTTTCTAAGATCCTCTCCCCTCTCTTCTGGTAGGGCACGTATTCTTAGATTCTGCCTTCTGCTCTGGTTCTCATGTTCCTCCAATTTATATAGCATCTGTCTTTGGTCCATCTTCATCCTCCTAAGTTGACTCTTGAAATCAGATATCTCTTGTGTCTGTTTGTCTATTTTGTTTTCAGCTTCCTCCAATCGGGTGAGGAGATGGCCTAAGTCTGTTCGTAGTGCTATTATTTCACCTTTTATTGATTCCTCCATTTTTGTTAACATTTCAGCCATTACTGTCTTAGTTAATGCCTGGGTGTTTACGTTCTGGACTTCCATTCTGCTGCTGTTCATTTCAGCTTCTATAGTGGTATTTCCACCTGACACCTCAAGGGTCTCCTCCTTTTTCTTATTTACCTCCTTCTTCTTTCCCTGTTTGGTAGATTGCTTTTCCATATTTGGACTTTTAGGGCTCAATCCCTGCACCATGTATTGTTTAATTGTACTTGTATTTGCTTTTTCTTTCGTTGTTTTGGGTTCAGCTCCCTTTATGGGTTTGCATTTCATGCCTATTTTTTTATTTGTGACCTTGCGTTTCCCCAATTTGCAGGTACCACTAGGGGACTCACACTTATGTGCAGTGTATGGTACTTGTATAGTATTCTTTTTGAGTACTGATTGAGGCTATTTCAGCAACTGTCTGTGTTCATACTATGGCAAGTTAGCTAATGCACGGAAAAAAAAAAAAAAAAGGACAAACCTCTGTAGATTTCCTTCCTTTTTCTCCCCCTTTTCTCCCCGCCGCCCCCTTCCACCCCAAAGAAGTAAACTACAAGGGACAGTCACACACACCAAAGGCTCAAAGGTAAGCGGGCCTAGCCAAAAAGGGATTTTTGTTTTATTTCATTGCCCCTTGTTTCTACTGGCTTGTTATTTCAAAGTTGGTCCATTCCTGGTTATGTTTGCTGATATTTCCATCTGTGTTCAGTATACCGTCTATCTGGGTGGTGCCCTTTGGGTAACCTTTTATATAGCTCCGGTCTCCCTCTAGACTCCTCTCCCCCACCGGGAGCGGACCCCCCTCCACACACCAATATCCAGATATCGAGAGGAGAGATACAAAGACAAAAAAAAACAGTCTAAATTTTTTCAATAAGTCTCTTCCTGGGATTAACACCCTGCTCTTAGTCCATACAGGAAAGTACGTCTGTATTGTGTGCTTTATTGCCAATGCATAAAAATGCCAGTGCTCTCATATTTTTCCTTTTACCTGCTGTATTTCTGTAATAAGTATTGGGTAATAAAGCACTCACTTACCGCGTCATTGAGAATCCATTGATTGATTTATTTGTGACCCCTTTCAATAGGGGACTTACCCCTCCTTGCGGTTCTCCTCCAGAGGGACGTGTGGTGTGGTTCTCTCCTCCTCAGCGGCTGCAGGTTTTACCGTGAGAGGGGGGCGATACAGGTGGCACCCGTGTGAGGGCCGGGGTGCAGCGCAGGAGGCTAGCGGGTTGAGCAGGTGGAGGGAGAGCGGGTGCTCGTTCCCCTCAGTCCGGCTGCTGACATTTCCGCGTGGAGCGCGGTGTGCCTCTGTCTGTGGTGGCGGCGGGGAACTACGTCCCTCCTAGACGCTCGGCTTCCTAGACGTGATGCGAGCCGTCTCTCACACGGCGCACACCACGCTCACTCCGTCCGTCCGTCTTCCCCTGGATCGAGCCCCTCCCTCTGTGGAACATCCTCCCCTTTGACAGGTGAGTTAACCTTTTTTGTTCCCTTAAAGGGACCACAGTCCAAACAGAGGGGAAACATTGCGTCCTTCCAGGACCCAGCCACAGCGTCCTGTACAATATATATATCGCTCGTCATCTTCAAAAGTCAGCAGCTGCAGTATTTGTAGCTGCTGACTTTTAAAAATGTTTTTTCAGGTGGACCACCTCTTTAAGTCCATTCATTTTAAAAAATATAAAAATTCTTCTATGCCTCACACTTAAGGAGACCAGCTCTCCCATAATTTTGACCCCCCAGATCAGAATGTAATACAGCGCTTCAGCATCTATCCACGGGGCAACTGCCACACTAAGGCCCCTTTCACACCTGAGCGTTTTTCAGGCGATACAGCGCTAAAAATAGCTTTAACTCCAGTGTGAAAGCCGGAGGGCTTTCACACTGGAGCGGTGCGCTAGCAGGACGGTAAAAAAAGTCCTGCTAGCAGCATCTTTGGAGCGGTGTATTCACCGCTTCTACCCATTGAAATCAATGGGACACCGCGGGATACTGCGGTAATACCGCCGGCTTTGCGGGGGGTTTAACCCTTTTTCGTCCGCTAGCGGGGGTTAAAACCACCGCTTTACCGCCACCGCTCGCACCGCCCCAGTGTGAAACCTGCCTAAGCATCACAGACAGTGCCAGCAGATCTCGCACATAAAAATACATATAAGCACTTTAAGGAGAAACGGAACTTGAAATACCATCAAGAATTTGTATTTAAAAAAAAATAAGTATCTGACTGACATAAAAGCCTACAGGCCCTCCCATCTTTCCCATCCCTCAAAGTCTGTCGGTGTACATCCCACTACCCCGTCCACTCCAAGGACTTTTACAACCCTAGTGTATGCTAAAAAAAATGCTGTGCGCCAGTAATGTGTTTGGGTTTAGCTTGAAGAAAAGTAGCCAACCTCCTGTGTTCACAATACAATACAGCACGGCGCCGCCTGATACTGGACCCATAACCTAGTGGAGATCACTGGAGTAGCAGTGTCTACTTCAGTGATTTGCAGCTTATCTGGGATTTTTTTTCTCAGAGAATAGGTACAGTAACTCCTCTCTCCCAAGTTACCCCTTGTCTAGGGTTGCCACCTGTCCAGGATTCACCCGGATAGTCTGAGGTTTTAAATCATGTGACCGGGTTTCAGTCTACCTGGAAACCCGGACACATTATTGAGACAGGAATGTGGCACGAGAACAGTGCTTGACAGGACGGTGAAGGGGGACTATGTGCGCCATATTGCTATTCTCTTTGGAGTGCCCAAAGGTGTCCCAGGTCTGTTACAATCCTATAGTGCAGGCTTTCTCAACCTTTCAACCCTAGAGGAACCCCAAAAATAATTTTCAGGTCTCGAGGAACCCTTAAAACCAATTCATCAGGGGTCAATAGAACAATGCCCCTTATACTCGTGGTCAATAGGAAGAATGTTTCCCTTAAAATGGTGCTCAGAATGCCCCCCTAAAGACAGCTAAAAATGTATTTTGTGTCATGCTGCTGGCTTTGCTAAGTGATGCTGAACCTTGAACTCTGTAGGCACCATCAAAAAGGTGGTTCATTAGCAACCTCTGGAGGAACCCCAGGGTTCCGTGAATGGTTGAGAATGGCTGCTATAGTGTATACTGGGAAAAAAAAAAACATTGCTGTGCGCCTCTAAAATGTTCAAGTTTGGCTTGAAGAAAAAGTGGTAGGGCTGGGTTAATAGCTCATACAGTAGTGAGGAGTCATGGATGATCACATTATAAAAAGAATGCATAGCATTAAAATCTACATACATTAACATAATTTCATGCTAGCTACAACACAGTGTGTAAACAGAAACGCAGAAAACCAGATATGTCAGAGATGGATTAAAGAGATACTAAACTCTGGTTTAAACTTTTATTTTTTTTCATTTATATATTCTAAACTCAAAATGTGCCTTTATTACTCTCAGCCTCCTCCTAATCAGCAAATTCCTTTCTTTTTTGTTTTTGTTTACAGCTGCGATCTGACTTCCTGTTAGAGGGTGGCTACATTCATTCTCCATAGTCCCACTTTATGTAGGAATGTATCCACCCTCACTCCCGAGATGACTTATGGACTATGGTATTTGTAGTGTACATAGAGCAGTGCATGTGACCGCAATTACTGTGCACTGCTCATTTCAAGAGAGGTTCAGTAACTCGTATACTGTAGGACATTTCAAGGTGGCAGAAAAACACAGTAAGAATTGATTTAATAAATAATAGACTACAGGGCCATTAAGTAATAGATGCGTATGGATTATTTTTGGAGAAAAAGTATAGTGTTTAGTGTAATTTTAACCGCTTACCGACCAGCCGCTGGTTATACAGCGGCTGGTCGGCACGATCCCACGAGCCGTCTTAGCTATACGTCGGCTCCTTTAAGCGGGATAGCAGGCACTGCAGGGGTGCCAATGCTCGTGGCCGACGGTAGCGATGACCGACGGCCACGAGCGATCACGGGCACGAGAGGCAGAACAGGGACATGTGTGTGTGAACACACAAATCCCTGTTCTGCTCTGTTAGGAGAGACAGATCGTGAGCTCCTAATAGCTAGGAATCATGATCTGTCATTTCCTCTAGGTCAGTCCCCTAGCTTACAGTTAGAAACTCACACAGGCAACACAGTTAACCCCTTGATCGCCCCTTAGTGTTAAGCCCTTCCCTGCCAGTGAATTTTTTACAGTAATCAGTGCATTTTTTTAGCACTGATCGCTGTATAAATGCCAATGGTCCTAAAAATGTGTCAAAAGTGTCTGATGTGTCCGCCAAAGTGTCGCAGTCCTGATAAAAATCGCAGATCGCCACCATTACTAGTAAAAAAATAATAATAATAAAAATGCTATAAATCTATCCCCTCTTTTGTAGACGCTATAACTTTTGCGCAAACCAATCAATATACGCTTATTGCGATTTTTATTACCAAAAATATGTAGAAGGATACATACCGGCCTAAACTGAGAAAAATTTAGCTTTTTGAAAAAAATGGGGATATTTATTATAGCAAAAAGTACAAAATATTGTTATTTTCAAAATTGTCGCTCTTTTTTTTTTGCCGCAGAGATGATCAAATATCACCAAAAGAAAGCTTTATTTGTGGGAAAAAAAGGACGTCAATTTTGTTTGGGTGCAGCGCCGCAGGACCACGCAATTGTCAGTTAAAGCGACGCAGTGCCGAATCGCAAAAAATGGCCCGGTCATTCAGCAGCCAAATCTTCCGGGGCTGAAGTGGTTAAAGCACTACACTACTTGTTCTACTTATTCAATGGTGTATCAAGTACAGGTGCATCTCAAAAAAAATTGAATATCATCAAAAAGTTCATTAATTTCCATAATTCAATTCAAAAAGTGAAACTCAAATACAATATAGATTCCTTACACACACAGTGATATTTTAAAGCATTTCTTTCTTTTAATTTTGATGATTATGGTTTACAGCTACTGAAAACCCAAAATTCTGTATCTCAGAAAAGTAGAATATTGTGAAAAAAATCAATATTGTAGACTCATGGTGTCACACTCTAATCAGTTAATTAACTCAAAACACCTGTAAAGGTTTCCTGAGCCTTTAAATGGTCTCTCAGTCTGGTTCAGTAGGTTACACCAATGGTCCCCAACCTTTTTGGCACCGGGGACCGGCGTTGTGGAATAAAATTGTGCCAAGGCCGGGGGGGGGGGGGGTGGGGTTATGCGGGGTTTCGCAGGCAATTTGTCAGGCAAATGGCTGGTGTTAGCGCTTCAATCATCATGACACCATGGCTGATATGTGACAGGATGATGGAAGCGCATTATTTCTATTATTACATTATGAATGAAATTAAAAAGAATGAAAATTAAATAGTTCTACTCACCATAATGCAGAATCTGCCACCAGATGCAGAGTGTCACTTGCCACGTCACCTGCCACCAGATGTGGATTGTCACTTGTCATGTTGCCTGCCACCAGATTCGGTTTGTCACTTGCCGTCGCCTGCCACCAGATGCGGTTTGTCACTTGCCACGTCGCCTGCCACCAGATGTGGATTGTCACTTGTCACATCGCCTGCCACCAGATGCACATTGTCTATAATGCAGGTGGGCGGTGAGAGATGATCTCATATCTCTCTGCTCCCCACCTCACCTCCAGCAGTATAGCAGCCTTGCTGTAATGGTGGAACAGCGGTGATGCGGGCGGGTGGTGAGAGATGATATAATTTCCCTGCTCGCCCGCCATTGTTGCCGCACGTCAGACAGTGCAGCCTTTGTAACCTGGCTGAAAACAGGCCACAGCCTGGGGCTTGGGGACACCTGGGTTACACAATCATGGAGAAGACTGTTGGCTTGACAGTTGTCCAGAAGACGGTCATTTCTAAAGAAGCTGTCTGTTCACAGAGTGCTGTATCCAAGCATGTTAATAGACAGTTCAGTGGAAGGAAAAAGTGTGGTATAAAAAGGTGCACAAGCAACAGGGATAAGGGCAGCCTTAAGAGGATTGTGAAGCAAAGGCCATTCAATAACTTGGGCAAAATTCACAAGGAGTAGACTACAGCTGCTGTCACTGCTTCAAGAGCAACCACACACAGACATATCCATCTACAAATGTGGCTTTCCTTATGTCAAGCCACTCCTGAACCAAAGACAACCTCAGAAGCATCTTTCCTGGGCTAAGGAGAAAAAGGACTAGACTGCTGCTCAGTGGTCCAAAGTTCTCTATTTGGATGAAAGTACATTTTGCATTTAATTTGGTAATCAAGGTCCCATAGTCTGGAGGAAGAGTGGCAAGGCACAGAATCTAAGTTGCATGTGATCCAGTGTGACGTTTCCCCAGTCAGTGATGATTTGGGGAGCCATGTCATCTTCTGGTGTTGGTCCACTGTGTTTTGTCAAGTCCAAAGTCAGCGCAGCCCTCTATTAGGAAGTTCTAGAGCACTTCCCTCTGCTGACCAGCTTTATATAGATGCTGATTTCATTCTCCAGCAGGACTTGGCACCTGCCCACACTTCCAAAAGTACCAATACCTGGCTTAATGATGATGGTATCACTGTGCTTGATTGGCCAGCAAACTCGCCTGACCTAAACCCCATAGAAAATCTGTGTGGTATTGTCTAGAGGAAGACACCAGACCCAACAATGCAGAGAAGCTGAAGAGCGCTATCAAAGCAATCTAGGCTTCCATAACACCTCAGCAGTGCCACAGGCTGATCCCCTCCATGCCATGCTGCCTTGATGCAGTAATTCATGCAAAACGAGCCCCGACCAAGTATTGAGCGCATCCTATACTGTGCAGGAACATGCTTTTCAGTAAGCCAACATTTCTGTATTAAAAATCCTTTTTTATATTGGGCTTATGTAATATTCAAATTTTCTGAGATACTGAATTTTGGGTTTTCACTAGATGTAAGCCATAATCCTCAAAATTAAAAGAAAGAAATGCTTGAAATATATTACTCTGTGTGTAATGAATCTATATAATATATATGTTTCACTTTTTATTGAATTACTTTTTTATGATATTCAAATTTTTTGAGATGCACCTGTATCTCTTCTTGCCTTTTTCAGCATAACTGAGTGCATGGCTTTTGCTACTGAGATGTAGGTATAGGTATAGATAAACAATTTAAAGTGGGACTAAACTGTATTTAAGCACGGCAAACTGAAAACACTATTTAATTCTTCTTTAGTGTTCAAAGCAAACTTACCGATTCATCCATGTCTCCATGCTTAATTTTGTTGAGAAACCACTGTGAGTAAGGTCAGATGATTCATGTAGTATTTACTTCCTGGAATCCATCTACTCTTAGATCAGGCATACAGACAGGATGGTGTGCTTAGATGAGAAAGCCCCTCCTTCGCTCTTCCAGATAAGGAAAAAAAAATGTCCAGGAAAACTCATGGTATGTAGGTGAACATTTTAGCCTAGGCCAGAAACCAGGAAGCAACTAAAGAAATGCAAAAAAAAAAAAAAGAAGAAGAAGAAGAAGAAGAAGGTTAAAACAAAATTAATAATATACCTTCCTATCTATTTTCTAATTCCAGCAGCATAAGGATTGAAAATAGTTAATTTTGATTGGGAGAGAAAAGTTCTGCTTGAGGTTTCACTAAAGCTCCATCCTATAATAACACCTTGATCCAGAATATCGTCCTGGGCAGCAGTACAAGCAATGCAGGTACAGTGGGTATAGAAAATAATCACTCACCTTTAAAATAATCACATTTTGTTGCTGTGCAGCCTGAAATTAAGACTGACACAGTTTTTGTTTTATCCAGCTGTATTTACTAGTGCAACTTATAACATCTACGTAAGTAAAAGATATAACACCAACATGCCAAAAACAGAATCACGAATCACAAGTTGTAAAAAGGATTACCCCCCCCTTGTGTCAGTATTTTCACTGGGGGTTTAAGTCTGGGCTCTGACTAAGCCATGCAAGGACATTCACCTTTCTCTCCTCCAACCACTGTGTGGTAATTTTTACTGTGTGCTTTGGCACATTGTCATGTTGGAAGGTAAACCTTCTTCCAATTGACAACTTTCTGGCAAAGGGCAGCATATTTTCCTCAAGAATTTGATACTATTTTGCCCCATCCATTTTTCTTCTATCCTGACAAGTGCTCCAGTCCTTGCTGAAGAGAATCGCCCCCATAACAGGATATTACCACCTACATGATTTACTGTAGGAATGGTGTTATTTGGATGGTGAGCTGTATTTGATTTCTGACAGACATATCGTTTAGTCTTGAGGCCAAATAACATTTAGTCTCCTCTAGGAGCAGAGCAGAATATAAAAGTATATTTTGGGATGTACTGAACTACGCTGCTTTTAGAAAGTATAAAGATGAGATGTATTTAATATAATTTCTTTTCCAATTTGGGTTTAGTGATAAGAAAAATAAAATCCCTAAACCACATCTAACTGACCTCAATGTATCAAAGGAAATGTTCATAGCAAAATATAATACAGTATTAGATCTTGAGGAAATTGATCATTGTAGGAACAAACTATTGTCAAACAAAAAACTTATTTTAAAATGTGAATGATTTTCAAAAAATTGTACTGACCCTTTTTACACTGTTTGGCTTTTTATTCTTTATTTAACCAATTGAGAAAAAGTGCATTTTATATTTTGTTTTCTTTCATATGCACATATAACACTTTAGCAATTAAATGCAGTTAAGTGAAAGTATAATGTATTTTCAATAAGCAGTGTTCTGCTCCTTCCAGAGGATCTATTTTCTGTGAGATGGAGTGATCCCTGGCTGCCCATCCTCGTTTTCCGGCCCCAGTCAACCTGTCCTCCAGTCCTGGGAGGTCTTCAGAGCTCTTCTCCCTCCAGAGCTATCGATCCTTGCTGCCCTCGCTGCTCACCTTTTCCACCAGGCCTGGACTGGGTCAAAAAATAGGCCCAGGCAGTTTAGACTGAGCAGCCCATAATACTGGTCCCTTCCCCGCTCTCCATCCTGACAGCCCTCGCAGCAGCCAGCGGGAGAAAAGAGGGGGGAACCTAGCAGAGCTGTGAGGGAGGGGGTGATTTGGGCCGGGAATGAGCACAGGGGTGGTGAAGAGCACAGGAGTGAGGCAGAGAGCAGCGGGGCGGAGAGGTGGACGAGAGCACAGGGGGAGTGGAGAGTACGGGGGGCAGAGAGCACTAGTGTGCAGGGAAAACTGGAGGAGGCAGAGAGCACGGGGCAGAGAGCAGGGGGGTGGTGGAGAGCACGGGGGCCAGAGAGTACTGAGGGGCAGAAGAGCACAGGGAGGGTGGGGGGCGAAGAGCACTGGGGGAGCTGGAAGAGCACTGGGGGAGCTGCAGAGTACTGGGGGAGCTGGAGAGCACTGGTGGGGAGCTGGAGGGCAGTGGGGGGAGCAACTGGAGAGCAGTGGGAGGAGGAACTGGAGAGCAGTGGGGGGGGACTGGACAGCACAGTGGGGTGGAGAGCATGGGGGATGGGGTGGAGAGCACGGGGACAGGGAGAACTGGGGGGGGTCAGGGAGCATGGGGGGGCCATAAATCACAGTGGGCAGAAAGCACTGGGGGGAAAGTAGAACTGGGAGGGGCCAGGGAGCATGATTGGAGCAGGAAAGCACTGAGGGAAGCTGGAAAGCGCTGGGGGGGAGCTGGAGAGGTACTGTGGTGAGTTGGAGAGCAGCAGAGAACTGGGATGGGCAGGGAGAACTGGGAGGGGCCAGGGAGCACGTGGGGGAGCCAGAGAGCACTGGGGGGGGGGGGGGGGTAGCAAAAGAAGTTGGATAGGAGGAGCAGTGGGGCAGCTGCATGTAGAGGAATTGATCTTTACATATTCCTCCTGCAGCCTCTGAAAGCCTGCAGGAGGAGAAGTGGGCATTCAGCTGCAGCAGGAGGAATATGAAAAGACCAATTCCTCTATATGCAGCTGCCCCGCCGCTCCAACTACACGGCACTCACTCTCTCTCCGGGCGGTTGGCCAGGCTGCAGCAGGCGATGGGATCCATTGGAGCTCCTTCCCCTTCAAAGTCATGGGGCAACTGGATAGTTTCCGCCACCTGGGCCTCAACTGCTGAACTGAATAGGCGGCCGGCTAGCCATAGAGAGGCCAGGTGAGCGGCGCGCGCTGAAGGAGCAGCTCAGCTACTTCAGCTGCTTTAGGGCCCCACATGGACATGCAGCCCGGTGTGCACTATGGCTGCCCACACGCCTTGTGGAGTTGGCACCTGGAGCCGGTTCGTCAGTCCGCCCCTGGGCCACAGACTCCCAGCGGGGGGAAGCAGAGCCGCTGGCGTCGACATTAGTGATTGAGCAAAGGCAAATTAGGTGGCCCTAGGCCCCTGTGAGTGTGAGGTCTTAGGCGACCTCCTAATTTGCCTAATTAAAGATTTGCCTCTGTCATCACTAGCTATAAAGAATTTGTGACTTGAATGAAGATCATAATTTTGTGCCTTGACAGTTTACAGAAAGAATTAGCTGACCATGTTCCTAAAAAGCTGAAGTGGTCTTTAGTCACTGGGAACAAAACTGATGATTTTGCAGAAAAACTTATGGAACAAAATCTGAACAGAACCAACCAGCAACCTAGAACCCCACAAAACTAAAGAATGAAAACAGGAGAGAGTGGAATTAGAAGTGAAAATATATGCTACAGTTATAGTGCCATACATATCCTGCAAAATATTTTCACAATTTAGGTAGCAAATTTCAATGGAACATAAGAAATTGATGGAACCTTAAAGTGGTACACTATTGAATAAAAACTACAAACTTTTTTAACAAGCTTTTATCTGTAGGTGGGAAAATCCATGACTAGGGAAGCCAGATAACTTGCTATCCCACCAAAAGACATACAACAAACATACCTGAAATAATGAGGACACCTGGTGGGTAAAAAATGGCCTTGCGGCCTTTTATTAACAAAATATAGAATAAACGTATTAATAAATATTTTCAACATAAAATATTCAACCATAAAATCTTCAAAAATATACAACTGTAAACAATGAACGGATCCTAGTCCCTGACGACCCCATCTTAAATTTTAGTTGAGCCTGCAGTCCCTGTTCTAGGCGTTACGCCAACTTGACCGCAGACCCCCAACTTCTTGACAGTTACTGACTGCCATTAGAGCCAAAAGGACTCCATCTCAGGGATGGGTCCCAACTTTAAACCAATATTCTATATATATTAGATATATAGCCATAAACTGTCGCCAAGGACGCGCCACAGCGGCACAAATGTGAAGCCTCACATCTGTGCCCGCCGCCACGCCAAGAAAGCACGTTGTATGCCATCTTCCAACCCCAGCGCCCACAAGTCAATCCCCACCGGGTTGAGATGCACCCCATCTGCCCTGAGATACCTCCAGGTGTCCACCTCGAGCTCCCAATGACGCACTACCACACCTCCATTGCGAGAGATAAACCTGCCCACCTCCTTGTTGACCTTGACCCGTGTCTTGTTCAGGCTCTCCCACGACCGTGCCCCTCTCCAAGCCATGCGGCACACAATGTCCGACCAGACTACTGTCATGCCTGGGAACGATGACCTAAGCCTGAAGAAATCCCACTGGATATCCTTGATGACTTTTCTCAACACACAGATCATTACCCCCCACATGTAATACCAGGATGTCCGGGGCCCTGTCCAAACGTGCAAATTGGTGCACAGCTGGGACTACCCTATGCCACCTCATGCCAGGAAGGCCTATCCATCTCACTGTTCCATCCTCCCTGGCCAACCTCAACTGTCTCCCGTTGGGCCCGACGTCAGCCCTCCTGGCCCCCCAAAAAACATAAGAATGTCCCATGATCCACACGAGACATCTGGGGGGACCTGAAAAACAAATGAAACAATACCCAGAACAAATCTAACAACATACACTCAGTACATGCCTAACAGTTCACAATAGATGAGGCCTGACATAAAGACGGTACCTAGCGGATTCCCATCTGCCTATCCTTCTTATTACCTCCCCCGGAAGACCCCACCTGGCCGCCTCTGTAGCCGCCCCGATCCTAAACGAAAGGGCTGCGAATTCCAACGGCGCAAAACCACTCACCTCCAAGCATCTTCGAAACACTGCCGTGAATTGAAACCTGGAGAGAAACGACCCGTCCTGGTGTATGAAGAAAGCCCCCCCCCCCCTCGGGGCGGACCTCCCAAAACCGCTTTATGGCCATAACAGGACAGGTGTCGGTATCCTTGCCGGTAAATAATTTTACCTGCACATCCTTGCCTTCCTGATCAGTTTTTGATCTGCTGATCCACAACTCCACAGCCCCTTCCCTCAGGGCCACATCCCCCCATCTTAAACCCCCCGCTACCCTCTTCGACGGGGAGACCAACTCACCTATCCTGAAGGCCCCGAAGAATGCCACCACGAAGACTGCCTGAAACAGAATTCTCTCAAAACCCGACATACATACCTCACCCAAGACCGACACGATTTTTTCCTGCACCGCAAATGACACCGGGCGCCTGGAGTCCGGCTTGCGAGACCCTCTCCTATATCCCCTCAAAGCCCTACGTACCACAAAAGCCTTTGTGGTGTCCTGCATACCCTTTAACTGAAATAAAAAATCCAGCGCGGTCATCTTTTTACTGATGGCGGACGCGGAGACCCCCCCCGTGTAGTTCTGGCAAATGAAACACAACACCCTGTTCTGTACATCCCTGGGGTCCCCCGACCCGCCGACCTCCTGCTCCAACGCCCCCCATTCTTGCCACACTTTCCTATAGGCTCTCCACGTGTTATCGCTGAGGGACTGTCGTATCAACCTGTCTGCGATTCCAGTGCAATCTTCCACAAGTCCTGGGGGCACACTTCCCCCGCCTGCTTCGCCTCCGGTGCCAGCTTGCGAAATTCTGTCCACTGGAAACGAGACAAAGCATCCGCAAGTTTGTTGTCGATCCCAGGGATATGCACCGCATACACAAAGGCATTTCTCCTCAAACAACTGAGCACTAGGTGTCTAAGCAACCGGACCACTGGCGGGGATGAGGCCGATACGTTGTTGATCGCCCACACCACCCCCATGTTATCGCAGTTGAACCTGACCTTCTTATTGCTCAACTCCTGCCCCCACAATTCCACCGCTAACACTATGGGGAACAGCTCCAACAGAACCAGATTGCCCAGGAAACCTGCTTTCCTCCAGCTCTCCGGCCACGGGCCTGCACACCACTTCCCCTGACAGTAGGCTCCATATCCCCCGGACCCTGCCGCGTCCGTGAACAGCTCCAGGTCAGCGTTGCTGACCGGGCCTTCCTGCCAAATCGCCTTTCCGTTAAAGGAGTCCAAAAAGACATCCCAGATTTTCAAATCCTCCTGTAGCTCCCTGGTCAGGCTAACCAAATGATTGGGCATCTTAACCCCCGCTGTGGCCGCCGCCAGGCGCCTGCAAAATATCCTCCCCATGGGAATGATGCGACACGCGAAGTTCAACTTACCTAGGAGGGACTGAACCTCCCTCAACTTCAACTTGCGTGTCCTGCTGGCCATACCTACCTCCTGTCGTAGCGCCGCCAATTTGTCCTCAGGCAACCTACACTCCATGGCCAGGGAATCAATAGTGATACCCAGAAAAATTAACTCCTCCTGCGGGCCCTCTGTCTTATCCGCCGCCAGCGGAATCCCGAACCTGCCCGCCAAATGCTGCACGGTACTCAACAAGAGACCACAACACCGCGAATCTGGCGGCCCAATGCAAAGAAAATCATCCAAATAGTGGATGATGGAATTAACCCCTGCAACCTCTCTAACTGCCCATTCGAAGAATGAGCTAAACGTTTCAAACAATGCGCAGGAAACCGAACAACCCATTGGCAAGCACCGGTCAACAAAATACTCCCCTTGCCAATGACACCCCAGTAAATGCATGCTCCCCGGGTGCACTGGCAACAAGCGGAACGCCGATTCCACATCCGTCTTAGCCATCAGTGCACCCCTCCCGTATTTTTTCACCCAGGCCACGGCAGCATCAAACGATGTATAGGTAACCGCACAGTCCTGCGGGTCAATACCATCGTTAACTGAGCCGCCCTTCGGGTAGGACAAATGATGTATCATTCGAAACTCCCCCGGCTCTTTTTTAGGGACCACACCCAGCGGGGAAACTACTAAACCTGGCACCGGAGGGGCCAAAAACGGCCCCGCCATACGCCCTAAAGCCACTTCCTTGGCCAATTTTGCCGACACCACCTCCGGATGCAAGCGCGCTGACTGTAGATTCCTAGCTGCCGGAGGGACCTCCCGCAGGGAACTCGGGATCCTAAAGCCCATGCTAAACCCCTCCTCCAGTAGGCGCGCCGCCGCCCGATCCGGATACCTACTTAGGAAAGGAAGCATCCTTGCCAAGTTCACCGGCGTCACTACTCTTTTCAGCCGTATCTCCTGGGCGACCTTTTCCCTGCCTGAAACACTTTGCGAATGGGTGCGTTCCGCTGCACCCCGAGCACTCGTGCTTGTATCTGCACGAACTCCCGTATCGGCAAGTTCCTTCGTTGAACTGCCAACACACACCTTTTTTCTTAAGGGCCGGCGATCCTGTAGATGAGACGCCGCCGGCCCCCCCTGGAAAAAACTGGCCACCAGCCCTGGATGATGTCATCAACTTCATCCACAGGCTGATGTCCTTGTGGTCCCACCGGATAGACGGGCGCACTGCTTTCCGCTGACGAAATTGTTCGTCATACCGAAGCCATGCCAGCCCCCCATAAACCCTGTGGGCCTCACTAATGGCTTCCAGGTAGCAAAATAAAGCCGAACAGTTCTCTGGCGCCTTTTCCCCAATCACACTGGCAAATATCGCAAACGCTTGCAGCCAATTCGCGAACGTGCGGGGAATCAGCCTGTACCTACGCTTCTCTTCCTCATCCTTCTTGCTCTCATCCGGCTTTACCCTGTCTAAATTGAATTTCTCTAGCGGGAGCAGCGAAAAAATTTCAATATACTCATCCTTCCATATCCTCTCCCGCACTTCCTTTTTCAAATGCGCACCTAACGGTCCCTCAAAGCACACGTACACTTCGCAACGGGCAGCGTCTGCCAAGCGTACCTTTTCCGCTTCCTGGTCCTTTGCTGTGTCCCTCGCTGCTGTGCCCCCGACGTCTTTCTCCGTTTGCGTCTCCGCCGACATGGAAGCCGCAGGCCCTGGTGGATTGGCCGGACTGCCCCCCGCCACCCCGATCAGACCCCCGGATGGGGGCATCCAGGGGCTGACACGCGTCAGAGGTTGCGCAGCGCTGCCCTCCAAGCGACGCAGCAAGTCCCGCAGTGCGTCCCACAAATCCCCCCCCCGGTGTGTCCTGTCTCTCCCCCCCCCTGCCTGCCCTGACCCCCCTGAGAATGTGGGTGCAACAAAGAATCAGACTTACCGGGCTGACGCAGGCACAAGGAACCTCCAGCCGTCTGTCCAGACACCCTCGTCGCCACTTGTGAGTCCTCCGACAGCTCTCCCTCTTCCTGGCTGCTGTTGTCCGCTTCCTCCCCACGCTGTGGCCTTCGGTCTTCCATCCTGTGGGCGGCTGGCCTAGAAACTGACACCCTGGACCGCTCCTCCCTCCTGTTGGATGATGCCCTGGTTGTAGCAGCGCCGGATCTCTCTTCCCTCCTGCTGTGCTGTGGGCTTGAAACTGCAGAGTTTGGCAGGGAAGGGAAGCTGGTGTATACATGAGGGCTTTCCCCCTCGCTGTTTCCGGCTCCATCGCTGATGTCATCAGCCTGCGCCGCCTGTGCGGCCAGCGCGCAGGCATCTGCTCGGCCAGCCCTCCCAGGACCCAGGCCGATCCTGGAGGCGGGGCCTCCCGACCGCCGCTCACTCACTGCAGGTCCATGTGCTGTTCCCTCGGCTCCTCCCACCGCCAAGATGGCGCCGCCACGAGGTGAGCCGCCGGCCGTTGTGCAGGTAGGGCCGGCGCTCACGGGTCTAGTACTCCCCCGCCGGGTTGCCCCCCCGACCGGAGCATCGCCAGGGGGTGCAACCTGATGGATCTCTGCCCTCACCTCCACGCTGGGGCGACTGGTGGCCTGTGACCCACCGCTCCCCCTCGGGCTCTGACTGCTGCTGGTCCTCCCCCTACCCCTCTGGGCCCGACTGGCATACTGTTTTGCTGGGGGGCCCGAACTGACTCTGCTGGGGCTCCTGACCCTGCGCTGGGACCTGGGGGGGATAAACTCTGGGCTCAAGCGCTCTGGGGGGATAGCCCTCCTAGCACGTGTGGAGGCCGGTCGCCTAGCAACCGGTCCCTGGCTGGCCCCCTGTAAAGTGGCCGTTACCTGGCTCTGCAACCAGTCTGCTCCATGGGTGTCTGCTGCTGCCCTAAGTTGCTCCCAAAGGTGTTCCAACCCGCTCATGGTGTCCTGCTTTCTATCCCCAGGTCTCGTACCAGCTCCACCGGGAAATTCCCTATCTCCTGCTGACCCCTCGACGAACTGGTGACTCCACCCTGAACCTGCAAACCTTTATACTGCTCCACCCCTTCAACACCCGTCCAATAAGGTAAGTGCAGAAACAACTTTCCTTAAGGAAAACAAATCCTTAACCCTTACCCTGCTACAGTTCCTTGCACCCTGTCATGTGTGTACTGTGCCTACGCTGCGCTTCTGCTGCGTACATGTCTTAAATTAACCATTCTGGCCATATACTGTATAACAGGCTGTATTGTGTACATAGGCACAAGAATAACCCTATAAAAATGAAAAAAAGGAAAAATAAAAAAACGTATTATATATTTTTCAAAAACTAGTAAGCTTGTAAGCAGATTTAGATTTATGAGTTTTGCAATTTAATAATAGGTTCAGAAGGTTTCACTGAATCACACTTTTTTGTGCAGGCATAATGAACGTACTCGGTGCTAACTGACAGATTAAGCTGTAGTTAGTTGTAGAATGATGGGTTGTAAGTAGGTATCACTTTTACACAACTAAACCTACAAGATGCAGAGGCACAAATGGCAGATCAACACTCTTTACACCAGGATGCGGGCATTTCATTTTTAAAGTGTTATGCCACGTACACACGATCGGAATTCTCGTCGTAAAAAGCTCTGATGGTTTTCCAGACGGAATTCCACTCAAACTGTCTTGCCTACACACGGTCACACCAAATTCCGACCGCCAAGAACGCGGTGACGTACAACACTACGACGAGCCGAGAAGAAATGAAGTTCAATGCTTCCAAGCATGCATCAAATTGTTTCCGGGCATGTGTCGGAATTGTTACAGACGATTGGAATTTCCGATAGAAACCTTTTCCGGCCGAAAAATTGAGAACGTGCTCTCAAATTTTTGCTGGTGGGAATTCGGCCAGCAAAATTCCGATGGAGCCTATACACAGTCGCATTTTCCGATGAAAAGCTCTCATCAGTCTTTTGCTGGCCGGAATTCCGATCGTGTTTACGCAGCATTAGAGGTCTGGTACAACCACTTTAAATTTTTGCATATTTAAAAAAAAATAAAAACAATATTTAAAGAGTTACCAATATTTAAATATTGGCTGATGTACTGTATGTGTTCACTCTCTTTGCTTATTGCACAATGTCCTGGCACGTGTGTGTGTGTATGTGTTTGTGGCCACCTATTCTGTCACAGTTTCTGTTTTCTGTTTCTCTGTATCCCAGTATATTGCATGTTCTTGGCACTCAGGCCTCATGAATCTTTGAGTTGTCAGGCATGATTATGCAAGGGATGGGGAAAGATCCACTCAAGCAGTGTGGGCAAAATCATAATGTAAGCTAGAGTGTAAGAATAGCCTCTAATCTGCATACTGGCTTATCAATCAGCTACAGCAATCAAGAAAATATAAATTAATTATAGGTCACGTTTAAAGTTCTCAGCAGCTCCATCACTGAGATAATTTTTCTTTAGCTCAGAACTCTTCTTTTATAACACTGAAGTTTAAACCTTTATACCTTTAATCACTTCAGCCCCGGACCATTTGGCTGGCCAAAGACCAGAGCGCTTTTTGAGTTTCGGCACTGCGTCACTTTAACTGAGAATTGCGCGGTCGTGCGACGTGGCTTTCAAACAAAATTGACGTCCTTTTTTCCACATAAATAGAGCTTTCTTTTGGTGGTATTTGAGCACTTCTGCGGTTTTTATTTTTTGCGCTATAAACAAAAAAAGAGTGACAATTTTGAAAAACGCTATATTTTTTACTTTTTGCTATAATAAATATCCCCAAAAAAAATATATAACATTTTTTTTTTCCTTAGTTTAGGCCGATATGCAATAAGTGTTTATTGATTGGTTTTCACAAAAGTTATAGCGTCTACAAAATAGGGCATAGTTTTATGGCATTTTTATTAATAATTTATTTTTTTACTAGTAATGGCGGCGATCTGCGATTTTTATCGTGACTGCGACATTATGGCGGACAGATAGGACACTTTTGGCGCTATTTTGGGACCATTCATATTTATACAACAATCAGTGCGATTAAAAATGCACTGATTCCTGTGTAAATGTGACTGGCAGTGAAGGGGTAAACCAGTAGGGGGCGCTGCAGGGGTTAAGTGTGTCCTAGGGATGTGTTATAACTGTGGGGGGGAAGGGCTACGTGTGTCACGACACTGATCACCGCTCCCGATCACAGGGATCTGTGATCAGAGTCCTGTCACTAGGAAGAATGGGGAAATGCTTGTTTACATCAGGTATCCCCGCGGACATCGAGTCTGCGGGACCCGCGATCACACTCACGGAGCACGCAACGGGCGCGCGCCCACAATGCCGTGTCTTAAAGGGCAACGTACAACGGAAATTTTTTTTTTTTACGGTTTTTGGATAGCATAGGGAAGGGTTAAATTGTAAAATTTATTTTGCGGTCTGTGCCACTGTTCAGAAGATTTCATCTCACTTTTTGTCTCTTTGACAATTTTGGGTTGTTGTGGAAGCAAGGATTGGTGATACAGCTCCAGTGGAGACTAGAGTTGAGCGGACACCTGGATGTTCGGGTTCGGCGGGTTCGGCGGAACTTCGGAAAAAAGTCAGAGTTCGGGACCGAACTTGATCCGAACTTGACCCCGAACTCCGAACCCCATTGAAGTCAATGGGGACCCGGACTTTTGAACACTAAAATGGCTGTAAAAAGGTCATGGAAAGGGCTAGAGGGCTGCAAATGGCAACAAAATGTTGTTAAGAGCATGGCAAGTGATCTGCAAACAAATGTGGATAGGGAAATAACTTAAAATAACATAAAAAAAAATAAAAAAAAAAAAAAAATGCCGGAGGCCCCTTTCTCAGCAGAAGAGGTACAGGAAGTCATTAAGAACCTCAGAAACTCAACGGCACGATGCCGCACATATGGTGGGAATACCCCAGAATACGCACTTTCTGGAAAAAATTATTCAATTTAATGGATAAGATAGTGGGAAAATAAAATACTTGGAAATTTAAAAAAAATGAAAAAATTATAATCTTGACCTAGGAGGACGAAATTCAAATGGAGTAGGAGGTTGAGGTGGCGGTGTAGGTGGAAGCGGCGGTGGAGGACGAGGTAGCCAACACTGGTTCAAAAATACAACAATGGCTGGGTAAGGCTAGTGGTGAATGATGTGTCGAATTCTGTCCCCCGTCGCATAGTGTCCGCCCTGTACTGCGCTTGCTCAGTACGTAGGACAAGGGGATTTTGAAACTCTCCGAAGACGATGCGCGGTGACTCCAGGTTCAAGCCACATCATCCGAGGTTGAAGCCTAGCCAAGCGAGCCTGTGAGGGGCCCTGTTACTATGTGCTACCGTATGTCCACTTGGATGGTCGGGCTTGAACCTGCACTCACTGCGCAGGCGACGTTCATCTTATGAGATTTTGTGAATCTCCTTGTCCTCCGTACTGCGCAAGCACTGCACCTGCGCAGTAAGTGGCCGGACACTATCCGATAGCAAGACAGTTTTCGTCAGAACACCGGTATATGTGTCTATTCTGCACAAGGTACGGCCAAGTCCTGTGGGATCCATGCCTGGTTCATTTTAATGAACGTGAGCTTGTCCACATTGGCTCTGGACAGGCGGCTGCGCTTGTCTGTGATAACGCCCCCTGCCGTGCTAAATACACGTTCAGATAATACACTGGCGGCAGGGCAGGCCAGCACCTCCAAGGCGTAAAGGGCAAGCTCAGGCCATGTGCCCAATTTGGAGACCCAGAAGTTGAAGGGGGCAGACCCGTAATGCAGTTCGTGTATGCGTGTGCACACATACTGCTCCACCATGTTGGTGAAATGCTGCCTCCTGCTAAGACGTTCCATCTCAGCTGGTGGTGCTGGTTGTTGTGGCGTGCCGACAAAGCTTTTCCACATTCCGGCTATGCTAACCCTGCCTTGCGAGGTGCTGGCAGTGCCCTGGCTGCGTTGGCGACCTCTTCCTCCTCCTCTGCCTTCGCCTTGTGCTTCCACCGTACCCCCGCTTCCAAGTGGGAATGCCACCAGCAGCGCGTCTACCAGTGTGTGCTTGTACTCGCGCATCTTACGATCACGCTCCAGTGAGGTAATTAAGGACGGCACGTTGTCCTTGTAAAGGGGATCCAGCAGGGTGGCCACCCAATAATCAGCACCAGTTAAAATGTGGGCAACTCGGCGGTCGTTGCGGAGACACTGCAGCATGTAATCGCTCATGTGTGCCAGGCTGCCCAGAGGCAAGGAAAAGCTGTCCTCTGTGGGAGGTGTATCGTCTGTGTCCTCTGTATCCCCCCAGCCACGCACCAGTGATGGACATGAGCTGGTCTGGGTGCCACCCTGCTGTAAACATGGTTCCTCCTCCTCCTCCATCTCCTCCTCATCCTCCACCTCGTCATCCTCCAGAACTGTGCCCTTGCTGCCAGACAATTGTGTACCTGGCGCTTGTTGGTGCAGGAACCCACCCTTGTAGCCACTTGTAAATGACTGCCCTGAAAGCCTTGGAAATGAACCCTCTTCCTCCTCCTCCTCATCCTGTGCCACATCCTCTTCCATCATCGCCTTAAGAGTTTTTTCAAGGAGGCATAGAACTCGGATAGTAACGCTGAGAACGGCATCATCGGCACTGGCCATGTTGGTGGAGTACTCGAAACAGCGCAACAAGGCACACAGGTCTCGCATGGAAGCCCAGTTATTGGCGGTGAAGTGGTGCTGTTCCGCAGAGCGACTCACGCGTGCGTGCTGCAGCTGAAACTCCACTATCGCCTGCTGCTGCTCGCACAGTCTGGCAAGCATGTGCAAGGTGGAGTTCCACCTTGTGGGCACGTCACATATGAGACGGTGAGCGGGAAGGCCGAAGTTACGCTGCAGCGCTGACAGGCGAGCAGCAGCAGGGTGAGAACGCCGAAAGTGCGCACAGACGGCCCGCACTTTCTGCAGCAGCTCTGGCATATCGGGGCAATTCTTCAGGAACCTCTGGACCACCAAGTTCAGCACATGCGCCAGGCAAGGGATGTGCGTCAAACCGGCAAGGCCCAGAGCTGCTACGAGATTTCGCCCATTATCGCACACCACCAGGCCGGGCTTGAGGCTCACTGCCACCAACCACTCATCGGTCTGTTGTTCCATGTCCCTCCACAACACCTGCGCGGTGTGGGGTTTTTCCCCCAAACAGGAAAGTTTTAAAACTGCCTGCTGTCGTTTAGCCCTGGCTGTGCTGAAGTTGGTGGTGAAGGTGTTACGCTGACCGGATGAGGAGGCGGTAGAGGATGAGGAGGCGGAGTAGGAGGAGTTAGCAACAGGAGGCAAACTGAAGTGCCCTGCAATCCTCGGTGGTGGAAGGACATGCGCCAAACTGCTATCCGCCTCAGGCCCAGCCGCCACCACTTTTACCCAGTGTGCTGTTAGGGAGATATAACGTCCCTGACCGTGCTTACTGGTCCACGCATCCGTAGTTAGGTGGACCTTGCCACAGATGGCGTTGCGCAGTGCACACCTGATTTTGTCCCCCACTTGGTTGTGCAGGGAAGGGATAGCTTGTCTGGAAAAGTAGTGGCGGCTGGGCACGACGTACTGTGGGACAGCCAATGACATCAGCCTTTGAAAACTCTGCGTCTCCACCAGACGGAATGACAGCATTTCAAAGGCGAGCAATTTTGAAATGCTGGCATTCAGGGCCAGGGATCACGGGTGGCTAGGGGGGTACTTCCTCTTCCGCTCCAGTGTTTGGGAAATAGAGAGCTGGAAGCTTCCATGGGACATTGTGGAGATGGTTGGTGACCCAGGTGGTAGTGTTGCTGGCAGATCCTCTGTTTGCGGGTTGGCAGGTGTCACTGTCACTACAGAGGTGGATGAAGAGGCCGAGACTGCAGCAGAAGAGGAAGCAGGAGGAGCCAGAGACCTTTCTTGGTTTTTGCGGTGTCTACTCCACTGCATCTCGTGCTTTGCACTTAGATGCCTGGTCATGCAGGTTGTGCTCAGGTTGAGAACGTTTATGCCTCGCTTCAAGCTCTGATTGCACAGCGTGCAAACCACTCGTGTCTTGTCATCAGGACATTGTCTGAAGAACTGCCACGCTAGGGAACTCCTTGGACCTGGCTTTGGTGTGCTCGGTCCCTTGCTGCATTGGGCAGTAGCAGTAGTACTGTCTAGGGGACGGACGCTCCGCTTTTGCACCCTGCTCCCTCTTCTGCTGTGCTGGTGGCTCTGTGCGACCACCGCCTCTTCCTCTGAACTACACTGGTCACCTGCATGACGTTGATTTCATGTGGGGTCAAGGACCTCATCGTCCTCCACATCATCTTCCACCCAAAATTCACCCCTGCCCTCCTTGTCGGTCTGCACAATGGCGAAAGCAGCAGCAGTTGGCACCTGTGTTTCGTCATCATCCGAGACGTGCTGCGTTGGTCCTCCCATGTACTCATCATGAAACATAAGTGGTTGGGCATCGGTGCACACAATCTCTTCCACTTCTGGGGCAGGGCTAGATGGATGGCCCTGGGAAACCCTGCTAACAGAGTCATCAAAAAGCAGAAGAGACTTCTGCATGATTTGGGGCTCAGACTGATTGGCTGATTTGCAAGGGGGTGAGGTGAAAGACTGATGGACATCGGCTGCAGGTGCCAACTCTGAACTTTCATCAGGAGACAATGTGAAGGAACTGGAGGCACTGTCAGCAGCAACCCAATCTACTATCGCCTGTACTTGTCCTGGCCGCGACATTCGTACAGCCTCATTGCAACAGGAGCACCACCAGCAGCACCACGACCCGGGCCACGTCCCCTTTTTGATGATCTCCTCATATTTTCAAAATTTATGATCTCGCCCTAAATGGGTGTTTTTGTATATAGCAGAATACACTTACAGTGTCTAAAGCGTTTATGAAAATGCAGAAAATGCTATTGGGAAGAAAAAAAAACACTGCAAAATTATATTTTTTTGCAATGTTTTTGCAATATCAGACTACACGGACAGTATGTAAAGCGTTTATGAAAACGCAGAAAATGCTATTGGGAAGAAAAAAAAACACTGCAAAATTATATTTTTTTGCAATGTTTTTGCAATATCAGAATACACGGTTAGTGTCTACAGCGTGTATGTATGAACACGCAGAAAATGCTATTGGGGAAAAAAAATAAAAAGCAAAATTCAATTTTTATGCAATGTTTTTCCAATAGCAGAATACACACAGACTGTGGTGTATCTCTTAGTATATGCAGTGCAGTAATGTTGCACTGAGCTTGCAGGTAAAACATTTATATTTTGTCTGGCACTGGCCTCATGGCACTGTTACTGTGACTGTGCACTGCACCCCAGCCAGGGTACAATTGATTTAGGAATCTCTTCAATAATTATCTCTGCCTCTTTCTTTTGATAAATAAAGAAACTCCCTACTGTAGCTATCTAGATCGCTCACTGATCTAACTAATTAGAATAAAATTCAAGGAATGTGGACTGACTTTAGCACACTAACTCCTAAAATCCTCTATCTATCTATCTGCAGCACAGGAACCTGTCTAACAGTGTCTGTCTAACAGAATGACGCTGTGTGCTGTGTGTGTACTATTTATAGAGACTGGGTCACATGCTGCACTGGCCAATCACAGCCATGCCATTAGTAGGCATGGCTGTGATGGCTTCTAAGGACACACTAGTGAAACGATCATCCATTGTCTGCCCTAAAGCTGTTAAAAAGGCGCCAATACAGCGCCGAACACCGGACCCAAACCCGAACTTACAGGCAATAGTTCGGGTTCGGGTCTGGGTCCCGGACACCCAAAAGTCCGGTACGGACCCGAACTTTACAGTTCGGGTTCGCTCAACCCTAGTGGAGACACCTTTTTTCCATGATTACTGTTAGATAAGTGAATTTATCTTCCTAGGGGTAGATTTCCTCTCACTTTCTGTTGACTGCCTGTAATATAGTAGCACCATGAGGTTCTCTCTTCCCAAACCCTTGAATTTCGATGGGGCCAGGAAATATATTTGTATATCCCGATTTCAGTTGAATTTTCAGCCTCTATTATCTTTAGTTTTGTTGACTCCTATTGCTTTACACTATTATAATAGTATAGACACAGGCTGATATACTGGTTACCACACCTAATATAATGTAGTAACAAGTAGCCTTTTTCTGCTTTTCTTATGTTACTAATATTTCACAATCTGGTGTCTCATCATGTGTTAAATTTAAATTAATTTGTGTTATCCCATTTGAAGAGCACCTGAACTGTGGAAGGTTTGCCAGAATAAGCAATAGACTAATGATCAGAATTGCCTGTAGGCTCCTTCATGCTGATATTTTCCCCATTACTAAATCAAACCTTAAAAAAGATAATTTTTAGGGTACGGCTTGGGCATGATTGACATTTACTGATGTTCCCTATAACATAGCAACTACTCACTTTTTGAATTCAGGTGCATTATAAATCAAGGTTTTGTCAAACATTTTTTCAAACTCTTTTACAGATAATAATTGTATTGTCCAGTAGGAGGAATTTGCTGGTCCTGAGCTGGAAAGTTGGAACTTCCTGGAACTGGGGTAATGAAAAAGGAAACACCGGTGGCAACATAGTTTACTGGCAAGGTTGACTTTGCATCAGTAAGGCCTCCTTTAAACTTTGCAAAGCCAACATCCAGGATAATAGAGACGTATTTTCATATTTTTGTGAACTATAGTGAGCATTTTGAAGTCAACATTATCCACTTAAACGTTATCATATAGTTTGTTTAATTAATTTAGTCGCAAATGTCTGAAAGTGGCCAGAAGAGGAAAACTAAATAGAAATAAAAACATTGTGATAGTTGTATATTTTGAAGCCCATGCTACCCACTAAGCATTGGACAATAAGGAATGGTAATACAGCCCTGCTTAGGCCCAAAGAAGTACACCCAGGGATCAATGTCAGAAGGCTTACACCCAAACTAGGAATCATAGTTACATAGTAGGTGAGGTCGAAAGAAGACACAAGTCCATCAAGTCCAACCTATGTGTGTGATTATATGTCAGAATCATTGCAGAGATTGGAATACAGGCATGTATTGTAGATAACTCTACAATGAACAAGAGGGAGGAGGCTCACTAAAATACTGACAGGCATTGATCACCAGAGAGACAGGCAAGAAAAGGGCAGAGTTAAAACTCAATGACTGATAAAACAGGTCATTGTGAAGAGTCATTAGCAGGTATTGACAATGTAAATAGTATAGCAGTTTAAACAAAGCAGACATGAAAAATATCTGAGCCACCATTGCTGACCTCCTTCTGACTGTTATTCTGACCATATTACAATACTAATGTAGAAAAAGTATTTGGATCATAAAGGTCAGAATAAAGTCACAAGTCTTTTTTTTTTTTTTGCATACTTGTTCCAGGTTATTGATTCAAAGTATTGAAAAGAAAGGTCAGCATGATAGAAAGGCAACTAGCATTTTTAAAAAGAGATGTCATCAATGTCTGCACCTATGGTTCTCTTTTGCAGGTTAAAATAGTACATTTCTTCAGGGCATTTTGGGGGGGGGGGGGCATTTATGTCCCCCTAAAAATAATAATTTTTTTAAAAGCCTTAATGCTACTGGGAAAATGCTTTTGATTTTAATATTTTAACATTAATACTACAAATGTTAGCCCTCAGAAACATTTGTATTGAGTTTGAACCCCTTTACCTCCCTGGCGGTAATCCCAAGTGTGGCTTGGGGTTAATTTTCAGTACCAAAAACGGTAACACCAAGCCACACTCAGGATTACACCATAGTATCCCTGTACTGTTACTTACCTTGTCCCTACTATCCCCCAATGTCCTCCCACTGTGGCCTCCAGCGGATGCCGGCATCCGTCTTTCGGGTTCCCTTCCCTGCGAGCGCCACAATGAAAGGGGGCGGAACCAAGTGTGAAATTCTAAAAGTTCATAACATACACACAATACATTGTATTCTGTTAGGATTGCATTACTGTTTCAAACCATTTCACCTCAGTGGTTTGTCCAGTGTCCTGCCTGCACTTTTACCATTCTTTCTGCCTGGAAACTTGATCCATGGCATCCAAAAAGTGTCCCTTTAAGTCAAAAAGCGGTTTTAGACCAGCTATAAAACAGCAATAGTGAATTAGAATCACTTACAGAATTGAGTGATAGTGATTCGTACGGAAATTCATCATCAGACACTGAAAGTGACAACAGTGACGATTCTGTGACTGAGCTCAGTGATTTGCGAACTTGGTGCTCTATTGACTGTGGTACGGATCAGGCAGCGCCCTCAAGATTCCCATTTACTGGAGCATGTGATATGAAAGTAGACGTTGAACACGACAACCCCTTGGCATACTTACAATATTTTCTGACTGATGAGGTTATTGAAAAAATAGTTACTGAGACAAACCAGTACAAAGACCAATAATTGGCTACTACGCATCAGAAATTTCCAAGAAGCAGAAAGTGGGAACCAGTGACCAAAGATGACATTTGGAAATTTCTGGGCTTAAAAATACTTCAGGGAGTGGTGGGGAAACCCCTGCAGAAGAGGTATTGGACAACTAATAAAATTACTTGCCACTCCATTCTTTGGCACAGTCATGTCAGTACAGATTTTGCCTGATCAAGAAATATTTACACTTCGAAAACAACAAAGAATTTGAAAGTACTCATCCTGCACCAAAACGAAAGAAAATTTGGGAAGTATCTCATATGATTCTAAAGAATTTCCAATGGACGTATATGTACCAGAAAGAGATATCAGCATAGATGAAAGTCTAATGGTCTACAAGGGAGCGCTCAGCTGGGTACAATACATTGCATCAAAGCGAGCACGATTCGGCATAAGATCCTACATGTAATGCAAATCGTCAACTGGCTACATTTGGAATTCAGTCAAATACACTGGAAAAGGAACAAGATTCAATCCAAAATACAGCAACTATGTAATGGCAACATCTGCTGTTCTTTCACTCATTGAGCCATTGCTAAATCAGGACTATTGCGTAACAACTGACAACTTTTATATGTCTCCTGAACTTTATGAGTTTCTTCTGAAAAACAAAACAGATGCCTATGGAACCGTTAGGGCTAACCGCCACGACATGCCGCCAATGTCTGGCAATAAGAAGCTGAAGACTGGAGAAATGGTTGCCTGGCAGAAAGGCAAAATGATGGCACTGCAATGACGTGACAAGAAAGATATGTGCCTAATGAGTACAGTTCATAATACCTCCACTGTTATGGTACGCAAGAAAGGTGGGATAGAAATCATGAAGCCACAAGTAGTGATAGACTACAATAACACCATGGGAGGTGTCAACAAAGCCGGCCAAGCAATGTAATTCTACCCAACAATGAGGAAACGGCAAAAGAAGTACTGCAAAAAGATCTTCAAGTATCTTCTTGAGCAATTGTTATGGAATGCCTACATTCTGCTCATAAAAAAGAGTGACAAACCTGTGATTTATTCTGACTTCATTTGGAAAGTTGCAGAACGTATCTTTGTGAACCACCAAACACCATCAATGGCTGTGAATAGAGCTGGACATCATGCTGTTGGTGTTGTCAGCCTGGAACACCTGACTGGTCGTCACTTCACGTACATGGTACATAGCACCAGCCAAGAAAAATCAGCACCTACAAGGATGTGCGTGTTTTTTTGCTCGAAGCGAGATGACAGTGAAAAGAAAATCAGAAAGGAAACCAGGTTCCATTGGCCTGACTTTGTGCAGTCCCATGTTTCAAAATGTTTCATACACGGGATGTTTACTAAACCAATATGCAGTGTCTAGTATTACAGTGACTAGTAATTTTGCACCCTTGTTTGGACAAATTTCAGTGTTTTTGGCTTGATCATATTATTGAATAAAATGTATTATTATTATATTATGATTTTTATAATTATTTATTATATTATAATTTATGATTTCGTGTTTCAAACTTTAGCATACCCGGGATGTCTACTAGACTCTTGTTTGGACAGATTTAAGTGAGTTATTCCTAATGCCGCGTACACACGAAGGGACTTTGTCCGCCGGACCTAGTCCAGCGGACAATCCGCTGGACTTTCCAGCGGGGCTTCGCTGGACTTTCCGAGCGTGTGACTTGCCCACACACGCCCGGACTTCTCCAGCGGACAATCCGCTGGACAAAGTCCTCGGGACTTTTGAAAATGAACGGACTTGCCCACACACGGAGCAGTCCGTTCATTTAGAACCTAACTTCAGGTATACGTAACTAGCGTAGGCAGTAAATGCTGGCGCGCTAGCTCCGTCACCTGGCATGGATTTAAAGGGACTCCCCACGCCGAAAAACGGCGTGGGGGTCCCCCCCAAATCCATCTCAGACCCTTATCTGAGCACGCAGCCCGGCAGGCCAGGAAAGGGGTGGGGACGAGCGAGCGCCCCCCCCCTCCTGAGCCATACCAGGCCGCGTGCCCTCAACAAGGACAAGGGCCTCTTCCCGACAACCCTGGCCATTGGTTGTCGGGGTCTGCGGGCGGGGGCTTATCGGAATCTGGGAGCCCCATTTTATAAGGGGGCCCTCAGATCCCGGCCCCCCACCCTATGTGAATGAGTATGGGGTACGATGTACCCCTACCCATTCACCTAAGGTGTAAAATGTAAAGTAAAAAAAAACACACACTTTTGAAAAAATATTTTATTGCACAGCTCCGGGGGTCTTCTTCCATCTTGGGGGTCTTCTCGCCGGACTCCTTCACCATTTACCTAGCTCTTTTACCGAGTGGAGAAGTCCGGCTACCTTCTTCGTCGTCACTGCCGTCGTCTGGGGGTCTCGATCCGCCTTCGGGGGTCTTCCGGGGTCTCTTCTGTTCTTGCCGCGGTCTTCTTCTTCTTCTTCTTCTTCTTCTTCTTCTTCTTCGCACTTCTTCTTCTTCTTCTTCTTCTTCTTCTTCTTCTTCTTCTTCTTCTTCTTCTTCTTCTTCTTCTTCTTCTTCTTCTTCTTCCGATGTTGACCCGTCGCTCTCTCTGGCCGGAATGGCAGAGCCGCGCTGTGCTGGGACTTATATAGGGACAAGGGGACAGGGTCACATGCTCATGTCACATGGTGACCCCGCCCCCCTATGATGTCACAGTCCCAGCATCCTCCGGGACTGTGACATCACAAGGGGGCGGGGTCACCATGTGACATGAGCATGTGACCCTGTCCCCTTGTCCCTCTATAAGTCCCAGCACAGCGCGGCTCTGCCATTCCGGCCAGAGAGAGCGACGGGTCAACATCGGAAGAAGAAGAAGAAGAAGGCGCCGGCAGCGCGGAAAACGACGACCGCGGCAAGAACAGAAGAGACCCCGGAAGACCCCCGAAGGCGGATCGAGACCCCCAGACGACGGCGGCGACGACGAAGAAGGTAGCCGGACTTCTCCGCTCAGTAAAAGAGCTAGGTAAATGGCGGAGGAGTCCGGCGAGAAGACCCCCAAGACGGAAGAAGACCCCCGGAGCTGTGCAATAAAATATTTTTTCAAAAGTGTGTGTTTTTTTACTTTACATTTTACACCTTAGGTGAATGGGTAGGGGTACATCGTACCCCATACTCATTCACATAGGGTGGGGGGCCGGGATCTGAGGGCCCCCTTATAAAAGGGGGCTCCCAGATTCCAATAAGCCCCCGCCCGCAGACCCCGACAACCAACGGCCAGGGTTGTCGGGAAGAGGCCCTTGTCCTCATCAACATGGGGACAAGGTGCTTTGGGGTGGGGGGGGCGCACGGCCCCCCTTTCCCCAGGGCACCCCCCATGTTGAGGGCACGCGGCCTGGTACGGCTCAGGAGGGGGGGGGGGGGGCGCTCGCTCGTCCCCCACCCCTTTCCTGGCCTGCCGGGCTGCGTGCTCGGATAAGGGTCTTAGATGGATTTGGGGGGGACCCCCACGCCGTTTTTCGGCGTGGGGAGTCCCTTTAAATCCATGCCAGGTGACGGGGCTAGCGCGGCGGCATTCACTGCCTACGTATACCTGAAGTCACGTGCTAAATGAACGGACTTGCCGATGAGTGGCAAGTCCGTTCATTTCAAAAGTCCGGCGGACTAGCCTACTAACGGTGGGATTGTCCGCCGGACTGCCAAGTCCAGCGGATAATTTTAAAACAAAACTTAAAACTTTAGTCCGCCGGACTTTTGGGGAAAAAAGTCTGCCGACGCCCACACACGAGGGGATTGTCCGCTGGACTTGAGTCCAGGGGATAATCCCGCGGGATAGTCCCTTCGTGTGTACGCGGCATAAGAATTACAGCTGTACAATAAAACAACAAATTTTCATGTAAAACAATGTACCACTTTGACATTCAAAAATACTGACATAATCAGACCGCCAGGAAGGTTAATCCAGTTGATTTTCACTTAGACCCCTTTCATACCAAGGCGTTTTTCAGGCGCTTTTGGGTTAAAAATAGCGCCTAAAACAGGGCTCCCCTGCAGTCTCAGTGTGAAAGCCCGAGGGCTTTCACACTGAGGTGATGTGCTTGCAGGACATTAAAAAACTCCTGCAAGCAGCATCTTTGGAGCTGTGTATACACGGCTCTCCCACGGCTTCTGTCCATTGAAATGAATGGGCAGTGCTGCTGAACCACCAGCAAAGCGCCGCTGCAGCGGTGCTTTGCGGATGGTTTTAACCCTTTTTCGCGTGCCAGCGGGGGTTAAAAGCACCCGCTAGCAGCCAAAAACCTCAGCAAATATGATGGTAAATCGTCGCTAAAAATAGCGGCGCTTTACCGCCAATGCCACAGTGTGAAAGCATCCTTAACCACCTCAATACAGTGCACTTACACCCCCTTCCTGTCCAGACCAATTTTTCAGCTTTCAGCGCTCTCACAGTTTGAATGACAATTACTCAGTCATGCAACACTGCACCCATATGAAACTTGCGTCCTTTTTTCCACAAAAATAGAGCTTTCTTTTGGTGGTATTTAATCACTAGTGTTTTTTTTTTTGTGCTATAAATAAAACAAAAAAGTAAATTTTGTGAACAAAATGCCTTTTTCTTTGTTTCTGTCATAAAAATTTGCTAATTAGTAATTTTTCTTTATAAATTTTGGCCAAAATTTATACTGCTACATATCTTTGGTAAAAATAACCCAGATTAGTGTATATTATTTGGTCTTTGTGAAAGTTATAGAGTCTACAAACTATGGTGCCAATCACTGAAAATTGATCATATCTGATCAGGCCTTCAGTACATCAGGTGAATCTCATTTCTTGAGACACTAAGTGCCGGTTCACACTGGGGCAACGCGACTTACAGCGCGACTTAGCAAGGCAACTTGGAAGCAACTTCAACGCAACTTCAACGTGACTTTGAGTTATTTACAACACAACTTCAAGTTGCCCCCAGGCCAGGCGACTTTGGCTGTGGCCAATCACAGAATAATCAGCTCTCTGGGAGGGTGGGGTTTGCCTAAGTAAACAAATTTCTTTTCCTGTAAAGTCGCTTCAATATAGATGGAGATCCGACTTGAAGGCGACTTCCATTGAATTCTATGGGTACAAGTCACCTAGAAGTCGCCTTGAAGTAGTACAGGAACCTTTTCTGAAGTCGGAGCGACTTCAGTAGTATACATTAAGATGGCTCTCATTGATTATAATGTAATTCCTAATGTCAAGCGATTTGGGGCGACTTGAGGTCTGACAAGTCGGATCCCAAGTCGCGGTAGTGTGAACCGAGCCTAACAAGTCAGGAAAGTACAAATACCCCCCAAATTACCCCTTTTTAGAAAGTAGACATTCCAAGGTATTAGGTAAGTAGCATGGTGAGTTTTTTTAAGTTGTCATTTTTTCCCACAATTCTTTGCAAAATTAAGATTTTTTTTTTTACAAAATAGTCATTCTATAAGGTTATTTCTCACACACAGCATTAGGGATGGGCCCGGTGTTCGATTCAAACCCATGTTCGAATCGAACATCAGGCGTTCGCCCACTCGGCAAGCCCAGAACTATTTGGGCCGCTCGCATCACACGAGTGCAGTGCTGGCTGATGATTGGCCAAGCATGCACTGTGACCCCGCATGCTTGGCCAATCATAGAGCCAGCGGCGAGGAGAGAAATAATTGGCCACAGGCAGGATGCCTGTGGCCAATTATAGCTCAGGGGGTTTAGTACACGCCCCACATTATATAAGGCCGCCGCGCCAGCGGCCTCGTATATTGTGTTCCAGCGTGTCAGTGATATTATGTGCTGTGATCCATTCTGCAGTGCTGCTGACTGCTGACATTATCTGTGCTGTGATTCTGGGGATTAGTGTGTGCGTGCTGTTAGTACAGCATTGCAGTATCACATTAAAACACCTTCCTTCATCCTGTTGTGTCATCTAAGGCAGCCATCTGCGGCTAATGAATTGCCGGTTCCCGTAACACAGAGAACAGTCATTCATTGAAAGTCATTGATAAAAAAAAAGTCATTATAAAAAAAAAAAAAAAAAAAAAAGCGTGGGGGTCCCCCAAATTCAATTACCAGGCCTTTCAGGTCTGCTATGGATATTAAGGGGAACCCTGGCCAAAAAAAAAAAAAAATGGCGTGGGGTCCCCCTCAAAATCCATACCAGACCCTTGAGGTCTGGGATGGATTTTAAGGGGAACCCCAGCCAAAAAAAAAATGGCGTGGGGCCCCCCTCAAAATCCATACCAGACCCTTTATCCGAGCACGCAACCTGGCAGGCCGCAGGAAAAGAGGGGGGGACGAGAGCGCCCCCCCTCCCTCCTGAACCGTACCAGGCCACATGCCCTTAACATTGGGAGGGTGCTTTGGGGTCCCGCTGTGTGAGGCTTCGCTGGGTCTGACAGGTCTTTTATAACGGAGGGCAGGGCCACCTGGTGACCCCCGCCCCCTCTGACGCACGGGGACGTCATGGGGAATTCCCTATGGCTTTCCCCATGACGTCAGAGGGGGCGGGGTCACCAGGTGGCACCGCCCTCCGCTATAAAAGACCTGTCAGACGCAGCGAAGCCTCACACAGCGGGAGCCTCCCATTGCACGGAGCGGCCCAAGAAGAGACGCCGACGCCATGGAAGAAGATGCCGGACGAGAAGACCAGAGCAAGAAGAAGCGGATCGGAGGAAGAAGAAGATGGAAGAAGAAGATGGAAGAAGATGCCGGAAGGAGAAGATGAAGAAACCGAAGGATGAAGAAAGAAAGAAGGAAGACCAGAAGAAAGAAGATTTTAATAAAGGAACTGTCAAAGACCGTCTCCTGTCATTTTTACCATTTTTGTCACTTTTTTGGTGAAATGGTATTTCACACAGGGGGGGGCGGGATCTGGGGGTCCCCTTTTCAAAGGGGGCTTTCAGATTCTGATAAGCCCCCCGCCCGCAGACCCCCACAACCAATGGCCAGGGTTGTGGGAATGAGGCCCTTGTCCTCATCAACATGGGGACAAGGTGCTTTGGGGGGGACCCCCACTCTTTTCCTGCGGCCTGCCAGGTTGCGTGCTCGGATAAGGGTCTGGTATGGATTTTGAGGGGGACCCCACGTCATTTTTTTTTTTTTGGCCGGGGTTCCCCTTAAAATCCATCCCAGACCTCAAGGGTCTGGTATGGATTTTGAGGGGGACCCCACACCATTTTTTTTTTGGCCGGGGTTCCCCTTAATATCCATAGCAGACCTGAAGGGCCTGGTAATTGAATTTGGGGGGACCCACACGCTTTTTTTTTTTAATTTTTTTTATCAATGACTTTTTTTTTATCAATGACTTTCAATGAATGACTGTTCTTTGTGTTACGGGATCCGACAATTCATTAGCCGCGAGTGATTTTGATACAGCTTTTTTTCCTGCAAAAATGACACTTTGTGCAGGGACAGTTCTAAGCACGGGAAACATGCGCCCCTTCACAGGCATACTATAGACACCCCCCAGGTACGAAATTTAAAGGAATATTACACTTTTATTGGTTCACTTTAAGCATTATTAAAATCACTGCTCCTGAAAAAACGGCCATTTTTAAAAAAAATGTTTGCATTGATTCATATCCCCTCACGCAGGACCCAGGTCCCCAAACACTTTTTATGACAATAACATGCATATTAGCCTTTAAAATTAGCACTTTTGATTTTGAACGTTCGCGTCCATTGTAATTAATAGGGTTCTTAAGTTCGCACGGACTTTAGGACTTTCTGGTGCGAACCGAACCCGGGGGTTTTCGGCTCATCCCTACACAGCATATGCATACAACAAATTGCACCCCAAAATACATTTTGCTACTCTTCCCGAGTATGGCGATACCACATGTGTGAGACTTTTACACAGCCTGGCCACATACAGAGCACCAACATTGAAGTAGCACTTTCAGGCGTTCTACGAGCATAAATGACACATCTCATTTCACAACCACCTATTACACTTTTGAAGGCCCTGGAGCACCAGGACAATGGAATTGCCCACAAAATTCCCCAATTTGGTAAGGAAACACCCCAACGTATAATCTATGAGGCATAATGAGTCTTTTGAAAGGTTCATTTTTTTCCAGAAGTTTTTGGAAAATGTGGGAAAAAAATGAAATCGCATTTTTTTTTACACAAAGTTGTCCATTTATAAGATATTTCTAACACATAGCATGTATATAGCAAAAATGACACCCCAAAACACATTCTGCTACTCGTTCCGAGTATGGCGATACCACATGTGTGAGACTTTTACACAACCTGGCCACATAGAGAGGCTGAACATTGAAGTAGTACCTTCAGGCGTTCTAGGAGCATAAATGACATATCTCATTTCATTCCTACCTGGAGCACCAGGACAGTGGAATTACTCACAAAATGACCCCATTTTGGAAAGCAAACACCCCAACATATATTCTATGAGGCATAGGCTGCAGATAGGTACTCAGGTACTCTGATGGGCTGGTGACAGGTACCTGGGTACTCTGATGGCCTGGTGACTGGTAATCGGGTACTCTGAAGGGCGGTGACAGGTACTCAGGTACTCATATGGACTGTGACAGGTACTCAGGTACTTGTATGGACTGTGACAGGTACTCGGGTACTCAGATGAACTGTGACAGATGCTCATATGGACTGTGACAGGTACTCGGGTACTCAGATGGACTGGGACAGGTACTTGGTCACTCTGATGGACTGTGACATGTACTCGGGTACTCATATTGACTGTGACAGGTACTCGGGTACTCAGATGGACTGGGACAGGTACTCGGGTACTCAGATGGACTGTGACAGGTACTCAGGTACTCATATGGACTGTGACAGGTACTCGGGTACTCATATGGACTGTGACGGGTTCTCGGGTACTCGTATGGACTGTGACTGGTTCTCGGGTACTCGTATGGACTGTGACAGGTTCTCGGGTACTCATATGGACTGTGGCGGGTTCTCAGGTACTCATATGGACTGTGACAGGTACTCAGGTACTCGGATACTCATATGGACTGTGACAGGTACTTGGGTACTCATATGGACTGTGACAGGTACTCAGATGGACTGTGACAGGTACTCAGATGGACTGTGACAGGTACTCTGATGGACTTTGACAGGTACTCATATGGACTGACAGGATGGACTGTGAGTGACAGGTACTATGATGGGTGGTGACAGGTCCTCTTTATTAGGGGGGCAATCAGTGTGATTGGTGTGTACTGTAAGCAGGAAACGAGATGTTACCGCAATATCCTTCTCACACACGATCGGTGTGTGAAGAGGAGAACCCGGTAATATCTTGTTACTGCGGTTTGTTGACATTTAGTTATCGCTGTGAAAGGATCACAGCCGATGACGTGGGTAAACAGCCGGCCAATGGCTGTTTACCATCGTTGGTGATGAGCAGTGTTCCCAGAAACACGTGGCCACCGACGTGCGCTCGCGTGCATGCGCCATGCACAGTGGGGGTGGAACCATCTGTGATCGGCCGTGACTTCATCACGGCCAATCACGTGGTAAACAGCCATATCCAATGACACGCCACCACCGAAGGAACAGGGAATGCGCACAATCACGCGCATTCCCTGATTAAATGGGAGGACGTCATATGCCACCCTCCCGCCACTAGAGCCGCGCCGCCTGGCCGCCATTTGACAGCCTGTGGTCGGCAAGCAGTTAAACATAGAGGCAGGTGCACATCAATTCTTTCTTTCTCTTGTCAGAAAGTTGTATTCAGGAGTCTTTGATTTTCGTCCTATAGACTTTGTTTTGCTATGCTGCCTAAGCCCTGATGAGGAGAGATTTTTGGCCCCTAAAAAGCATTGGCTGTCTTTTGTCATCCTGTTGTCACATGCAATTTAACAATAAAGGATGACAGCCAGAAGAAGGTCATCAATGGTGGCTCATTTTTTATTACTGGTTTGCCTAAACTGCTGTACTATTTACTTTTTTTCTGTTGTCACAATTATCAACAAAAGGTTTAAACTCTTGAGATGATTGTATGACACTCCCTTATTTTTCGTTTTCACATGAATTTCAACTATGTAACCCCCTGGGCCTTTTATAACCTTGTAGTGTAGTGCTTATGCACAGGCTGTGATGTTATACAAAATGGATCACTAGTCTGGTATAATGGCAGCAATGAGAAATTCTTTTTCTCCCATTTCTTCTAATATTATTAATTCTTTTCATACATATCCTGTGACGGTGCATGATTCCTGGCACACATAGTCACGTTTGATGTAGCAACGGAAACAGCATAGTTAATTTGTGAAGAACCCATAGCATAGTGTATCATTAATTAATACATTTATCATCTTTGTTTTAAATGGGCCATTTGTAAATGTGATTGAACAGGTTACGCTGATGTTTATCAAAAGCATTTTAGAAATACCTCATTATTTAAATAAACATATGATAATCCTCCCAGCCAAGTCTTATTTCTGAGCTGCTCTTTCTCTGTTCTCTTATTTAGCATCCTAGTTGTTGGACGTTATGTACAATTCTTGAATCACTTCTATAGAGCCTGACCAAATAAAGAGTGGGCTATATATGATTGGTATCAACTTAGTACCCACATCTAACAACGAGGAGTCATAATGTACTTTTCATTGTATGTTGGGACCACTGAATGTGTTTGATTACAAATTCCTTTAAATTATGGATAATACATTTTTCCCTTCAGTCTATATGTGTTAATGTCCTGACCTGTTCGAGAAAAACAACGTTAAAGTAGAAACTGACTGAAATTAGTAGCTCCATGCCATGGCATTAGCATTTCTACTATATATTGTATATGTGTGAGTGTGTGTGTATGTGTATGTGTGTGTGTGTATAGATAGATGGATAGAGTGTGTGTGTGTTTGTGTGTATTATATATATTACATTTTAGGTGTATACATAGACAAAATGATGCCAAAGTGATATTAAACACCTCCATGCCAACAATGATTAGACTGGAGATCACCTTGTCCAGACAGGATTGATAGGTAATTGATTATAATGCATATTTGGAGCGTAAGTCAGTACACACAGTCTTATAACAATGGTAGTAAATAACCCTTCAAGTCCTAAGTATGAAATGTATGTAATTGCCTATTCATCTAAAGGTGTGGTTCTTCCACATGTTTTTTTTCCAAATGAAAATATTACAAAGCACATTACACAGTACTTTTTGCTATTAACAACAATCTCTAATCCAGTTGAGTTTACAAATAATCCTTACAGTAATCACAAAATACAGACTCTATGGGGACATTTGGTATCTGTATACTTACTATAATACAAAGATTATGTTTGGGTTCCCTTAGGGTACAGCAAGCACAGGACCCAGTCTGCCCTGGATGAGCATCATGAATAACTATGCAGTGCAGACGGGCTGGCCACCAGCACTATAACAAGCATGGATGGTCAGGATGCACAGTGCCATTGGTTGCTATGGTATAAGCCACTGGCCTGCCCGCACCATGGCAATGTATGACTTTGATCCAGGACAGATGGCATGCAGGGTCACCTCCAGCATTCAGGAGAGGATGGAAGTCCATCTCCTCTATACCTGCTCCACCTCCCACCCTCTGCCTCACTGCTGGAGCCCAAAGACTGGGCTCTGATGAGGGGGCCATGTGATTTGGAGGGCCCGTGATGGGGGGACTGTGTGATTGGGGAAATTAATAATTGGGGGGCTGTGTGATGGGGGCCTTTGAGATGGGGGGACCCTGTGATTGGGGGACTCTGATGTAATTGGAGGACTCAGTGATGACGGGACTCTGTGGTGATGGGTAGACTCTGATGTGATGGAGGGACTCTATACTAATTATAAAAACCTAAAACTTACGCACGGTTGTATTAGGGTAGTCAATAAAGAAACATGGTAAATAGGGATGTCTTTGTGTTATCGCAGACAGGTGATGGGTAAATCGCATCCCTTCTTTACTGATCCCCAGAACCTGGACTGGAGCAGGGGGTGGCATTTACTGGAACCGATCCCCTCTTGTAGCAGCTGAAAGACAGCTTCTCCTCACCTTCCCGCCACCATTCAATTGCTTCAGGAGGAAAGGGGATCAGTTCTAGTAAATGTTGTCCCCGCCGCCCCTCCTGTGCAGGTTCCCCTTTCTACCCGGGTCCCCCTGTGTTCTCCCCTGGTCCCCCGACACCTACCATTCTTTCCTATGGCCTGCTGCGGGAGATGTTTCTGGAAAGAGGGCGGAGAGAGTGGCCCGGTAAATATGTCCTATTTACCGGCCCCTTCCTTTTCCGAATGAACACGGTATCGATCACTCATTGTGTTCATTCATAACTGAAGCATAGTAAAGTGTGTTTAATTTATTTCAGTTTTTTAATGAACAGGAAGCTCTGTACAGAGCTCTATCTGTTCATTGGGTATATTTTGTGATCTGGGCATCGCAGTACAGAGGTATTATTAAACACAACTTAACATCTTCCCACCCGGCCGCCAATCTGCTATAGGCTGGGTGGAAAGGTGTTAAGTTGTGTTTAATGATACTTCTGTACTGCGATGCCCAGATCACAAAATATACCTAATTTTGTCTCTACACATATGTCATATGAAGTCCTCTCAGAATGCACCACGGACGCACGCAGTGGCGCAATCTGTCACCGGCTGTGTCCATCAGACACAGCTGATGACTGATCACTATACCAGCCAGCTGCCAGTGTCATGTGATCGCTGTGACCAATCAAATCAGATAACATGACAATTGTAAACAATAGATGGCTTCCTTTCATGCCACCCATTGTATACAATTGTATTGCTCGTACAGACAGGGCCAATCACAGCCCAACTGTACTATGTGATTAGCTTTAGCCAATCACAGCTAATCACAACAAAAGTCACTGAATGATACAGTTTCATTCAGTAAAAATGGTTGAATATACCAATGGAATGCATCGGTATAAGCGAACATAATGTGTAAAAAAATAAAATCCTGATTACTTATTGCTCTGTTCATAGTGTGTTAAAAAAAAAATCATTAAAAAAAGAAAATGTATTAAAAAAGAAAAAAAAAATTAAATATTTAAAAAATGTTTTTTTTTTGTTTTACATACTGTCACAAGTCAGTGTCCCTGATCAAGGCCACAGCAGTTATATGATAATGCTGGTGAAAGTATGTAAAAAAAAAATTGTGAAAGAAATGTTTTTTTTTTTTTTTAATTTCTTCATTTTCAAAATAATTGTAACAAAAAAATGACAACTTCAAAAAACTCTCCATGTCTATTACTAAATACTTTGGACTGTCTTCTTTCCAAAAAAGGGGCCATTTGGGAGATATTTGTACTGTCCTGTTTTCGGCCTCAAGAAATGAGATAGGCAGTCAGTACAGCAGGATCGATTGATTTTCATATATATATATATATATATATATATATATATATATATATATATATATATATATATACAGCATAGTTTGTAGACTATAACTTTCCTACAGACTAAATTACAGTATCTCACAAAAGTGAGTACATCCCTCACATTTTTGGAAATATTTTATTATATCTTTTCATGTAACAACACTAAAGAAATTACACTTTGCTACAATGTAAAGTAGTGAGTGTACAGCTTGTATAACAGTGTAAATTTGTTGTACCCTCAAAATAAGTCAACACACAGCATTAATGTCTAAACCGCTGGCAACAAAAGTGAGTACACCCCTAAGTGAAAATGTCCAAATTGGGCCCAATTAGCCACTAATAATATAACACTGTTGTACAAGCTGTACACTCCCTACTTTACATTGTAGCAAAGTGTCATTTAGTCAGTGTTGTCACATGAAAAGATAGAATAAAACATTTACAAAAATGTGAAGGGTGTACTCACGTTTGTGAGATGCTGTATATACACTGATTTGGGTTATTTTCACCAAGGTAATGTAGCAGAATACATTTTGACCTAAATTTATGAATAAAGGTTATTTATTTGCAAAATCTTTTAACAGAAACGGAAAAAAATATATATATATATATTTTTTTAAATGTTTAGTCTTTTTTTGTTTATTTCGCAAAGAACTCAGTGGTGATTAAATACCAACATGAAAATTGGCCTGGGCAGGAGGAAGGTAAAAGTGTCCGGTATTGAAGCAGTTTAAAACAAGGAGATATGATTACACTGATTACAAGTAGGGATGGGCCCGGTGCTCGATGCGAACCCATGTTCGCATCGAGCACCGGGCGTTCGCTCGCTCGGCGAGGCCAGAACTATTTTGGCCGCTCGCATCACATTCGTGATAGCCAATTAAAGCTCAGGGGCTTTAGTACATGCCCCACCATTTAAAAGGCCGCCACGCCGTCGGCGCCGGTCACATGAGTTCCGGCTTTAGGAGAGATCAGGCTGATTCTGTGTCTTTGCTAGATTCATTCATACAGAAAGATTTGCTCTTCTTTGCTAAACCATTGGCTATTTTATTTGCTAAACCATTGCTACCTGTCATTGATCGTCCATTGCTGCTGGTTAGTGTGTTATTAGCTGCTGCTGGGGATTAGTCTGGTGCGTGTTTTACTGTTAGTACAGTATTTCAGTAGTACCAACCGCAGCGCTGTTAGCACAGCATTGCACCCCAAAAGCACCCATAGGACTTCTAGTGTGTTAGTGGCAGCAAACAGAGCTCCTATATTTTCTTCCCAGAAGCACCCATAGGACTTCAATTGTGTGTTAGTGGCATCACACAGAGCTCCCATATTTTCTTCCCAGAAGCACCCATAGGACTTCTAGTGTGTTAGTGGCATCACACAGAGCTCCCATATTTTCTTCCCAGAAGCACCCATAGGACTTCTATTGTGTTAGTGGCATCACACAGAGCTCCCATATTTTCTTCCCAGAAGCACCCATAGGATTTCTAGTGTGTTAGTGGCATCACACAGAGCTCCCATATTTTCTTCCCAGAAGCACCCATAGGACTTCTAGTGTGTTAGTGGCATCACACAGAGCTCCCATATTTTCTTCCCAGAAGCACCCATAGGACTTCTAGTGTGTTAGTGGCATCACACAGAGCTCCCATATTTTCTTCCCAGAAGCACCCATAGGACTTCTAGTGTGTTAGTGGCAGCAAACAGAGCTCCTATATTTTCTTCCCAGAAGCACCCATAGGACTTCAATTGTGTGTTAGTGGCATCACACAGAGCTCCCATATTTTCTTCCCAGAAGCACCCATAGGACTTCTAGTGTGTTAGTGGCATCACACAGAGCTCCCATATTTTCTTCCCAGAAGCACCCATAGGACTTCTAGTGTGTTAGTGGCATCACACAGAGCTCCCATATTTTCTTCCCAGAAGCACCTATAGGACTTCTAGTGTGTTAGTGGCATCACACAGAGCTCCCATATTTTCTTCCCAGAAGCACCCATAGGATTTCTAGTGTGTTAGTGGCATCACACAGAGCTCACATATTTTCTTCCCAGAAGCACCCATAGGACTTCTAGTGTGTTAGTGGCATCACACAGAGCTCCCATATTTTCTTCCCAGAAGCATCCATAGGACTTCTAGTGTGTTAGTGGCAGCAAACAGAGCTCCTATATTTTCTTGCCAGAAGCACCCATAGGACTTCAATTGTGTGTTAGTGGCATCACACAGAGCTCCCATATTTTCTTCCCAGAAGCACCCATAGGACTTCTAGTGTGTTAGTGGCATCACACAGAGCTCCCATATTTTCTTCCCAGAAGCACCCATAGGATTTCTAGTGTGTTAGTGGCATCACACAGAGCTCCTATATTTTCTTCTCAGCAGCACCCACAGGCCTTCTAGTGTGTTAGTGGCATCACACAGAGCTCCTATATTTTCTTCCCAGAAGCACCCATAGGACTTCAATTGTGTGTTAGTGGCATCACACAGAGCTCCTATATTTTCTTCCCAGCAGCACCCATAGGACTTCTAGTGTGTTAGTGGCATCACACAGAGCTCCCATATTTTCTTCCCAGAAGCACCCATAGGACTTCTAGTGTGTTAGTGGCATCACACAGAGCTCCTATATTTTCTTCCCAGATGCACCCATAGGACTTCAATTGTTTGTTAGTGGCATCACACAGAGCTCCTATATTTTCTTCTCAGCAGCACCCACAGGACTTCTAGTGTGTTAGTGGCATCACACAGAGCTCCCATATTTTCTTCGCAGAAGCACCCATAGGACTTCAATTGTGTGTTAGTGGCATCACACAGAGCTCCTACATTTTCTTTCCAGAAGCACCCATAGGACTTCTAGTGTGTTAGTGGCATCACACAGAGCTCCTATATTTTCTTCCCAGAAGCACCCATAGGACTTCAATTGTGTGTTAGTGGCATTACACAGAGCTCCTATATTTTCTTCTCAGCAGCACCCACAGGACTTCTAGTGTGTTAGTGGCATCCCACGGAGCTCCTATATTTTCTTTCCAGAAGCACCCATAGGACTTCTAGTGTGTTAGTGGCATCACACAGAGCTCCTATATTTTCTTCCCAGAAGCACCCATAGGACTTCTAGTGTGTTAGTGGCATCACACAGAGCTCCTATATTTTCTTCTCAGCAGCACCCACAGGACATCTAGTGTGTTAGTGGCATCACACAGAGCTCCTATATTTTCTTCCCAGAAGCACCCATAGGACTTCAATTGTGTGTTAGTGGCATCACACAGAGCTCCTATATTTTCTTCCCAGAAGCACCCATAGGACTTCAATTGTGTGTTAGTGGCATCACACAGAGCTCCTATATTTTCTTCTCAGCAGCACCCACAGGACTTCTAGTGTGTTAGTGGCATCACACAGAGCTCCTATATTTTCTTCCCAGAAGCACCCATAGGACTTCTAGTGTGTTAGTGGCATCACACAGAGCTCCTATATTTTCTTCCCAGATGCACCCATAGGACTTCAATTGTGTGTTAGTGGCATCACACAGAGCTCCTATATTTTCTTCTCAGCAGCACCCACAGGACTTCTAGTGTGTTAGTGGCATCACACAGAGCTCCTATATTTTCTTTCCAGAAGCACCCATAGGACTTCTAGTGTGTTAGTGGCATCACACAGAGCTCCTATATTTTCTTCCCAGAAGCACCCATAGGACTTCAATTGTGTGTTAGTGGCATCACACAGAGCTCCTATATTTTCTTCTCAGCAGCACCCACAGGACTTCTAGTGTGTTAGTGGCATCCCACAGAGCTCCTATATTTTCTTTCCAGAAGCACCCATAGGACTTCTAGTGTGTTAGTGGCATCACACAGAGCTCCTATATTTTCTTCCCAGAAGCACCCATAGGACTTCTAGTGTGTTAGTGGCATCACACAGAGCTCCTATATTTTCTTCTCAGCAGCACCCACAGGACTTCTAGTGTGTTAGTGGCATCACACAGAGCTCCTATATTTTCTTCCCAGAAGCACCCATAGGACTTCTAGTGTGTTAGTGGCATCACACAGAGCTCCTATATTTTCTTCCCAGAAGCACCCATAGGACTTCAATTGTGTGTTAGTGGCATCACACAGAGCTCCTATATTTTCTTCTCAGCAGCACCCACAGGACTTCTAGTATGTTAGTGGCATCACACAGAGCTCCTATATTTTCTTCCCAGAAGCACCCATAGGACTTCTAGCGTGTTAGTGGCATCACACAGAGCTCCTATATTTTCTTCCCAGAAGCACCCATAGGACTTCAATTGTGTGTTAGTGGCATCACACAGAGCTCCTATATTTTCTTTCTCAGCAGCACCCACAGGACTTCTAGTGTGTTAGTGGCATCACACAGAGCTCCCATATTTTCTTCGCAGAAGCACCCATAGGACTTCTAGTGTGTTAGTGGCATCACACAGAGCTCCTATATTTTCTTCCCAGAAGCACCCATAGGACTTCTAGTGTGTTAGTGGCATCACACAGAGCTCCTATATTTTCTTCCCAGAAGCACCCATAGGACTTCTAGTGTGTTAGTGGCATCACACAGCTCCTATATTTTCTTCCCAGAAGCACCCATAGGACCTCAATTGTGTGTTAGTGGCATCACACAGAGCTCCTATATTTTCTTCCCAGAAGCACCCATAGGACTTCAATTGTGTGTTAGTGGCATCACACAGAGCTCCTATATTTTCTTCTCAGCAGCACCCACAGGCCTTCTAGTGTGTTAGTGGCATCACACAGAGCTCCTATATTTTCTTCCCAGAAGCACCCATAGGACTTCAATTGTGTGTTAGTGGCATCACACAGAGCTCCTATATTTTCTTCTCAGCAGCACCCACAGGACTTCTAGTGTGTTAGTGGCATCACACAGAGCTCCTATATTTTCTTCCCAGAAGCACCCATAGGACTTCTAGTGTGTTAGTGGCATCACACAGAGCTCCTATATTTTCTTCCCAGAAGCACCCATAGGACTTCAATTGTGTGTTAGTGGCATCACACAGAGCTCCTATATTTTCTTCTCAGCAGCACCCACAGGACTTCTAGTGTGTTAGTGGCATCACACAGAGCTCCCATATTTTCTTCGCAGAAGCACCCATAGGACTTCTAGTGTGTTAGTGGCATCACACAGAGCTCCTATATTTTCTTCTCAGCAGCACCCACAGGACTTCTAGTGTGTTAGTGGCATCACACAGAGCTCCTATATTTTCTTCGCAGAAGCACCCATAGGACTTCTAGTGTGTTAGTGGCATCACACAGAGCTCCTATATTTTCTTCTCAGCAGCACCCATAGGACTTCTAGTGTGTTAGTGGCAGCAAACAGAGCTTCTATATTTTCTTGTCAGCAGCACACATAGTACCTATAGTGTGTTAGTGTCAGCACCCATAGGACCTACAGTGTGTTGTGAGCACACATAGGAGCTCTATTTTTTATACTATATACACTACCGACTACAATGCCTGGAAGACCGCCAAGGGGAGGCAGAGCGTGCAGAGGCAAGAACACAGGGCAGGCAGGCTCTGTTTCTAGAGACAACAGTGCTGGCCGTGGCCGTGGTCGTGCATCGTCATCAGCACGTGGCCATGGGACACGCTCGTCTTTGTTTTCGGCAGCTGGACATGTGGAGCCGCATCATGCTGAAGGCTTGGTAGAATGGATGACCAAGCCCTCCTCATCCTCCTCATCCTCTCTCACCCAGGCTCAGGGTACTGGCAGAGCAGCTGCCAACGCGTACTCAATGGCATCATCAGCCACCCCTTCCCTAGACCCACCATGTCCTCCTGAGGAGTCCCCCGAACTCTTTGAGCACAGTGTTGGGTACATGCTCCAGGAGGATGCCCAACGATTCGAAGGCTCGGATGATGATACCCAGCTTGAGGAAGTCAGTAGTGTGCGCGCAGAGAGAGGGGATGCTGAAGGACAGCAATCTGGCAGTACTGTTCCACCAGCTGCAGCTTACTGCCAGGTTTGCTCTAGTGGTGAAGAGGGAGGGGATGATGAGGTCCACTGACTCCACGTGGGTGCCTGAAGGGAGAGAGGATGAGGAGGAGGACAAGGAGGAGGAGGATGCGGCGTCACATGTCCAACGAGGCAGGATTCCCCCTGGAGGCCAGCTAGAGGCCAGCACAGCAACTGTACAACACCGCAGAGCTCCGCCTGTGCAGGGCGCTGCCTCTGCACGTTATCAGAAAAGTTCTTTGGTGTGGGCCTTTTTTGAGACGAATGCATCAGATCGCACCACTGCTATTTGCAATATTTGTCTCAAGCGTATCTCGCGTGGCCAAAACATCAGCCGCTTGGGCACCACAAGCATGAGCAGACATATGTCGACCTGCCATGCAGCTCGTTGGCAAGCACACATAAAAGACCCACACCAAAGAACTAAGCGGACCTCTCCTTGCTCCTCATCAGCTGGGATCTCCATCCCCACTACATCTTCAGTCCTCTCTGAAAGCTGCTCTTAGAGGACTGAAGGTGTAGAACAGGGGTCTCCAAACTTTTTAGCCCGAGGGCCACATTGTAGATTTTACAAACATTTGCGGGCCGAAAAATATGTTACTTATAAATTAATGAATACAATTTAAATAATCACATCTGTGTCCCCATCAGAGCCCTTACGCACATCTGTGTCCCCATAAGTGTGTCCTACATGTCTGTTTCCCCCATCAGACATCACACACCATTGAAAATTGAGCTGAGCTGAACTTACACTAAATGGCAGTGTGTAAGGAGGGGGTGGGGTTATGCAATCCCCTCACTGGCCACACGCAGCTGGGAGGCGAGGCCAACAAAAACTTCCAATAGCTGGGTTCCCCCATAAGCAAACTCCCAGATCACACCCTCCAAATAACCCTACCCTGATTACACTCCTAGATTCACCCCCCCCCCTTCCATATCTCTCCACTCTGATCCCCCCTCCCATATCTCTCCACTCTGATCACCTCCCCTCCCATATCTCTCCAATCTGATCACCTCCCCTCCCATATCTCTCCACTCTGATCCCCCCTCCCATATCTCTCCACTCTGATCACCTCCCCTCCCATATCTCTCCACTCTGATCACCTCCCCTCCCATATCTCTCCACTCTGATCACCCCCCCTCCCATATCTCTCCACTCTGATCACCCCCCCTCCCATATCTCTCCACTCTGATCCCCCCTCCCATATCTCTCCACTCTGATCACCTCCCCTCCCATATCTCTCCACTCTGATCACCTCCCCTCCCATATCTCTCCACTCTGATCACCCCCCCCTCCCATATCTCTCCACTCTGATCACCTCCCCTCCCATATCTCTCCACTCTGATCACCCCCCCTCCCATATCTCTCCACTCTGATCACCCCCCCTCCCATATCTCTCCACTCTGATCACCTCCCCTCCCATATCTCTCCACTCTGATCACCCCCCTCCCATATCTCTCCACTCTGATCACCCCCCCTCCCCTCTCCACCACCCCCCCTCCCATATCTCTCCACTCTGATCACCCCCCCCTCCCATATCTCTCCACTCTGATCACCTCCCCTCCCATATCTCTCCACTCTGATCACCCCCCTCCCATATCTCTCCACTCTGATCACCTCCCCTCCCATATCTCTCCACTCTGATCACCCCCCTCCCATATCTCTCCACTCTGATCACCCCCCCTCCCATATCTCTCCACTCTGATCACCCCCCCTCCCATATCTCTCCACTCTGATCACCCCCCCCCCTCCCATATCTCTCCACTCTGATCACCTCCCCTCCCATATCTCTCCACTCTGATCACCCCCCCTCCCATATCTCTCCACTCTGATCACCCCCCTCCCATATCTCTCCACTCTGATCACCTCCCCTCCCATATCTCTCCACTCTGATCACCCCCCTCCCATATCTCTCCTCTCTGATCACCTCCTCTCCCATATCTCTCCACTCTGATCACCTCCCCTCCCATATCTCTCCACTCTGATCACCTCCCCTCCCATATCTCTCCACTCTGATCACCTCCCCTCCCATATCTCTCCACTCTGATCACCCCCCTCCCATATCTCTCCACTCTGATCACCTCCCCTCCCATATCTCTCCACTCTGATCACCCCCCTCCCATATCTCTCCACTCTGATCACCCCCCCTCCCATATCTCTCCACTCTGATCACCCCCCCTCCCATATCTCTCCACTCTGATCACCCCCCCCTCCCATATCTCTCCTCTCTGATCACCTCCTCTCCCATATCTCTCCACTCTGATCACCTCCCCTCCCATATCTCTCCACTCTGATCACCTCCCCTCCCATATCTCTCCACTCTGATCACCTCCCCTCCCATATCTCTCCACTCTGATCACCCCCTCCCATATCTCTCCACTCTGATCACCTCCCCTCCCATATCTCTCCACTCTGATCACCCCCCTCCCATATCTCTCCACTCTAATCACCCCCCCTCCCATATCTCTCCACTCTGATCACCTCCCCTCCCATATCTCTCTACTCTGATCACCCCCCTCCCATATCTCTCCACTCTGATCACCCCCCCTCCCATATCACTCCCCCTCCCATATCTCTCCACTCTGATCACCCCCCTCCCATATCTCTCCACTCTGATCTCCCCTCCCCTCCCCTCTGATCACCTCCCTCCCATATCTCTCCACTCTGATCACCTCCCCTCCCATATCTCTCCACTCTGATCACCCTTCCATATCTCTCCACTCTGATCACCTCCCCTCCCATATCTCTCCACTCTGATCACCCCCCCTCCCATATCTCTCCACTCTGATCACCTCCCCTCCCATATCTCTCCACTCTGATCACCCCCCTCCCATATCTCTCCACTCTGATCACCTCCCCTCCCATATCTCTCCACTCTGATCACCTCCCCTCCATATCTCTCCACTCTGATCACCTCCCCTCCCCATATCTCTCCACTCTCCTCCCCTCCCTATCACCTCCCCTCCCATATATCTCTCCACTCTGATCATCCCCCCTCCCATATCTCTCCACTCTGATCGCCTCCCCCCTCCCATATCTCTCCACTCTGATCCCCCCTCCCATATCTCTCCACTCTGATCCCCCCTCCCATATCTCTCCCCTCTGATCCCCCCTCCCATATCTCTCCCCTCTGATCCCCCCTCCCATATCTCTCCACTCTGATCAACCCCCCCCCCCCCCATATTGCTCCACTCTGATCGCACCCCTCCCATACATACACACACAAACATACCTCTCCCCTAACACACACCCCCATATTCCCCCACCCTCATTACACCCCCCAAATCTCCCCACTCTGATCACTCCCCCTCATATTGCTCCACTCTGATCACACCCCCCCCCCCACAAACATACTTCTCCCCAACCCTCACCCCCAGATTCCCCCACCTTGATTACACCTCCAGATACCCACAGTCTTATCACACACCCATACCTTTCCACTCTGATCACCCTCCCCCATACCTCTCCCCTAACCCCCTAACACACACCCCAGAACCCCCCCCCCCCCTCCACCATCGCACACACCTTGGGTTTACCAATTGCTCAAATCACCAGTCCTGCACAAAATTCCTTCCAGTAATGCGGCAGCTCCTCCTTCAGATGAGTGGGAATCTGGGGCAGACATGACAAGACCTCCAGCTAAACTATTCCAGCACGCTCAGCCAGCCCACACCTCTGAGCTGCCTAACAGCGGGGCCCCGCCTCCTCCTTGCACACATGGGAATCTGCCCACCGCTTCTTCATCCACTGCCTCGTTGTATCCGCTCTGACAGCGGTACACACATTGCCCTGCCTGCATTCTTCACTCGCACGAGTGGCATAGCGTGCGGGGGTGAGGCTGTGTCAGATGTTTGTCCGGACTTCCTGCTGAGAACAGCGGGCGGAGCGGGAGCAAGCAGACCGCCAGTTCTGTGCCTGCAGGCTCGGCAGTATCTGAAAGAGCCGCGGGCCTGATAAAACATACAAGCGGGCCGGGGTTTGGAGACCCCTGGTGTAGAATTAGGTGTGTCACAACCAAGTACTTGCAGTACACCGACATCCGATTGTAGCAGGCAAATTTCCCTGCCCCAGCTGCTGGACCGTCGAAAGAAGTACACTCCCAGCCATCCACATGCCCAGCGGTTGAATGCTAGCTTGGCTAAATTGCTAGCACTTCAACTGCTGCCTTTTCAGTTGGTAGACTCGGCCCCCTTCCGTGAGTTTGTTCAATGTGCGGTTCCTCAGTGGCAGGTTCCCAAACGCCACTTTTTCTCACGGAAGGCGATTCCGTCTCTCTACCGGCATGTGGAAGGCAATGTCCATGCCTCGCTGGACAGGGCGGTCAGCGGTAAGGTGCATATTACCGCTGACTCATGGTCCAGCAGGCATGGACAGGGACGTTACCTTTCTTTCACGGCCCATTGGGTCACTCTATTGGCATCTGGGAGGGATGCAGGACAAGGTGCAGTAGTGTTGGAGGTTGTTCTGCCACCACGCCTCCAAAATGCTACTACTGCTACTGGTTGTGACACACCTCTCTCCTCCACCCCCTCCTCTTCTTCTTCCTCCAGTGCTCTGTCCTCGGAACCAGCGGTGCTCCGTAGGCGTACAAGGGGCTACGCAAGTACGCAGGCAAAAAGATGCCATGCCGTGCTTGCGCTGGTGTGTTTGGGGGACAGGAGCCACACTGGGCCAGAGGTTCTGGCAGCTCTGCAGGGGCAGGCCGAGAGGTGGTTGACGCCACGCCAGCTTAAGCCAGGAATGGTCGTTTCTGACAATGGCACCAACCTCCTCTCCGCCCTGCGACAGGGGCAGCTCACCCATGTGCCCTGTATGGCTCACGTCCTCAACCTGGTGGTGCAGCGGTTCTTGGGCAGGTTCCCAGGCTTACAGGATGTCCTGAGGCAGGCCAGGAAAGTCTGTGTGCATTTCCGCCGATCTTATAATGCCAGTGCTCGGCTGACTGAGCTGCAAAAGGAGCTGAACCTGCCCAAGAACCGCCTAATATGTGACATGCCCACCAGGTGGAACTCAACGTTGGCCATGCTGCAGCGACTGCACACGCAGCAGAGGGCCATCAATGAGTACCTTTGCGACTACGGCACCAGGACAGGGTCAGGGGAGCTTGGCTTTTTTCCCCACGCCAGTGGAGCATGATCAGGGATGCATGCACTGTCCTCTCACCATTTGAGGAGGCCACGAGGATGGTGAGGAGTGACAGTGCATGCATCAGTGACACTGTACCTCTTGTCCACCTGTTGGAGCATACGCTGCGTGGGATAATGGACAGGGCACTTGAGGCAGAACAGAGGCAGGAAGAGGAGGACTTCCTTGCCTCTCAAGGCCCCCTTTATCCGGACAGTGTTCCTTCTGTCCCACCCATCACACAGGAAGAGGATGAGGAGGAGGAGGAGGATTGTGTGAGCATGGAGGTGGAGCCTGGCACTCAGCATCAGCAGCAGCAGTCTTTTAGGGATGATGTACAGTCCCAACAAACCAGTGGACTTGTACGTGGATGGGAGGAGGTGGCTGGCGATCATGTCATCCTCAGTGACCCAGAAGACTCCGGACCGAATGCCTCAGCTAACCTACGCTGCATGGCCTCCCTGATCCTGCAAAGCCTGCGGAAGGATCCTCGTGTTCTTCGGATCAAGGAGAGGGACCATTACTGGCTGGCCACTCTCCTTGATCCACGGTACAAGGGTAAGGTTGCGGACCTTATCTTGCCGTCGCAGAGGGAGCAGAGGATGAGACATCTCAGGGAGGCCTTGCAGAAAGGTCTGTGCAACGCGTTCCCAGAAACTGGGAGGTTACAAACTCCTGGTCCTGGACGACGAGTTGCTGAGGCTTCGGTCAGTAGCAGAAGGAGCGGTGGGGAAGGTGGACGTCTGACCGATGCGTTCAGACAATTTTTTAGTCCGCAGCCCCAAGGTATGATCGGTTCCAGCAACCATCGCCAGCGTCTGATATACATGGTGCAGGAATACCTTGGGGCAAGGTCAGACTTGGACACCTTTCCCACCGAAAATCCTCTGGCTTACTGGGTCCTGAGGATGGATCACTGGCCAGAGCTTGCACAGTATGCAATTGAGCTACTGGCCTGTCCTGCCTCAAGCGTTCTTTCCGAACGCACATTCAGTGCTGCTGGAGGATTTGTCACCGATCATAGGGTGCGCCTGTCCACCGACTCGGTTGATCGACTGACCTTCATCAAAATGAATCAGTCTTGGATCACCACCAGCTACCAGGCACCTGAAGCGGATATAAACGGAATAATTTATAATGTCACATCCCTTCAAGACTGCCTATGCTGATGCTGAGTGACTGTCCTGTTATGTTCACTGACTATCCTCTTCCTCCTCCTCAATGATCCATGCCACCACACCAGTGCCTAAGGCACAATTTTTCAGCCCCTGTATAACAGGGGCGTGTACTTACAATTTTTTTTAAAAATGCTTCGCAACACGTGTGACTGCTGTGCTCCAAGTACAGTATCTGTGAGGGGTTGCAGTGTTGTGGCACCAGCACCAGTGCCTAAGGCACAATTTTTCAGCCCCTGTTGGGGCGTGTAATTACAATTTTTAGGCAATGCTTTGCAACAGGTCTCATTGCTGTGCTAAGAGTACAGTATCTGTGAGGGGTTGCAGTGTTGTGGCACCAGCACCAATGCCTAAGGCACAATTTTTCAGCCCCTGTTTAACAGGGGCGTGTAATTACAATTTTTTAAAAAAATGCTTCGCAACACGTGTGACTGCTGTGCTCCAAGTACAGTATCTGTGAGGGGTTGCAGTGTTGTGGCACCAGCACCAGTGCCTAAGGCACAATTTTTCAGCCCCTGTTGGGGCGTGTAATTACAATTTTTAGGCAATGCTTTGCAACAGGTCTCATTGTTGTGCTAAGAGTACAGTATCTGTGAGGGGTTGCAGTGTTGTGGCACCAGCACCAATGCCTAAGGCACAATTTTTCAGCCCCTGTTTAACAGGGGCGTGTAATTACAATTTTTTAAAAAAATGCTTTGCAACACGTGTGACTGCTGTGCTCCAAGTACAGTATCTGTGAGGGGTTGCAGTGTTGTGGCACCAGCACCAGTGCCTAAGGCACAATTTTTCAGCCCCTGTTGGGGCGTGTAATTACAATTTTTAGGCAATGCTTTGCAACAGGTCTCATTGCTGTGCTAAGAGTACAGTATCTGTGAGGGGTTGCAGTGTTGTGGCACCAGCACCAATGCCTAAGGCACAATTTTTCAGCCCCTGTTTAACAGGGGCGTGTAATTACAATTTTTTTAAAAATGCTTCGCAACAGGTGTGACTGCTGTGCTCCAAGTACAGTATCTGTGAGGGGTTGCAGTGTTGCCTAAGGCACAATTTTTCAGCCCCTGTTGGGGCGTGTAATTACAATTTTTAGGCAATGCTTTGCAACAGGTCTCATTGCTGTGCTAAGAGTACAGTGTCTGTGAGGGGTTGCAGTGTTGTGGCACCAGCACCAATGCCTAAGGCACAATTTTTCAGCCCCTGTTTAACAGGGGCGTGTAATTACAAATCTTGATCTAATAGTTCACAGCAGGGCCCATTCCTGCGCCCACCAAGAGTAACTATGAGGACCTACAGTCTTGTGGCAACACCGTCCACCACCACCGCCAAAGGCCCAATTTTTCTGCCCTGTTCAACAGGTGCATGCAATTACAAATCTTGATCTAATAACTCACAGCAGGGCCCATTCCTGCGCCCACCAAGAGTAACTGTGAGGGCTTACAGTCTTGTGGCAACACCGTCCACCACCACCACCACCACCAAAGGCCCAATTTTTCTGCCCTGTTCAACAGGTGCATGCAATTACAAATCTTGATCTAATAACTCACAGCAGGGCCCATTCCTGCGCCCACCAAGAGTAACTGTGAGGGCTTACAGTCTTGTGGCAACACCGTCCACCACCACCACCACCAAAGGCCCAATTTTTCTGCCCGGTTCAACAGGTGCATGCAAGTACAAATCTTGATCTATTAACTCACAGCAGGGCCCATTCCTGCGCCCACCAGTCTTGTGGCTACACCAACATCTAATAGGGCAAATTTCTGCAGAGTATATACGGCAGGCCCCTACTTTCAAACATCCAACTTACAAACGACTCCTACTTGCAAACGGAAAGAGAAAACAGGAAGTGAGAGGAAATCTACCCCTAGGAAGGGAAATTCTATCCTGTTAGATTTAATTTGGGAAAAAGGTATCTCCTCTCTACTGATGCTTTATCACCAATCCTTGTTTCAATTAAAACTCCACTTTTCCAAAAACATTTGTCATTGGGACAGAAAGTGAGGTGACATGTTCTGAACAGATGTGCAAAGACAGCAAATGTTACAGGGGTGATAACCCCTCCCTATGTTCTCCAAAAAGCTTAAAAATAGATTTTTTTGGGATGGAGCTACACTTCATAATGTACCTGTTCAGATTCTACTTAAGAACAAACCTACAGTCCGTGTCTTGTTTGCACCACCTATATACTGCTGTTCAGAGTATATAGGGTTGTAGGTATAGGGTTTTATTTTGGGTGCGGGGTCCCCCTTAATATCCATACAAGACCCAAAGGGGCTGGGGTGGGGGGGGGGGCTGATGGGGTAGCCATGCCATTTTTCCTCAAGAATTTTCAGCCATATGGCGGCCAGGACAAGACATGACATTAAAGCCGCAAGTGGTTTTAAATGGCTTCTTTTTTTCCTTTACAAATGTCATTTTGTGCAAGGACAGTTCTAAACACGGGAAACACATGCCACTTCACAGGCATACTTTAGACACCCCCCAGGTACCATATTTAAAGGAAAATTTCACTTTTTTTTTTTCACTTTATGCATCATTAAAATGACTGCTCCCGAAAAAAAAACGTTAGTTTTTAAAAGTTCTTTTTGCATTGATATATGTCCCCTGGGGCAGGACCCGGGTCCCCAAACCTGTTTTATGACATTAACATGCATATTGGCCGTTGTAATTAGCACTTTTGATTTCGAACGTTCGCGTCCATTATAACGTATAGGGTTCGAAAATTTGCGCGAACTTTCGGTCGGTTCGAAGGTTCTGGTGCGAACCGAACCCGGGGGTGTTCGGCTCATCCCTAATTACAAGGTACAAATATATCAAAGATAACTACAGTAACGGTAAAAAAAATGTTAACTCTAAGGTCCCTGAAGAGGATATGCAGCCAATATTTGAGGTTAGAAGAAAGGAGGTTAACCCTTTCACGCCTAAGCCTATTTCTGACATTTGTTGCTTACAGGTTAAATCAGTATTTTTTGCTAAAAATTACTTAGAACCCCCAAACGTTATATATATATTTTTAGCAGAGATGCTAGAGAATAAAATGGTGATCGTTGCAATATTTTATGTCACACGGTATTTGTGCAGCGGTCTTTGAAACACATTTGTTGGGAAAAAAAGACACTTTCATAAATAAAATAAAAAACGAAACAGTAAAGTTAGCACAATTTTTTTGGATAATGTGAAAGATGATGTTACGCCAAAAAAATAGATACCGAACATGTCATGCTTTAAATTGCGCACACTCGTGGAGCGACAAACTACGGTACCTAAACATCTCCATAGGCGATGCTTTAAAAAAAAATGTAACGGTTACCAGGTTAGAGTTACAGAGGAGGTTTTGCTAGAATTATTGCTCTCTCTGACAAACGTGGCGATACCTCACATGTGTGATTTGAACACCATTTACATTTGCGGGCGCGACTTGCATATGCGTTTCTTTGCTGCGCAAGCACGCGGGGACCCTTTAAAGTTTTTTTTATTTACTTTATTATTTTTATTTTTTACATTGTCCCTTTTAAAAAAATAAAAATCTGATCACTTTTATTGCTGGCACAAGGAATGTAAACAGTAATAGGTGGTGGCAGGTATTCTTTATGGTGGGATCGGGGGTCTAAAAGACCCCAAATCCCTCCTTTGCACTTAAAAGTATTGAGATCGGCAAAATCGTGATTGGCGCCAAAGTGATGTTGTGATGTCGCTTTCGGGATAATACTTTGGAGACCTGATCAGAGCCGAATCCGGCGGACACGCCAAATGGTGGCTCGGGTCTCCCGGTGGGATGGGAGGCCCGGGATGGTGGCGGGATGGGTGTTCCCTCCTGCTCCTTTAGGATAACAGCCAGCTTTTAGCCGCATCGGGTGTTATCACTAAAGGGCCAACCAGCTGCTATAAAAAACAGGACCGGGGTCATCCAGGTATAACCCCTTCAAGCAAATGTGCGTACGGTCAGCGTGAAGGGGTAAAACCATAGGTTGTATAAAGATTTCTTTACTGTTAGAGGAGAAAAATGTGCAGGAGAATACACAGGCCTTTGGAACTTGTTAGAGAAAACAAATTATATACACATACATACCATTAGGTTCCTTTCACACGGGCGTTCAGTCATACCATTAGGGCAAATATAAATTACTTTGCATGTATTCTATTTGATCTTAAATCGGTATTAAACCCAAAACCAAAAACATGGAATATATTATTACAACTTACCAATCATTAGATGTGGTGGCTGCATCAGTTTCCTTTTGCTTTACCCCCTCTGTTTTCACCTGATCTAAACAGTAACACACCTCCCAGGGTCGTAACTAGAAATCACAGGGCACAATAGCAAAATGATGTATGGGCCCCCGCCCTGCAAACAGCCCCCCCCCCGTGAGTTTAATGGGCACAGTGGCTGCGTTTGATGGGCACAGTGGCTGCGTTTAATGGCACAGTGGCAGCGTTTGACGGGCACAGTGGCTGCATTTGATGGGCACCGTGGCTGCGTTTGGGCACAGTGGCTGAGTTTTATGGCACAGTGGCTGCGTTTAAAGGGCACAGTGGCTGCGTTTAAAGGGCACAGTGGCTGCGTTTAAAGGGCACAGTGGCTGCGTTTAAAGGGCACAGTGGCTGCGTTTGACGGGCACAGTGGCTGCGTTTGACAGGCACAGTGGCTGCGTTTGATGGCACAGTGCTGCGTTTGACGGGCACAGTGGCTGCGTGTGACAGGCACAGTGGCTGCATTTGATGGCACAGTGGCTGCATTTTAGGGCACCCTGGCTGCGTTTTACGGCACCGTGGCTGCATTTTACAGCACCGTGGCTGCGTTTGATGGGCACTGTGGCTGCGTTTGATGCTACAGTGGCTGCCTTTGATGGACACAGTGGCTGCGTTTGGGCACAGTGGCTGCGTTTGACGGGCACAGTGGCTGCGTTTTTACAGGCACAGTGGCTGCGTTTGATGGCACAGCAAATTACAGCGATTCTAGCAACCAGTGCAGTCAAGTGGTGTGCCACAACTTCAGCGGCGTGGGTCGCTATGGCGGTAGTTCTGCCACTGACACCTCCTGTATTAGTGAGAAACAACTCTGTAGGAGGCAGGCAGGTAGGAGATAGGAGGCACAGCAGACAACACCAATGTCAGTCTGGGGGAGGGTAATGTTAAGTGTATTAGCAGATTAATAACCACAACAACAAACAACAACAAATTAAAGCCAAACTCCAGCTCACACTTTATAAGCAGTTACAGCAAACTGTTTTTTTTTCCCCTGGGATAAAGATTTTGCATGAATAAATAAAAGCTGATCATTTTAATCACCCCTGCCAGTGTTACTGTAAGTGGTTTGTCTCATCCATGTAAACTGATACATTCTGCTGGAGAGTTTGTGCTGTGAAAAACAACAGACTTGCTTGCTGGAGTACCAGATAAAAATAGGCAACGAATACAGCCATTGCATCTAAGTATTGGTCAGCTGCAATATAATAAATCTTTGCTCTTGGGTTTAAAGCGGTAGTAAACATCGCTTGGTCACTTTTACCTACAGCTTTGCTTATAATTAAGCTTACCTGTAGGTACAAGGAATGTCTCCTAAACGTGCACCATTTACGAGATATTCACGTTTGTAGCAGCCTATGAGGTCACTGGTGCATGCCGTCCATTCAGAGCGATGTGCCACGATTGTTGCTCCCGCGCACATGCACAGAAAGAAGACCAAGTGAATATGGTAGCCCTGTCAGCTGCTGGAGGGATTCCTATTACAGGTATATCTGATATAATGTGCTAGTATGTGATGCATACTAGCGCATTATGCCCTTAAATTGGAGGGGGTTTTTTTTTGTGTTTTTTAACTTTACTACTGCTGTAATACTGATTTAGTAATGATGCAAGAATTACATAACTATAAAACAAAAGAAAATTAATAAATTACTTTAACTTCCCAGGATAACGTAGCACGTAAGTACATCACAGATTAAAAATAACCACGCACTCTATTCATATCAGACGTGTATGTTTATAATTACAAGGAATGTCACAAAACCTGCAAAAGATGACACACTCATTACCAAACAAAACGTGTGAGTGTGATAAAGACATGAGATTTTTTTTATTTTATAAAGTTGCCATTTGCTGAATTGTTTCCATAGTTAATGATTATGATCAGCATCTAAATATATTTTTCTCTGTCTTTGTCTGTAAGCATGACTGGGACTGACAACATCATTTGTATTTCACCCATTTGTTAGCACATAAACTGACATTTGAACATCATCTAACATAGCTAGTTTCCAGGAACTTCCAATAGTCTTTTACAACGAGTAGCTCTAACCTGTGCCAGATTTAGACCTTGGGGGGGCCTGGGGCACTTCATGTTCAGTGTGCCCCTCAACATAGAAATGTCATTATATGACAAATAAAAACGTGAAGTGAAATATATGATAAACCACATTTGTTCTACAAAAAAAATTTTAGGTTACGAAGAAGACACTTGTCTGATTTTTTTTTTCTCAATTTTATTGACTGTAATGCCCCCGTACTTTCCCGTGGAAAATGTTTGATGTGAGCCTTCTTTCGGAAATTCCAACCGTGTGTAGGCTCCATCGGACAGTTTCCATCGGAATTTCCGTTGCACAAAATTTGAGATCTGGTTCTCAAATTTTCCGACAACAAAATACGTTTGCGTGAATTCCCATCGTGTGTACACAATACCGACGCACAAAGTGCCACGCATGCTCAGAATAAATTACGAGACGGAAGCGCTCGGTCTGGTAAAACTAGTGTTCGTAATGGAGATAGCACATTCGTCACGCTGCAATTTTTGTTAATAGTTTAATGCAGCGCATTCTCTTCTTCTTTAGAATGCTAGAAGAATGAAGTTGTTTTGCTGCTCATATTCACACAGAGTTCTCACAAAACGATTCCTTTATTATTTCTCGTGATGTCATGAATAATAATAATTTAGTTTTTCGTCAGATCTCCATATAAATGTTTATAATTTTTGTTTCTTTTTTTATCAATATCTAAAAAAAAATTTCTAGTACTCTCCATAATATTTCTCGTTTTGTGTGTCAAGTTACCCCAACACCATTATTATCTTGTATTTTTTAACCTCAAAGAGGTTGGTTGGTGTTGGTGTCCCTTGTTAATTTGACATTGTGTTTAGGAAATCTACCTGCCTACTCACAAACAAACTGTCCTTTTTGAAGTAAAACACATAGGCAAGTATTTCAGAGAAATAAATAGTAGACATGTGCAATTCGTTTTCCGTTCAAATTCGTTATATTCATTCATTCATTATTGTACGAATGAACGAATGATTCGCTAAAAATTCTAACGAATAACAAATTATCGAAATGAACGAATATGAAAAACAACGAAAATACGAAATAATTAAATTAGAAACAACGAAACTACGAAAGAATGAAAATCCGAAAAACGAAAACAGGAACAACGAAAATCAAAATGAACGAAAAAATTCGTACATTCGTAACTTTTTTTTTGTTGATTCGTAATTTTCCAGGTCTCTTACAATGGCGCTGCTTAACGTGCTTCGAATGGATTGAACGAAAAAATTCGAACATTTATAACTTTTTTTTTTTTTTTGTCGATTCGTAATTTTCTGTGTCTCTTACAATGGCGCTGCTTAACATGCTTCGAATGGATTGAACGAAAAAATTCGTACATTCGTAACTTTTTTATTTTTTTTTGTTGATTCGTAATTTTCCGTGTCAATGTAATAATAGCATACACATTACATAAAATTATGAATTATGCGCTGATTATGAATCTACGAAAACAATGTTACGAAAGTGCGAATAAATCAATCTTACGAAAGTACGAATGTAACTAAATCTACGAAAATACGAATGCGTCCGAATACAAAATATGACGAAAATACGAATTTCGAATAAATGAAAATTAGACTAACGGAAAAACGAATCAACGAAAAAATAACTCTACGAAAATACGAACGAGTCCGAATACGAACACCGACGACTTACGAATCGTTACGAATACGAACACCGACGACTTACGAAATTAAGAATCGTTACGAATCAACGGAAATGAACAGAAACGAAACAAAACTAATCTAATTTTTCTATTGTGCACATGTCTAATAAATAGCCATTTATTCTGGGTCATAACAAAATAAAGAGGAAGGCAACGCTGGAGAAACTGCTGAAATTGACGAAGCCTTTGTACCCCAGGGCACACATCAACTATTTGCCAGCCAAAATTGGTGGCCTGAGGAGTCCATATAATAGCACAATCCAGTCCAGGACTACAGGAGATCAGGAACATCAGCAGATGACATATCTGTCCCCAGGCTGTGGTCTTAAAACAGCCTGCATCTTTTGTCAGACCAGACTGAACCCAGGCCATCACTCTCTGGTCTTCCTTACAAGCTTCCTTCCAGGCTGTGGCTCTGGTGTTGAAGGTGGAGGAGGAGGACCATGGTACAACTCACAAACGTGGCTTTGGCTTGTGATCACTTCCTCACATAAGAGGCGTTGGTCTGCCTCCATTTCCAGCATTTTGCAGGCTGTCATGTAGGCATAGTCCTCTTGAAGACTGGGGGGGTTTCTGAGGGCCGCAGTAGCCTTCAGAAATATGCCAAGTGCTGCCTCTTCCAGGTTACTCCTCTTCCTGGCACTTTTTTGTGGAAGGCCGAGGAGAGGGACCTGGGATTCGGGCAGGCTACTGGGCCCGGCCACCTCCTGGCTGCCATTTTCCATGACCTCCTCCTGGCTGAGACTTTCCTGTGTATGAAAAAGGGACATTGTTTTCTTTTTTGGTTCATCAATCACACACAATTTTGAGCTCATGACTGTTGCAAATTGAATGTTAATAAATAGAAAAGACTATCATTCTGACCCCAGCATTTTTCAATCTTGTCCCAATCATTTGTGGCCACTACTGTCTATTGATATGTAAAACACTTTGTGAAATCAGAGATGAGTTATCAAAACTAACATATATTTAACATCATTAATTTGGAACCAGAAATATTTTGAAGAATGCTATACCTGACTTAAGCTGGGCCCCTCCACATGTTGCTGCCTGAAAGGCCCAGGTTGGTCGTTGGAAGCCTCAGCTGGGGGGGGGGGGGGCCTTGAAGGAAGACTGGAGAGTGCTGGCCTGCGTTCCCTCTGGTCTGACAGAAAATGCAGTCTGTCATAGTACTACAGCCTGGGTACATAAATTTCATCTGCTGCTCCTGATCTCAGGGAATCCTGGACCTTCTTGTGCTCCCTATTATAAGTGCTCCTCATGCCACCAACTTTGGACGTTAAATACTTTATGTCTGCCGTGGGGATCAACGGCTTCACAAATTCAAGCAGTTTCTCCAGCGCTACCTGCCTCTTTGTTGGATTATTATAAAACAGGTGGTTCACCTGCCACAGACGGGGCAGCTCCCTGAACATATCAATGACTATTCCTAGAAATTCCCTATAATTCCACATTTTCACAGCTCTTACTGTGAAGAAACCTTTCAGTATTTGGAGATGAAATCTCTTTTCCTCTAGACGTAAAGAGTGCTCCCTTGTCCTCTGTGTCGACTGTAAAGTGAATAACTCAACACCAAGTTCACTATATGGACCCCTTATATATTTGTACATGTTGATTATATCCCCCCTTAATCTCCTCTTCTCAAGAGTGAATCAATTCAGTTCCTCTAATCTTTCCTCATAGCTGAGCTCCTCCATGCCTCTTATCAGTTTGGTTGCCCTTCTCTGCACTTCCTCCAGTTCCCCAATATGCTTTTTGAGAACTGGTGCCCAAAACTGAACTGCATATTCCAGATGAGGCCTTACTAATGATTTGAACAGGGGCAAATTATATATCTATCTCTCTGGAGTCCATACCTCTCTTAATACAAGAAAGGACTTTGCTTGCTTTGTAAACCGCAGCTTGGCATTGCATGCCATTATTGAGCTTATGATCTACTAAAACCCCCAGATCCTTCTCCACTATGGAGTTGTACCCTATTATGTATGATGCATGCATATTCTTAGCCCCCAAGTGCATAACTTTGCATTTATCAACATTAAACCTCATCTGCCTTATAGTCGCCCAATTAGACATACATTGAGGTTGGCTTGTAAATTGGAGACATCCTGTAAGGACGTTATTCCACTGCATAGCTTGGTGTCATCTGCAAAGACAGAAATGTTACTTTTGATCCCAGACCCAATATAATTTATAAAGATATTAAAAAGTAAGTGTACACCACTGATAACCTTAGACCATTCAGAGTAAGAATCATTAACCACTACTCTCCGACAGAATTCTGTCTTTTAGCCAGTTTTCTATCCATTTACCTTTACATCTACCTATTTAACTGTATCGAATGCTTTTGCAAAATCCAAGTATACCACGTCCACTGCTACCCCTCTGTCCAAGGTTTTACTTACCTCTTCAGAAAAAGAAATCAGGTTTGTCTGACAACTTCTGTCTTTCATGAATCTATGCTGTCTGTTGCTTAAAATATTTTTTTCCTGCAAGAACTCGTCTGTATGGTCTTTTATTAATCTCTTCAGTATCTTCCCAACTATAGAAGTTCAACTAACAGGTCTATAGTTACTTGGTATAGACTTTGTTCTCTTTTTAAATATAGGCACCACATTGGCCCTGCACCAATCCAGGAGTACTATTCCTGTCATTAATGAGTCCCTAAAAATTAGATACAATGTCTTTGAAATTACAGAGCTCAATTCTTTTAGGATCCGTGGGTGGATGCCATCCGGTCCAGGTGCTTTAGCCACCTTTATTCTGTCTAAATATTTCTGGACCATATCACTTTTGAGCCATTGTGGATTTGGAGCTGTGTCACTACCGCCCCCATTATGGACATGAGCTCCCCCATGCTCCTTTGTATACACAGAGCTGAAGATATGATTTAATAAATTAGCCTTCTCTTTGTCCTCAGTCACCCACTCTAGATTATTTTGTAAAGGGCCTACATGCTCAGACTTGACCTTTTTACTATTAATATATTTGAATAATTTTTTGGGGTTTGTTCTACTATCTTTTGCAATCTGTCTTTCGTTATGAGTTTTTGCATCCTTGATTTCCTTTTTACATATTCTGTTATATTCTTTGTAACATTTAAATGACACTAGTGTTCCTTCATTTTTTATATTTTTATATTTTTTAAAAGCTCTTTTCTTATAGTTTATAGCTTTTATAACTTTGGCCGTGAGCCACATAGGTTTTTTTTTTTTAGCCTTTTAAACTTATTGCCCATGGGAATATACTTTTTTTTTTTTAAATCTTTTATTTATTTCATGACACAAGAAAAGACACAAACATACAACTTCCTCGGTCTGCCAATATACCTGAAATTATAATATCCACACTTCAACTGAAATTAGGTTCATTTCGTACCTCTGACCCATATATAATACTACCCCATGGGGGTAGAAATCACCTATTCTACTAAGTTCTAATTTCATCGGCCACCTAACCTTCTTGATTTCCTCTATCTTAAGGTCTACTCCCTCCGATTGTATCCCAGTACCTTCTTGTCTCAGATTTTCTCCCTTTTTTATTAACCCCAACAAAAAAATCTCCCGAAGAAAAAAAAAAAAAAAAAAAATTTAATATTATATATATATTATATTTTTAAAGAGAAAAAAAAAAAAAAAAAAGGGGGGGGGGGGTGGAAACAGAGGCCGTGGTCGCACTCTCAGCCAACTGCCCCTACCCTTATATTTTTCCTTTCCCCTATTCATTTTCTGTTTAAATTACCCGTGTTCTGTCAACTACATCGCCCTCAAACAGGATCCGTCCCTCATCAGAAAAGATATATATGTTCCAGGGTGTCCATGTTTTAATATATTGTTCCTTTTGGTGTCGTTTCATGAGGATTAATTCCTCCATTTTCTTAATTTCCTCCACTTTTTTAAACCACATCCCTATAGTGGGTGCCTGTGTGGATTTCCAGCATATGGGGATGCATGATTTGGCAGCATTAAGAAGGTGACACAGAACTAGCCTTTTATATGTTTTTCTAGGTATATTTGATATATGAAGCAAAAAAAGCGCCGGGTCAAATGGAATTGGAGTTTCCACGAGATTTTGGGCAATTTGATGTATCGTCTTCCAGTAATATTCTAATTTTGGGCATGTCCAGAATACATGGAGGATTGTTCCCTGGTCTTCTTGACATCTCCAACACTGATCCGTCAGTGATGGGTAAATTCTATGTAATTTTACCGGAGTTTGATACCATCTAGTCGCTACTTTATAATTGGTCTCTTGTATGTTAGTACTTATTGAGGTTCCGTGTATAAGGCTCATTATATTTTGCCGCTGTGACTCTGTAAACTTTTGTCCCATGTCTACCTCCCAGTCCATCAGGCATTGTAACTGTAAACCGCCGATAGGGTGTGTCGTAATGTCCCCCCTTTCGAGCATAGAGTTTCATATCTGGTAAGATTTGGACTAACAGTATCCAATGCCGGTAACGATCGTAGGAAGTCCGTTAATTGAAGAGCTCTCCAGTAGTCTAAACCATATGAATTTGTTCTGTTCATGAGTTCACTCATGGACAGCCAATTATTATTTAACATAAAGTGAGAGAGCTGGAAATATCCATTTTGTCTCATTGTCTGAAAGACTGGGTCTTGGATTCCTGGAGGAAATAAAGGATTCCCCAAAATTGGGTACACTAAGGAGTAAGCTGACGTAAGGGAGTATTTCCTAAATAATAGCTTGCATATCTGCAGCGTCATTCCTACTAATGGATGTTTTTTTATGTCCTTTGGCATTGCCGAGTTGCACCAAGGTGCCCTGGCAAGTAGGATATTGCACTGAGCCTGTTCCAATCTTGGCCAAAGTTTAATTCCTTGGTGGCGATTCCAGTCGATAAGCCTTGTTAAGTGTATCGCCTGTTGATATCTCCTTATATCAGGCACTGCCAGACCTCCATGTATTTTTTGGAGCATCAATTGTTGTCTGTTCAATTTGGGCGTTTATGAGCCCAGATAAAGTCAAAAAACGTTTTGGCCACCTGATCTAGAAATTTAGAAGGAATAAAGATCGGGAGAGCCTGCAGCAGGTATAGAAATTTGGGGAGTATACACATCTTGATAATGTTACACCTTCCTAGCCAAGAGTGTAATCCCGTCTTCCATTTATCAAGTAGCGCCCTCGTTTCTCTTAGCAAAGGTGGGAAATTTAACTCAAATAATTTAGATATTTTAGAAGGTATATATGTCCCCAAGTATCTTAGAGCTGTTGCTGTCCACTTAAATTTAAAGCTGGTCTGGAAATTTAAGAGCTCCGAATGTTTTATACCTACTCCCATTGCCTCCGATTTATTGAAGTTGATCTTCAAATTAGATAAGGTGCCATACTTATTAAATTCGCTAAGAAGTACCGGTAGAGAAATTATAGGATTTGTGAGTGAGAACATCATATCATCCGCGTATGCAGATATCTTCTGTTGGGTGTCCCCTATCGGCACTCCCCCTATGTCCGGATTTAACCAGGTCGTACATAAGAATGGCTCCAATGCCAGAGCAAATAGGAGTGGCGATAGGGGACAGCCTTGTCTCGTACCATTCTTAATCCTGATAGGCTCCGACAGAACCCCATTGGTTCTGACTCGAGCTGTAGGTTCAGAGTAAAGTGAGCCTATGCGGGCCATCATGACGTCCCCCATTCCCACATATCTTAACACTGCCATCATATATTGCCAATCGACCCTGTCGAAGGGCTTTTCTGCGTCGGTTCCTAGGAAGACACATGGGATTTGTTTACTGTTTACCACATGTAAAAGGTTTGTCACCTTGATTATATTATCTCTGGCCTCACGAGTGGGTACAAATCCCACCTGGTCCAGATGAATTAAGGTTGGGATATACTCTTGAATTCTGACAGCTATCATTTTGGTAAGTATTTTCAAGTCAGTGTTTAGCAGCGAAATTGGCCTGTAACTGCCGCATGCTGTAGGGTCCTTCCCCTCTTTGTGTATCACTGCAATATATGCCATAAGGGTGTCTTGGGGAAGCCTCGTGTCCGAGCCCAGATTGTTGAAAAACTTCACCATAAATTTACCGAGAGACGCTAACAAGGTTTTATAATAGACAATGGTATAGCTATCTGGGCCTGGAGCCTTTCCCTGTTTGATATACCCGATCGCTTTTTGGATCTCCTCTAATGTGAACGGTTCATCCAGTAATTTACTGACCTTGGATGTTAGTTTAGGCATTTGGGATTTCGCTAAGTATTCTTCTGTCTGGGTCAGTGGAGGGGGGTCTTTCTGTAGATTATATAAGGCTGAGTAATATCTTTGAAACTCTTCCACGATATCTTTCGGGAGGGAGCATTTCTGTCCATTTACCTTTACTATATGTGGTATATAGTTCCCGAGGACCTGTTCTCTTAAAGTCCTAGCTAGTACCTTTCCACATTTATTACCCAACTCATATGATACCCTACGACAGATCTGTATTTGCGCTTTTGCCCTAAATAGCATTAAGTCTACGACTTTTTTACGTAGAACTAATAATTCAGTCTCTAATGCGGCTGTTTGAGCGTGCTTATATTGTGCTTCCACTAACTTTAATTAATTCAGAAGAAAGGTCAATTGTTTAGTGCGTTGTTTTTTTATACGAGAGCCATGCTTAATAAGTATCCCCCTAATTACTGCCTTATGTGCCTCCCATACCATATTGGTATTGCTGTCAGGAGTATCATTCATTAAAAAGAAGGACTCTAGTTCTCTTGTCACCTCTTCCCTTACTTCTCCATCCTGTAATAAACTCTCATTTAGTCTCCAGGTTCTTGTTCTGGAGACTAAATGGTCAGTTAATGCATATGATAATTGAATTGGCGCATGATCTGACCATGTAATATGATCGATTGAAACCTCTCGAACCGCTTGCAATTGAAAGTGAGGGATAAGAAAATAGTCAATTCTAGAATATTGTTTATGTGGGTTAGAATAAAAAGTATAATCCCTCTCATGGAGAATGCGCCATATGTCTATCAGCTGTGCTTTATGTAGCGCTCTGGATATTCGTTTCCGTGCACTAATAGGTATCGAGGAGCTTCCCGAGGAGGTATCTTCAGATGGTATTAATGGTATATTAAAATCACCGCCAAGTATAAGTTGACCCTTTGTAAATTCATTCAGTATGTCTAATGTTTGAGTAATAAAAGTCTCCTGATGGGAATTAGGCGCGTATATACTGGCTAGTGTTACCTCCATGCTGCCAATCATACCTCTTAAGAATAGATACCGTCCCCTTGAGTCTGCTTTTTCCTCCACACAGGTCCATGGTACCTTAGATGAAATTATTATAGACACCCCACATGTTTTAGTGAACTTGTTAGTGGAATGGTAAACTACTGGAAAAAATCTACTTTTCAAGACTGGTAACTTACCATCCTTGAAGTGCGTCTCCTGGATGAAGGCGATGTCCGACTTCTTCCGGTGTAGGTCTGCCATAAGCATACGTCTTTTTTCGGGGACATTGAGTCCCTTAGCGTTCAGCGAGAGTACGTTCACCACCTCCATTCCTTAACTCTAATCCCCCCCCCCTAAAAAAAAAAACCCCCAGAGAGATAGCCCACTTTAAGTGGGAAACAGTTCTATGAGAACAGCAACATTTTTGCTATTGCGCTCTCCAGTTCTCCACTGAAAAAAGAGCACTTATCTATGTGGGGGTGTAGTCAAAGAGCGCCAAGCTCGGACCCCCGGCCTCCCCCGCCACACCACAGGAAGTCAACTCTAACACACTACTATGATTCAGGACGGCCCATCCCCTTTTATATGTCTCAATATCTTCATTATTTGCCCTTATCCCCTCATCCCCCTCCCTCCGATCCGCCTCCCCGCCCCCCCCCCCCCCTTGCAGAATGCCTCGTATAGGCTTGGGGAGTTGATTCCTCTTCTCACCCCTATCTATATAGACATATTATATCACCGATGCTTGTACTCAAAATACCATAAGAAAAGAAAAAAAACCTCACGTACAAAATCACTGACCCAGTTAAACACACCAGACGCCAAAGGGAGAGGTGGAGGAGACCGGAAGATACCTATAGTGTTTCTTGCACTGATACCTCCCTCTCTTCCTCTTCCCTCTCCTATAAAAGCATATATTCACCTCAAGTGTTACTCCAAAATAATTCAAATCTATGTGTGTGATACCCTCCCCCCATTGTAAAGGGGGGGGGGGGGTATTTTCCCCCCTTCGAAAAAAGAGAGAGAAAATAATAAAAAAAAAAAAAAAAAAAGAACACCTGTGTGTTACCTAGTGTGATTAGTAATCTCTACTATCTCTGCTATCCCTGCCCCTAATTGGTGTGCTATTATGCTTTATTCCTACCCTCTTGTTTCCCCTCTTGCGTGTCTATACCCCTATAGGTGTTTCACATTTAAATTTATGTGCCCATCCATCCTCCCCCCCCCCCCCACGTGTCCTCTGCCAGCTCCTTTTACTGGGTGACAGGTTCCTACACTCTAACCCTCTCACCACGTGTTTCATTTTGTGTGAATGCACATCAGGTGCTCCCCCTCTTGGTTTATGTTGACCCCAACCCCAGTGATAAATAGAGGTGGATATATGCTTTCTATATAAATTATAATTTGTCTATTCAAGAGTACCTCCACGCCGAGCGCTTCGCTCGAACTGTGTTCAGTGAGACATCAGTGCATAGCCGCTTATTGTGGCTATTTCCTGAGACTTTCTTATTTATTAATTATTCCTCACCTCTCCAAGCCACTCCCCTTGCCCACGAGTATTTGCCATACCCGTTTTTGTTTTGTCATAAGATTACTCTTGTTTCGTATTTCTTCCCTTTCCTCCTCTCCCCCCCCTCCCTCCCCATCCCCGGATCCTCCGATCTCCTCCACCTCATTAAGAGGGCGCTCTCGACCTCCTGATACATTTTATCATCCATACTAGCTGCCCTACTTTCTCCCCTATACATTTCTGCTCGTGCCTGTATAAATATACATATACCAGATTGAGTACGTTGATGCATTTACCTTCTATTATCTAGATATACATCTACAATCCTATCCAGAAATGCAATCATGTCCCGGGGTAGAGGGGGGCTATCCAAGAAGAGGGGAGAGAAGGCCAGAAACAAACAAAAAAAAAAAGAGGGGGGGGACCCGGGATGTTCCTTTAAATATAGATATATGGGCCATTTATTTGACTCTTATTTTAGGTTATTAGCCCTATTCCTGTGACCAACCACCAGGTTCCAAAAAAAAAAAAAGGAGAAATAGGGACATTTCCTCTCTTCACGCTCTCTCCTCTCCGTTTCTCCCCTATCCCGTTTCCCCCCAGAGAGGGAAAAAAAAAAAGAAGGGAAAGAGAACCTAAGGGAGGGAGGAGGGGGGCAAAATCTAAGTACTAGAGAAGGGGGGGAAAACTCAGGAGCAAGACACAGGAAAGAGCCGCGACACATTAAATGTTATTCCCCTATTGTTCATTTCAGATCTAGTTCTTATACTGGGATTTGACCATCCCTAACTGTCGGCTCTACATTGCCGGTCCCTTTTGTAGATAATCTTCTAGAGCCCCTCCTGGGTCTCTGTATGCGAGTTAGCTGTTGGTTATGTGTAGTAGACAGACCCGGCCGGGCAGACGATCTAGGAATGTTCTGGAGCCAGTCCTGCACTTGTATTGGTTCTACATCCATGAAGGTATAGAGAGCTGGGAGATCTGCTGGAGAGCATAGGGTATAGAATGATTGTGCTTTATTAAAAGTTACCGCAAATGGGTATCTCCATCTATAGGTGATATCTTGGCGTCTAGCTAAATCCAAAATTGGTCGTAATATAGCTCGCCTTTGCAATGTTGCTCTTGATATATCTGGTAAAATCCTTACCACCATCCCATCCAGTTCTACGTCTCCATGTTCCCACGCTCTATTAAGAATAAGTTCTTTCTGCTGGTATCGGTGCACCCTGCAAATAACATTGCGTGGTCTATCTGCCTCTAGGGGCCTTGGTCCTGGGGTTCTATGTACTCTGTCTAGCTCCAAAGCATCTGGTGCGGCTCCCAGTACCTTATGGAAGATTGCTATCACTGTCCCTGCCAGTGATTCGATTTCGATATTCTCCGGGATCCCCCGTAGGCGCAGATTATTGCGGCGGCTGCGATCTTCCAATTCCTCCAAGTGGATCTGTATATTATTTGTTATGATTGTCTGTGAGGATTGAGTCTGTTCCAGAGCTAACACTCTAGTTTCTAATAGGGAACTTGAAGCCTCCCCACATTCTACCCGGCCAGATAAAGTCTGTATTTCTGACCTTATTTCCTTAATATCCCTGCTATGAGCCTCCTCTATACGTATAATCATGGCTTCAATATCAGCCTTAGTAGGGAGAGCCTGTAGCAGGGACATCAGAACCATCTCCATGTTGTTCTGACTACCCAGTGGGCCCGCCATGTTCAGCCCTGTGTACCCCAGGTTCTCAGAGGATCTACCAGGAGCGGAGGAGGTGGTAGCAGCAGTAGTGATTTCACCTATGGGACATTCAGTCTTGCTCTTATAGCTATGGCCACGTGGGGTATTCCCCGGCTGGGGATACTGCTGCTGCTCCAAGTCTAATGGAGAGATATGCGGTGGTGTAAAAGGGATAGTGATACTCTCACCTGGTCGCAGTCCGCTCATGGTCCCTGTATGTGTATCTGGTGGTTGCATTCGCTGCTCCGGAGGAGATTTTCTTGTTAAAAGTTTTTATTAAGCATTAAACAATAAACAGGTGTACATACTTCTTAAGCTTAAAGAAATAACAGAATTATATCTTACGATATTTAGAGATACATATGTGGAATGAATTGTACAACACAAGTATTTCCATGTGATTGCAAAAATTTACACACATTTTGGTAAGAAGAAATAAATTCAGTTATAAATAAGGAATTGAAACGTGAATGCGTATCACTTTTTGTGTGTTTAAACTTAAATGAGTAATTGAAGTCAAAATAAGTAAGAACTCTCATTAGTTGAATTTTATATACCTAAGCTGTAGAAAAGAAAAATTCGTTTTGGAGATAGGTACATAGGTGTCGTCTGGGAAGATGATAGGGGTGAAATCGTTTTATATGATAGTCTGAATATTATTTATAATATGAATTATATAGTTTTAGCAAAAGTTAAATAGGTAAAGGTAAGAAAATGTACATCTAGTACTTCTTATTGTAAGATCAAATATCCTGGGAATATAGGGAGAAAGGAGGGGGATAGTCAGGAGTGTTAAAAGGGTACTTTGTAAGGACGCTCCAGGGGACCAGGGTATAACTAGGGGTGACCCTTCACATATTATGGTGAGGGAGGGTTACCCTGTAGTATTGAGGGATCATTCTGTAGGTCCCGAAAATCCTGAGATTCGGTAAAATGAATCCAACAAGACCAGGTTACAAGAAATTGTGTTTGTGTTTCTCTAGATTGGTGGATTATTTCTTCCATGTGTACTGTTTTTTGAAGGCGGGTGAACCAGTCTTTCACAGTTGGTGGAAGTGTGGATCGCCAATTCCTTGGAATACACATGTTTGCAGCAGCTACCATGTGCATCTGTAGGGAATGTAAGTAGGTGCGTTTTGTGCATGCTGGGTAGTGTAAGAGGAATTGTGCTGGGGAGTAGTCTAGTTTGTGTGTTGTTACCATTTGTATCACTTTATGAACGATCGCCCAGAAAGGTTGAATTTTACTACAATGCCACCATATATGCAAGAGAGTTCCAGTCTCAGTACAACATCTCCAACATATTGGGGAAAGTGATGGGTAAATTTTATGTAATTTAGATGGAGTATTATACCATCTAGATAATATTTTGAACGCATTCTCTTGCACGCAAACATTTAGGGAACCCTTATGGGCGATCGTATAGATAAATTCCCATTGATTGTTGGGTATATGTAGGGAGAGGTCTTTTTTCCATCGTTCAATGTTAACCTGGTTCTGTGGTGGATGTTGGGGGAATAGTATAGCGTATGAAAAGGAAATTAGGTGACGTTGGGGTTCCGTTTTAAGGCACATATCTTCGAATGGAGTGATAGGTCTGGACCATTCTGCAACGGCTGCTTGCGAGTTCAAAAAATGTTTAATTTGTATAAAGGACCAATAGGGCAGCATCTTAGGTTTGAGTATTTCGGAAAGGTCTGAAAATGAGAGAAGTTTATTATCCTTATAAAAATGCATGGTGCGAATGTTGTCAGACGGCCATAAATCTCTCAGATAGCAGGCCTTCATTCCAGAGGGAAACAAAGGATTCCATCTGAGAGGGGTTAAAGGGCCATTAGTATCTGAGATCTTATATTTAGTACACGCTTGCTTGAAGACACGTAATGTGGGTAAGATTAAGGGGTGGTCCTTATAGTATTTGGATATTTTTGGGAAATGTAACCAAGGGGTTTGAGCTAAGGGTACCGGGGAGAAATGATTTTCTATTCTGACCCAATCTTTAACTGAGGTATGGACATTCCAGTCTACAACTCTAGTAAGGTGACTTGCTATCTGATACTTACGAATGTCGGGTATTCCCAATCCTCCTCGTACTTTTGGGGAGGTAAGTTTACTATAATTTAGTCTAGGGCGAGTAGAACCCCAGATAAATTTTGTACAAATTTGTCTAAAGGATGTGAAAAAAGACGGTGGGATATGGACAGGTACTGTTTGGAGAATATATAGAAATCTCGGCAGAACGTTCATTTTGATAATGGACGCTCTACCAAACCAAGAAAAAAGGCCCGTTGACCATTTCTTAAAGTCTTCAGTAATGTTTTGCAACAAAGGCTGGTAATTAGCTGAATATAAGTCTGATAGTGAAGCAGTTATTTTAATGCCTAGGTAGGTTAGATATTTATTATCCCATTTAAAAGGAAAATTGTGCTGACATTGTTCACATTGTCTCAAGGGGAGTGAGATGTTTAAAGCTGTAGACTTTGCAAGATTTATTTGTAAATTTGATATGGATTTAAAATGTTCTAATGTTTTAAAAAGGTTGGGTAGCGTGATCAGTGGTTCAGAGAGAAATAAGAGTACGTCATCTGCAAAAGCAGCTGTCTTATATGTATTACCTTTTATTTCAATTCCCTTAATGTTAGGATTCTCTCTAATATTCCTCAGTAGGGGTTCCATAGTTAAGATAAAAATCAACGGGGATAGAGGGCAGCCCTGACGTGTACCGTTGGAGACGGAGAAGGCGTTTGACAGGTGACCATTAACCCTAACCCGAGCCGTGGGTGTGGAGTAAAGCATGAGTATAAAATTAAGCATGCGTTCTGGTAAACCTATATGCTTCAAAGTTTCAGTCATATAATCCCAGGCCACCCTGTCAAACGCCTTCTCCGCGTCCAAGGATAAAAAGAATCCTTTTTTTTTTCGAAGAGACAAGCCAGTGATAAATATTTATTGCTTTCAGGGTATTGTCCCTTGCCTCCCTTCCTGGAACAAACCCTACTTGGTCAAGGTGAATTAGGTCAGGAATCAAGGGAAGTAGTCTGTTAGCTAATATTTTGGCATACCATTTTAGATCAACATTTAATAGGGAGATAGGCCTATAATTTGTCACCAAGCATGGATCCTTTCCTGGTTTTGGAATAACTGATATATGAGCTGTTAATAGATCTCTTGGGGGTTTCGTTAGTGTAGCATATGTATTAAAGGTAGATATGAAAAAAGGAGTTAAAATATAATTATAAGCCTTATAATATCCTACTGTCAAGCCATCTGGCCCTGGGCATTTACCTGTTTTTAAGGATTTTAGTGCGTTCTCTGTTTCCTCTAAAGTGATTGGTTTGTCGAGTATTTGACGGTTTAAGTCTGATATAGGGGATGGACTATATTGATTGAGAAAGTCTGTTATAATTGACTTTCTATCTGGATTGCCTGTACGTGAATTTGTGTCAGTTTGGTTATATAGTTTGGTATAATACTGTACAAATTGATCAGCTATGTCTGGTGTGGATGAGACCTTCTTGCCTTTAGTATCTGTAAGGGTGTGAATCGTGTTAGCAGATCTCTTCGATCTTAAGGCCCTAGCGAGCATTTTACCAGCCTTGTTGCCAAACTCATAAAACGTTTTTTGGCGTAGGATAAAGGATCGTTTCGTTTGTTTGTCCAGCATTTCCATTAATTGTTTTCTGAGGGTTATCAAGGAGGTTAGTGTATCTTGGGCAAGAGTTTGTTTATGTACCTTTTCTAATTTATAGATTTTGTTAGTCAGATCGTTAAAGAGTTTTTGTTGTAGTTTACGTCTCTTAGCAGCAGCCGCTATGAGGATACCCCTAACAACACATTTATGTGCTTCCCAATGAATTGGTGGTGAAGTATCGGAGGCTGAGTTATTTATAAAGTATTGTTTTAGGCAGTTTTCTATTTCACTATTAATAGATTCATCTGTGAGGAGGGATGGATCAAGTTTCCAAGTACGGGTTTTGGGTAACACATCCGAGAAAGGCTAGACAAATAGATATCGGATGGTGATCTGATAGGTACATGGGGTCAATCGAGGTTGAGAGAAGAAAGGGTAAATCGGATTGAGTAATGAAAAAATAATCTATCCTAGAGTATTTGTCATGGGGATTAGAGTAAAATGTAAAATCTTTGCAATCGGGGAATAAAGTACGCCAGGAATCATGTAAGAATAAAGATTGTAGTTCACCTTTAATTGCTTTAAGAGCAGAGTATGGGATGGATGATAAACCATTAGACGTGTCTAGTATGGGGTTCATGGGAATGTTAAAGTCCCCTCCTAATATCAATGTGCCTTCTTGAAAATCAGCAAGGCGTCTGGTAATTTCCCGAAAAAAGGATACCTGACCGGAATTTGGGGCGTATATATTGGCCAGCGTGATCTGCTTGCCTTTCAAAGTTCCTTTTAGAAAGAGGAATCTGCCTGCTTTGTCAATCAAAGAATCTGTAATAAGCATAGGGTTATGTTTTGCTAGTATAATGGATACTCCTTTAGTTTTGGACATGGGATTTGTGGCGTGATAAGCTATAGGGTAATGTATATTGTATAGTTTTGGAGTGGAATCTCCCCTAAAGTGTGTCTCTTGGACAAAAATTATGTCTGCTCGGTTGCGTTTCATAGTCGTTAATAGCTGGGATCTTTTTTCCGGCACATTCAAGCCTTTTGCATTGAGAGAAATAATTTTGAGTAGGGTATTCGATAATGTAGGGTTTGAAGGAGCCATTTTTCTTTATATGTGAACTTCGGTTTATCTGTTGTCAAAAAGGAGGTCAAGAAGATAAAAGAAGTATATGTATATGTACAATACAACAGAATTATGTACTTCCTTATAGTAGGAAAGTGACTGGTCCCCTGGAGCGTCCTGTGAGGGGTTAAGGGTAGAGTCAAGGTAATGTAGGGGGGTATTAGACTAGGCCTTAGGGTAAGGTTAGGGATTATCAAGGGGGAACCGGTGGTAGGCGAGGACCTGCTCGCCTACTACAAAGGGATGGTTAGGGTACCGGTGAGAGTCAGTGGTATACAGGTTTTAGAAATTCGCCGTGTTACCAATAAAAGTAGCACCACTCTTTGGGGGTCAACTAGGATGAGAATAGACGGTTTATAAGACTCTGTAATACATCCCGTCAGACCGTAGACCCTCAATAAGAAATGACAATCTAAATGGTAAGTAAGTAAGGGGAAGTTAGTTATAAGTAGAGACATGGGTTCACTATATAGAAGGTAAAGATATTATTGGACCTGAAGTCCTTCAGGCAATGAGAACCAAGAAAATCGTGTATGATGTTGAGGATAGCATGGAGAAAAGTACTGAACTGAGTGTGGTGTGTCAGAGGCCTAAGGGCGTATACAACATGGAGATAATTCTCCTATAAAGGGAGTATATTTATGTGGTATTGGAAGAATAAAGTAGATGAACTAAGATCCAAACATTGTATCATCATGGTTGGAAGTTAGCAACAGGTTCTCCGCATAAAACATAAACATGCGATGACCACTAAGGGATAAAAGAAAAAAAAAAAAAAAAAAAAGGGGATTCTAAACCTATATTTATGTATACACACATATATGCACACATATATATATACCCATACATGTACACATCTAAACATAAGACATTAATAACCGTCAATAAGTTTCAGCATGAGTTCTTCTTGTGTTAAGTAAGGTAATATGTGGGCCTAAACGAGTGCTTACGGTCTTATAAGGTAGATTGTATCTTTAAAGGGGGGGGGGAACCCCCACATACAAACCTCCCTCCCCCAACCCATCTTTTCTCCAAAAAGAAACTTATCAATGTATTTGAACTGTCTAATAGTTCAAGGGCATTTAGGGATTCCCATTTATACCCCAAATCTCCTATCCTAAATTATTCTCCATAACAAAGGATAGACAGTTAACAAATGTGTTTGAGTCTCATATAGCCCATACCTTCATTTATATTAACTAAGCCATTACCACAATGAGCTTATTCCTTGCTAGATGGTAAAAGCAATAAGAATGTATCATAAATCAAATCATGGGTGAATAAATAAGACCATATGAAACATATATCCATCCGCACACTTTGCCTATATAATACTACCAGCAAAAGTAATAGGGTGTTTGAGCTGTATAGTGGAATAATGGGATTTGGGGAATTTCATGCATTCCCCAAAGCTTCTATCCACTCTACTGTTTGGAAAAATTGTATATAATTGTGCTGCGTTCACATTTAATTTGTCTCTTCATTTATACAAACTAAGCTTATATACCAGTGTATCTGTTACTGACTAAGAATTAAATGAAATAATTGTGTAACAAAACCAGTACCATGAGTGGATGGTCATGACCATATAGAGTACTTCGTTTTCAGTCTCGTGTCAAGCATTCAATGGTATCTGGAGAGCTGTCATTTTCTTGGAGAATGAAGAGGAGATATCCTGCAAACAAGTCAAACACAAACAAAACAAAACAAAACCAAAAAAAAAAAAAAAAAAAAAGGGAGGGGACCCTCATTTTGTGGAAAGATGTATCATGGAAGAAGATCAAGTAGTTGATTCTACTAAGATGATTTAGTAAACTATACTGATATAGTATAAGTAACTAGTGATCTCTGCGGGCTCTCCTTGGAAGTGGAGCTGATGTGGGACTGACTGATTGTAGAGGCGGTGTAGCATTCACATTCCTCCTTGAGGTTGATGGAGATCTGCGTCTTCTGAAATGTGAGGCCTGCGTTTCCATTTGGTCTGTTCCGCGTGGTTGGATGGAGAAGTTTGACAGTGGAAAGTCAGAATACCAATTAGGTACAGGGGTATACGGGATGTCAAGAATTTGACAGAATGAATCTAGGTCTTCAGGGACCCTTAAAATGGCTGTGCGCCCTTGATTAGTGGCTGCAAGGGCAAAGGGAAATTTCCAGCGATATGGTATATTTTTGGATTGAAGTATTTCTAATAGTGGGCGTAGATCTTTCCTGTGCCTGAGGGTTATTGCAGATAGGTCTTGATATATAGATATTCTATGGCCCTCATATTCAGTCGTGCGTTTAATTCTGGCCTGTTTTAAGATATCTTCCTTCAGCCTGTAGTCATTAATAAAGCAAATGACATCTCTGGGAGGGTCTGTATCCCTTCCTTTAGGTCTAAGAGCCCTATGTATGCGATCCATGTTAATGACTTCAATACACTGACTTTCCAATAACTGACTAAAGATGGCTGATACTGTGGCATGCAGCTGGGTATTATCCACACTCTCAGGGAGGCCTCTCACTCTTAAGTTTTGGCGTCTTCCCCTATTCTCGAGGTCTTCGACATGTCTTTGAATGTCCCTTAATTGCATAGTGTGTGTGCTTACCGTGGCCGTCACTTTCCTTAGTACCGAATTGTGTACGTTCGTTTTTTGTTCCACATCCTGCATCCTTCCCGCCATTGCCTGTAGTTCCTGCCTTAGGTCTGTCATGGCTGCGGTGAAGGTATCCTTGATGTCATTTGCCACAGCACGTAGATCTTGCAAGGTAGGATGTTGTGAAGTACCAGGCATAGCCTCAGGAGGAGTCATGGACGGAGTGAGTGTAATGCCGCTCTGCGCCTGTGAGGCGGCTGAGGTATTCGCCGCCATATTGGATCTCTGAGGCCTGGAGAGCTCCGGGACGCCGCGGCTGCTCTGGTCCCCGGTTCGCCTCGGGGATCTAGAACGGGATGCCGAAGAGGTGCGGGAGGCAGTCCCCATGCTCGGTGAGTCTTTTTTAAGTGCTGGTTCCCCGTTCAGGCTAGAGAGGGGCCACGGTCTGACGGAGCGCTCGGTTTAAGCGGCCATCTCTCCTCACGGCTAGCCACGCCCCCCCCCCGGAGGAGATTTTATTCCCGATTTGCTTTCTATGTCCCTAAATTATGTAACATTGTATAAACCTTAAGGCTACAGCAATTGCTCATATCCCTAGATGTATATTTTCTGAGCCAATGTATCTATATATGCTGCACAAACGTGCACAATATGGTTGTGTAACACTGCTTAAAAAGGACTTTTGCTCATGAAACTTTGTTATTTCAGCATATTTTTGAGCCAAACCTATCAATCTCCTGAAGAAACTCCATTGAGTGAAACATGTCGAGTATGGCGAAGCTCCACACAATTTTTCGTCTGATTTAACACATATGTCTGTAATGTATGGATATAATATTTGTGTCCTTTTCTATATCTTTATCCTATTTTGAATAATAAAAATTTCTATTTTTATATACATCTTCTTAATTCATTGTGTACCCCACTCAAACCCAGATACCGCTAACAAAAAATCCCGGAGGCTTGTGGCCTCGTTTCTTCCCCTTTAAACATATGCTCCGGAGGAGAGTTAAGAGTTACTGCCAAGCGCTGATCGGCTCCGTCCTTTCCTGATCCTCCTGAGGCCGTCACTGACCGTGTGTGCTGCGTGTACTGCGTACGCTGCTGACCGTACGGGGGAGGGGAAGGATCCGTCACTCTGACTGGAGAGAGGGCAGGCTCGTTGTTCACCTCGATTCCGCTCCGGGCTGCCGCTTCCGTATTCACCTGCATACACTGCTGCGCTGTATCAGACGGAGAGATCCGCCCTCCACCACCCGTGCTGGATCTATCTGGAGCTGTTGCTACCACCTCTGATATCCGCCGTTCTAGTTCCGATGCAGGAGTACAGAGAGTGGAGATATGAGGCCAGGATGCAGGTATAGTTGTTCCGCTGTGTAGGCAGGGTCCCCGTCCTGTTGAATCATCTACTCCCGGTGTCCGATGTTGTTGTTCTCGGAGGAATTTTCTTATACCACTCTGAGACGCTGAGGGTTTGGTCACAGATCTGGTCTTGTACCTTTTACTGGTTGACATGCCGTGCTCAGACAATGAGAATCCTTCTCATTCGTGGCGGGTTAGCTGGGGAGGCCAGGAGCTCCTCTGATGTTCCTCCTCACTCAGCCATCACCGGGAATATACTTTGCAGTGAGTTCACAAACAGTCTTTTTGAAGAATTCCCATTTCTGTTCTGTGCCCATTGATGCCAATATTCTTTCCCAGTCTAAGTCCAGGAGAGCAGCCCTCATCCTTGGAAAATTTGCTCTCTTGAAATTAAGTGTTTTTATCTTTCCCGTATGTGATATTTGCTTACAGCTAACATCAAATTAAATCATGTTATGGTCACTGCTACCCAGGTATTCCTTTATCTGAACATTAGTAATACGCTCTTCATGGTTTGAGATTACCAGGTCCAACAGAGCATAATTCCTAGTTGGGGCTTCAATAAACTGTACCATAAAATTGTCCTGTAATAGGTTTATAAATTGTTGCCCTTTAACTGTCCCAGCCATGCCATTACTCCAGTCAATTTCTGGGTAGTTAAAATCCCCCCATTAATATCACCGTCCCTGCCCTTGCAGCCCTTGCAGCCCTTTACATCTGTTCAAGGAGCTGAGTCTCCACCTTCTCATTAACATTGGGTGGTCTATAACAAACTCCAATGATTAACTTTGAACTACGCACATCTGTATGCAGTTCCACCTATAATGCTTCAGACTCATCACACTCTCCATCCACTGTCTCCACACCAAAACCCTTTTCTAACGCACATGTGAATGTGCTTTGAGTAAAATGTTTTCTACTCAACAATGGGTGGCTTCTTCTTTCAATGCTCAATAGCAATATTTGTAGTAAGTTGGTGTTTACAGTGACAATGGGTGTTATTTATTAAAGGCAACTCCACTTTGCACTACAAGTGCACTTTTGCAGTGCAAAGTGGAATTTCCTTTAGTAAATAACACCCACAGTGCTTTATAATTTGCCACAATCAGGCCATTTTCGTGACTCCACAAAATTCATTCATGGTGCTGAAAATTATGAATATTTTTGTCAGTAATGCATTACATACATTAACAACAAAAACAAGGTGTGTGTAGCAGACCCACAACATAATAATAGTGCGCTGAAGAAGAGATTGTCACCACATGTATCAAATAAATTACATTTGCACTATTGAATAAAATGTCCAAAAAGAAAAGCCCATTGGAGAACCTAGGAGACAGCTAAAAGAAACCCAGGCAGTAAATCAAAGGAAATCTTCTTTCAGTTTAAGTTCAAAAATTTAGGATAAAATTATTCTTAAACGGTTTCTGGCATAGCAATGGCCCCCCACCCGCAAAGTACTCAACATACTTCTATCTTACTTCGCGGGCGCTTTGGGGGGCAAGCCAGAACGGCCAGCTTCAAGCGCCGTCAGGGTTTCTTCTTGAAGTCCGGCCTCAGGCCCAACTGAGGCAACATAGTTCATTGAATTTCTCCTTAAAGAGTTGTGTAGAATGCAGCATACAAGGATTATCTGGTTAGGTTTATATTCCGCCATGTTGATTGGCGTAAGGAATAGGCGGAACCGGCTTGCCATTATTGCAAAAGCGTTCTCCACCACTCTTCTGGCTCTGGCCAGATGGTAGTTATAAACCAGTGTTTCTCAACTCCAGTCCTCAAGGCCCCCCAACAGGTCCTGTTTTCAGGATTTCCCTCAGATGAAACAGCTGTGGTAATTACTACGGCAGTGAAACTGATCAAATCACCTGTGCAAAATAATGGAAAGCCAGAAAACATGACCTGTTGGGGGGCCTTGAGGACTGGAGTTGAGAAACACTGTTATAAACCTTCTGGCCCGGGGGGAGGGTCCTCATGGCTTCAAAACGGCCGGCTGGTCAAAACAAACTAACAGAAAGCACTGAAAAACAAAGGCCGGAGCTGAAAATCAGAAACGAGCAGACAAGAACTCACTTTGTCCAATCACCCGCCGGTCACATGTAAACAAGGAAGTGCCGGCAATCGGCTCTCCTCGCCTCACACTGACAGAGTGTGTGGCGAGGAGAGCCTATCAGCGCCATCTCCACGGAGGGGGACTGATCATTACAATATAGCAATACAGTGTCACCATATAGTGCCCACCAATACCAGCAATCAGTGCCCACCAGTGGCAGCAATCAGTGCCACCAATCAGTGCCCATTAGCTATGCCAGTCAGTGCTGCCTATCAGTGCTGCCCATCAATGCCAATCACTGCTGTCGATCAATGCCCATCAGTGTCGCCCATCAGTTCCACCCATCCATGCCCATTAGTGCCGGCTATCCATGCCGCCTATCCGTGCTGCCTATCAGTGCCCACCAGTGCCCGAAAAAGGACATGGGGGACCAGAGGAGGAGCCAGGAAGGACGCAGGGGGACCTGGAGGAGGACACAGAGGGGGACCCCGAGGATAAAATGGATTGGGACCCGGAGGATGACACAGAGAGCCAGGGAGAATGCAGGGGCACCCCGAGGAGGACATGGGGAGCACATAGGGGGACAGCTCGGGGGGTAATCGGTGTGATGGTGGGGGCAGTTACAAGCACCGATCTCCCTGACAGCCGCGGGAGCGAGAGGAGGAGAAGCGGCTGTCAGAAAAGCTATACAGGGAAATCGGTGCTTGTAACTGCCCCCACCACCGCACCGATCACCCCTGAGGCTGCCTAAGTATCGGGTCAAGCATCGGAGCATTTGCACCAGTACAAATACTGGTGCAAATGCTCTGTATTGGTGCAACCCTAGTTCTAACTACATGTGCCACATGACCATGGTTTAAAAAAAACAAAAACATTGCTTCATTGTAGAAAGAGCTTGTTTTTACTAAATGACTTGACTATGCATCCAGGATCAACCTTTCGTCATTGACTTTTCTGGTGAAGCGCCAAATTCATGGTTCCATCAATTATGGCAAGTCGTCCAGGTCCCGGAGCTGCAAAGCAGCCCCAAACCATCACACGCCCAACACCATGTTTGCCTGTTGGTATGATGTTCTTTTTATGAAATGCTGTGTTAGTTTTACGCTAGATGTAACGGGACGCACATCTTCCAAAAAGTTAAACTTTTGTCTCATCGGTCCACAGAATATTTGCCCAAAGTCTTGCAGATAATCAAGATGTTTTTTGCAAATGTGAGAAAAGCCTTTGTGTCCTTTTTGGTCAGCAGTGGCTTTCGCCTTGGAACTTTCCCATGGATGCCATTTTTTCTCAGTGTCTTTCATATTGTTGAATCATGAACACTGACCTTAAAGTGGTTGTTAAGCCACTCTAACATCTTTATACTCCTTCAGCCAGAGGCGTACTAAGTAGGAGGCGGTGGGTGCGGGCCGCCCCGGGTACCACACACTGGGGGGGTGTCAAGCCGGCACCCCCCTCCGCGATTGAAGCGGTGGCAGCGCCGTGGGATCATGCAGATGCAAGGGGGAGGGGGTGTGTGAGGGGTGCAGGGTGACAACGCTGCACGTACCATCCCCTCCTCTCGCGGCCGTGGGCTGTCTGTGTGTGCGATCCCAGGTGTCACACAGGCACAGCCGAGCAGCCGCCTCCCCCTCCTCTCTGTTTGTGTAAACAGAGAGGAGGGGGATCTGCTGAGCATGTGCCGCCGTGCTGATCTGAGGTACTGAATTACTGAATGGGGGGGGGTCTGCACTGAACGGGGGCTAGACTGAAGAGGGGGGGCTAGACTGAAGGGGGGCTGCACTGAAGAGGGGGGCTAGACTGAAGAGGGGGGCTGCACTGATAGGGGGGCTACACTGGAGGGGGGCTAGACTGAAGAGGGGGGCTTCACTGATAAGGGGGGGCTGCACTGAAGAGGGGGGCTACACTGGAGGGGGGCTACACTGAAGAGAGGGGGCTGCACTGAAGAGGGGAGCTACATTGGAGGGGGGGCTAGACTGAAGTGGGGGCTGCACTGAAGGAGGGGGGGCTAGACTGAAGTGGGGGCTGCACTGAAGGAGGGGCGGCTGCACTAAGAGGGGGGGCTAGACTGAAGAGGGGGGCTGCACTGATAAGGGGGGGCTAGACTGAAGAGGGGGGCTAGACTTAAGAGGGGGGCTGCACTGAAGAAGGGGGGCTGCACTAAAGGGGGGCTGCACTGAAGAGGGGGGCTACACTGGAGGGGGGCTTGCACTGAAGGGGGAGTCTGTGTAACATGCAGGGGGTCCAGAGCTGCAAGGGGCTGTGTAATGTAAAGGGGCCCAGAGGTGCAGGGGGATGTGTAATGTAAAGGGGCCCGGAGGATCAGGGTGTTGTGTAATGTAAAGGGGTCCAGAGGATCAGGGTGTTGTGTAACGTAAAGGGGTCCAGAGGATCAGGATGTTGTGTAATGTAAAGGGGCCCAGAGGATCAGGGTGTTGTGTAATGTAAAGGGGTCCAGAGATGCAGGGTGCTGTGTAATGTAAAGTGGTACAGTTGCTGTGTAATGTAAAGGAGTCCAGATGTGCAGGGTGCTGTGTAATGGAAAGGGGTCCAGAGGTTTAGGGTGCTATGTAATGTAAAGAGGTCCAGAAGGGCAGGGTGCTATGTAATGTAAAGGGTTCCAGAGGCGCAGGGGGCTGTGTAATGTAAAGGGGTCCAGAGGTGCAGTTGTGAAGGATGCAGAGGTATGCAGGGGCACAGTGGGGTATTTTTTAATTTTAATGGGGGGGTGCCAGATATAGGATCCGCCCCGGGTGCCAAATGCTCTAGGTACGCCTCTGCTATCAGCGCTGTCTCCTAATTCCTGTTTCCCCCCGTGTGTTTGTTTTTTATTAAAAAAATGCAGTATATACCTAATTTCAGAGCTTCGCTTGGCACTCACATAACTGGCTGACTCTCTCCTCACCCCGTCTGACAGCTGCAGCAGGTGGGGCCGAGATTCGCTTGTTCACATCAGTCAGAAGGGGAGGAGGAGAGAAGGAGAGAGCCGGCTGGCCATGTGAACACCGAAATTAGGTATATACTGCATTTTTTTAATAAATCACACACAGTGGGATACAGGATTAGGAGACAGCGCTGATAGTATAAAGATGTAGGGGGAGGGGGCAGACACTATCACTAGCTGACAGGCAAGTAGGTTGGGGGGAGAGGAGGACAGGAGAGACAGTGGATGACAAAGGCATGTAAACTGACCATGGTGCCAGGGTACTGCAGCCCTGATATACCGTGGTCAGTTTACAGAGGGGAGGTCATAGCCAGGCAGGATCAAACAGGTATTTCAGGTGATAGAAAGAGCTTAATAACATTCTTTAAATGGACAGGATCCTCTTCTTTTTTTTTTTAGGGTAACAAACGCTGTAACTGAGGCAAGTAAGGCCTGCAGTTCTTTAGATTTTGTTTTGGGTTCTTTTATGACCTCCTTGATAAGTCGTTGTTGTGCTCTTGGAGTAATTTTGGTAGGCCTGCCACTCCTGGGAAGGTCACCACTGTTCCAAGCTTTCTCTATTTGTGGATAATGGCTCTGTAACCCTTTCCACACTGATACATGTAAATTACTTTCTTACTTTATCAATATTTTTATTAAATAAAGACAAACTCACAAAACAGTGAACAGACACCAAGGCCAGTGGTGGAAAGTGATTTGAAAATGATAACATATATACCACAGACAAATAGGCCTCTTATATGGTATAGCTCCGCCAAAGGTTTGAGGGCTATTATAAAGAGAAGCGGAGACAATGGGCAGCCTTGACACGTACTATGTGAAATAAGAAATTTTGAGGATTCGTATCTGATATATTTGACCGAGGCCATCGGCTGGGAATACAATGTATTGACCCAGCATAGGAAGGGATCACCCAGGCCCCTATAGCAAAGGGCGTCTTTTAGATACGCCCATGATAAAGTATCAAACACCTTCCAAATGTCCAAGGACAATAGCATGAGGGGTATAGCTCAACGGTGGGCTAGATGGGTTAGAAGGAGCATATGGTGTATACTATCAGTGGCCTGCTGAAGAGGGACAAAACCTGTTTGATCTTTGGAAACCAGGTAATGCAAAATCTGGTTCAAGTGACTGGCAAACACCTTGGTAAGGAGTTTCACATCGATGTTAATAAAGGAGATTGGGCGAAAAATTGCCAATGACTCTGTATCTTTCTCAGGTTTCAGAAGCATCATTATTGAGGCCTGTAACATATCCACAGAGGAATGTTCATCTCTCTTCAGACTATTAAACATAGTCGTAACATGAGGGACTCTATATCCAGTAATTTCTGATAGAACAAGGCCATAAATTCATCCGGCCCAGGGCGCTTGTGCACTTTAAGGGCTTTAATTGCAAGACGTACTTCATCTTCTGTGATCATTAGACATGTGCACAACAAAAAAATTTGTTTATTTTCGTTTCGTTTTTTTCGTTTCTGTTGATTCGTAACGATTCGTAAATTCGTACGTCGTCGGTGTTCGTATTCGTAACGATTCTTAAATTCGTAAGTCGTCTGTGTTCGTATTCGTAACGATTCGTATTTTCGTTAGAGTTATTTTTTCGTTGATTCGTTTTTCCATTAGTTTAATTTTCGTTTATTCGTTTATTCGAAATTCGGACGCATTCGTATTTATTCGTACATTCGTAACATTCCTAACATTCGTAATCGGAGCATAATTCATAATTTTATGTAATGTGTATGCTATTATTACATTTTAAGAGACACGGAAAATTACGAATCGAAAAAAAAAGTTACGAATGTACAAATTTTTTCGTTCAATCCATTCGAAGCACGTTAAGCAGCGCCATTGTAAGGGACATGGAAAATTACCAATTCAACAAAAAAAAAAAGTTACGAATGTACGAATTTTTTCGTTCATTTTGATTTTCGTTGTTCCTGTTTTAGTTTTTCGGATTTTCTTCTTTCGTAGATTCGTTGTTTCTAATTCGTTTTTTTCGGATTTTCGTTGTTTTCGGATTCGTTCGATTCGAACGATTCGTTATTCGTTAAAATTTTTACCGAATCGTTCGTTCATTCGTACGATAGCGAATGAACGAAAATAACGAAAAGCAAACAAAAACGAATTGCACATGTCTAGTGATCATCAGCCCCCGGCTTTGTGCTGTGGGACTGTGGTAGAGAATTCTGTAGGAACGCTCAAATCTCAGCATTAGAGGCAGTAGTCCCTGACGAATAAAGTTTTGCTAGATGAAAACGAAATGTATCCAAGATCTTAACTGGATTCTAACCTGAAACCTCGTTTATGTTTGTGAGATTCAAAGGACTTATTAGCCAATAACGAACCCATCTTATTGGCATTAGCATAAAAAATTAGTTTAGTCCAGTGCTAATGGCGCTCTGCCCTGACTGTCAGGCAAAGGTCAAGGTCACAGTGCAATTGATCAACCAGACCTCTATTACGAGTCGAGGGGGTGACATCTCAACTCAGCTGTGGCAGAAATCAGTTCAGCATCCAGACGACTGATTTCTTCCTCTGGGAGGCATGTTGAATGGGATGTCTCGGATTACCGCTTTATCTGCCTTCCAAAGGGTAACTGGCGACAAGACCCAAGAAACAAAAAGAAATGACTGCGCTGCAAGAAAAAACCTATCACAGACCAATGATGGGATGCAAAATAGCAGTGATATATCAGTTGATTGCAAGATAGGTGATAAATAAATAATGACAATAGTGTACTTATGACGAAACATACACCAATGAAGGGATATAACTCGTTGAACCATAAGTCAGGCAAAAGCCCAACATAAATAAAAAATAGCAACAACTAAAATAATTAACATAAAGTCCACAAACAGTAGCCAAATTGAATAGTTAGCATAAAGTCCATAAGAAAGTAACCAAATTCAGTGTTGACATCACTCAATTACACCACAAGGAAGAGAAGTGGCCCAATAGAAAAAGATCTCCACCACCGAGAGCAGCTGCCTCTTACCGAATCCAGAGATCTCTTATTACAGAGATCACAAGGGCTTTAGGCTTATCTCCCAGCCATGGGTCTCTGGAGGAGGTTGGAGGATTTTCAGGGATATGGGATAGCGCTTCCCTCAGAGGGCATAGACGGGTGTCATGTGGGGATAAATAAAAATAGACTCCATAGTGTATCACTTAATGCAAGAATTTAATAAAAAGAGAAAATGCACTTACAAAAAGTCGTTTAAAAGACCCAAGAAACCTTGAAGTTACATAGTAGTAGTTACATAGTAGGTGAGTTTGAAAAAAGACACAAATCCATCAAGTCCAACCTATGTGTGTGATTATATTTCAGTATTACATTGTATATCCCTGTATGTTGCGATCGTTCAGGTGCTTCTATAATAGGTTTTTAAAAACGACCGATGCTCCCTGCTGAGACCACCGCTCTTACAGTAAAGAACCCTCTACGTAGTTTAAGGTTAAACCTCTTTTCTTCTAATTTTAATGAGTGGCCACGTGTCTTGTTAAACTCCCTTCCACGGAAAAGTTTTATCCCTATTGTGGGGTCACCAGTACGGTAGTTATAAATCATATCCCCTCTCAAGCGTCTTCTCTCCAGAGAGAATAAGTTCAGTGCTTGCAACCTTTCCTCATAACGAATATCCTCCAGACCCTTTATTAGCTTAGTTGCCCTTCTTTGTACTCGCTCCATTGCCAGTACATCCTTTCTGAGGACTGGTGCCCAGAACTGGACAGCATACTCTAGGTGCGGCTGGACCAGAGTCTTGTAGAGCAGGAGAATTATCATTTTATCTCTGGAGTTCATCCCCTTTTTAATGTATGCCAATATTCTGTTTGCTTTGTTAGCAGCAACTTGGCATTGCATGCCATTGCTGAGCCTATCTACTAGGACCCCCAGGTCATTTTCCATCCTAGATTCCCTCAGAGGTTCTCCCCCCAGTGTATAGATTACATTCATATTTTTGCCCCCCAAATGCATTATTTTTCATTTTTCTACATTAAACCTCATTTGCCATGTAGTTGCCCACCCCATTAAAGTGGTTGTAAACCCTCAGATACAACTTAATCTTTGCAGATACTAGATAACAAAGTGCACTTACTTGTGTAGTTTCAATTGTCTGTTTATCTTTGATGACGTCATGCGCGATTGTGCACTATGCTCTTTCATTAACGGCATGTATATTGTGCCGTTTGTTTATTTCCCGCATGTTAGGAATTTACTGTGAGCGAGTATCCTCTCTAAACGTTACAGAGGAGAATTCTCGCGATGCAGCAATGATAGTTATTTCATGTTCTCATTGAGAATGCTCTGTTGTCGTAGTAACGGCAATCGAGAACGAGGCTTGGTTATGACGTTACGGCGCATGCACGAGATTTCGGAAGGGATACGAACTAAGGGCGGAAATGACGTCCGCTTCGGAAAACAGAACAAAGAATGGCGCGGACGATACGCTGAAGATACTGCAAAATCAAACAAATAAAAAAAGGTATATACCTACCCATATACCCAATTCTATACCCACAGTTGATCCAGAGGAAGGCGAAAAATCCCAGCAGAGCATGATCCAATTTGCTACAGCAGGGGCAAAAAATTCCTTCCTGATCCCCCGAGAGGCAATCGGATTTACCTATAAATGTTAGTACCCAGTTATATTATGTACATTTAGGAAAGTATCCAGGCCTTTCTTAAAGCAATCTACTGAGCTGGCCAGAACCACCTCTGCAGGGAGTCTGTTCCACATTTTCACAGCTCTTACTGTGAAAAAACCTTTCCGTATTTGGAGATGAAATCTCTTTTCCTCTAGACGTAAAGAGTGCCCCCTTGTCCTCTGTGTTGACTGTAAAGTGAATAACTCAACACCAAGTTCACTATATGGACCGTTTATATATTTGTACATGTTGATCATATCCCCCCTTAATCTCCTCTTATCAAGAGTGAATAAATTCAGTTCCTCTAATCTTTCCTCATAGCTGAGCTCCTCCATGCATCTTATCAGTTTGGTTGCTCTTCTCTGCACTTTCTCCAGTTCCCCGATATCCTTTTTGAGAACTGGTGCCCAAAACTGAACTGCATATTCCAGATGAGGTCTTACTAATGATTTGAACAGGTGCAAAATTATATCTCTCCTGAGTCCATACCTCTCTTAATACAAGAAAGGACTTAAGTGCATAACTTTACATTTATCAACATTAAACCTCATCTGCCACATAGTCGCCCAATTAGACAGAGCATTGAGGTCGGCTTGTAAGTTGGAGACATCCTGTAAGGACGTTATTCCACTGCATAGCTTGGTGTTATCTGCAAAGACGGGAATGTTACTTTTGATCCCAGACCCAATATCATTTATAAAGATATTAAAAAGTAAGGGTCCCAGCACTGAACCTACACCACTGATAACCTTAGACCATTCAGAGTAAGAACCATTAACCACTACTCTCTGAATTCTGTCTTTTAGACAGTTTTCTATCCATTTACAAACTGATATTTCCAAACCTGTAGACTTTACCTTACACATGAGCCATGTGAGCGGAACTGTATCGAACGCTTTTGCAAAATCCAAGTATACCACGTCCACCGCCACCCCTCTGTCCAAGGTTTTACTTACCTCCTCATAAAAAGAAATCAGGTTTGTCTGACAACTTCTGACTTTCATGAATCCATGCTGTCTGTTGCTTAAAATATTTTTTTCCTGCAAGAACTCATCTAGCGCTCGTTTGGGCGTAATTTATATATATCTCTTGATTGGCAATGTAAAAATATATTGAAATATTAGAAAAATAAGAATTTTTTGGTGGGGTTTACTTCATCTTTAATTTGTTCAGATCTTTTTGCAAGGTTTCCACATCTTGCGGAGGAGTTATTGCCCTGCTTAGCTTAGTATCGTTTGCAAATACAGAGATTGAACTGTTTACCCCATCCTCCAGGTTGTTTAACCGCTTCCCGACCGGCCACTGCATATATACGTCAGCAGAATGGCACGGGCAGGCAGAATCACGTACCTGTACGTGATCGTGCATGTGCCTGCCCGTGGGTCGCGCGCGCGCCGCTAGCGGCGCGCTCGCGACCCGGTCGGGAGCTCCGTGACCCCGGCTGCGGGACCAGCGGACCCGATCGCCGCTGGTATCCCGCGATCGGGTTACGGAGCTGAAGAACGGGGAGAGGTCTATGTAAACAAACCTCTCCCCGCGCTTCCTACACTGACTGTCAGTGATCGGCGGTTCCCTGTCATCGGGAACGCCGATCAATGACATCAGACGTACAGCCACGCCCCCCTACAGTAAACACAACACAACACGTCACACTGACTCCTCCCCGCCCCCTTGTGGTTAACCCCCTAACTACAACTGTCATTTACATAGGAATCAGTGCTATTTAAATAGCACTGATTTCTGTATAAATGACAAATGTCCCAAAAATGTGTCAAAAATGTCCGATGTGTCCGCCAAAATGTCGCAGTCACAATAAAAATCGCTGATCGCCGCCATTACTAATAAAAAAAAAAATATTAATAAAAATGCTATAAAACTATCCCCTATTTTGTAAACGCTATAACTTTTGCGCAAACTAATCAATAATCGCTAATTGCGATTTTTTTTTACCAAAAATATGTAGAAGAATACGTATCGGCCTAAACTGAGGAAAAAAAATGTTTTTTTTATATATTTTTTGGGGATATTTATTATAGCAAAAAGTAAAAAATATTGCATTTTTTTCAAAATTGTCGCTCTATTTTTGTTTATAGCGCAAAAAATAAAAACCGCAGGGGCGATCAAATACCACCAAAAGAAAGCTCTATTTGTGGGAAAAAAAGGACGCCAATTTTGTTTTGGAGCCACGTCGCATGACCGCGCAATTGTTAGTTAAAACGACGCAGTGCCGAATTGCAAAAAGGGGCCTGGTCCTTTGGCTGCCAATTGGTCCGGGGCTGAAGTGGTTAAGAACAAAGTAAATAGGATTGGTCCCAGCACAGAACCCTGGGGGACCCCACTACCCACCTCTGACCATTCTGAGTACTCCCCATTCATCACCACCCTCTGAACTCGCCCTTGTAGCCAGTTTTCAATCCATGTACTCACCCTATGGTCCATGCTAACGGACCTTATTTTGTACAGTAAACGTTTATGGGGAACTGTGTCAAATGCTTTTGCAAAATCCAGATACACCACATTTACGGGCCTTCCTTTATCTAGATGGCAACTCACCTCCTCATAGAAGGTTATAGATTCGTTTGGCAAGAACGATTCTTCATGAATCCATGCTGATTACTGCTAATACCATTCTCATTACTAAAATCTTGTATATAGTCCCTTATCATCCCCTCCAAGAGCTTGCATACTATTGATGTTAGGCTAACTAGTCTGTAATTCCCAGGGATGTATTTTGGGCCTTTTTTAAATATTGGTGCTACATTGGCTTTTCTCCAATCACCTGGCACCATTCCAGTCAGTAGACTGCCAGTAAAAATTAGGAACAATGGTCTGGCAATTACTGGAATTACAACTGAAAGTATTCCACCAAACAGAAACGTAAATTGTTGACAAGCGCATCATGGGATAGGAGGAAATCATTCAGACACCAGTTAGATAACGGGGGCTTAAGCGAAAGTGAAATGCAAACTTGGGATATGGTCTGACCAGGGCACCATTAGTATAGAAGCCAAGCAGGCTTGAGGAATAGGCGGTTGAGAGATGTACGCCTGGTCAATACGAGAGTAGTGTGCATGGGAATGGGAATAGTAAGTATAATCTTTTGTCAAGGGATGTAATTCTCTCCAAATGTGCACTAAGCCCATAGTATCCAGAAGGTACCTGTAGGATTTGGAGGGAGAGTCCACACCCCCTGGATTAGGAACTGAATGATCCAGACTGGGGTTGAGCACCACGTTAGAATCTCCACAGAACAAAAAAGTGACTTTGGAATGGGTGCGTACAAGGTTAAATAGATGAGATAAAAAAGGAAGCTGACACTCGTTAGGAGCATAATAGGAACAGACTTTCACCTACCTCCAAATCCATCAGGGTACCCTGAAGTAACAGGTAACGGCTCTGTGGGTCTGAGATTTATCTCCTGCATGTAAAAGGAACTCGATTATGAAATGCAATAAGGGTCCCAAGCTGTTTGGTAGGAGCAGTAGCATGATGCACTTGGCCATAACAAGTGTCAAAATATAGCTGAGTCGAGGACGGTGCAAAATGCGTTTCCTGTATAATTTGTTTGTTTCTCACCTGTTCTTGAATTTCTTTAGATAGTGGCATGGGGTGTTGCTTTTTGAGATCTTTTAGTGTGCTTCACTTTGTCAGACACATGTAAGTGATTTATTTATTCAATAGGTCTGGCAGTAATTAGGCCTGGGTGTGGAAAGTGAAATTTAAATCATAAAAGAGAAAAACTGCGCTAGACTCAGAATTTTAGTTTTTTTGAAAGGCAGCAACTCAAATGGGGGACTACACACAAAAATAACCAGAAAAATACAGAAAAGAGCTGTGCCAATAGCAATAAATAAAACTGTCATTAATGAAAACAATAGTCCATATAGATCAGTCCTCTAATGACACCATAGTGACTCCACACAATATGAAAGTGCCCGACCACCGTATCATAAACCTGCTTACCAGATGGCAAGCAAAAATTGCATTTGGCTGTAACCCAGCCATGGCCTTTGGCTTGCAATGATGACCACAGGGACTGGATCTTTAGCTGGAAAAACACCCTAGGCGTCTCACAGGTTCGTTACCGTACTTGAATGTTGTGCTTAAAGTGTGCTCAAAGGAAAGAAAAACTGACCATAGCGTGGTACAGTTTTGACGTTTAATAATAAATTTGGTATTGCACTTACATGTATAAAGGAAAATAATTGCATAAAAACAAATGCCAGTCGGCAAACATAGGAGCCCGTCCTCCTCTCAAACAGCGTGGTGACGTCAGTGCGTGCCCTCCCAATTACATTTTTAATCAGTTTTCCAAAAACTGTGGTTAATCACAGTGCATTCATGATTTAGCAAGGGGGGGGCAGTTACTTTTTCAAATAAGGCCAGGAAGGTCTGGACAGCTTTTTCCCCATAATACATTAAATCATCATTTAAAAACTGCATTTTGTATTTACTATCTTTGTGTAATATTAAAATTTGTTTGATGATCTGAATCATTTAGGTGCGACAAATATGCAAAAAAATAAAAAATCAGGAAGGGGGCAAAAACTTTCACAGATATATATATTAGGGCTGTGGAAAATAAAGATTAATTCCTCGATTAATAGATTCATTCTTTTGATCGATCAAAATTCTTTTGATCGGTACTCACCTCTCCGCCAGCTTCCGGATCTTCAGGGAGTTCCGTCAGAGATCCGGTGATGCCACAGACATCGACGTCACCGGACTCCTCCCACCGTTCCCCAAGTAACGCGCATGGGGGAGGAGCTACGCATGATGTAACCCGCTGCTGCCCTACGGAACTAACACGATTGTTGGCTTTAAATGCTGTGTTTTTATCATCTTTATGTGAGTAGTTTGTGTTTGAACACAAAAATGAAATCTTATACTTAAGTGGTGAGCACTTAGATCTTTTCTTTCTACCCATGACCTGGCGTCCTTGCTGAGATCTAAGGAGACGTGAGAAAAGTTTATGGTCCGCGTTAACCCTTTTGATACCCGCTTGCATGACCACCTGTTTGCACAGGGGTCCATGCCATAAGGTGAGAGTGATTAGTTAGACCGTAGGTGGAGGGATTGTCATGCTACTGTGGAAAAAATAATTACGTCAGTGCTACAGTTTGAATTTAAAACGTATTTGTGTGAACTGTGAAGTTAAGTCATGGATTGTGGAAACTAACTAGTGTCGGGTGATTGTATATAGTGTATACCACATTTACCACTGACTAATGCAGAGTTGCAATGCAAGGAGATCAGCTAAAAGTAGTTGGATCTGTATGTGCGTTATAATGGAGCGAATTCGGCAATACAAATCCCATATCAAATCAAATAATTAATCGAAATTAGTCGATTAATCAATTTAAAAAAATATTGATTAATTGAACGCGAAAAAGTTATTCAGTAACAGCCGAGAGAGAGAGAGAGAGAGAGAGAGAGAGAGAGAGAGAGAGAGAGAGAGAGAGAGAGAGAGAGAGAGAGAGAGAGAGAGAGAGAGAGATTAATATATATATATATATATATATATATATATATATATATATATATATATATATATATATATATATATATATATATATATATATATATTGTGACATTGGGGTGTTTAACTCAAGTGAAAAGATGCATTTGTTAATGCAGTGAGTCCTCATCAGACAGGCATATATAGTTAAGGGCCTGGTAGCCCACGTTTATTGAAAAACAAAAGTCCATCCAGAAATCCCACGCAGGGGTTTAACTTCATTAAGCACTCATAAATGAAAAACATACCAAGCCACCTGGCTCTCTCTCTTGTCAGCAGTTCCTCTGCTTGCTCTCAACAGAGTTGATTCCTTCCAGTCCCCTGGACTCACTGGCTTCCTTAGTCTTCCCGACTCTCAAGGCTGTCCAGCCTTTCCCAGTCTCTGGGCAAATAATCCCCCTTACACAGGAATGACCCCTCTTCAGACACAGGTCTGTCTTCATACAGCAGCAGCAGCAAGCTGCTCACACTCTACCATCCTCCACTCACCAGCCCCTCATTATATGGTCTGTGTGCAGCTGGGCACACACCTTGCTTGCTATCCTCAAGACCCGTACACAGGGTTGGAGATCCCATCCCACCCATGACTCAGGGGATCTCCAAACTACAGACTCCCATCCAGAACTAGCAAAACCTGGAGAAAACTGACAGAGCAGTTTTCTCCATTTAAATTCTATAGTCTGTAGTCTTGCAGTCTGCAGATATGCAAACTCTGTGTCTCCTTTACCTCTAATTTCAAAGGGACAGAGCCTCGCTCTGCCACATATCCCCCCTCCTTGTTTCGATCCGAAGGGAGGAACACCAGCACCCCTCATCATGGTTGGGACACCTCTGTGCTGGCTGTCAGCCACGTAGGCCCAACCCTTTTTCCGGGTGTGCTTCCAGGACCATCCCACCCTGGATCTTAACAGGTTCCTATATTGTCCTATACTCAGGCTTCCTCTTCTTTTGGGGTCCCAGGGCTTATTCACTTTTCTTTGGGGAACTCTGCCTTCCTTGAGCCCTCCTTTCAACTTACAGATACCCGTTTTACCCTTCATCTCTATTTCAGGCTCAACCAAATCATTGTTTGCAGCACAAACCCTTAACAGATCACAGCTTCCAATATCATCAGTGCTTTCTAACTCAGTGTTTGTTAGAACCAGACCTGAGGAGGGACTACACACAGGCGAGGGACTACATCCCACGGGACCATAGCACAGCACCACCTCACCTGTTGTCCAACACTCCATGGGTACCTGTTCTCGCAAACTACCCTGACCCAAGCATAAACCATTTTTTTTTAGGTGTACATATTACATTGTTACAGCAACCAATATTAACACTTTCTCCCACAGTGTCTCCGTGCAATTTAACTTGTAACTCCGGGCCAGTGACAGAAATCATCTCCGCTACTGCTGAGTCTATTCTGGGCCATTCCTTCTCATGAGGCCTAGCGGGTGAGGCAGTATCTGTGCCCTCTACTGACCACTGCTCAGCCGCACCTCGGACCACACCAGCAGAGATGTTTCTAGTCACTGCATCAGATGGAGAGACCTCTGATATCTCAAACAGTTCTCCTGTATGCCTTCCATACCAATCAATAACTGGAAGTACGCTCACAGGGAATATGGAGATCATGTGCCAACTGGTTAACCATTGGTGCCACCAATTCCACTCTTGGTCAAGGTTTCCCAACACGGCCTGTACCACCTGGCTCCACCCATTGGTGCTACGCAGCACCACCTGGTCCAACTGCGGTGGAGACACCCAAGTGTACAGTAAGTGCGTTTTTACCAACGCTAGCATTTTCAGTAAAGTTTCTGTCATCTCTAAACACCAGACCTTTATAGGGTCTTTTCCCATGTTCAAGACATGGAGGGGCTCATCCACTGCAGGTTGAGAAGGTGAGACATTTAAAGCGACCGCCACCTCTTTGGAGGTACCCATCATCACAGCCTGTTGCTCCCCTGGAGCGCTGTCAGACACATGTCTCACACTTATCCCTTCAGTGTCAGTGAGCCGCTGCAGGTCATTACAAGTCACACTATCAGTTTGACACTCAACATTTAGCTGCAGGGCTGTGGACAACACATCTGCGATGCCAGTGCCCTGAACTGTTTCTTCAGACTGGAGGGCAGCAACCTTTGCAGGGACCAAGGCGCCCTCAACCACCGGCCACTCTGCGATCCCCCTGTCTGGCATAGCAGTTGTGTCCACACCCTTGTTACTTAAGCTAGCCTTACCCAGCATGGCTAGCAATTGTTTAGCCCAGCTGTCCCAGTCTATTGTGGTTCCCTCATGGGCGTTCCACAGCGTTGCATCACCTGCTGTAGAAGGTCGCACAGAAACCTGGGATTCATTAGCTACAAATGCACATTCGTCACTTCTATACATATCATTTTGTGACACCACACTTTTACCAATGTTGCATTGGGTTGATGCTTCACCTAAAGCTAGGTGCATTACACCATTTTGACCACCTTTTTCTGGTGGCACTATGGACACACTCAGCTTTTGCAGGCTGAATTAACCCCTTGTCCACTGGGCTACACTTAGGGCTGTGGGGCTGCGCCCACACACTCTCACTCTGTGACTCAGTCATAACGTTACAGGAAACACATTTTTCAACGTCATCATCACCAATAACATCACATTGGCCAACACTATTGTCGGCATGACCATCAATATTCTCATTACACAGAGACATGGCTACTGCTTTTGTGGGTTGTCTATGAGCCACCACAACCTCTGAGTGACTCCTCACAGCGCCCGCTCTCTGTAAAGGAGCACTCTTACCTACTTGGGCAGCTCCATAGCTGACCTGGGAAACTCTCGGCTCCATTACTGTGGGCTTCTTGGAAATTTCCCTGGGCAACTCTGCAGCACCTGTCACTAGGGAACATGGCACAAGGACAATTTTGGTCACCCCTAGTTTAACTTCTCCAGCACTCTGCTGGATTATAGCAGGCACATGCATAGTCCCCATGTCCTTTCCAGTCTTTAACCCTGCGGCTAGTTGGGCTTTACGCTGTGCCTCCCCACTGATCCGGGTAGCACACTGCAGCAAGTCTATGTCCATTGGTAATGTGGATCTCCCCACTGAACATACTCCCACTTCAGTGGGTTCAGTACCATAAACTGAAAAAGTCTTACCAGTTCCTGCAGCTGGTGTAATAGCCTTCACTTGAGTACGCTGTCTTACAGGTGTGGTGTCTCCACAGGCTGACTCCCCCATGTGGCCATGGAGCAACACTGCAGCCTTTCTGGACCCACTGATGCCCCCTGTAGGTAACACAAGATCCCTGTTGCTAGGGGTAACCACAGTCTTGCACTCCAAATCTGGTTGGCTATACCTCATGCAAGATTCAGGCTGATGAGCTCTCCTTTCTGGGCTGACCACTTCCGGTGACCCTTCTTCCATCCTGGAGCATTGCTGGCGGCCCATGATACGATGGAACTCTCCTCTAAGAAGGATTTACTCTTTAAACTTGCGGTAGTCATCGTGGTCCCCATCCATCAAATGGTAAACTGACCGGAACTCTATCTGTAATAAGGTTTGCAGCAATTTTGGCCACCGGTCCCTAGGCCATTTTCTCTTTACAGCAACTTTTTCAAATCTTACAAGGAAGTCCTCAACCTCCTCTGTAGGCAGCATGGGTTGCATATAGTCAGAGGCCAAAATCGCAGCCCCTTGCACTGCGCCCAACTCTTTGCGGTTCTGTTTGAACCCTTCGTTCACTGTCTCACACGTCCCTAGGCCTTCTGGAGTGGCCCTTCTAGGTGGAGACATTGTCTCAGGCCATGCTGGGCTCACTTCTTGGCATCTTCTCCATGATTGGCTCTCACTCGTTGCCATGGGATACCACTTCTGAGGACACAGCTGGTCACAATCAGCTTGGTTATTCCACGAACATTCCTGTGACAAGGGATAATGGACAACAACATGTCCCCACTCACTACAACGCATGCAGCGCAGAGGCCTCCTTGCCTCATGCTGTGGCACCTTTGGGCTCAGGCTGCCAGGGACAATGTCCTCTTTCAGTACCCCTTTAACTGGGGGTGACGTGATCAATTTACGCCAGGACACAGCGATGTCACACTCAGACAAATTCTCTGGTGTGGCTGGGGCATGTGGTAAAATACCCTCTAGCCACAATAGCCGCTTCCTGGCTTTAGCAAGGATTGCTTTCTGCTTTGACCGCCCCATCCCTGCGGTCTTGCACACAGCAACTTGTAATAGTTCTTAGCAGAGGAAAAAAATAGTTTCTTCTTTCACAGGTACACAACCTGCATGCAACACAGTCCAAATAAACGTTTGCGCAATGTTGTTAGCCTGGCTGCCACACACAGCTAGCCGTAATTCCTGATGCGACTCACCATGGAGCAAGGACCCGGTTTCCACCGTCTACATGCCCGCATTCGAGCACCACTTGTGACATTGGGGTGTTTAACTCAAGTGAAAAGATGCATTTGTTAATGCAGTGAGTCCTCATCAGACAGGCATATATAGTTAAGGGCCTGGTAGCCCACGTTTATTGAAAAAACAAAAGTCCATCCAGAAATCCCATGCAGGGGTTTAACTTCATTAAGCACTCATAAATGAAAAACATACCAAGCCACCTGGCTCTCTCTCTTGTCAGCAGTTCCTCGGCTTGCTGTCAACAGAGTTGATTCCTTCCAGCCCCCTGAGTCAAAAATGACTCCGAGACTCTTAGCCTTGGTCCTTGGGGCGATGGTCTGTCCAAAGATGGTAGGAGGTGTCCAAGGGATCTTGGTTCGGGGGACTCTCAAGGCTGTCCAGCCTTTCCCAGTCTCTGGGCAAAGAATCCCCCTTACACAGGGATGACCCCTCTTCAGACACAGGTCTGTCTTCATACAGCAGCAGCAGCAAGCTGCTCACACTCTACCATCCTCCACTCACCAGCCCCTCATTATATGGTCTGTGTGCAGCTGGGCACACACCTTGCTTGCTATCCTCAAGACCCGGACACAGGGTTGGAGATCCCATCCCACCCATGACTCAGGGGGTTTCCAAACTACAGACTCCGATCCAGAACTAGCAAAACCTGGAGAAAACTGACAGAGCAGTTTTCTCCATTTTAAATTCTATAGTCTGTAGTCTTGCAGTCTGCAGATATGCAAACTCTGTGTCTCCTTTACCTCTAATTTCAAAGGGATAGAGCCTCGCTCTGCCACAATATATATACATTTACAGTATCTCACAAAAGTGAGTAAACCCCTCACATTTTTGGAAATATTTTTTTATACCTTTTCATGTGAGAACACTGAAGAAATGACACTTTGCTACAATGTAAAGTAGGTAGTGTACAGCTTGTATAACTGTAAATTTGCTGTCCCCTCAAAATAACTCAGCACACAGCCATTAACCTTTTCGCTGCCAGAGCCGTTTTTGCATTTTTTGCACACATCTTTAAAACATAATTTTAGGCCTGAAGATTACAAAAAACCCACAAATATTCTTTTAGGGCAAACAAACACAATACATCACCCAAATTTTCAAAGTTTCAGTACCCTACATTTTCTATAAGCGATGCTTTAAAAGCCCCCTATAGGTATCAGTTTAGTGTTACGAAGGAGTTCTGGTGTTAGAATTATTACTCTCACTCTGGCGTACGCGACGATATGTAACATGTGTATCGTGCCCGTCATTTTCACGCGTAGGCGCCCAATGCATGCGTTTACGTTCGTGCGTGTGTATATGTGAGGGTGAGGGGCCTCAAATTTTTGTTTTTTGGGTGGGGATTGTATGTGCTTGGGTGTAACTTTATTTTTTTGCAAAAAAAAAACCAAAGTTTTTTTACTTAACCTTTTTTTTTCATCACAATTTCAAGTCCTGAGCTACTAGCCAGGCCTCAAGGTTTACTCGCCACCAGTTGCCCTGCTCAACCCCTACCCTGCCCCGCCCCTAAACCCGCCCTCATAAATTATCTCATGAAATGACACTTTAATGTTTTATGCAATTAAGTTATAAAAATATTAACAACTTTATCCATGCCCGCCAATGCAGCCTGTGTCTCCCATGTGCAGCCTGTGTCCCATGTGCAGCCTGTGTCCCCCATGTGCAGCCTGTGTCCCCCATGTGCAGCCTGTGTCCCCCATGTGCAGCCTGTGTCCCATGTGCAGCCCGTGTCCCATATGCAGCCCGTGTCCCAAATGCAGCCCGTGTCCCATGTGCAGCCTGTGTCCTATGTGCAGCCTGTGTCCCATGTGCATCTTGTGTCCCATGTGCAGCCTGTGTTCCATGTGCAGCTTGTGTCCCATGTGCAGCCTGTGTCCCATGTTCAGCCTGTGTCCCATGTGCAGCCTGTGTCCCATGTGCAACTTGTGTCCCATGGGCAGCTTGTGTCCCATGTGCAGCTTGTGTCCCATGTGCAGCTTGTGTCCCATGTGCAGCCTGTGTCCCATGTGCAGCCTGTGTCCCATGTGCAGCCTGTGTCCCATGTGCAGCTTGTGTCCCATATGCAGCATGTGTCCCATATGCAGCTTGTGTCCCATATGAAGCCTACCTGTGGAGGGGAAGAGAGGAGAGCCGCCACTGGATAATCAAAGCAGGAAACATCACAGCTTTCGTTTCAATAGCTGTATGTTCCCCCGCCGCGCGCCGTCACATAAGCCCCTCCCCTTGTCCGGGGAACTTTGATACATGTCACCCCTCCTAGGATTGGACGCATGATCTGTCTATCAAAGTCCCAGAAAAGGAGGAGGGGCTTGTGTGACGGCGCACGGCGGGGGAACACACAGCTATTGAAATGAAAGCTGTGATGGTCCCTGCTGTGATCCTCCAGTGGCGGCTCTCCTCTGTGATCGGCGGTGCTCGCCCCCCCCCCCCCCCGGCTCCCAGGCAGCCCTTCTCGCCAGCCCTCAAAATTCACTCACAGAATGCGAGTGTGCGAGTGTAATTTTTGAGGGCTGACATAGAGGACAAACAGTCCCCTATGTATCAGAGACGTACTTACCGAGACCGAGAGGCTGAGAGCGGTTCACCCTTGCGACCCGGCGCAATCTGCCCCCTGATGGTGAGACAGGGAACAAACGGCACCAGGAGGCACAGGTCACCTCCGATAGGTGGACGGACTGGTGAGACGTCTGGAGGAGATGAGGACCTGGCCCGGGCAGACCGGCAGATGGCAGGAAGGAGAGGCAGGAGCCCAAACACCCGGCTGAGGGACTTACACCGGTCACCGAGCAGTCGGCTGTTATGAAAGTCTCGAAGGCAGGCCGAGGGTCAAACACAGGATCAATGGTAGAGTCCGTGGAAGGAAGCCGGGGGTCAAAACACAGGATCAAGCAGTAAAGTCCGTTGAGGCAAGCCGAGGGTCAAACACAGGATCAAGCAGCAAAGTCCGTTGAGGCAAGCCGAGGGTCAAACACAGGATCAAGCAGCAAAGTCCGCTGAGGCAAGCCGAGGGTCAAACACAGGATCAGGCAGCAAGTCCGTTGAGCAGGCAGGGGTCAAACACAGGAGAAAGCAGCGGAGTCCGTTAACAAGCCAGGGGGTCAAACACAGGAGGAAGCAGCAGTCCGTTTACAAGCCAGGGGGTCAAACACACAGGATCAGATCTGGTTTTACACAGGGACGCACAGGCACTAAGCTGGAAAGACAGACCAGCAAAGTGCCTGTGCGTCAGGCAGCTTTTATAGGCGCCCAGGAGGACGCTAATTGTGCGCCATAGCGCACAAGCGTGCGCTATTGCGCATGCGCGAGCGCCGGACCGCGAGTGCGCATGCGCCGGAGCGCCGGGCCCCCGCGCATGCGCACTGGAGAGCGGGCCGTCCATCCGACGCTGGAGCCCTGACAGTGTCCCCCCCCCGAGGGGTGGCCTCTGGACACCCAAACTGGCCATTAGTTCAGGGTGAGTCTGGTGGAATGCCTGGATCAAACGTGGGGCGTGTAGGTTCCTTGAGGGTTCCCATGAATTGTCCTCGGAAGGGTAACCCTTCCACTTAATCAGGTATTGAAGCTGCCTGCCCTTTTTCCTGCAACTCAGAATTTCCTCTACCTCAAACTCCTTCTCGCCCTCGACTAAAACAGGAGGAGGAGGTGGTTTTTCCCGGCCAGGAAAAGGGCTGGGGGTGGTGGGTTTCAAAAGGGAAGCGTGAAAGACAGGATGAATCCTGTAACTTGGTGGTAGGTCAAGTTCGAAGGCCACAGGGTTTACTATCCTTTTGACCTTGAATGGGCCGATGAACCTTCGCCCCAATTTTCGGGAGGGAACAGGTAATTTCAGGTTAGTGGAGGACAGCCAGACCTCTTCGTTGACCCCAAACGCTGGATTCTCTTTCCTCCCTTTGTTAAAGTGCTTGCTGTACCCTTCTTGGGCCTCTTGCATACATTTTTGCAGTTTTTGAAAATTGATTTGTAGAGACTCCACACGATCTTGAGCTGCAGGGACAGAGTTTTCCGGGGGAGATTCGGGAAGAAATGAGGGATGGAAGCCAAAATTGGCCCAGAAGGGTGTTTGCTTGGTGGCGGAATGGATAGAGTTATTATATGCAAACTCAGCGTATGGTAAGAGGGTTGACCAGTTATTTTGGGAATCAGAGCAGAAGCAACGGAGGTACTGTTCCAGTGTCTGGTTGGTCCTTTCCGTTTGACCGTTGCTTTGGGGGTGGTAGGTGGAAGACAAGCAGACCTTTATTTCAAGAGACTTGCATAACTCTTTCCAAAATTTTGAAGTAAACTGGGTACCCCTGTCCGAAGTGATGCTTTTGGGCACCCCATGAAGTCTTACGATTTCCTTGAAGAATACGTCAGCCGTGGTGGAGGCGGATGGAGTACCCACCAGGGGTAAAAAATGTGCCATCTTAGAGAGCCGGTCCACGATGACAAGAATAGTGGTGTATTCCTTAGAAGGGGGCAATTCAACGATAAAGTCCATGGAGACTTCCGCCCAAGGGCGATCAGGGATGGGTAGTGGTCTTAATAGCCCCCAGGATTTGGTCTTAGGTCCCTTGCTGCGCTGGCATGGAACGCAGGAGGCGACATAGTCCCTACAGTCCTGCCAACAGCCTGGCCACCAAAAAGAACGAGAGACAAGCTCCGCGGTTTTCCTGGAACCAAAATGGCCTGCTAACTTGTGGTCATGAAAGGTTTCGAGTACGAGAGGTCTCACTCCAAGGGGGACGAAGATTCTTTCCCCGGACCACAGGAAATCGTCGTGCTTGGCCAGAGAGAGGTTGGTAGGGGCCTGGTCATGTTCAGTAGCAGTTTTGATCGTAGTCATAAGATCCGCCTGGGTAAGTAGGCCGAAGTTTTGTGGGGACAATATAGTGCTAGGTTCGGTTTCTTGGGTAGACTCTAGGAACATGCGGGAGAGCGCATCGGCCTTTCCGTTCTTGGAGCCTGGTCTATAGGCGATGAGAAAATTGAATCTCGAGAAGAAGAGGGCCCATCTAGCCTGCCTGGGTCTCAGTCGTTTGGCTGTCCTGAGATACTCGAGATTCTTATGGTCGGTCCAAACCATAACAGGGTGAGATGCCCCCTCCAAGAGATATCGCCACTCTTCAAGGGCAAATTTAATGGCCAGCAGTTCCCTGTCCCCCACGTCATAATTCCTCTCTGGCGGGCTCAGCTTCCGGGAGGCAAAGGCCACCGGGTGAAGGAGGGCCTTGGCGCCCTGGCGCTGGGAGAGGATGGCACCGAGAGCAGTTTCGGAAGCATCCACCTCCAGTACAAAGTGCAATGCGGGGTCTGGGTGCCGTAGGATCGGGCGGAGGAGAACAGGGACTTCAACTTGGCGAAGGCCGCCTGGGCTTCTGGGGACCACCTGAACGGACTGTGTTGGTGGGTGAGTAGGGTGATAGGTGCCACAATGGAGGAGAAGCCAATGATAAATCTCCGATAGAAGTTGGCAAACCCAATAAACCTCTGAACTCCATTTTTATCTTTGGGGGCCGGCCAATCTTGGATAGCTTGGACTTTTTGTGGGTCCATGGCGACCCCATTGGTAGAAATAATAAACCCCAGGAACTGCACAGTGGACCTTTCGAATTCGCATTTTTCTGCCTTGAGGTAGAGTTTGTGTTGCCTGAGGATGGTGAGAACTATCTTAACATGCGTTCGGTGGAGTTCAGGAGTGGCGGAGAAAATGAGGATATCATCCAGATAGACCACTAGGAAGTCGTCGAGGTATCTCCGGAAAATATCATTCACCAAGTGTTGGAATGTCGCCGGGGCGTTACAGAGCCCGAACGGCATTACAAGGTACTCGTAGTGCCCGAACCTTGATCTGAACGCGGTCTTCCACTCATCACCTGCCCTGATCCGTATGAGATTGTAGGCCCCGCGGAGATCAAGTTTGGAGAAGATCTGTGCAGACCGAAATCGCTGAAATAATTCGGGGAAGAGGGTACCTGTTTTTAATGGTAATTTTATTGATTTCTCTGTAGTCAATACAGGGTCTCAGTGAGCCGTCCTTCTTCTCGACGAAGAAGATGCCGGCTCCGGCTGGTGAAGAAGGACGGATGAATCCTTTGGCCAGGTTCTCGTCAATGTAGGTTTTGAGGGTTGCTAACTCGGTTTCGGATAGGGGAAAAATACGGCCAAAAGGAACCACAGCACCGGGCAAGAGGTCTATAGGACAGTCGTAGGGTCGGTGAGGTGGTAGGCGGTCGGCCTGTTGTTTGTCAAAAACGTCCCTAAATTCCAGGTAGACAGGTGGGACGTGTTTCAGGCTGTCGGGCACTGGTATTAAAGCCGAGCAGGAAGCTGGGGTTGGAGAGGAGCAGTTTTGGGAACAGTATTGGGAAGGGAAGGAGACCTCCTTCGTCCGCCAGTTAATCAGGGGTTCATGTGCCTGCAGCCAGGGAAGCCCCAGGATGATGGGGAACATGGGAGACGGAATAATATCCAAGCGGAGGAGCTCCTTATGGCCAGAATCGGTGGTGACAGAGATGGGACAGGTTTCGAAAGTGATCAAGCCGGAGTGCGGAAGGGATCCATCGGCTAGATGAACCTGTAGGCACTGCTTCTTGGGGACAAGGGGAAGCTGGAGCCGGGCAGCGAGTGAGGAATCCAAGAAGCAGCTGCAGGCCCCGGAAATCAATTATGGCTGGGAGGCGGACCTCCTTTCCCGTTAACTGCAAAGAGATAAAGAGAATAATGTAAGTTTGGGACAGACCGGAAACCTGGTAGTTAAAGTTGAGCTTGGAAAGGGACTTACTAGGCCTAATGGGGCAAGTGCGAAGGAAGTGCCCGGAACCTCCGCAATAAAGGCACAGGTTGGCCTGTCGCCTGCGCAAACGCTCCTCTGGGGTTAGAGGGGCACGGACCAGGCCCAACTGCATGGGTTCAATTCCGGGAGGGGTCACAGGTGGCGCATGGAACGAAGGCTGGGTAGGACTCGGCTTGGGCAACATCCAACTGGGAAGAGGCGTTTGAAAACGTTCAGCGCGGCGTTCGCGCAAGCGCCTATCGATCTTGGTGGATGCTTGTATGAGGTCCTCCAGAGTTTCCGGGACGCCGATCCGGGCAAGTTCATCCTTGAGGGTGTCGGAAAGTCCTTGGCGGAACTGATATTTGAGGGCCGGCCCGTTCCAGCCGGTGTCGGCTGACCATTTCCTAAATTCGGCAGTGTAGTCTTCGACCGGTCTCCGGCCTTGGGAGAGGTTGTGTAGGGTGGTTTCAGCGGTGGCCCCTTTTTGGGGATCGTCATAGAGCTGACCCATGCTCTCAAAGAAGGTATCTACAGAGTTCAACACAGGGTCCCTCTGTTCCATTAGGCTATGGGCCCAAGCCTGGGGTTCTTCAGTCAGGAGGGAGATGATAAACCCTACTTTTACTACCTCAGAGGAGAAGGTTCTGGGTTGCAGGGCCAAGTACAGGGTGCAGGCATTCTTGAACGCCCTGAATCTCTTGCGGTCGCCAGAGAATCGTTCAGGTATAGGCACCCTAGGTTCAGGAGAAGCTACAACCACTGTGGGATTGCCAGGAACTGCAGACGGGGGGACCCCGCCAATGGTGGCGGAGTTGCCGGCTGCGGGGACAGATGGCCCAGTCAATTGTTGTAGGCGGCTGTCAATTTGGGTGTAGCCCATCTGTAGTTTTTGGACAGCCTCCGTAAGTGCTGCCATTTGCTGACACAGGATCTCAAGGGGAGAACACGCTCTGTCGGTCTCGGACATGGCTGGTCTGTACTATCAGAGACGTACTTACCGAGACCGAGATGCTGAGAGCGGTTCAACCTTTCGACCCGGCGCAATCTGCCCCCTGATGGTGAGACAGGGAACAAACGGCACCAGGAGGCACAGGTCACCTCCGATAGGTGGACGGACTGGTGAGACGTCTGGAGGAGATGAGGACCTGGCCCGGGCAGACCGGCAGATGGCAGGAAGGAGAGGCAGGAGCCCAAACACCCGGCTGAGGGACTAACACCGGTCACCGAGCAGTCGGCTGTTATGAAAGTCTCGAAGGCAGGCCGAGGGTCAAACACAGGATCAATGGTAGAGTCCGTGGAAGGAAGCCGGGGGTCAAGACACAGGATCAAGCAGTAAAGTCCGTTGAGGCAAGCCGAGGGTCAAACACAGGATCAAGCAGCAAAGTCCGCTGAGGCAAGCCGAGGGTCAAACACAGGATCAGGCAGCAAGTCCGTTGAGCAGGCAGGGGTCAAACACAGGAGAAAGCAGCGGAGTCCGTTAACAAGCCAGGGGGTCAAACACAGGAGGAAGCAGCAGTCCGTTTACAAGCCAGGGGGTCAAACACACAGGATCAGATCTGGTTTTACACAGGGACGCACAGGCACTAAGCTGGAAAGACAGACCAGCAAAGTGCCTGTGCGTCAGGCAGCTTTTATAGGCGCCCAGGAGGACGCTAATTGTGCGCCATAGCGCACAAGCGTGCGCTATTGCGCATGCGCGAGCGCCGGACCGCGAGTGCGCATGCGCCGGAGCGCCGGGCCCCCGCGCATGCGCACTGGAGAGCGGGCCGTCCGTCCGACGCTGGAGCCCTGACACTATGTGATGATTTTTAGGTGACAGGTTCTCTAATGAGATATGCAGGGCCCCAATGTCTCCACTGTACTCTACTGAATGTTTTGCAATGCAGATCGCATTGCAAAACATCCTTTCTCTGCAAAGTGACCGGGAAGACCCAGACTTGACTCAGAGACGTCGCCTTCCGGGTCACAAGAAGACGGGGAGGAGAGTGGACGTGTATCCGCTCTTCTCCTTCCCCTCCAGCCACCGGCACAAGCCATGGAAGTCCCAGGCCTGCCGATTGGCAAGCAGAGCCCGGTAAGCATGGCGGGCACGGAGACGGGAGAGAATGCCAGTATCGGGAGTGGATGTGAGCGATCGGGCGGCTGGAAGTTCAACATGGACATTCGTTTTGCCACGTTTACATGCCATGTTTAGCCACGTTTGCAAGCTGTTACAGGCATTTGGCATTTCAAATGCCTCTGAACATCTGTCCTGAATGCATTTCTTTGCTTTCTAAAAAATGCTTCTAAACTCAACTGCCTAGAAATTACTATAAATGATGTATGATCGTGGCAGGGCCTTCTGGTTTTTCAGGCGCCAGAGGAATCCCAAACCGCGTCACAATAGATTCCAAAGTGTGCAACAGTACAGAACAGACTGAGGAATTCGGGGGGCAGATGCAAAGGAAATCATCAAGATAGTGCAGCAGAAACCTCAACTGGGTCTCCTCCCATACCACCCATTCCACAAAGGTGCTAAAGACCTTAAAATATGCGCAGGAAATGGAACAGCCCATCGGTCAAGAAAAAACTGCCCATCCCAATAACAACCCAGCAAATGTTGACTCTCCGGGTGTACCGGCAGCAGGCGGAAGGCGATTTCATTATCTGTCTTTGCCAACAACGAACCCTGGCCATACCGTTGCACCCAACCGTCTGCGGCATCAAAGGCGGTATAAGACACCGAAGCCAGATGCGGAGAAATGGCATCATTCACCGAAGCCCCTTTCGGATACGAATGATTTATTAACCAAAATTTGTTGGGTTCCTTTTTGGGGACAACCCCCAAGGGGGACACGTGCAAAGACAGAACGGGAGAATGATCGAATGGTCCAGGCATTCTCCCTAGTTCCACCTCTTTCGCCAACTTGTCAGAAACAACCTGGGGAAATTGCAGTGTTGCAGTGTTGATTTCAGATTTTGGGGCCGTGGGGATGGGGCTACTGGCCCAGAACACGGGATACAAAAACCATGGGCAAAACCCTTGGCTAAAAAACTCGCCACCCCCCTCCGCAGATATCTATCTAGATACGGTACCATCGCGGGAATGCTTACCGGCGTCCCTTTTTGAAGCTGATTCACCGGGTTGGGACTTCCCTTTTTTAAAACATTTGGCATAACTGTGGGAGCCCCGCAATCAGAGCACTCGTGACGAAAACTACAGGCTGCGCCAAAACGGCATGAACCCTCGTTAAACTGCCAACAAATTCTTCTCTTTTGGGTGCCCCCCCCCCAGAAAGGGCTGTCCCGGAGCACTCGCCTGAGACATGAGCTTCATCCAAAGCCCAATGTCCTTTTGATCCCAGCGCAAGCCCGGACGCAAGGCCTTGCGCTGGCGGACCTGCTCATCATAGCACAGCCAAGCAGTACCCCCGTAAACTCTATACGCTTCTCCAATGGTGTCCAGGTAACAAAAAAGCAGAGAGAAATTCTCTGGCACTTTTTCGCCAATTACACTGGCCAAGAGGGCAAACGCCTGAAACCAATTAGCAAAAGTGCGGGGAATAAGCCGCCAGCGACGCTTCTCCTCCTCCTCCTCCTCGCTTTCGTCCACCTTGCCATTTTCTATATTAAATTTCTCTAACGGCAAAATAGAGAATATTTCAACATATTCCCCCTTCCAAATCTTTTCCCGTACGTCCTGCTTTAGATGGACCCACAGCAGCCCATCAAAGCACACGTAAATCTCCCACTTCGCTGCATCCGCTAACCTCACCTTATCCTCAGTGGACTCCTTTGCTTTATGAATTTCTGACCCCCCAGTCACCTCCGTCTGCGACGCAGACGTCACGCTGTCAACAGAGGACCCGCCTGCCCCCACCCTGGGGGCCTCCACCAAAAGTGGCCCAACTGAGGCGTGGCCACTTGAAGGCATAGAAGGAACCACTGAGCCCATGCTAGAAGCAGCAGGGGCCCATGCCCCCGCGGACCCTTGAGATGGGGAAGGAGACCTGGCCGAGTCAAAGCGGGTCTTTCACCCCCGGAAACCTGCAAAAAATGCAGACAAAACCGGCGCGGCGCCCGAGGCCCCGACCGTAGATCCTGAAGTCCCCAAAATAACCCCCTGAGAAACCCCTAAACTAACCTCCCCCTCCTGACTATTAGACATAGGTAAAGTTGGCGACTTACCGGGCTGCAGCCGCACCGCCACATGACTAGCCGATCATCCAGGTCCCAGCTGGCTCCGCAAATTAGGACGCCTCCCGGCAGACCTATTGTCTTCATCTGCGCTGGTAACCTCACCGGACGTGGCCGAAGATTCTTGCTCCGTATCTAAACGAATGGAACGTAACGATCTAATAATAATAAATAACAATAATAATAAAACCTTTTTATTATTATTTATTATTAATTTATTCCATTCCATTTGTTTAGATTCGTTATTTCGGATAATTCGTAACTTCAGATAAATTTGCGTTACGTTCACAAACAGCCAAATTTGAAAGGAAATTCCTATACCTCTAATTTAATAGTTAGTTATTATTTAGAATTTTACTGATTTTCTTTATTTTTTTCAGATTTTCGAATTTGCAAATTTGCAAATTTCAGATTTTCAAATTTGCAAATTTCAGATTTTCAAATTAGCAAAATTCAAATTTTCAAATTTGCGAAATTCAAATTTTCAAATTTGCGAAAGCAAATTTTTTTTTCAAATTTGCTAATTTCACATTTTCAAATCCGCGAATTTCAAATTTGCGAATTTCGAATGTGCAAATTTCGAATGTGCAAATTTCAAATTTGCGAATTTCAAATTTGCGAATTTCAAATGTGCGAATTTCGAATGTGCAAATTTCAAATTTGCGAATTTCAAATTAGCGATTTGCGAATTTGCGAATTTTTGAATTTTCGAAAATTTGGAAATTCAGGATTTGGAAATTCAAAATTTGGAAATTCGGAAATTCGAATTTCCGAATTTGCGAAAAAAGCAAAAAAACGAATGAAACAAAAACGAACACATTTTTTGTCAGTGCGAAAAAGGCACGTGGGAGACTCCCAAAATGTATGGAGGAAGGTGCTCTGGTCTGATGAGACTAAAATTTAACTTTTTGGCCATCAAAGAAAACGCTATATCTGGCGCAAAACCCAACACATCACATCACCCAAAGAACACCATCCAGCAGTCGGGACTGGGAAACTGGTCAGAGTTGAGGGAAAGATGGATGGTGCTAAATACAGGGATAATCTTGAGCAAAACCTGTACCACTCTGTGTGTGATCTGAGGCTAGGACGGAGGTTTACCTTCCAGCAGGACAATGACCCCAAACACACTGCTAATGCAACACTTGAGTGGTTTAAGGGGAAACATGTAAATGTGTTGGAATGGCCTAATCAAAGCCCAGACCTCAATCCAATAGAAAATCTGTGGTCAGATTTAAAGATTTCTGTTCACAAGCGCAAACCATCCAACTTGAAGGAGCTGGAGCAGTTTTACAAGCAGGAATGGGCAAAAATCCCACTGGTAAGATGTGGCAAGCTCATAGAGTGTAAGAGTCCAGGGCTTAATGCGCATGCACCAATGGCGCTTGCCGCAAGAGGAAATCCGTGCCAACTGATCATGCACCAAAGACGCCTCAGGGCGCCAAAACCCACATGCTCAGAAGACTTGATGGAAAAAGGCGGGAAAATCCCCAGGAGGCGCACAGGAAGAGACCTCAAACTTCCCTATATAAGCCCAACCCAGACACTACCAAATTGCTGGATTATCTTCAGTCCCCACTTGTTCCAGTGCTAGTGTGTGATCTGTCTGAACCTGTTGTGCCTTGGAAACCTGTTTGACTACTTTTGATTGCTGCTTGCCTTTGACCTCAGATTTGGATCTCAACCATTCTTCTTCTGATTAACCCTTTTTTGCTTCGTTGCCCAACTGGACTTGACCTCTGCTCGGATCTCGGACTAAGGCTTGCACAGCGCTCTGCACCCTTGGCACCCCTGCCACTCGGTGTCCCCACCAAGTCTCTGTCTCCATCTACTGAGGCTTTAAGGACTCAAGGTGCAAGGGAGGCCTCCCCACTACTTCAGTCTCACATCAGGTACATGGCCCTTGTGGCAGAGACTTCTTCAAAGCGACTTGGAGCTGTGATAGCCGCAAACGGTGGCTCCACAAAGTATTGACTTTAGGGGGACGAATAGTTATGCACATTGACTTTTTCTGTTATTTTGTCTTATTTGTTGTTTGCTTCACATTAAAAAAAAAAACATCTTCAAAGTTGTGAGCATGTTCTGTAAATTAAATGATGCAAATCCTCAAACAATCCATGTTAATTCCAGGTTGCAATACTTTTACAAGGCACTGTACATATTAGCAAGCACTGTTGGTCACAGAGGTTTCTCCAGTGCATTGTGTCATAACTCTTCTTCAGTTACCTAAAATGTAAAAATAAACATTTTGGCTAGAGCTTCACATTCAAGGCTGTCAGGAAGCAAGTTACGAGTAAAGCAGGCCATAGATGAATCAATTGTCTTTCCTTCCATCATGGATGGAAAGAAAATTGCTTGATTCCCCCATCAACATAGTCAGTGCTGATATTTCCTGCAGCGCAATTGTGTTCTGCCGCTGGGGGGGTGTGGGGAGCCTTCCCAGCTGGAAATACAATGATTACTGCTATAGCCGCTGGCAGTAATCACATGCAGAAAAATCTCAATGGATCAACTTGTGTACAATCAGCCTGCCCATAAATGGATCAAAAAAATCAGTCTCTGCTGAACAGGCTGAATTTTGATTGTTTGGTTGGCTTTAGGCCTCTTTCACATGGTCGTTTCAATCTTTCAATCTGCCTGTCAGTTTTTTAGGTGGACCTAATGAGAAGGTCTGAAGCCCTATTGACACAAGTCCGTTTACACGCGCCTACCTCCGAGTCCGATTGGATCCACTAAAAATAAAAACAGAAGAGGACTGCTTTCTTTTCCATTTTTATGGACTGGATTGGAGGTAGTCTGATGTAAAGAGACAATGGAGTCCGTCTACACTTGGCCACCCATAGAGCAGAGCAGGGGCTGTTCGTGTTTGTTCGTGTCTGCTCTGCATAAACTGATGTGACATCAGTCCCGATTTGCTCCAATCAGTTCACAGATCCCCTGCTGATCAGAGCGGAATCCGCCCCATGTGAAAGGGGCCTCAAGTGTTCATTTGATTTATTTGGTAAGTGTTAAGGATTTTAGTTTGGGAGGGAAAAGGTGTTGTGGTCATTCACAGTGATGTTTAGTCTCAGTGAATACAGTAATTATGACATGCTTTCAGCTTCACATTGAGAATTATATTTTCATATTTTAGGTAAATGAGTAAAGTAGCCTCAGTCCAGTTTTCAAAATTATTGAGGGCTATAATACCCTTCCACATGGCCTGATCTGAGTCATGTTTACCTTCTCTTTTTAAGTGTAACTAATGGCAAAACTTATTTTTTTAAGTTTTGGATTAGAACACCGGTCATATTTTTATTGCTGTCTGTGCTTTTGTTCAGGATATTCATCCATTCCATTTGTTTTTAATTGTTTACCATTATCACCGAAAGTGAAAGAAAATCCCTCATTTTGGGTTGTCCTCAGACAAGTAATAGAGAGGAAATCTTCCAATGGGGGCACTAGTTTTGGTAGCCTGGTGATAATGGAGAGATTTCCTCTCACTTCCTTGACTATGGGACAGGAAGTGAAAGGAAATCTCCCCAATGGAACGCAGATGGCAAAAGAAACATGATAGGGGCTAGAATCCTCCTTTAGTCTATCAAAAATGTTAAAAGAAAAGTTTTAGTTTTAGTCCTACTACATACCAAATATGTCCGGTAAAAATGACAAACACTGAGCGAAATTTATATAATTTTTTCACACAAATAGAACTTTCTTTTGGTGGTGTTTCATCACCACTGGGTTTTTATTTTTTTATTATACAAACTAAAAAAGGCCGAAATTTTTAAAAAATATATATATTTTTTTACTTTCTGCTATAAAACATATCCAAAAAAAAAGTTTAACAAATTTCTTCAGAAATTTTCACCAAAATGTATTCTGCTCCATGTCTTTGGTAAAAAAAGAAAAAATCCCAATAAATGTATATTGATTGGTTTGCGGGAAAGCTATACGATCTACAAACTATGGTATATATACTGGAATTTTTGTTTTGTTTTATACTACTAATGGCGATGATCAGCGACTTATAATGGGACTCCAATAGTGCGGCGGGCAATCTGACACTAACTGACACTGAGTGGGAACTGACTACCTGCCACTGACCTCACCAGTGACACTAATACGGTGATCAGTTATAATACTGTACTAATAAAACCAGCTGGGAAGGGGTTAACATCTAGGGCGATCAAGGGGTTAAATGTGTGCCTAACAAGTGTTAAAGTGTGTAATGTGTGTGGCTTTTTTACTAAAGATCTTAGTTTCTTATTCCTGCTTTACACGGATAAGGAGCAGAGAAATTGTTCCCTCTGTGCAGAGCCCTCTGTTGATTGTCAGCACAGGGCTTTGGGTTGTTATTGGACACAGCCGATCAGCAGGTCCCGGCCATGAATTAACTGGTCAGGACCTGCTAACAGACTCCCGCTGTGAACAATCACATGTCAGCGCAGGGGGCACACATGAGCACGACCCAAACCAGTACCTCACTTTGTCTGCACGTGTCACCAATCCGCAGTACATTTCTGGCGGGCGGTCTGCAAGTAGTTAAACTATGGTGTAAAGGTCATTTGCTTACTGCAGACTCCACAGCACAACAGAGATATCAGCCTCTTGCAGTCTCTGTAGAGCTCAGATTGGAGGGGGGAGTAGCACAAGAAGCTTGCTGATAGGAGGAGAGAGTAGAGTGCAAGAGAAATTAGCTTATTACTGTGCTGCTTCTCTTGTCACTGTCCAATTCCAAGGCTGGGGACGGGTCCAGAACAGTCAGGGCTCAGAGGAAGTGGGTTTAATAATTCTGGCCAAGAGACTGAGGGCATCTAGTGGCAGAAAAAAGGACTGTGGGAGAAATCTCTAGATTGAAGGTGAATATTTCAACAAAAGCTGGTTTAGTTATTTTGTTTTTCAATAAGCTATTTATTTTTATTTTGTTATTTTTGGCGGAAGTTGTTTTATTGCGAAAAAATTCTTGCGAGTCTACAGATATCTGGGGCTCCATTGGAGATAATTCACCATAATTTCGCCAGAAAGAATTATGGGAAGTGAAGGGCTAGCACTTCTGACAGTTTTTTTAATTGCTGCCCATTACCCTTTAGATTAGGGGTCTAAAACTGGCGGCCCTCCAGCTGTTACATAGTTACATAGTTAGTGAGGTTGAATAAAGACACCAGTCCATCCAGTTCAACCTGAGTGAGTGTGGGTGCGTGTGTACAATTATCCCTATTTATTTAAGGTACCCATATAGCGCCGTCAATTTATGCAGTGTTCCACACATACATCGCACACTCACATCGGTCCCTACCCTCAAGGAGCCCACAATCCAAGGTCCCCATTCATATACTAGTTACGAAACTACAAGTCCCATCATGCCTCTGCCTGGTGGAGTCACGCTTGTAACTCTCAGTCTTGTAATGCCTCATGGGACAACAGCTGGAGGGCCGCCAGTTTGAGACCCCTATGTTAGATCAAGGTGAAACATTCCTGTTTGCTCTGGCTGTAGTTTTGGCTGGTCTTTTACAGGTTGTATAGGGCAGTAATAACAATGAATGAATCATTCTTAGAATTAAATTCTTGTCAATCTCTTCTAAATCTACATGTCACATGTCCCACGGACACTGACATGTTAGAAATCTGTTCTCGTCCATGTGCTTGTTAGGTATTAAAGGTGACTCTTTACATCAGGATTTGTTGTAGCTGGCATATGGAATTCATTGGATCATTTAGACAAAAATGAGGTGACCAGGAATTGTGTGAATTAATTAATTGCTGATTGTTGGCATACCAGAAGAATGAACACATCATTGTAAATAAGAGGAGTGATAATTGACGGCTTTATATAAATAGAACTCCTTTCAAAACTGTAATCATTTCCAACTCTTGGCACTTGGAGTTAGCCTGAAGATCATCATCAAGGTACTGCATTGTTATATGTGTTCAACAAGGACAGCTTAAGGTAGTTTTGTACAGTTACTTGGAAATTGCTGTGGGTATCATTGTCTACGTTTGGTGGTGAGCTTCTGGATTTTATTCTGGGTAAAGTATATATTAGTTCCCTGGGGGCAATGGCTTAGTTTGTGGCTGTAAACTAGTTTATTATAGGTGGCAAGGTTTTATGTTTTAATTTTGGCATTGGCACATTGACAACCTCTTTCTAGTTTTGTTTTATGTTTTAATTTTGGTATTGGCACATTGACAACCTCTTTCTAGTTTTATTTCAGCCATATTTTTAAATATGTGGGGGGGGGGGGGTTAAGTAAATTTTTTAAAGTGGCAGCAATTTCTTTTAGCAGATCATTGTAAAAAGATTTTTCCTAGTACTTTGATTAACATGTACATCATATTTATATCGCAGCTTGTTCAGTTTTAGTGTTACGTGCTATATTAGGTGTTTATTAACTAAAAGTGAGGTTAGGAGCCTCTGTAACAGTGTTATGATACATTTGCAGATATTTAGGATAAGAATATTGTTATTTTTCTTAACTTCCACTTTCCTCCATAAGACACCTCTGATCATCTGTATTAGATTGCAGGGTTTCCTGGTGCAAAGTAAGAACTGAATCAGAACAAGTTAAAATCAAGAGTTAAAGAATTAAATTGCCCATTTGAAGTCCGTTTAGCACATAAGGAATGTATACCCATGTATCTACCTGTATATATGGAACGTGGAAGGCGGCAACTATCCTAAGAGTATAGCCAGCTCTGTGTCAAGACAAGAGAAGAGAAGTGCCACCTGAGTGCAGTAGTTAAAACAATCTTATAATGCGCAAGGAAAAAAAACAAAATGGAACAAGCTCATCAAATCCAGGGAAGGGGAGTGGGGGTGCCATGCCTCAGCATCCGTTTGGGTTCTGTGCCATTCTTGGGCTTTTCAGGGAGAGATGTTGACTCGTCATTGTGTCATGTGGCCACCAGGAAGCAGAAACCAGTGTGGAACATGGCCGGAGATAACGTCACCTGAACAACAAATGGCCGGGGGTCTCTTGCCCCTTCTGATCTTCTGTATTAAAATCTTATTAAGAACTGAAACAGCTTCTCCTAAACCATTAATCACTGAAACTTAATTGATACATGAGGCTGATTCTGTTTAATATAGCATACCATAAACCTAAAGCCTGAAACTGGTTCTATGAACAAGTAATGAACAGTAGTACACAGGATAGTATGCTAATCTTAAGGAATGTATAAAAATGCAGGTGATATGTAAGATACCTGCAGCAATAGTAAGCTGTGAGATTGTTATGGTCTTAGAATGCTATGTGTGTGTGTGCGCGCACGTGTATATATATATATATAAAAATTTTATTTATTTTTTTTTTTTTTTTAAAAACCTGTGTGGATTTTATTTCTGTCTGTGTCTCGACTGGCTTTGATGATCATTATCTCTGGTACAGAAAGTGATAGGAAAGGCAAAATGTCTGAGTCACAAAAACGGGAGGTGAGGGGGAATCCCTCTTCAATCTTCCTGTTCTGGGGACAGCTTTCTTTATCCCCTCGCTTTTGAAGAGATATCTTTTTACTACCTGAATTTTCTCTGGGACAGGAAGTAAAAAGGTAAATCCCCCAACAGAACGTAGACAGATTTATGTGCAGCTTGTATGAGAAATATGTTACTTTAAAGCAATTTTTTACAACTGAAAGGAAAAGACATAGGTAGATTTATCTATGAGGTGGAGCTAGGAAAGCCTTTGTCTTTTGTTAAGCCCTTCTAGGAAATTAAAACTGACAATACTGAATTACCCTGTACAGTATATGATTCTGACAGTGATCCCTTGTAGTAAGAAGAAAAAGAAATGAAACATTACAGGTTATTGGTCTTGAACAATTGTAAAACTAATATTATATGTTTTCCTTTAGAAAAAGAAAAAAGCAGCAAGCATCATGGCAGGAGACGGTATTTCACAAAGTAAACTAAGCAGCAGTAAGTACTTATTTCTAACAGTACCTGGAAGTAGAATTAGAAACTCTGTGGAATAATGAGCTTTTTAGGTTGTTTTTTTTACCAATTAATTGTTCATGAAAGGTTTTATTTTTTTATCTATTCAATCTAAAATGTAGGTATATAATATATATGAGTGTGAAGAGTATGGCAAAAGGTACAGTAGCCTCAAGGCAACCAGTCAGTAGCCAGTTTGGTCTTCAGTAACCTTCTAAAGATAAAATTTTATGGTTTGACAAAATAAGCATAAGCCATTGACCATCATGTGAGCACAAACAAAGCCATGTTTTGTTTTGTTTTTTTGCAAGCAAATTTTACCCAAGCAGCCAAAATGGTAAAATGTTAGATACATTTTGATGTTTGGTATATTTGTGGCAAAATGTATAATTTCGTAGCAAAGTAATTTTCAGGAAAATCACTGCTCAATCTAGTCTGAATAACACTGAAAATTACCTGATGTCTGCGTATAGCTATGCAGTTTACTGCATTCAGTTGTTCCGCAACTGTGGTTAAAATGAGGACAACAGACATGTACAAACAGGAATTCCAAGCCTGTCATTCCTGACATTATCTTACTATGAGCATGTCTAGTGACATAGGACAAATGGCCCATATCTCCTTAGGTGTGGTCAGAGAAAATAATGATGGCCAGGAATAATTAAACAGAAATAGGTCAGACTAGGATTAGCTACTGACCTACTGTATGTATGTGATCAAGTTATCTATCTGGTATCTGGTGGCATACTTGGTATATTATATTATTTATTTCTGAGAGGTGTATTATGTTTGGTACACCAAATATATTCTTATGTATTTTATTAAACACACATTACACTTTTTTTTTTCACTTAAAGTGGTAGTAAACCTCAAACAAATATGTAATATATATAGCAGCGTACCAATTTTTAATGTGGTGGCTCCATTGTTTTTTTTTTGTTTTTTTTTTCGTTTTATTTATTTAAAAAATATTAAAGCTGGAAAACCTAACAAACATGTTATTTGTGATAATATGACTATGTTCATATACCCTATGACTTTTTTTTATAATACTATTGCTGTAACACCTTTTAAACTATTGCTGGCACCTACTCCATGGTGTCACTGAGGACCCTCTTGTAATATTGCTTTATTTTCACATTGCAGGCTGCTGTAATTGGCAAATGTGTAAGTATGAATAAACATAATTTTTCAATGTAATTTCCTCTCTATTAGCAGAGATGATTGATCCTTTTTTAGGCTGTTCATACAGCTGTTGTTGTGAACAAGCATACAGGTAGGGCTGGCCTTTGTTATTAAAAGGTCCAGCATGCTTTACAAACTGATTGTCACAGATCCACACTAAAATAAATGTTTATTTCAAAAATACAAATTGTACTTATTACTTACAATTTATATAAAATATAAGCTTGTATTCTTTAAATAATGAAAATTAAAGTTGACTATTATAGTTTAAAATAAGTTTGGGTCACTTTATGTCATTTATGTTATTGTAAAAATAATCTTTCCAGGCAATTGACAAAAATGTGCAAGGCAAAAAAAAAATGAAGGTTCACTTTTTTCCAAGATGCCAATGTATGTCACACACATATCTGGTGTGGCCTGCCAATACTGATGACCTTCTGAAAGGCCTAGGGGGTGACTACCTTTTGGGGCAGGGACACATTTCTATGAGCTAAGCAATGTGTACCATGCAAAGTGTGATATGGTGCTGCGGTTTTTAGTGGCCATGGTAAAAGGTGGGTGTTCAAGAGTGGCATACCTTATTTACAACCTCCAGCATCAACTTTCTTTGCAATTGGCATTTGGTTACATGAAATCCCAGAGCTGCAAAGGAATTCAGTGCTGGAAGACTTCTCTCTTTGAGCACAGGTCTGATCAGGGAGCAGGAAGCTAAAGTATATAATGCCCACCATGTGTTACTGACTGTGATTCCTGCTCTGATTCATGCCTGGGTGGAAAAGTATTTACATTCAAGGCCACCACCACAACCCCAGTTCTCCCTTGTATCTTGCTGATGGCTATCAATACCCTGTAAGTCATATACCTAAAAGAAGCATGCAGTTAAAGTGTTACTAAACCCAGGACCCTGCATTCACTATATCTGGTCTTCCACAGTACATGGAAGTGCAATCAGTAATTAGTAAACATAAACTGCTAAATACCTTTTCTCATCAGCAGTCTAGTGACTTCTATCAGTGTTGAGCCAAGCACTGGTTGAAGCTTGTAGGAGGAGTTTTCTGATGAACCTATGAGACTGCAAGACCCCTGACCCTCTGTCTGAACAGTTGTGATTGGCCGTGTGCTGATCACATGCATCCTCCCAAGAAAAAAAACCTCTCTAGAAGTACACACCAAACTGAGCATGTGCAGCCTGACTCCATAGGCACTGTGTTATCAGGAAATTAATAGAAGTCAGTGGAAGGAGGGGAGGATCAGAGAAGCCAGCATCAAATGCTCTTTTTACACAATGTGGAAGACAACCCCTTTGGTTCCACAAAGAGTATAACAAGCATGATTTACTGCATATACTATACAGACGGATTTTACTGTTGTGGGTTTAGTAACACTTTAAGTCAGGAAGGGAAAAACCGTGATATGCAAACTTGTTACTGAGTATTAAAGCCATTAGATCAGTCACAAAACTAGCATTAGCTAACTAGGTTAGCAGTTGCTACATTGTTAATTTCACAGCACAGATTTCCTTGTGTTAATGTTCCATATTCATGTTCCATGTATCAAGTGGTTAAATATACAAATAAAATACGTTTAATTTTTTGCAATTTTTTTTTATAAACAAGCATACAGTATGGTTCAATTTATTGTAAAATTATGTACATTTAATTCTGTGGGCTGAAAATATTTGAAAATGTCTTCCTTATATTCTAGTACTTCAGATTGCATTCTTTTTAATATGGACCGCAATAGGAGTGGCATTCATTGTAGTAGGTAAGAGCAAAAATACAATTGAATTGTCTTTTTTAATCTGTTGTATTATATATACATATTTTCTACAATAAATTATGGTATTTATGGTAATAAATCTGGAAAATGTTTGTTCTTCTTTTCACCTGTAGGTGCCATGAATCTACAAAATTGTCCAGTGGAGCCATATATCCCAATATATATGATTGTTGCGGGAGCCTTCAGCTTTGCCTATTGGATTATATTACCAGTGAGATGCTTCTGCTCCACTCTCGGAAAGATCCTCGCCGTTATTGTTGGTCTTTTTGTGTTTGCCTGGTTTATTGCAGGTAGGGACATATTTAATGTTTCTAAAAACAGGACAATGTCATCGTTGTATACACACACACAGAACTACCGCCTCAAATCTCAGTACAACTCCATGTGGCAAACTAAAAAAGACAATGATCATAACTAAAGTGCTAGTTAATTATGGCAACCTTTGGCTTGATTCCTGACTTCACAGTTTAACATGCCGCATGAGATCATGAAACATAGCATAACACCGTATCATCGTTTATATTTCCAATGTCAATGCAAACACAAATCAGTTGTCATATTAACTTATGAAACTCCCTGAGAACTCCAGCAAAAAGAGGTTCCATGATCATCACTGTACTGGATGCTGCTATGCATCCATCTGAATGTAAAGGTAGCCTTAACTAATTCATGCTATGTCTTACTGTGCACTGTGTGGATTACTCAAACCCAAGTTATAGGGCACATTGTCCTAGTTTGCAGTTTCAGAAACGTGAAACTAAAACAAAATCCAGCAATTCTGAGCACCCAGTCCTCCTTGGATGATGATGTCACCTGCACCACCTGGGAGCATCAAAAGCTGGGTTGTATGCATTTTTGTTATTTCATTTTTTTACAATGGCTTTTTTTTTTAAAGCCATTTGTATGGGAGGCGGAGGTCTCTGTACAGATATAACGGATTGCCCAATATACAGATGCTAAAGGAAACATTTACATTTGTTTATGTCTTAAGTTAAATTATTTTAAATATGGAACAAGTAGGTTACAGAAAATGCACTACTGCTAGTATAACCAGAACTCTATGTTCACATGTACTGCAAATAAATATATGTCACAGTAATGTTTGCTAGATGTCAATCAATCTATTCACATATTATATTGCACAACTTAATGAACTGTTAACATTTTCTCATTCTTATAGGCAGTGTGTGGGTGTTCGGGAATTATCGACCCACAAATCAGCAATGTAATACTAGCATGTATTTGTTTGTTTTCTCCATCCTGATCATTCAGTGGATCTTTATTGGATTTGGGGTCATTGGAGCTGTGCTATCTTGCCTTTGCTGCAAGAATTCAGTAAGTGACTATATATTATTAAAATTATGTTTTTTAGAAAACCAGTGTGACCGGGGTGAGGTGGGGGGCTAGTTATAAAGGGTCAGATTTACCCATATATTTGCCAGCTAATCATTCCCCTAATTTATAATTACTCACCCTTTAAAAAATAAAAGACTTATTTCTTTTTTTTCTCTTTTCTTTGAGGATTAAATTTTTAAAATTCTTATCTTTAAAATTGCTACACTTAACTATTTAGTAAAATATTTATCTACACTTAAATATTTAGTAATGGGAATGTTACACCCTTTTTTTATATATCAAATAATCTCATTACTACTTGTACTAACATTTCTAGTTTTTTCAATGACCATGCCCCCACACATTTGCAGTTTGAGCCCATATGGGGTGGATGGGTGGTCTGGAGGCATGCTTTCCCAACTTTCCACATAATTTTTTATTTTATTTTGGATCCTTGCATTTATAACAATTTATATTGTTTACATGAATCTTAATTTTTCCTCTCTTATAAGATTAATTAATAAGTATCAATGTATAGATAGCATTCTTTTGTTTTTTATATATATATCCCATGCTATGCAACTTGTTATACTTTGTCTTCTTCTTTACAAATTTCAATAAAAAATATTGAACAAGAAAAAATAAAATAAAAAAAAATAAAAACCCGTACAAGCGAGCGGATTTCCTATCGGAAAAATCTTGCATGTTTTTTCCGACGGAATTCTGCACAAGCTTGGCTTGCATATACAGGGTCACACAAAAGTTTGCTGAACTTTCGACCGCCAAGAACGCGGTGACGTACAACACTACGATGAGCCGAGAAAATTAAGTTCAATGCTTCCGAGCATGCGTCGAATTGTTTCCGAGCATGTGTAGGAATTTTGCATTTGGTACAGATGATCGCAATTTCCGTTGTTTGTTTGTTTTTTCTAGGGTTTACAACCACTTTAACATTTACTACACTGAAACAAAATTTCACCAACACCCACAAGATGCAGGCCAGATTTAAAAAGACCCAACAAATGTTACCAGCAAATGGTGACAAGTGAGGGGAATCCATATATGTTTTTAGACCTCTTTATAAATAAACTAGATATGTAAACCAGATGGACAATTGAATAATAATACTATTCTATTTATATTATCATGATAAATATGATCATTCCTTTTTTATGTTTTGTGAACTTATGAATTGATTCATAAGATGAAAAAAGTATATGTAAATCCTTAACAATGAACTTCGATAATTGATATACAATTGAAAGAATTTTGTTATATTGTTTCAGTAAGCGCAAAAAAAAAGTCTGTTGATCCTGCCAGAAATCCTAAATCTTTGACTAACGTTTTTTCATGTTTTTTTTTTTTACAGTGTTTTGGTGAACTTTTCAAGTGTTTTAGTTGCTGCCCGTGCTCAGAGGACTCCCAATGCTGCAACATCTGCCAGTGCACAGAGGGCTGTGGCTGCCTAAAATGTTTCCAGTGCAGCAGCTGTTTGAACTGTTCCATATGTGCAAAGTGCTGCAGTTGTTTGGATTGCTGTGCTGCACAAGAACAATGTTAACACCATAGAAGAAACAACAGCAACTTTGTTTTTAAATTAAATCTAAATTATCACAATGGTCACTGTTAAGACCTCAATGTATGCAGGATGCCATTAATAATGGTTCTTATTATTTTCCAGCATCAGAATTATTACACCTAAACTGGTCGAATATGTACAGCCATTTTGTACTAATGTTTATTTAAAATACTTTCAAAAACACTTTTATTTGTGCATGTTTTATCTAGTTCATCTGATGCATCTTTCCTGTTATGTACTCTACAATTTACCAGTGATTAGACTCTCAGAATGATGTTAAAATAAACATGAATGGTTATTAAAATCATAATTTACTTGCGTTGGAGACTTTTCATAGGGTACTGGGCTATCCCTTGGCTTCACTTAAACTACAATCATAAAAAACAAAGCTTATGAGAATGTCACATATGAGAAACAATGGATTTACTTAAGTGGTCCAAGAAAGTGATTATCTTCCTTACCAACATTGCCCATTGCTATTATCCAGCATTGGGTATACCAGGAAGTCAGACAGAGGTATGATACAGAAAACAACAAGCATAGTATGCAGATGCAGTAGGTGACATTGCTTAATTTTTATCTCTAACCTCTAAGGAAAACTTCAGTCAAGACAAGAAACATCAGTGGACTTGCAGACTAGTAGGTTACGTTAACTTAGTATTTTTTTGTTTTAGAAGTACTTCTGAAGTATAAAATTTCTATCACCTCCAGTTTCCAGGTTAGGTGCTAATCACCAGCCATGAATGTTGGGTTTGTCTACTTTATCCCAATTCACACAGAATGCAAGATTAACATTAGAAAAAGTTACCCAATCATGCACTGAGCCTTTGTGTTATAAGCAGATCTTTGTTACTGTGGGCTGCAGTTTGAATTTAATCAATAGATTTGTGCCAAACAGTGAATCCAAAAACATGATTCAGACCCAGGTAGGCAGCTGCTCTTATGTCCTTTTTATTATTTATTTATTTGTGTTTGTCCAAGGTTCCTCTTTAATGTCCTGTGTATTATAGATTTGCAGTTAACAGTTATGTGTCGATGTTGTATACATTTTATAACATGACAGCGGTTTCTCTGCAGTTCTCACTGAATAGGTCATTTATATCAGAGCAAAATGATGCACAGTACAGTCTTCCATACCTTATAGTTCATGTAATTAAATGGGCATTGGAAAGTCAAACTGGTAAATTCCTATTGATTGTTTGATTATATGTATATATTCACATTTTGTGTTGTCAATCATATATTTATTACTTTCAATTTGCTGTTTTCAGTAATTTAAGTTAATGAACAATAAAGTAATTTAAAGACTTTACATTGTAATGAATATTTTTATTTTTTTAGCTTTTAGAAATGTGTTGTACAACAATTAAAATGGGATGAGCATCATAGATCATTTTGTATGTAAAATGCATGCATGTCAAGTACAGGGCTGTATTGTACTCATGGATTACTGTCTTACAAAGCAAAAATACTAAATACTAGCCTCAAAATTTACAAATTGGAAGCTGCATTCTGGGCTGTATGTTCCCCACGTGTTTAATTGCTACGTGGTGGGGGAGCACAGGTTTATCCCACTTCTGCCCCACACTCAGGGGCGGCTGCCAAGTCACAAATAAACCAAAGATTTCCCAGAACATTTACCAGCCAGCCTGCAAAACAACCAAATTGATCCTGTCTAACAATTTACGTTAAAAACAGAGGGCTTTTTGTGCACACATTTTCAAATTTATGTGCAAGCTGCAGTGCCCATGTGAAGGATCCTTTTTCAGCTTAGTAAAACTGTACATTTAATCACAAATACTTAGTGTAGCCAGGTGAATTATACTATGGGTTTTTTTCAGGACAATTTCGGCTTTCATTTGGTGGTAAATAGTAATAGATTTATACTATTTTTAATTATCAAAGGTAACTTCAAAATATAAAAATATATATTTCTTTTTGAAATGTAGCTGTATGTTTTGCCATTATTAAAATCTTCCACCAAAGAACAATCCCAAAAATTCTCCTGCTTCTAATGATCACAGAAATACCACATTTGTGCATTTTATTTGTTGTTGGCACCTGTAAAACAATGGAACAATAGTGTACATTTTGCCTATTTTCCTACCTAAAACACAATCAAATTGACACTAACTGACACAGATACCAAGTAAAAAAGATTTTCCTGATAGACTCCATGGCAGCCTACATGTGGGTTAATCCCGCCTCTCATACCTCATAGGACCCCACTCCCATAAATCTTTGCAACTAGAGAGAGACCTTGTTCCTTTTTTGTCCTCCTTCTTAGGACCTAAGGGTAGTTCTTACCTAAAGGAGTCGTTGATCCAGTCCTGGTGATTTTTCTTTTTGCGCAGAGCAGCGAATCCTAGCGGTGTCCTCTGTTGGAGTCCAGCTTCCCAGGTATTAGCAGGGTGGACACTGTTGACCGGAAGAGCTTACTATCCAGCCATTGGCTGGCAAGCGGCAGTATGGCCAATCGTCCTAGCTATTATCAGGAGGCCTTTTCTATGACGCCTGGTCGTTCGCTGTGGATGTGCACCCATGAGTCAGGTCGGATCACCTGCGTGCTGGAGTGGTAATGCATCTATTCCATGGCAGCCTGTGTTTATTTGTTTGTCTGTTCGTGCTTCCATAATGGTGGCTGGGGCGCATTTGCATTCCAGTCCGCCACTTCTCGTTGGTACTGTGCAGGCGCATAGTCTCGATTGATATCAAGGCTTGGTTCGCGCGTGCGTGATTCGGATGGGACGCACGCGGGCACCGTAGAGCGGTGCAGGACGGCGCACGGGGCGTTGTGACGTCATCACAGGCGGCAGATTCAAATAGCTGTCAGATACAGCTATTCTCTGGCTTGCTTCCAGGATCACTAAAGACACTGCTCTCATCTCTGATTGATATTGGTGCAAGGTAAGGTTACATAGCCTTTTCTCCTATGACTATGTTAGGGTCTTCTTATTGAGAGCAGTGTGTTTTTTGCCTGTATTTTTCCCTACAGTCTCTGTTGAATCTGTCGTCATGGATGTGCCGCTGCCTCCTAGTGGCCAGCCCTTACGCCGCAGGTAGGATGGAATTTACTGTTCCTTCTGCCTGTTTTGTGTGTGTTGGTAGGGTTTTAGAGATTTAAATTGTTTTTTTCCTGTGTGCTTTTTTTTCAGCCCTTCAGAGGTCTGAATCTCGTTTATCAGCACGTGAAGATAATGTTTAGTCTAGGTCACAGCGTGATCACTCTAAAACAAGTTCTAGACGTCCTAGTTCATCTTATAGACACCACACAGATAGATCAAGGTCTGGATCTAAACACCATTCTCACCGTCATTCCGGTTGGACGGAGAAAAAAGCCTGCCGGGGATGTAGAGCTCAAGTTCCAGAGGGTAAATCTCTCTGCGAGTTATGTTACGCCCGGGCTATGAAAGAGAGAGGTGCCGGAGACCAGCAAGTGGAAGCTTTGGTCAGGAAAGTTGTGCAAGAATCCCTGAACAAAATGTATTCCGCCCACACAGCCAATCCTCCTTCAGTACCAGCACCAGCCGCTGACATGGTCGACCTTGAAGTTCTGGGTCCTTCTTGCGGCTGTTTTTCTTTAAGTGGTTCTTCGGACAGTGAAGCCGAAATGGATGACCCCGGCGCAGGGTTTGATTTCTCCCTGGTTCCTCAACTAGTCAGGGCAGTTAAAGACGCGCTGAGATGGGAAGATCCAGTAGAGACACCCTCTAAACAGAGGAAGTACATTAAACAGCTTAAGAAAGAGCGCCCATACTTCCCCTTCTTAGGTGAACTCTGCAAAATAATTTCTGACGAATGGGGCAAGGTTGAGAGAAAGAACTCTCTAATCTCCGAAGTGGCAAAGATGTACCGGCCGGATGATGAGGTTGGTGAGACATGTTACGCTCCCTCTAGAAGACACTGTCTCTTTTAAGGATGGTCTAGAAAGGAAGATCGATACCGATCTTAAATGCATATATATTACTGCGGGCATGGCCTGTAAACCGGCTCTGGCTCTTGCGGCTTTGTCCAAAGCCATGGAATCATGGACAGATGATGTGGGTGCAACTTTGGGAAGTATTTCTGAAGAAATAGTCAAGAACTCTCAGGTTCATGAACTGAAAATGGCATCAGCTTTCCTGGGTGAGGCGTCCCTGGATATTATCCGTCTAGTAGCACGTGTTATGCTTTCCTCAGTCACAGCTAAACGTGCCTTATGGTTACGACCATGGGTAGCGGATCTTGCCTCTAAACAGGCATGGTGTAAAATTCCTTTTGAGGGTTCTTCCCTCTTTGGGAATAAGCTTGACTCGGCTATTACACGTGATACTGGGGGTAAGTCGGGCTTCCTACCCCAGGATCATCGTCTCTTGAGTCAGAGAAGAACTCAACCAAGGCAAGACCAGGAATGTGCTAGGGATGCTATAGGCTTGGTCATGAATTCAGAACAAATTGGAGAAGAAACCAGTCTTCGGGGCAGAAATCCTCAAAGACAACATTTTCTGGAGGCCGAGAAGCTGCAAAATCTTTTTGATACCGAGCCTGTCCATTCGGCAGGGCCGGTACAAGGGGTGGGCAGAAGGGGCGGATGCCCTGGGCGGGACAATTTATTGGAGGAAGGGGGGCGCAGTAGAAGCCATGCTACAGGCCCGCTTTGATCCTGTGGCTGCAGCGCTCCCCTCCCACCTCCTTCTCCTCCTGTTTGTCACAGGGAGCTGGATCTGTGTGTGTGTTCGTGTGTTCGGCGGGGTCCCACCCCCCTAGACCGCCTCGTGTGATAGCAGATTGAATAAGTGTTCCGCCTATCACACTAGCCGGTCTAAGGGGGTAGGACCTTGTTACGGCGCGGCTGAACACACACACAGATCCAGCTATGTGACACACAGTGCTGCAGTAGATGTCCGCTGTGTGATCCAGGGCAGGCTATGGTGAGTCTGCATTCATAGGCAAAGTGAGGCGCGATTATGGGCACAGAGAGACTGCAATTATGGGCACAGAGAGGTTGCGATTCTGGGCACAGAGAGGCTGCGATTCTGGGCACAGTGAGGCGGCATTGATGGGCACAGTGAGGCTGCGATTCTGGGCACAGAGAGGCTGCGATTCTGGGCACAGAGAGGTGGCATTGATGGGCACAGTGAGGCAGCATTGATGGGCACAGAGAGGCGGCATTGATGGGCACAGAGAGGCGGCATTGATGGGCACAGTGAGGCAGAATTGATGGGCACAGTGAGGCAGCATTGATGGGCACAGTGAGGCTGCGATTATGGGCATAGAGAGGCAGCATTGATGGGCACAGTGAGGTGGCATTGATGGGCACAGTGAGGCTGCGATTATGGGCACAGTGAGGCTGCGATTATGGGCACAGTGAGGTTGTGATTATGGGCACAGTGAGGCGGCATTGATGGGCACAGTGAGGCGGCATTGATGGGCACAGTAAGGCTGTGATTATGGGCACAGTGAGGCTGTGATTATGGGCACAGTGAGGCTGCGATTATGGGCACAGTGAGGCTGCGATTATGGGCACAGCGGTAGGCTGCATTTGATGGGCACTGGTGAGGCTGCATTGATCTCTTGTATCATGTCTGCAGTCTCTGACCATCTTTAGTATAATGTCCTGAGTCTCTAACCATCTCTTGTCTTATATCATGTCTGCAGTCTCTGAGAGGAGTTTGCTTAATTAGCAATGGTATTGGTAATATGCAGCAGGAAGGGGGTTAATGCATTGTCACTGATGCATTAGTATAGATCCCATCGTCTGTAGGCGCTGTAACTTTTCACATTGGGGGGGACACAGCTTTTCATCTTCGCCCTGGGCACCGAATGACTTTGTCCCGGCACTGCCAGCAGGTGGGAGCTCGGTTACTCCGTTTTCAGCACGTCTGGGCAGCCTCGATTCAGGGTTACTGGACAATCAAAACAATTTCTTCAGGTCACACCTGGATTTTCAGCAAATCCCCCACACATCGCTTCATTCCCACAAACCTACCGCAGTTAGAAGAAAAGAGAAAAGTTTTTTTGTCTTACACGAACTCCCTTATGGCTCAAGGTGCCGTAATTCCGGTTCCAGCAGAGGAAAGATTTCAGGGGCTAGATTTCCCCCCTTTTCATGGTCCTCAAAAAGAACGGTTCTTGGAGGCCGGTCATCGATTTGACATACCTGAACTCCTTCATTCAGAAGGAAAAGTTCAAGATGGAAACTCTATTAACCATACGTCAGACAATACAACCAGGCGACTGGATGGTCTCAATAGACCTGAAGGATGCATACTTTCATGTACCTATTGCAAAGGATTTTTAGAAGTATGTCAGATTCGCAGTAGACCAAAGACATCTTCAGTTTACATCTCTCCCGTTCGGGCTAACAACATCGCCTCTTACTGGGAGTGGTTGCTTTGATCAGGGTCAGAGGTATCCGGTTGCACCATTATCTAGACGACTTACTCCTGCTCTCACAAGACAAGGAACAGCTATTACATAGATACATAGTTACATAGTTAGCTAGGTAACTATGTAATAGCTATTATCGCATCGGGATCAGGTCATCTCTATCCTGATAGAGTTTGGTTGGCTGCTGAACAGGGAGAAAAATCACCTGGGCCCATCACAGTCCCTAATATTTCTCGGAGCACAATTCAACATGGTGGAGAGTACCATCTCCCTACCTCTGGAGATGATTCCGGTGATTCGGGACAGAATTCACCTCGCTATGTCATCTCCCCTTCTCAGAGCATCACAGTGTCTCAGAATAATCGGCACCATGGTGGCCACAGCCCCTATGGTGAAGTGGGCACAATGGACCCTTCCAAAAGGGTTTTCTCCAACAGTGGAATCCGGAGTCGCAAGATCATTTTGTTCGGATAACTCCTTCCATGCGGGAGAGCCTCCCCTGGTGGCTACAGCAGAAAAATCTCCTCAATTGCAATCCATAGCACCCGTCTCCTGGATAACAGTGACGACGGACGCCAGCAACAGAGGTTGGGGCACTCTCTGTCTGTCGGAGGTAGCCCAGGGGAAATGGGATTTCCCATCCCAGGGTGTAGTATCAAACGTTCTAGAACTCCGTGCTGCCTTCCAGGCCCTTCAAGCATTTCTTCACTTGACATCAGGAGCCTCAGTTCTATTGAGGTTAGACAATACGACCACAGTGTCATATATCAAGAGGCAGGGGGGCACCCGCAGTCTCTTCTTACTGAGGGAAGTAAGTCCAATCATGTCTTGGGCCCAGACGAACTTGTCAAACCTGACGGCGGTTTATCTTCCCGGAATTCAAAACGTCCAGGCGGACTTCCTTTCGAGGGTCTCCCTGGACAACAACGAATGGTCCCTCCACACAGAAGTTTTTAACTGGATCCTGTCTCTGGGAGTGACGCCGGCGGTAGATCTGTTTGCATCTCCCTGCAATGCCAAACTCAGGAAATACTACACGAGATGTCGCTGTCCCCAGGCCTTCGGAGTGGATGCCCTGACAGACCTTGTGGAGGTTCCACAAGGCCTATGTTTTTCCCCCAGTTCGGTCATTCTCTGGTTTCTGTTGAGGCTCAGGTGGGAAGGAGCCGAAGTAGTAGCAGTCATTCCGTATTGGCCCAACAGGCCATGGTTTCCCCTCCTGATACAGCTCAGTTACCGGGACCCAGTTCCTCTCCCCTCCAGGCCAGATCTCCTGCTGCAGGGAGCGTCTCTTCACCCATGCCCATCTCATCTCCATCTGATGGTTTGGTGGTTGAAAGGGAAAGGCTACAAGCCTTAGGATGTCCAAGTTCAGTGATTGCTACTTTGCTGAATGCCAGAAGAGAGGGCACCAACAGAGTGTATCAAAGAATTTGGTTGAAATTTGTGAAGTATGTCTTCTCTAGTGGTGGTTCTTATAATGATCCAGAGATTAAGGACATTTTAGGGTTTCCTCAAACAGGCCTGGATCTGTCCTTATCTGTGAGTTCTCTACGGGTTCAGGTTTCCACAATCTCTGCCTTCACAGGTGTATCCTGGGCAAAACACCCTCTTACCAGACAGTTTTTCAGGGGAGCAACGAGGCTTAGACCTCAAAGAAGGCCAAGATTTTCCAAATGGGATCTTCCCTTTGTCTTGGATTTCTTTTCAGGAGAAGATTTTCAACAATGGGGTCAATTATCTATGAAAGACCCATTTCTCAAAACGGTTTTCTTAGTGGCCATAAAATCGGCTAAGAGGATCTCCGAGATCAGCTCTCTAGGATTCAAGGAACCTTTTCGTACGTTCTTCCCCGATCGGGTGGATTTGATTCCCATGTTAGGATCAAATCCTAAAGTGACATCTGTATTCCACGAGAACCAAGAGATTGTTCTTCCAACTTTTTAATCAACTGATGCTCCGAGTATTCAGCCCCTCGATGTTGGAGAAGTCTTAAGGCATTATCTGGAAGCTACAGCTTTTTTTCGGAAATCAGATCAACTATTCTTCTACTTTCATGGAAAAAACAGAGGATTACGTGCTTCCTCCAGAACCTGTCCAGGCTATCCAAAGGGCGTATAAGGCTAAGGGTCTGGTTCCTCCAGAGGCAGTGACTGCTCACTCGACCAGGAGTGTCTCTACGTCATGGGCAGCTTCCCGACACGTGTCCGCGTAAGTGATTTGCAAAGCAGCCCCATGGTCGTCAATAAACACATTTATGACGCACTATTGTGTTGAGCCAGCTACTCTATCTTCAGTCAACTTTGGTTTGAATGTCTTATCTGTTGACGGTGCCAATTAAACCTTTTTTCTTTAAACCAGCAATTTCCCACCGGGAGGGTATGGCTAGTTATTTCCCATACGTAGGCTGCCATGGAGTCTGTCAAATGGAAAATTTATTTCAAATACTTACCGTAATTTTCCTTTCCTGATGGACTCCATGGCAGCAGGAGTTCCCTCCCATTTGCTGGAGTAAGTTATTTTTTTAACCACTTGCCGACTAGCAATGTACCCATACGTTGTTGTATTTGAAGGGTGATATATTGGTCATCGCTGCAGCTGGTAAAAGTAATCAGAGTGGCTAAAGAGCTACTTTTACAGGTGGTGGAAGAAGGTCCCCCTCCCTCCGCTGCTGCCGCCTTTAGTTGGCTCTTCTGGTCACTCAGGAGAGCCCAGCAAGGATGCAACAGGCGGTATCCAGTTCCTGCCGCACAGGGGGAGGAATGGATGATATTCCTTCCATTGTGTGACGTCAGAAACAGGATGCAGCGACGATTTCATCACTTCCGGTTTCGATCTCATGTGAACAAACTATTACCGGCTTATACAAGCATCAGATGTCAATGCTCATGCTATCACAAATGATGTTGCTAATCCCTTGTGATAGCAATAAAAGTGATTTAAAAAAAAAAAGTCATAGTGTAAAAAAAGAAATAAATAAATAATAAAATGTTTTTAAAAAGTGAAAGTGCCCCGTCCCACCGTACTTATGCACAAAGGCGAATGCACGTGCATATGTAAATAACTTCACTGGGTGACTGTTTTTTTTGGGGGTTAGTGGCCGTCGTTCATTGCGATTAATGTTGGTTCTACTTCGGGGGGCATCCATTTTTTATTTTATTTATAAAACAGTCAAAAAATATTTAGTTTTTACTGACATTTTTGGTGACTGAGTAGGGATACTATGTACCCCTACTCATTCACATAGGGGGGCCAGGATCTGGTGGCCCCTTGATAAAGGGGGCTTCCAGACTCCGATAAGTCACCCCCACAACCACCAGGTCAGGGTTTTGGGGAAGAGGCTCTTGTCCTAATCAACATGGTGACAGATGCTTTGGGGGGGGTGCTCGCTTGTCCCCTCATTTCCTGGCCTGCTGGCTGCATGTTCTAATAAGGGTCTGCCTTGGATTTATGGATTCTGGGGGAGTCCCTATGCCATTTTATTAAATATTTTGGCGTGGGGTTCCCCTTGCAATCCATACCAGACCCAAAGGGCCTAGTAAGGATTGGAGAGGGGGGGGCATGCTGTTTTTTTTCCTGAAATGTTATTTTCTGGCAGTTCAGTTTGCATGACAGATTAACAGCTAACTGCTCCAGGACTGCCCCATAGCAGATTTACTTCTACAGGGTGGCTCTCCTGTGCAGGATCATGTATATCTATCTATATATATATTTATGGTTTAGAGCCCTATGGCCTATACGTATATAGATGACATACATGTTTAGCACAAAACTTACCACATGAAGTGGACCTGAAAGTGTGCCTTGGTCTATCATATGGTACACCAAAATAAGGGGGCATACCCTAGATAAGAAATTATGAAATGAAAGTAGCTATGAAATGATGGGAAATTAGTATTCTGTTTAGGAGTAAGAATACTTGAGAAATGCCCTGAAAAGGGGAAGGGAGGGTGGGTATCTCACACAGGAAACCGACAAAGACCAGCAGCCAGTGGGCTGGTTAAATACCCCCCGGGCTCCACCCATAATTTCAGGCCACCATACTGGCCTTCTTATTTATGGTTTAGAGCCCTATGGCCGATACGTATATAGATGACATACAGGTTTAACACAAAACTTACCACATGAAATGGACCTGAAAGTGTGCCTTGGTCTATCGTATGGTACACCAAAATAAGGGGGCAAAACATTCAGGTAGGAAATAGCTTTATTGGTTTGAGATAAGTCACTGGGTAAGTTTGGCAAAGGCCTGGGCCATTTCCACTTGTGGATTAGGAATAAAGCAGGCTGACTTCCACCTGCCTAGTTTTTTGATGATGTGGTCCGGGACACCTTGATGGGATGCTGTTGAGGCTACCCCGATCCGGAACGAATGTCCGGAGTACTGACTGGGGTTTAGGTGAAGGTTGCTGAGGAGAATCCGGGCGTGTTTCATGAACTGGGACGTGTTGAGAGGTTTGACAGGAAAGGGCAGAAGAGGACTAGAGTCTGGTTGTTCGTACAGTAGTGTTAATAATCGATTCAGTGTGGCCACTGGACACCAGTTGTTATGGGTCCTGAAGAGATGTATGTCCGTTCCTGAGCCTAGCTGCTGAGTCTTTCAAACAGTTAGGTGTAGGATGAAGTGGTCCTGGTGGCGGACTAAGTTATGTTTGCGTAACACTGAAGGGTGACTACAAGTAAATTTGCTGGGTCGTAGAAACCCGTAGAAGGCCAAGTGCATGGCGGCTTGTAGGACCAGACTAGGGAGGAGACCAAACGGAGGCGTGGCCAGGATGGTGGACATGTCCCTAAAGATCTCTCCTGTTAACGGTAAGCGTCTGGGACAGACTACCGGCTGACGTTTCTGAATACCCCGGAGAATGGCCCGTACTGCATGGAATGTGAATACGGAGGGTCTCGCAGGGTCCTGAAGGGACGGGAAATGCTGGACACCGGCCAGGTACAGCCGTATGGTGTTGTGGGACAATGTCAAGTGAGCGGGCCAGTAGGAAATAAAGGCTAGTATCTGTTTGATACTGGACGTTTCTCTGGGGTGCTGAGACAAGAATTTGTTGAATGCCCTCCAGGCTGTCTGATAGGCCCTGCGTGTATTGCGGGAGAGTGAAGAATTGATGAGATGGGTCGCTGCCTGTAGATGCTGGGTTAGTCCAGGGTCAGCTGAGACCAGACCGGGATAGCAGCCGACAGGGGACTGACTCCGGGCATCTGTTTGAAGAAAGAGATGTAATTAAAACAGGAAAGCACATCTGCTGCCAGATTGCGCTTCCCTGGGATGAACGAACAGTAGATATTAAACTGATGCTAAAGAGATAACTGTACCAGCCTATGTAGGAAGGACATGACGGGCCGGGACTTGAACCTGCCTTAATCTATAATTTCTGTGGTAGCAAGATTATCGGACATGAAGGCTACTGTCTGCCCAGGCCAGCTGTGGCCCCACAGGTGCGCAGCTGCCACAATGGGGTAGAGCTCAAAGAGGGCAGACGTGGTGGTAAAGCCAGGTATTGCTAGCGCCTGTGGTGGCCAGGGTGCTGAAAACCATAAATGGCCAAAAATGGCGGCAAACCCTGTGGAGGCCGCTGCGTCTGTCACCACCTGTGGTGACAGGGAGGACACTGAAGGGATGAAGAGTGAAACACTGTCCCAGTTTAGACAGGGATTCTTCCCACATGGCAAGGTCTGCTATAGCTGCAGTGTCAAGGTTCATGACATGATCTGGATCCTGGGTGTGGGACAGGTAGACTAGCCGGCGGGATACGAAGGAGCGGGTCACGCCTTCTTCTGCTTGACCTCGCATAGAATCCTGGGGTGAGCCCTCTGACACAGGGTACAAACGTGGAGTAGGCAGCACTGGCTAAAATTACAAGAGCCGTAATTGTAATTGTTGCAGATGGCCGCTCCCCCGGCCGTCCAAACTAGTCATCCAAGCTTGTCCGTCTGTGGCCCTCTTGCAGGGGCCTGCTGACCCTGACCTGTGCTGGTAGTAGCCGTGTTGTCTAACTGGTAAATGGTAGGTGCATTGGCACACCAGACAGCGGTGTGGGTCGCCGACTGGCATATGGCACACAGTGGTGACCGCAGGCCCGCAAAGTGTCGGCAGAATAGCTCTGTATCCATGATACTCCAGTCTGTGGGCGTGTGGAAATGGAGAAACCGTGCTGCGGCTTTGGCTGAGAAGGAGCGGTAATAGTCGTAGAACCCAAAGCCACCGTATTTATAGCCTAGGTATACAACTATGTGGAGGTATAAGTCCAGCTCCTCCCGTCTGCCGGGGGAGGCTGAACACACCACATCCCTCAGCATGCCGAACGCCAAGGTGAATTCCGTAACAAAAAGTTTCCTGTTAAGCCTGGGGTCCTTGGCTTTCAGGATAACTGAGACGTCTCCCCAAATATACACCTTGTTTTCTGCCAGATCAAGGACTGAGATCAGAAGTGAGGCAAGGTTGACATCCTTGCCTTCCAGGATGTCCTTCCTGACGTTGGGTGGTACGAGGTGGGAAGGGTATACTACCGGACGCCATGCTGTGATACCTGTAGAAGGCGTTGTGACAGCTTGGACTACGGCAGGGTCAGGGGCTACAACGGCCGTGCGGGTCTCCAAGAGTGTCACCCTGTTCTGTACCTCAGTGACTGATGAGGTCAGGGATGACACTAGGGTGTGCAACTGAGCAATGGCAGATGAAATTGAGTCCAATGACGCCTGTTGGGTGCTGGATCCTGCTGTGGCAGGCGGAGGAAAGAGGAGCCTGAACAGCTCTGCCTTCATGGCCGTAGTAGGAAAGGGCACCCCTCTACGTCTCAGCTCCGTTGCCAGTCTAGGGATATTCCACCCCCTAAGAGACTGAACGCCGGCACTCTCGGAGACTGGAGAGGGTGACAGAGGGGCAGTGAGGTCTTCACTGCCGACTGAAGACATCGTATATGTGTCTTATGAAGCTTGCTGCCTTGTCCTCTGGGGTGAGTCTTTAGCAGACTGGAGCCTACAGAGGGTGACATGAATTTAAGTCTTGTATGTGCTCCCTGCTGTATACGTACCTAAGCTGGGTATCCATGCCCCCCCCCCCCTTTTTTTTTTTTTACCTGCTGAAGCACCGTTCAAGCTGGTGCAGGTGGACCTACTGAATTCGACTGACCTGAAGAAATTACGAGAAAAAACACTCGTTTGAGAGTTGTTTGCTGTTTATCCTGCAAATGGGTTTAGAATTGGTGATATCAACAGGCGTCAGTGACTTAGAAGATGAAATGAGAGTGAAATGGAATGAAATGAACATGAAATGACAGACAATAAATACAATAAATGAAATGAGTGAAATGTTGCCTTTTAACGAAATAGACTGCCATGACAGAGGCCTGGCTCAGTCGTACTGTGTTGCGAGTGACTGCGAACTGGACTCTGGAGCATGTACTGAAATGAGGCAATGGTGAAATGAGGCCAAACAGCTGGGGCACACCGGGACGAATCGGTACATCGTAGATGCAACAGGATTCGAATCAAAGTGCGATTCGTGAGGTGAAATGATTCGAACTGCCATGACAGAAGCCCGAATCGCCATGCCACTGTTTGCGACTGAGCACGATTGGACTCTGGAGCATGTACTGAAATGAGGCCGGTCCTGGGGACGCCGAGACGAATCAGTGCGAAGATGTGACTAGATTTGCGTCGGAACGTGGTAGGTGACACAGAAATGATATACCATGACAAAGACAAGAATCAAAAAATGATCGAACCTATGAAGCGAATCTGTCTCTGGAGCATGTACTGAAATGAGGCCGAGCAACTGGGCGTACCAAGGCGAATCGGTGCATCGACTGGATGCGACTGGATTCGTATCAGAACGTAATATGTGACAGAAATGATATGCCATGACAAAGACTGGAATCAACAACTGAGGCTACTACCGACAAGTGAATCCCTCTCTGGTGCATGTACTGAAATGAGGCCGAAGCAGCTGGGCGCACCGGAGTGCATCGGTGCATTTTTGGATGCGACTGGATTCGTATCGGAACGTAATATGTGACAGAAATGATATGCCATGACAAAGACTAGAATCAACGACTGAGGCTACTTCCGACAAGTGAATCTGTCTCTGGAGCATGTACTGAAATGAGGCCGAAGCAACTGGGCGCACCGGAGCGAATCGATGCATCTTGGATGCGACTGGATTCGAATCCGAACGTAATATGTGACAGAAATGCCATGACAAAGATTAGAATCAGTGTTGGTTACATCAGTGTAACCAACAAGTGAATCTGTCTCTGGAGCATGTATCGAAATGAGGCCGATGGCTGGGGCACACCGGAGCAAATCGGTGCATCGGAGATGCAACGGGATTCGAATCGGAGCGCAGCTCGTGACAGAAAATGAATGAAATGATTGAAATAAAATGATTGAAATGATTCGAAATGGTTGAAATGGTATAGTAATGATAGAAATGATTCGAAGTGTTTCGGAATGATCCGAAATGGCTCGCCAATGCTTTTTTAAACGATTCAAAAAAGATTGTGCGATTGTGCGATTCGAACAGGTGAAGTGTTTGTGAAATAAGTGCCTGATGAGTGCCGGAGTGTCATGAGCGAGCGACTACGAGTCGCCTTGCGCCACCTGGTAACATCCGTTGTTTGGTAAAAACACGTGCGGGTGAAATGATTTTAACGATTCGTGACATGTTTGTAAGTGATTCGTGAGTTAGTGCGGGTATCACAGTTTAGTGACATAAAAATGCGGTGCATAGAAATTTAATCGGGAGCCGAAGCCCTACCTGCGACAGCCGAACCAGATGTGTTGTACTGAAACTGCGACTCGGTAACACGAGTGCGACACAACACGAACGATAACGACTCACGGACACGGACTCATGAACACAGAACTTGCAACAAAACTGACGAAGACGGGACTAACGAATACAGGAACTCACAAGCGCTTGTCTCGAATAGTCGGCCCTAGATGTCTAATGTAACAGATGTCTTGCACAGGAAACCGACAAAGACCAGCAGCCAGTGGGCTGGTTAAATACCCCCTGGGCTCCTCCCATAATTTCAAGCCAACATACTGGCCTTCTTATATATATATATATGTGTGTGTGATTCTGCACTTCTGCCTGCAGGGGGCGCATGCAGGCCGCTTCTGCTGTGATTAACCCCAGCAGAAGCTGATCTGTGGGTGCCAGATCATTGTTAAAACACACAGAACAGAGATCTGCCTATGCAAACAAGGCAGATTTCCGTGCTGACGGGGGGGAAGGGATGGATTTTGTGTTCCTGCAAAGTCCATAATTTCCCCTAGTAAAAGCACCTAACACAATACACAAAAAAACACTGGCTAAGCACACAGTTACCCTTTGATCGCCCTTGATGTTTAACCCCTTCCCAGCCATGTGTCATTAGTGACACCCAGTGTCATTAATACAATGACCATGCACATTTTTAGCACTGACTACTGTATTAGTGTCACTGGTTCCCACAAAGTGTCAAAAGTGTCCATAAACTAATACCATAGTTTGTAGACGCTATAACATTTGCGTAAACCAATCAATATACAATTATTGGGATTTTTTTTTACCAAAAACATGTAGCAGAATACATATTGGTCTATCTAAATTTAAGAAGAAGAGGGGAAGATGCGGACGACGTGATGACGCCGTCCAGCTAGGTGGGAGGAGCCTGTGCGTTGAGCTCGCGGCAAGGAACGCAGGACGCCGAAACCAACGGAGAGTGAGAGCTCCGGAGCGGCGTGAGTCGTCTCCCGCGCCCGCCGCGACGCTCTTTGCCCGGACACTCAGCCCCGTCTCAGTGGATCATCAGAGCCTGGCTGACGGAAGATCTCTACGCTGCTCCTGGAACAGTATAACGCTGGGTGGACGGTGCCCCCGCGCCTCGGTCCCCCCCTCCTCCCTCCCCCCTGTCCCCCTCCTGGCAGGCAGCAACGAGATATGTCCCCTGCACCAAGTAGGTAAACGGAGGCTGTATAAATACCAGCTCGGCACACAGGATGTCCAGTAACGGTGAGATGAACAGCAACAGCAGGTAAAAAGACTCCATATTCACAGGTAGCTCTGGGTAAAGCGGTTCCGAAAACTATGGTGCTATGAGCAACCCACCGATGCTGCGGTAAGAAACGAGGTATATGCCTTTCCTTTACCTGAACGTACAAAATGCTTTTTTGCCTGAAATTGACCTGTATATCCTCTCCTTTGAAGAATGTGTAAATAACTATGCATACTGAGGTTTATTGGCGGGTCATGACTGCCCTGTTGAAAATATGAAGAGGTAGAATGATCTGCAATATTAAAAACACTGTAATAATTGCTAACGCGGTTGTAAACTCAGCCCCCCACATCCAGGGGTAACGGGCTGAGCTAAGGGAGGAAAGAGGAGAGGGGGAGAAGGAGAGGACGCAAGACAGGGGAGGAAGAAGGTTGCTGAAGGAGCTTTTTGGGGGCAGAGAGGAAGGAAAGGAAAGAAAAGGGGAGAAGGAAAGTGAGCTGAAGGAAAACGTGATGCATAAATATTAGAACGTTTAAAAGACATTACACAAACTCCCCAACAAGGAATTGCACGGGGCGCGTGGACAGATACAGATACAGACCTCGGTCCCGATAGGCCCCCTCACAGGAACAGTAGCTCCCCTCCACGGTCTCTTTCTTTTTCTATTATCTTTTCCCACCTCCTCTCCGACTAGGGGTACATCACGCCCCTTCCCCCCCCCCCCCCGCCGCCCCCGGTCTACTCTTGCGAGGCTTCTAACATAGGGGAATATTGGGGCTCATATTCGGACGGCAAAACAGGGGGGCAGGACACGAGAGATGGTGGGTTACTGTGGGACGGCGGGTTATTGTTAGAACCCCTCAGACACTAAAAGTGGGGCCGTAAAATACGCCAGAATAAGGCTTGCTAACCGACCCCCAAAAACTATCTTAGCCTGGCCCTCCCTTTTGGGCTGATCCTGTGGCCTTTTCTCTTTTTGTGCCCATACCAAACCCCTACCCCTGTATATAACCAAACCCGCTCTACCCTCGCTAGGAGATAACTCAGTCCTCTAAAGTAAGAAAACTGGGTAAACGAATTAGAAAAGTTAAAATAAAGGGGGTGAACATGAGCAGGTCCACGAATAAAACAACAAAAGGGGCGCTTCCTAAAGCCCCATACACACGGTCGGACAATCCGCGGACCAGGTCGGTCGGATCCTGTCCGTCGTACTTTGTCCGATGTTGGTGTTGCGTACACACGGTCGGACTACGTTGTCGGAATATCCGGTCTGCAAGAACGTCGTGATGTAAGTCGTCGTCCACGAGATTAGAAAAGGGAAGTTCAGCACCACGTCAGGCACCCGTTGGGCTCCTTCTGCTGATCCCGTGTTTATCGAGATTTAGTCGAAGTTTGGTGACTTAAGATTTGCGCTTCTCAGTTTTCTGACTCAGATCGTTACTGCTCTTCAGTTTGTGCTTGTCGTGCGTATCTGTTTATTAGTGCGTGTAGTCAGTTCGCATTTGTTGGTCATTGCGGCCTATATCTTGATATAGGACGCTTTGATTTGCACTGCTTATTGTCTGCTCGTTTCTGGTATTCATTTCGTTCTTTCAGGCCTTGCTGTTTATCGGTGCTTTCTGTTTGTCCGTTCTGACCAGCCGACCTTTTGTGACCTTGTGAGCGATGTTTCCCGTGCGTACTCGTCGCCGAGTTCGTGCTGTACGCGGAATTGGTGTCGGGCTTTTAGCTTTGACCCAAGACCCGTCCATGAACAGAGTGACGAGGAGTATGTGGACCAAGAATTGGTTGCTTCAGCGTGACCAATTCTCGCACATGCCTTTGCTTCGTGAGATCCGGGAGAATAATCCTGATGATTTCAGGAACTTTCTCCGGATGACGGACCCCGATTTTCACCGTCTTTTGGCTTTGCTGACCCCCTTTATCAGCCGGCAGGATACCTGCATGAGACAAGCCATTACTCCGGAGCAGAGGCTTGTTGCCACGTTGAGGTACTTGGCGACAGGGAGAAGTCTTCAGGATTTGAAGTTCTCTTCAGGTATCTCTCCCCAGGCCCTGGGAATCATTATTCCAGAGACCTGTTCTGCCATCATCCAGGTCCTGCAGGAGGACTATATTAAGGTAACATTTATACTTTACTATTCCCTTCTATGTATGCTCTGTTTGCTAATGTCTTCTATTTTTGACCTCCTTCCCTAATTACCATGATTGCAATATGTTCTAATATGCTGTGCCCCTTTTCTCCTTCATGCATTTTTCCTTTCACTTACCTCCCCAGCAAGCTCTTCTGCCCCAATAGACACCTATGGCTTAGTCACTTAAGCAATGTATTTTGTCTGCTGCATAGTATTGTTTGCCCCCAAACACCCCCTAAAATATGCACAAATGTTTGCTGTGTGGTTTACTTCATGTAGAGCCCCTTTTTTTTTTTTTTTTGGGGGGGGGGGGGGGGGGGGGGCAAACACATTAGGAACCCCCTCCCCCAACTGCTCTGTCAGATGGTACCAATCCTTTATCTGCTGGCTTTCCCAAGGTCCATACACACTATATACCTACCTCTTTATAGTGGGCATCTTTAGGGATGAATTCAGCAAAGCATGTAGTGCAAGGGGCTGCCTCCATACTTTCCATTTCCGATGTTTTTGTGTTCTTTCCCTCCTATTAGCTTGCTTGGTAATTTCATAATGTCACAATGTGCTTGCCTTTTATTTGGGGGGGGGGGGGTGTTGAAATGTTATTTTATCTTTCCTGGGGGCTGCCAATAGTGTTAAGTACAGAGGGTCTGGCCAAACTAGCACACATTATTGAGCCATTTGCCAATCAATGAAGTGCAGAGGGTTACCTGTCAACCACCCCCCCCCCCCCCAAAACCCTAGTTATTGCCAATGGCCCATCAGAAGTGGTGGGATTGATGGGGGGTGAGTAATTTGTGAAGGGGAGCCTCTACTTTTCTGTGCAAATACTTTCCAGCCTCAAATTTTCAAAAATGCTCTTGTTCCAAGATGTTGATTGTCTCATCTGCTTGCAATGTTTAGGTGCAAAGTGACTAATTATTTTTTCTTGTTTCACTCCACAGTTCCCTTCCACGCCACAGGAATGGCAGACTGTGGCCTCCCACTTTGCCAGCCGTTGGGACTTTCCTAACTGCGGAGGGGCAATTGATGGGAAACACGTCCGCATCGTCCCACCGCCCAACTCGGGGTCCTACTATTATAATTATAAAGGGTTTAATAGTGTAGTGATGTTGGCGGTGGTGTCGGCAACATACGAGTTTATGTTTGTGGACGTGGGGATGAACGGCCGGATCTCGGATGGTGGTGCCATTACGCACACGGAGTTCTACTGGCGTCTCCAAAGTGGCAGTCTGTGCTTGCCACCTCCAGAGGAGAATGCAGAAGGACTCCCCTTCGTCTTTGTCGCAGATGAAGCGTTTGCGTTGACTCCCCATGTGATGAGGCCGTTCCCGATGAGGACCCTCACCCCAGACCAGAGGGTCTTCAACTACAGGCTGTCCAGAGCCAGAAGAGTGGTGGAGAACACTTTTGGCATCCTGGCCAGCCGCTTCCGCCTGTTCTTGACGGCATTTAACTTGGCGGAATACAAACTGAACCACATAGTTCTTGCCTGTTGCATATTGCACAACTTCCTCAAAAGACATAACAGGAACTATGTGGTGCCCGTTGGCCCAGATGTGGAGGGCCCTCCAAATGCGGACCTCACAGCCCTTCAAGTGGCACGTCCAGGCTTGCCCCCTCTAAATGCCCGCGCGGTCCACGAGCAATATATGGAGTACTTTGTGGGTAGGGGGGCCATTGCTCTGCCTGACGATGTGTGAGAGGCATTTTTTAATAAATCTGATATTTCAACCAACCTATGATTTCTTGTCATTTCAGTATTCTTTTTAGCTTATTTTACCTTGAAATTTTTTCCCTTTGCCTTCGACAGTGGGAATGCACTTTCTGGGCAAAAGGAGGTAACAGTCTCTTCTTCCCAAAAAGATTATTCTCATGTTGTGTGTTTGCTACCTAATCTTTGGTCTAGAGAAGGTTTGTAGTGCATAACTGACACCCAAAATACTCCTTTTCATCACCAGGTCAGACATGTGTGTATTCTCAAAAATGCTGTGCTCCGTGTTTTCGTACAAAGCACTGTGGGTGTCATTTACATAAGTCAAATCCACTATGCTCTACAAGTGCAGTGAAAAAGTTCCCTGGGAAAGAAAATTGCAGTGCAAAGTGGATTTGCCTTTAGTAAATAACACCCATTGCCCCCCATATCCTTTACATTTGACATACATAATGCATTGTGTTTTTTAAATAAGGAAGCCAATTGAAAAATAAAAAAGTTTACTTGGAAAACATTCACAAGTGCGTTTACAATCTTCACGCCCAAACTGACAACATCTTGGTTATTTACAACATTGTTTACAAACATTGCGCAATTGGTAAAACCAGGCATGGAGCAAACCAGAACCTATGAACTAGGAAAGTTCAACTTTGTAAAGTGAAGACAAGATCAGACATGACTATATGTTCAAAGTGTGTTTGATCTTGCCTTCATCACATGGGGGGGTCACCCCTGGAAAGTTGAAATTTAGAACATGCACACACTTTGGGTCGGAAAATGGTCATTAGATGGTAAAACACATGCCTAGAAGCTTCAAAAGTGCCATTTTCCATCATGGGGATGAATGGACGTTTTTTGGGGGTGCAACCCCTTCACCATAACCACTTTCGTAGTTCGTAAAGTGGTTGCAACCCCAAAAAAACGTTGCCATTCATCCACCATGATGGGAGCTAGCACATGTGGCCACAATGTGTGCATGTTCCAAATTCCACACAGTTCTTAAGTTGCAAATGTGTTCTGAAGCTGGCACAAATGTGTGTAAATTACTTGGTGCGTTTTCATATTTTTCCTAAAACATCAATGATGTTCTTCAATTTTTGTTGAACATCATTGATGTTTTGCTTTATGTAATCTAGATCTCTATTGCAGACCATTATCTCCCCGATGAGTACGTGGGCACTCTCTGTGGTAAAGTGCGATTTTTCTTCCACAACATCCACGTCACCTAAAAAACACAAACATAAAAAAATCTGGTGTTGGAAATGAGGCAGCCATACATTGATTAGCTTACCAGTAGCTGTGTTCTCCCACACTCACCTGTTGTGGTGACAATTTCTCCAAGTTCGATGATCTCTCCTTCCTCCTCCTCCGCTTCTGCTCTTTCACCTTTTTTGGGAGGTGTTGGTTTTGGGGTTTCCTCAGACGGCCCAAGTTTTCGCTCCCCTATGAGAATGTACAAAAGGAATATTTAGCAACACAATCTATTGAGGGCAGAAATAGGAAATGACAAACATTGCTTGAAAGTGTCGGACACTATTTTTGTTTGGCCAGTTACAAATGCCAACTACATGAATGTAGTCACTTTGTAAAGGTGCTAAACTTACTAGCTTTTTGGTAGAAGTTTGTCTGATGGAGACCCCCCTCTAGTATCCACTGGAGCACATGTGTGGAAAAGCATAATAAAAAGAGGGTTTGGGTGTCCCAGCACTAGTGCTCTAGAGTCCAGATGGGTAAACAGCTACTGGGTGACCTCTCCTTTACATTGAATAAATTGGCTTTACATTCTTGATGACATTTCTAGTGAGAACAAACTTCCTTACCACAAAAAAAACACCAAACATCGTATTATAAGTGGCCGAACGATCGAGGTTGCGTACGATCGAATGGACACACACGATCATGTCAGTGGCAGAAAGATCGAGGCTGAGTACGATCGAATGCACAGACGAACCTGAAAGTGGCCATTTTGGAATGTACAACTTTGTAAAAATCAAACCACATGGAGCAGTATGCAAGCAAGAACTAAAACACAAAACCCAACTACTTAATTTTTTGAAGAATTCGCTTGATCTTTCTGTACTGATCGGCCTCCCTCAGTTTCAGGTCTGACCAGCGTTTCCTCAGTTGCTCCTTGGATCGTTGTACCCCAAACTGATTGTACAGCCTTCTCACAACTTTAGACATGATCTTGGCCTTGCGGACATTGGGGTTGAGGTAAGGCCCATACTTCCCATCATAGTCGCTCCTCTTTAATATGTCCACCATCTCCAACATTTCTCCAAATGACATATTGGAGGCCTTGAATTTCAGGCTCCGGGATCGGGACGTTTCTGCCTCCGGAATTTCCTCGTCCTCCTCCTCGTTGGTGGGATATTTGGGGCGCACCTGCTGTGTCCACGCCATGTGCTCTCCCCACTGCGCCGTAAAGAGAAGGGGTGGGGAATAGACGAGAAAGATCGTCAGGGGCGGGCGGAGTTTGACGCATGCGCACTGTATATAAAACGTCACACGCCTGTGTCGTAGCCACGATCTGGGAGACGAGGGGAGAGAAAACTCACGCACGAGACGATCGCTACAAACGAAGGTACAATTTGACGTTGGTACATAACTAGCCTAGACTGATTCGAACTTGAGGCCTCTTTATGGAGAAGATTAGGAGAGTTTAGCCTGACATAATTTATAGGGTTTGGTGTGGTGTTGTGTCTTGCAGAGATTATGAAGGGATTCAACGACATGAGTTTTCTCCCCCTCTTCATTGCCAAATACAGGGAATTTCCCATTTTATGGCAGGGTAAACACCCCCATTATAGCAACAAACCAAAGAGGCACGCAGCCCTGGAGGAACTTGTGGAATTTGTCAAGCCAAGGTTCCCCGCGGCAACTGTTGATGATATAAGAAAGAAAATTGGCAGCCTGAGGAGTGCGTATATCAGGGAGCGCAAGAAGGTCCGGAAGTCGGAAGAAACTGCAACTGCAGCAGATGAGGTCTATGTCCCCAAGCTCTGGTACTATCAGAGTCTACATTTTCTCAAAGACCAGGCTGATGTCACGGAGCCACTCTCGACTCCTCCTTCCACGCTTCCTTGCGCGCAGGCCACCCCTGATGAGGCTTCCGAGGAGCAACCTGGGCCTTCCAGTCTGGAAGAGGTGGAGGAGCCCAGCTTGTTCCAGGTATAGTAGTTTTGTTACCATTTATGTGAATAATGAATGATGTTCACTTAATTCAGGATCCCCAATTGCTTAGTTCCTAACGTGTTTGACATATCAACTGACAGTAGTGTTGGAGACATTTGGGGCCAGAATCTAAACTGCAGGGCTGAGAATTGTATGGTTTTCTATTTGTAAACATTTTGCAACAGTCACTAGATGAGAATTGTGTGTGTTTGATGAACAAATAACTGAAACTATGTCCCTTTTTCATACACAGGAAGACCTCAGCCAGGAGGTGGCTGTGGAAGGTGGCAGTCAGGAGGAGGCATGGGTTAGTGGCAGCCACGAGGTGGGTAGTGGCAGCCAAGAGGGGGCTAGGCCTCGGAGCCTGACTGACACCCAAACCCCTCCCCTCCGCCTTCCGTACAAAAGGGCGAGAAGGGGGGGTTATGCGGCAGAGTCAGCGCTCCGGATGATAAGAGAGGCTTCAGACTCCCTACATGCCACACCCGCTGACGAGGAGACCTTTGGCTCTGTGGTTGTCACGAAGATGATGGGTATGGAGGTGAGGCAACGCAACATGTGTGAGGGGCTCATCCTCCATGTCCTAAATAAGGGTAGGGCTGGGGAGATGACCCCAGTCACACATGTTTGCCATAGTTACCATGCTCCGCCTCCTCCTCCTCCTCCTCCTCCTTCTGCCACCCCACCAGCACGACAGCCACAGCGTGCAAGGAAGCGTGGAAGGAAGACCTGAGAGTGACGACCTGGATTCAGTCTGGTCTGAGAGAAGATGGAGCCTCTCGTAGTACCAGAGCCTGGGGACCTAGATGGCATCTGCTGCAGTTCCGGATGCTTTGGACTTCAGGACCAGATTGCACTCCCCTTAATATACGTACTCCTCAGGCCCCCAATTTTCTACGCTTGAAAAATGATGGTTGCCGTGGGGGGCCAAGGCTTTGCAAATTCCCCAAGTTTCACCATGGCTGTGTTCCTCTTTGGTTTGTTGCTGAGACCTAAATAAAGGTTTTTTGGATTTGAAATAATCATTGACTATTGTGTTTTACTTTTCTACAATGACAGTTTTTCTTTGAGTAGGCAGGTACATTTCACTAATCCTAAAGTAGAATTAACAAGGGGCACCAACAACCAACAAACTCCTAGTAAATTTAAGCAAGAAATACAAATGTTAATAATGTGGTTTTGCTAAGTTGAGACACACAACCCCCCTCCAAAAATAAAAAAATAAAAACCTTCAAATATGTATTCCCAAAAAAAAAAAAAAAAAAAAAGACAAATCATGGTAAAAATATAACAAAGATTCTTTTACGATCTGAGTAAAAATAAACATGTAGTGTATAAATGCTGCAAAGTAATAAAGAACTAAGTTTGTGAGAAGTGCGGGTGAATAAGAGCAGCTAAAACATGTCATTCTTGTTGCATTGTAAAGAAAAAGAGAATGCGCTGCATTAAAGACATTTTAACATTGCAGCGTGACGAATGTGCTGTGTCGATTAGGAAAGGTAGTTTTACCTGACCGAGCGCTTCCGTCACAGAATTTCTTCTGAGCATGCGTAGCACTTTGTCCGTCGGACAACCGTACACACGATCGGATTTGGTGTGATCGGACCGTGTTGACGGCAAATCTTTCCAGCAGGAGATAAGACTTTGTCCGTCGGACAATCCGACGTACACTGTCCGATGGTGCATACACACGGTCTGATTTTTCAACAACATTGTCCGATCGGACAGAATCCATGAAAAAGTCTGACCGTGTGTATGGGGCTTTAAAGTGGGAAGGAGAAAAACTCGGAAAGTACCATCAAGCAATACATGACCCAGGGTGCCAGCCCAAAAAACCCAGAAGCGGCAAGACAAAGCCATCTCAAAAGGTGAAAAAAAAAAGGAGCAGAAAAAATATTAGAGGAGACCCTGGTCTCGGATCCCATCACAGAAAGTGAAACAGACGAAAGCAGAATGGAAGAACCTAAAGAGGATGAACACCCACCAACAAAAGGGGAGATGAAGAGGATGCTCCTAAGACTCGAAAACGCAATAAAAGCCGATATTGGCTTTCTGAGGACAGACCTGGGATCTCTGCTTACACGAGTCGAAGTAGTGGAAGAGAAGACAGATAAAATGGCCCAAGAGATGAATAAATTAAAGGACCAGCTGCATAAAGAGCAGATCAACCGGAGGAGATTACAATACAAGATCGAAGATCAGGAAAATCGCAGCAGAAGACAAAATATAAGAATTAGATCGGTACCCGAAACCAGAGGAGAAGACCTCCCCCCTCCCGCACCAGACCCGTCAGGCCTGGGCGGGAGGGGGTGGGTCAAACGCGCAGGTCTCCTCAAAGGGCGGCTCAAAGATGGTCAAGAGTTTCGGGACCATGGGCGAGCCGGGGGCCATAGAGGGGCTGTATGGGGGGAGGGGAGTAGACCCCGAGATGGGAGTAAGAGGGGGGGTAGGGGGGTGGGGGGCGGGTAGAGGAGGGTATGGGGAGGGGGCCTGACCAGAAAATTTGTAAGCCTAGGACAAGATGTTTTGAATCTCTTCTATCTACTAGAAAACAATGTCAACCATACATTTTTTAACATATAACGTTAAAGGGCTCAACTCACCCAATAAGCGCCATAAAATCCTGAGGGAACTGGGACAGTACGCCGCAGGGTGGCCTACTTACAGGAGACACACATCTCACATGACTCAAACATTAAGCTATACTCTAAAGAATTCCCCACGTGGTATTATGGAGACACAGTCACTACTAGAAGTAGAGGAGTGGCTATTGGTTTCGCAAAGAAAGTAAGATTTTGTCTGGAGAAAAGCGAGTCTGACCCAGAGGGAAGATATCTCTTTCTGAAGGGCAAACTAGACGATACAGAAGTTACCTTGGCTAACATATATGCCCCGAACAGCGACCCTGGGACTTATTTAATCAAAATTTTGGTAAAATTAACGGAGTTCAAAAAGGGAATGCTGATCATGATGGGGGACTTGAATTCCTGTTTGGATCCACAACGTGATAGTACGTCCCGGGCGCCGGGGACTATTAGCGTGCAATTACGCAGAATTAAGCAAAAATTATTGGAACACCAACTATCAGATGTTTGGAGAAGCCAACATCCCAAAGACAAAGATTTCTCATTCTACTCCCATGCGCACGGGACGTACTCTTGAATCGATTATATTTTTTTGGAACATAGATCATTAGAAAGGGTGCTCGAGTCTAACATCGGGATAATCTCACTATCAGATCATGCCCCGATCTGGATGAAAATACAAATAACATCGGAGCGTAAGGTATCCCCCAGGTGGCGATTAAATGATGAAATAATAAGAGAGGCAGCAGGAGCCGAGAAAATAGAAAAAGAGCTGGAACAATACTTCAGGACGAACGACACAGAGGGAATTTCGGGGAGGACACTATGGGAGGCCCACAAAGCCTACATAAGAGGTATCCTGATCGCTGAGGGGGTAAAAAAAAAAAAAATTATAGGGCCAGGAAGATTAAAAAAATCACAGAGGAAATAGCTAACTTAGAACAGAAACACAAAATGTCTCAGAAACCCGACAGAACGCTACACCAAGATATAATAAACAAAAGGGAAGAATTTAAAAGACTTATGGAACAAGACACTAAACAAAGTTTTTATCTCCTCGCCAGGGAAAAATACTACGGTAGCAACAAATCCCCAAAATATTTAGCAAAAATGCTACAGAAAAAAAAAACTCTAAATTTTATTGAGAAAATACAGGCAGATAACGGGACCCTAGAATATACCACAAAGGGAATTGCACAAACATTCAAGAACTATTATGAGGAATTATATGCAGTAGAACACGAACGGGAAGGGGAAGGAACGGATAAGTATAGGAACGCTAAGGCCTTTTTAAGTCAGGCGGGCCTAGTAAAAATGACTGCGAACGACCGAGATGAGCTGGAGGGACCAATCTCAGAAGAAGAGATAGCTAGGGCACTGGCCGATACTGGGAACGGGAAAAGCCCAGGACCGGATGGGTTCACGTTTTTTTTATTATAAGAGGTTCCAGAAGATCCTGATTCCATGGCTATGCAAGTATCTGAATGGCCTGGGAACAGAATACCAAATGAGCAAAGAGGCCTTATTAGCCTCGATTACGGTCATAAAAAAAGAAGACAAAGATGGAACCTGCTGCTCCAATAATCGGCCAATCTCCCTGCTCAACGCAGACACCAAACTCTTTGCCAAAATACTTGCAAGCAGAATAAAAATCCTGATGAGTAAATTGGTACATCCGGACCAAGCCGGTTTTGTCCCCGGGAGAGAATGTAGGGACAATGGGGTCCGTACTCTGCTCCTGCTTCTACATGAGAGGGAGAAAGGAGGTCCCAGTCTACTCCTGTCAACTGACGCCCAGAAGGCCTTTGACAGGGTAGACTGGTCCTTTATGTTTATGACCTTGGAGGAGTTGGGCTTTGGCTCAAACATGCTGAGGTGGATCAGGACGCTATATCATCATCCGACAGCGACAATTAAGATCAATGGCACAGACTCCCCTCCCTTCGAAATGAGAAACGGGACCAGACAGGGATGTCCACTGTCCCCCCTCCTGTTTGTTCTCTCTCTTGAACCCCTCCTGTCTACAATTAGAGGGGACTCTGGGATAGCGGGATTCAAGATAGGAAAGGAGGAACACAAATTATCTGCATATGCAGACGATGTATTATTTTACATTAATAGACCCGGTAAAACGTTGCCCCGTTTAATGGAGATAATCAAAAAGTATGGCGAGATATCAAATTTTAAAATCAATCAGGGGAAGTCGGAGGTTCTAAATATTAACACTAGAAACATTGAAAAACACATATTCCAAAAGGAATTTAAATTTCCCTGGCGGGAAGAACTGAAGTATCTGGGCATAAAATTAGCAACAACCATAAAAAAAAATTTTAAGTTAAATTTTATCCCACTGACGACATTAAGAACGAAATCAAAAGATTAGTATATAGACCCCTATCATGGTTTGGGAGAATTCAATCACTTAAGATGTTCATACTCCCCAAAATTGTATACAAAATCCAAATGATGCCCATCTCACTCCCTAAATATTACTTGGCAAAGCTTAAAACCCTACTAATGTCGTTTGTATGGAAGGGGAAAAAACCCAGAATCGCCTTTGCCACCCTAAAACGGGAAAAAAATAAAGGAGGACTAGCAATCCCAGACATATCCCTTTACTACAAAGCTATAGTACTTTCAAGAATCACAGAATGGATAAAAGATAATAAAAAAGAAAAAAGATGGGTTAACCTAGAGTTCTCCCTGAGTAAGGCACATTTAGGTAGCATTATATGGAACCCCCCTAAACACAGGGTAATTGATTTAAGTAGTAGTAAACTTACACTAAATACACTAAGGATTTGGGACGGGATATATAAAAAATTCAATGGTCACTACAACTCACCACTTATTGCTTTAAAAGAAAATAATTTTTTTGCACCGGGGATGAAGATTAATGGGGGGAATTGGATAAAACACGAACACACACAGCTCAAGGACACATTAAAGGACGGAAAGATCCTATCACTTCAGGAACTAAAAAGTAAGGACGGGTTTGAGGAAATAGATGAATGGAGGTATCGCCAGCTTACCTGCTTCACGCAGAGTCTCCCACGCCCTCTGAGGGAAGGGACAGACCTAACAGCGCTTGAGCGGGTGTGCCTGAATAACAGCACTAGGGGCACGATATCTAGGTGGGGTAGGCTCCTATTGGACGGGGAGGAAGGGGGGATACCGCCATTCATCTCAAAATGGGAGAAAGAGTTGGGGACACAATGCGACACTATCACTATTAAGAAAACTTTAAAACTCACACATAGGTCCGCAGACGATAACAAGTCTGTCTAAACTAATTATAAAATGCTTTCAAGATGGTACGTCACTCCTGACAAAGCGTGCAAATACCAACGGGATAATCAAGGGGACTGCTGGAGAGGATGTAGAGATCCGGGTACTATGACACACATATGGTGGTGCTGCCCCAAGATTAGGGGGTTCTGGGAGAAAGTGGTACACCACATAAGGGAAATAACAAACATAGAACTTCCAATGGAACCATGGACAATTCTATTCCACGGGACAAAAGAAGGCATTAAAAAGTACCAAGGCTCACTTATCCCTCACCTCCTAAATGCAGCAAAGAAAGTAATACCCAAGAAGTGGCAAGAGGCGGAAGCCCCAACAATATGGGAATGGGTAGACGAAGTAGAGGGGATATATAGCACGGAAAGGGACACAGGGAGGAGGAAAAAAGAGATAAATGGCTAGGCTGGAGGACATTCAAAAAATCATGGAGTTATACAGAACAACTTAGAGCCTAAATTCATAAGAGGAGGGATATCGGATCACGAATAGGGATGAGCCGAACACCCCCGGGTTCGGTTCGAACCAGAACCTTCGAACGGACCGAAAGTTCGCGCAAATTTTCGAACCCTATACGTTATAATGGACGCGAACGTTCGAAATCAAAAGTGCTAATTACAACGGCCAATATGCATGTTAATGTCATAAAACAGGTTTGGGGACCCGGGTCCTGCCCCAGGGGACATATATCAATGCAAAAAGAACTTTTAAAAACTAACGTTTTTTCGGGAGCAGTCATTTTAATGATGCATAAAGTGAAAAAAAAAAAAGTGAAATTTTCCTTTAAATATGGTACCTGGGGGGTGTCTAAAGTATGCCTGTGAAGTGGCATGTGTTTCCCGTGTTTAGAACTGTCCTTGCACAAAATGACATTTGTAAAGGAAAAAAAGAAGCCATTTAAAACCACTTGCGGCTTTAGGTTTGATCTTAAGTAGAATCTGAACAGGTACATTATGAAGTGTAGCTCCATCCCAAAAAAATCTATTTTTAAGCTTTTTGGAGAACATAGGGAGGGGTTATCACCCCTGTAACATTTGCTGTCTTTGCACATCTGTTCAGAACATGTCACCTCACTTTCCGTCCCAATGACAAATGTTTTTGGAAAAGTGGGGTTTTAATTGAAACAAGGATTGGTGATAAAGTATCAGTAGAGAGGAGATACCTTTTTCCCAAATTAAATCTAACAGGATAGAATTTCCCTTCCTAGGGGTAGATTTCCTCTCACTTCCTGTTTTCTCTTTCCATTTGCAAGTAGGAGTCGTTTGTAAGTTGGATGTTTGAAAGTAGGGGCCTGGCGTATATACTCTGCAGAAATTTGCCCTATTAGATGTTGGTGTAGCCACAAGACTGGTGGGCACAGGAATGGGCCCTGCTGTGAGTTAATAGATCAAGATTTGTAATTGCATGCACCTGTTGAACAGGGCAGAAAAATTGGGGGTGGTGGTGGTGGTGGTGGACGGTTTTGCCACAAGACTGTAAGCTCTCACAGTTACTCTTGGTGGGCGCAGGAATGGGCCCTGCTGTGAGTTATTAGATCAAGATTTGTAATTGCAAGCACCTGATGAACAGGGCAGAAAAAATTGGGCCTTTGGCGGTGGTGGTGGACGGTGTTGCCACAAGACTGTAGGCCCTCATAGTTACTCTTGGTGAGCGCAGGAATGGGCCCTGCTGTGAGTTATTAGATCAAGATTTGTAATTGCAAGCACCTGATGAACAGGGCAGAAAAATTGGGCCTTTGGCGGTGGTGGTGGACGGTGTTGCCACAAGACTGCAGGCCCTCATAGTTACTCTAGGTGGGCGCAGGAATGGGCCCTGCTGTGAACTATTAGATCAAGATTTGTAATTACCCGCCCCTGTTAAACAGGGGCTGAAAAATTGTGCCTTAGGCACTGGTGCTGGTGCCACAACACTGCAACCCCTCACAGAGACTGTACTTGGAGCACAGCAGTCACACGTGTTGCGAAGCATTTTTTTAAAAAATTGTAAGTACACGCCCCTGTTAAACAGGGGCTGAAAAAATTGTGCCTTAGGCACTGGTGCTGGTGCCACAACACTGCAACCCGGCCCTCACAGATACTGTACTTGGAGCACAGCAGTCACACGTGTTGCGAAGCATTTTTTTAAAAAATTGTAAGTACACGCCCCTGTTAAACAGGGGCTGAAAAATTGTGCCTTAGGCACTGGTGCTGGTGCCACAACACTGCAACCCGGCCCTCACAGATACTGTACTTGGAGCACAGCAGTCACACGTGTTGCGAAGCATTTTTTTTAAAAAATTGTAAGTACACGCCCCTGTTAAACAGGGGCTGAAAAATTGTGCCTTAGGCACTGGTGCTGGTGCCACAACACTGCAACCCGGCCCTCACAGATACTGTACTTGGAGCACAGCAGTCACACGTGTTGCGAAGCATTTTTTTTAAAAAATTGTAAGTACACGCCCCTGTTAAACAGGGGCTGAAAAATTGTGCCTTAGGCACTGGTGCTGGTGCCACAACACTGCAACACGGCCCTCACAGAGACTGTACTTGGAGCACAGCAGTCACACGTGTTGCGAAGCATTTTTTTAAAAAATTGTAAGTACACGCCCCTGTTAAACAGGGGCTGAAAAATTGTGCCTTAGGCACTGGTGTGGTGGCATGGATCATTGAGGAGGAGGAAGAGGATAGTCAGTGAACATAAGAGGACAGTCACTCAGCATCAGCATAGGCAGTCTTGAAGGGATGTGACATTAAAAATTATTCGGTTATATCCGCCTCAGGTGCCTGGTAGCTGGTGGTGATCCAAGACTGATTCATTTTGATGAATGTCAGTCGATCAACCGAGGCGGTGGACAGGCGCACCCTATGATCAGTCACAAATCCTCCAGCAGCACTGAATGTGCGTTCGGAAAGAACGCTGGAGGCAGGACAGGCCAGTAGCTCAATTGCATACTGTGCAAGCTCTGGCCAGTGATCCATCCTCAGGACCCAGTAAGCCAGAGGATTTTCGGTGGGAAAGGTGTCCAAGTCTGACCTTGCCCCAAGGTATTCCTGCACCATGTATATCAGACGCTGGCGATGGTTGCTGGAGCCGATCATACCTTGGGGCTGCGGACTAAAAAATTGTCTGAACGCATCGGTCAGACGTCCACCTTCCCCACCGCTCCTTCTGCCACTGACCGAAGCCTCAGCAACTCGTCGCCCAGGACCAGGAGTTTGTAGCCTCCCAGTTTCTGGGAACGCGTTGCACAGACCTTTCTGCAAGGCCTCCCTGAGATGTCTCATCCTCTGCTCCCTCTGCGACGGCAAGATAAGGTCCGCAACCTTACCCTTGTACCGCGGATCAAGGAGAGTGGCCAGCCAGTAATGGTCCCTCTCCTTGATCCGAAGAACACGAGGATCCTTCCGCAGGCTTTGCAGGATCAGGGAGGCCATGCAGCGTAGGTTAGCTGAGGCATTCGGTCCGGAGTCTTCTGGGTCACTGAGGATGACATGATCGCCAGCCACCTCCTCCCAGCCACGTACAAGTCCACTGGCTTGTTGGGACTGTACATCATCCCTAAAAGACTGCTGCTGCTGATGCTGAGTGCCAGGCTCCACCTCCATGCTCACACAATCCTCCTCCTCCTCCTCCTCCTCCTCCTCCTCATCCTCTTCCTGTGTGATGGGTGGGACAGAAGGAACACTGTCCGGATAAAGGGGGCCTTGAGAGGCAAGGAAGTCCTCCTCTTCCTGCCTCTGTTCTGCCTCAAGTGCCCTGTCCATTATCCCACGCAGCGTATGCTCCAACAGGTGGACAAGAGGGACAGTGTCACTGATGCATGCACTGTCACTGCTCACCATCCTCGTGGCCTCCTCAAATGGTGAGAGGACAGTGCATGCATCCCTGATCATGCTCCACTGACGTGGGGAAAAAAAACCAAGCTCCCCTGACCCTGTCCTGGTGCCGTAGTCGCAAAGGTACTCATTGATGGCCCTCTGCTGCGTGTGCAGTCGCTGCAGCATGGCCAACGTTGAGTTCCACCTGGTGGGCATGTCAGATATTAGGCGGTTCTTGGGCAGGTTCAGCTCCTTTTGCAGCTCAGTCAGCCGAGCACTGGCATTATAAGATCGGCGGAAATGCACACAGACTTTCCTGGCCTGCCTCAGGACATCCTGTAAGCCTGGGAACCTGCCCAAGAACCGCTGCACCACCAGGTTGAGGACGTGAGCCATGCAGGGCACATGGGTGAGCTGCCCCTGTCGCAGGGCGGAGAGGAGGTTGGTGCCATTGTCAGAAACGACCATTCCTGGCTTAAGCTGACGTGGCGTCAACCACCTCTCGGCCTGCCCCTGCAGAGCTGCCAGAACCTCTGGCCCAGTGTGGCTCCTGTCCCCCAAACACACCAGCGCAAGCACGGCATGGCATCTTTTTGCCTGCGTACTTGCGTAGCCCCTTGTACGCCTACGGAGCACCGCTGGTTCCAAGGACAGAGCACTGGAGGAAGAAGAAGAGGAGGGGGTGGAGGAGAGAGGTGTGTCACAACCAGTAGCAGTAGTCGCGTTTTGGAGGCGTGGTGGCGGAACAACCTCCAACACTACTGCACCTTGTCCTGCATCCCTCCCAGCTGCCAATAGAGTGACCCAATGGGCCGTGAAAGAAAGGTACCGTCCCTGTCCATGCCTGCTGGACCATGAGTCAGCGGTAATATGCACCTTACCGCTGACCGCCCTGTCCAGCGAGGCATGGACATTGCCCTCCACATGCCGGTAGAGAGACGGAATCGCCTTCCGCGAGAAAAAGTGGCGTTTGGGAACCTGCCACTGAGGAACCGCACATTGAACAAACTCACGGAAGGGGGCCGAGTCTACCAACTGAAAAGGCAGCAGTTGAAGTGCTAGCAATTTAGCAAGGCTAGCATTCAACCGCTGGGCATGTGGATGGCTGGGAGTGTACTTCTTTCTACGGTCCAGCAGCTGGGGCAGGGAAATTTGCCTGCTGCAATCGGACGTCGGTGTACTGCAAGTACTTGGTTGTGACACACCGAATTCTACACCTTCAGTCCTCTCAGAGCAGCTTTCAGAGAGGACTGAAGGTGTAGTGGGGATGGAGATCCCAGCTGAGGAGGAGCAAGGAGAGGTCCGCTTAGTTCTTTGGTGTGGGTCTTTTATGTGTGCCTGCCAACGAGCTGCATGGCAGGTCGCCATATGTCTGGTCATGCTTGTCGTGCCCAAGCGGCTGATGTTTTGGCCACGCGAGATACGCTTGAGACAAATATTGCAAATAGCAGTGGTGCGATCTGCTGCACTCGTCTCAAAAAAGGCCCACACCAAAGAACTTTTCTGATAACGTGCAGAGGCAGCGCCCTGCACAGGCGGAGCTCTGCGGTGTTGTACAGTTGCTGTGCTGGCCTCTACCTGGCCTCCAGGGGGCATCCTGCCTCGTTGGACATGTGACGCCGCATCCTCCTCCTCCTCGTCCTCCTCCTCATCCTCTCTCCCTTGAGGCACCCACGTGGAGTCAGTGACCTCATCATCCCCTCCCTCTTCACCACTAGAGCAAACCTGGCAGTAAGCTGCAGCTGGTGGAACTGTACTGCCAGATTCCTCAAGCTGGGTATCGTCATCCGAGCCTTCGAATCGTTGGGCATCCTCCTGGAGCATGTACCCAACACTGTGCTCAAAGAGTTCGGGGGACTCCTCAGGAGGACATGGTGGGTCTAGGGAAGGGGTGGCTGATGATGCTCTGTCAGTACCCTGAGCCTGGGTGAGAGAGGATGAGGAGGATGAGGAGGGCTTGGTCATCCATTCTACCAAGCCTTCAGCATGATGCGGCTCCACATGTCCAGCTGCCGAAAACAAAAGACGCGCGTGTCCCATGGCCACGTGCTGATGACGATGCACGACCACGTCCACGTCCACGGCCACGTCCACTAGAAACAGAGCCTGCCTGCCCTGTGTTCTTGGCTCTGCACGCTCTGCCTCCCCTTGGCGGTCTTCCAGCCATTGTAGTCGGTAGTCCTGTGGGTGCTGCTGAGAAGAAAATATAGGAGCTCTGTGTGATGCCACTAACACACTAGAAGTCCTATGGGTGCTTCTGCAAAGAAAATAGAGGAGCTCTGTGTGATGCCACTAACACACTAGAAGTCCTGTGGGTGCTTATGCAAAGAAAATAGAGGAGCTCTGTGTGATGCCACTAACACACTAGAAGTCCTGTGGGTGCTTATGCAAAGAAAATAGAGGAGCTCTGTGTGATGCCACTAACACACTAGAAGTCCTGTGGGTGCTGCTGAGAAGAATATATAGGAGCTCTGTGTGATGCCACTAACACACTAGAAGTCCTGTGGGTGCTTATGCAAAGAAAATAGAGGAGCTCTGTGTGATGCCACTAACACACTAGAAGTCCTGTGGGTGCTTATGCAAAGAAAATAGAGGAGCTCTGTGTGATGCCACTAACACACTAGAAGTCCTGTGGGTGCTTATGCAAAGAAAATAGAGGAGCTCTGTGTGATGCCACTAACACACTAGAAGTCCTGTGGGTGCTTATGCAAAGAAAATAGAGGAGCTCTGTGTGATGCCACTAACACACTAGAAGTCCTGTGGGTGCTGCTGAGAAGAATATATAGGAGCTCTGTGTGATGCCACTAACACACTAGAAGTCCTATGGGTGCTTCTGCAAAGAAAATAGAGGAGCTCTGTGTGATGCCACTAACACACTAGAAGTCCTGTGGGTGCTTCTGCAAAGAAAATAGAGGAGCTCTGTGTGATGCCACTAACACACTAGAAGTCCTGTGGGTGCTTCTGCAAAGAAAATAGAGGAGCTCTGTGTGATGCCACTAACACACTAGAAGTCCTGTGGGTGCTTCTGCAAAGAAAATAGAGGAGCTCTGTGTGATGCCACTAACACACTAGAAGTCCTGTGGGTGCTTATGCAAAGAAAATAGAGGAGCTCTGTGTGATGCCACTAACACACTAGAAGTCCTGTGGGTGCTGCTGAGAAGAATATATAGGAGCTCTGTGTGATGCCACTAACACACTAGAAGTCCTATGGGTGCTTCTGCAAAGAAAATAGAGGAGCTCTGTGTGATGGGACTAACACACTTCAAGTCCTATAGGTGCTTCTGGGAAGAAAATAAAGGTCTGTGTGATGGGACTAACACACTTCAAGTCCTATAGTTGCTTCTGGGAACAAAATATAGGATCTCTGTGTGATGGGACTAACACACTTCAAGTCCTATAGGTGCTTCTGGGAACAAAATATAGCTCTGTGTGTGTAATGGGACTAACACACTTCAAGTCCTATAGGTGCCTCTGGGAACAAAATATAGCTCTGTGTGTGTGATGGGACTAACACACTTCAAGTCCTATAGGTGCTTCTGGGAAGAAAATATAGCTCTGTGTGTGTGATGGGACTAACACACTTCAAGTCCTATAGGTGCTTCTGGGAACAAAATATAGCTCTGTGTGTGTGATGGGACTAACACACTTCAAGTCCTATAGGTGCTTCTGGGAAGAAAATATAGCTCTGTGTGTGTGATGGGACTAACACACTTCAAGTCCTATAGGTGCTTCTGGGAACAAAATATAGCTCTGTGTGTGTGATGGGACTAACACACTTCAAGTCCTATAGGTGCTTCTGGGAACAAAATATAGCTCTGTGTGTGTGATGGGACTAACACACTTCAAGTCCTATAGGTGCTTCTGGGAACAAAATATAGCTCTGTGTGTGTGATGGGACTAACACACTTCAAGTCCTATAGGTGCTTCTGGGAACAAAATATAGCTCTGTGTGTGTAATGGGACTAACACACTTCAAGTCCTATAGGTGCTTCTGGGAACAAAATATAGCTCTGTGTGTGTGATGGGACTAACACACTTCAAGTCCTATAGGTGCTTCTGGGAACAAAATATAGCTCTGTGTGTGTGATGGGACTAACACACTTCAAGTCCTATAGGTGCTTCTGGGAACAAAATATAGCTCTGTGTGTGTGATGGGACTAACACACTTCAAGTCCTATAGGTGCTTCTGGGAACAAAATATAGCTCTGTGTGTGTAATGGGACTAACACACTTCAAGTCCTATAGGTGCTTCTGGGAAGAAAATATAGCTCTGTGTGTGTAATGGGACTAACACACTTCAAGTCCTATAGGTGCTTCTGGGAACAAAATATAGCTCTGTGTGTGTAATGGGACTAACACACTTCAAGTCCTATAGGTGCCTCTGGGAACAAAATATAGCTCTGTGTGTGTGATGGGACTAACACACTTCAAGTCCTATAGGTGCTTCTGGGAAGAAAATATAGCTCTGTGTGTGTGATGGGACTAACACACTTCAAGTCCTATAGGTGCTTCTGGGAAGAAAATATAGCTCTGTGTGTGTAATGGGACTAACACACTTCAAGTCCTATAGGTGCCTCTGGGAACAAAATATAGCTCTGTGTGTGTGATGGGACTAACACACTTCAAGTCCTATAGGTGCTTCTGGGAAGAAAATATAGCTCTGTGTGTGTGATGGGACTAACACACTTCAAGTCCTATAGGTGCTTCTGGGAAGAAAATATAGCTCTGTGTGTGTGATGGGACTAACACACTTCAAGTCCTATAGGTGCTTCTGGGAACAAAATATAGCTCTGTGTGTGTGATGGGACTAACACACTTCAAGTCCTATAGGTGCTTCTGGGAACAAAATATAGCTCTGTGTGTGTGATGGGACTAACACACTTCAAGTCCTATAGGTGCTTCTGGGAACAAAATATATGAGCTCTGTGTGTGTGATGGGACTAACACACTTCAAGTCCTATAGGTGCTTCTGGGAACAAAATATAGCTCTGTGTGTGTGATGGGACTAACACACTTCAAGTCCTATAGGTGCTTCTGGGAACAAAATATAGCTCTGTGTGTGTAATGGGACTAACACACTTCAAGTCCTATAGGTGCTTCTGGGAAGAAAATATAGCTCTGTGTGTGTAATGGGACTAACACACTTCAAGTCCTATAGGTGCTTCTGGGAACAAAATATAGCTCTGTGTGTGTAATGGGACTAACACACTTCAAGTCCTATAGGTGCTTCTGGGAACAAAATATAGCTCTGTGTGTGTGATGGGACTAACACACTTCAAGTCCTATAGGTGCTTCTGGGAACAAAATATAGCTCTGTGTGTGTGATGGGACTAACACACTTCAAGTCCTATAGGTGCTTCTGGGAACAAAATATAGCTCTGTGTGTGTGATGGGACTAACACACTTCAAGTCCTATAGGTGCTTCTGGGAACAAAAATATAGCTCTGTGTGTGTAATGGGACTAACACACTTCAAGTCCTATAGGTGCTTCTGGGAACAAAATATAGCTCTGTGTGTGTGATGGGACTAACACACTTCAAGTCCTATAGGTTCTTCTGGGAACAAAATATAGCTCTGTGTGTGTGATGGGACTAACACACTTCAAGTCCTATAGGTGCTTCTGGGAAGAAAATATAGCTCTGTGTGTGTAATGGGACTAACACACTTCAAGTCCTATAGGTGCTTCTGGGAACAAAATATAGCTCTGTGTGTGTGATGGGACTAACACACTTCAAGTCCTATAGGTGCTTCTGGGAAGAAAATATAGCTCTGTGTGTGTAATGGGACTAACACACTTCAAGTCCTATAGGTGCTTCTGGGAAGAAAATATAGCTCTGTGTGTGTAATGGGACTAACACACTTCAAGTCCTATAGGGGCCTCTGGGAACAAAATATAGGAGCTCTGCCTGCCTGCCACGAACACACTACAAGTCCTATAGGTGCTTCTGGTAACAAAATATAGGAGCTCTGCCTGCCTGCCACGAACACACTACAAGTCCTATAGGTGCTTCTGGTAACAAAATATAGGAGCTCTGCCTGCCTGCCACGAACACACTACAAGTCCTATAGGTGCTTCTGGTAACAAAATATAGGAGCTCTGCCTGCCTGCCACGAACACACTACAAGTCCTATAGGTGCTTCTGGTAACAAAATATAGGAGCTCTGCCTGCCTGCCACGAACACACTACAAGTCCTATAGGTGCTTCTGGTAACAAAATATAGTAGCTCTGCCTGCCTGCCACGAACACACTACAAGCCCCTCTTTCTCAATCAATCTTTGTAACTGAATCTATCTAACTCAATCTCTGTAAGTGAATCTCTCTAACTATCTAAATGCAGCAGAGTGTCACAGAATCAGCCTGCTCAATCTGCGCCGGAACAGCATGTGACCGGCGCAGACGGCGTGGCGGCGTTTTATAGGGGGGGGCGTGTACTACAGCCCCTGAGCTGTAATTGGCTACAGGCGTCCTGCCTGTAGCCAATTATGGCTCTTCGAGTTCCGGGGCTGTGATTGGCCAAGCATGCGGGGTCACAGTGCATGCTTGGCCAATCATCAGCCAGCAATGCACTGCGTCGGCCGCGCCGGCCGCAATGCATTGCGGGGCCGCTCGCATCACACGAACGTGATGTGAGCGGCCAAAATAGTTCTGGGCTCGCCGAGCGAGCGAACGCCCGGTGCTCGATGCGAACGTGGGTTCGCATCGAGCACCGGGCCCATCCCTAATCACGAAGAAAAAGTAGATTGAAACTTTAGGGATTTTTTTTCTTTTTTCTATTTTTTCTCTTTTTTTAGCCAGACTTGAAAACAAATACTGGTCAGGCCGGGGTGGGGTACAGGGGGAGGGGGGGCCGGAGGGGGGTTAACAGGAAAGTGGGAGTCTGCGGAGTAAAAGAGATAACGTGCCGACTGTGGACCAAAACCCCACTCACCTGGGGGGGGAGGGAAAGGGAAAAAGGGGAGAGGGGGGGAAAGGAGGGGGGGGGGAAGACATACGCAGATAAAGTATAGCTACAATGATGTGAATAGCGATGAGATTTTTTTTATTTTTTATTATTGTGTATTATTTATTTATTTATTTTTATTTATTTATTTATTTATTTATTTATTTTTAATTTAATTTATTTATTTATTTATTTATTTATTTATTTTTTTTGGGGGGGTGGGTAAGGCAGGAGCCTAGGAAAAGGGGAAAAGGATAATACAAAGGTTGGCAGCGGAGACGGAACAATTCACAATGAATATGGATATTAAGGAGATAAAACAATTATATGATATGCTATTTAGAACTAATTGGATAAAGAGATGAAATGTAAAGATGATGGATGTTAAATGTGAAATGTAATGTAGAGTAAAAAATAAAGAATTATAAAAAATAAAAAAAAATAGCGATGAGACACTCATGAACTTGTAGTTGATTTGAAGTCTCCCGAAATATTTAGCTGAAGTGGCAAAAAATAAATAAATAAATAAATAAATTTAAGAAGAAATTAGATTTTTTTTTTCATTTTATTGGATATGTTTTATAGCAGAAAGTAAAATTTTCTATTTTTTTTTTCAAAATTGTCGGTCTTCTTTTGTTTATAGCGCCAAAAAATGTAAAAGCAGTGGTGGTCTAATACCACCAAAAGAAAGATCTATTTGTGGGGAAAAAATGACACAAATTTTATTTATTAATTGTCAGTTAAAGTATGCATTACTTTAACTGACAATTAATAAATAAAATTTGTGCCATAACGCAAAAATCACCTGGTCATGAAAGAGGGGTAAATCTTGCGGAGGTCAAGTGGTTAAGGACGCGGCCGACGGCTTCCCAGACCACTTCTTAACCACTACAATACAGGGCACTTTCGCCCCCTTCCTTCCCAGCCCAATTTTCAGCGATCTCGCACTTTCAATGACAATTGCGCGGTCATGCAATGCTGTACCCAAATTAAATTTTTTTCATTTTGTTTGCACAAATAGAGCTTTAGTTTGGTGGTATTTATTCACGACTCCGTTTTTTATTTTTTGAGATATAAGCGAAAAAATTGCGGAAATTTTGAAAAAAAACAATATTTTTCTCCTTTCTTTTTTAAAAGAAATCCAATAAAATCAAATTTTGTCATAAATTTAAGCCAAAATGTATTCTGCTACATGTTTTTTAGTAAAAAAAATTCCGTTAAGTGTATAATAATTGGTTCGCGTGATCACGGACATATGTACGCAAATGATCATGTACAGATGTGTGCAGGTGATCACGGACATATGTGTGCAGATAATCATTGGCACATGTTATTTTACTGGGACATATGTGAGGGACATGTGTTTTTATTATTTGGGGACATGTGTTTTTATTTGGGGACTTGTGTTTTTATTATTTGGGGACATGTGTGTTTTGGGGACATGTATGTTTTGGGGACATGTGTGGTGTGTTGTGTGTTTACACTAGACTGGTGATCAGTGAGTAAAAAGCTGTAAAAAACAGCTAATACTCACTGATCACCAGCCGGCTGCAGCGATCCCCTCTCCTCTCCTCACCAACGACTTCCGTGTGAGGAGAGGAGAGGAGAGCCGATTGCCTAGCAACCGGCTGTTTGCTTACATCACATGGCGGCTGTGATTGGACACGGCCGTCATGTGATCAAGAGGGCCAATCACAGAGCCCTCCTGCCGATCCGAAATGCGCCATGTCCGGGTGACACGAGCGCATCGGGATCGCGCCGATGCGCGGGCACGCGCAAGCGATCCCGCTACTTCTGATGGACGTTCAGGAACGTCCGATCAGAAGTAGATGGCTCCCACCCGGCCGTATATATAAAGTGGCCGGGTGGGAAATAGTTAACAACCAGCTATTCTTCACACAGAATTCAAATTGGTCGATCGTTTTTTGACTGATCCAGGTTTGAATCATTCTGAAAATTTGGAATTCGTTAGAAAATTTATAAATTTATTCTGAAAACAAATCAATGAAACAAAATTAGTAACATAATGAATCTATCCAAAATGAAACAAAACAAATGTTTCTATTTTACACACGTCTAACGGCGATTGCACCACACATATGAGGTATTGCTGCTTGCATTTTTAGGGACACTTTTTTTTTTGCTGTGCATCTAGCAAGCTGTTGTAGGCCGAGAATGTACTTTATTTAGGCGAGGGGTCATTCAATTAAAATGGGATTGGTTCTACACAATGGCGTCACTAGTGTGGGGCCTGATTTTACTGTGTGCCCCCCATGTGCCCCTCCAAGTGTAACTTGAATAACTTCCGGTCCGCCGTCCAGCGCCGCGGCTGTCCTTGTGTCCGCCTCAATGACTCACTTTTCTCCTGACATACAGTCTCTCTCTCTGTCTCTGAGCCTCGAGTAAGAAGATGCGGCTAGCCAATGAGGTGACGTCACGTGACGGCTGCCACTGTTTGTGGAAGTTGTAGTCCGCAGCTGTGTGTTCAAGCTCCCTGCTCCTGGTGGGTGGAGTCAGTCGGGAGAGCAGCGCAGCCAGCCTACAACTCCCCTCACCGCCGTGGCCAATCCAGGAGGCGGTACTTCGTATGACAGTGGCCGTCGGGTAAGTGGGAGATCCCTGCTCTGTGTAATATGGCGGTGCTCGCCCCCTTTGCACCATGCACTGGTGAGGCTACATTGATGGGCAGTAGTGAGGCTGCATTGATGGGCAAAGGTGAGGCTAAATTGATGGGCACTGGTGAGGCTGCATAGATGGACACCGGTGAGGCTTCATTGAAGGACTTTGATCAGGCTGCATTGATGGGCACTGATCCAACTGCATTGATGGGCACTGGTGAGGCTGCATTGATGAGCACCGGTAAGGCTGCATTGATGGGCACCGGTGAGGCTGTATTAATGGGCACCGTTGAGGCTGCATTGAAGGGCACTGGTGAGGCTGCATTGAAGGGCACTGGTGAGGCTGCATTGAAGGGCACTGGTGAGGCTGCACAGATGGGCACCGGTGAGGCTGTATAGATGGGCACCGGTAAGGCTGCATTGATGGGCACTGATGCATTATTTTTGTTAAACCTCCTTTGTTGCTATTAACATTAAATTATGTTAAAACTTAATTATATTTCTCTTGCTTCATAACATCAATATCTGTTATAAAACATGGATGGTGATTCGGTGCTTCAATGGGCCACTTGACTGGACTTGCCCCCCAATTAAAGCGCTTTTTTTTTTTATTAAAAAAAAGTTTGTTGGCACCACCAGCTTTCAGCTGAAGATGGCAGAGCACTAAATTCAATAAATAGTTGCCGCCGCGGCAAAACGCACCCTTGCTGTGCATATTCAATCAGGGGCAAGTTCAGACCAGGCGTTCATGTTGGCGGCATGCCGGCATGACGTCATGTTTCATGTTTATGCGTTTGATGCCCATTGTCAGGAATATTTTATGTTTGTGAGTTTTGTGTGCATTGTCAGGAATATTTCACGTTTATGCGTTTGATGCCCACTGTCAGGAATATTTCATGTTTGTGCGTTTGATGCCCATTGTCAGGAATATTTCTTGTTTGTGCTTTTGTGTGCATTGTCAGGAATATTTCATGTTTGTGAGTTTCGTGTGCATTGTCAGGAATATTTCATGTTTGTGTGTTTTCGTGTGCCTTGTCAGGAATATTTCATGTTTTTACGTTTGATGCCCATTGTCAGGAATAAGGATGGGCCCGGTGCTCGATGCGAACCCACGTTCGCATCGAGCACCGGGCGTTCGCTCGCTCGGCGAGCCCAGAACTATTTTGGCCGCTCGCATCACGTTCGTGTGATGCGCGCGGCCCCGCAATGCATTGCGGCCGGCGCGGCCGACGCAGTGCATTGCTGGCTGATGATTGGCCAAGCATGCACTGTGACCCCGCATGCTTGGCCAATCACAGCCCCGGAAACTCGAAGAGCCATAATTGGCTACAGGCAGGACGCCTGTAGCCAATTACAGCTCAGGGGCTGTAGTACACGCCCCCCCCTATAAAACGCCGCCACGCCGTCTGCGCCGGTCACATGCTGTTCCGGCGCAGATTGAGCAGGCTGTTTCTGTGACACTCTGCTGCATTTAGATAGATAGAGAGATTCATTTGCAGAGATTGAGTTAGATAGATTCAGTTACAAAGATTGATTGACAAAGAGGGGCTTGTAGTGTGCTCGTGGCAGGCAGGCAGAGCTCTATATTTTGTTACCAGAAGCACCTATAGGACTTGTAGTGTGTTCGTGGCAGGCAGGCAGAGCTCCTATATTTTGTTACCAGAAGCACCTATAGAACTTGTAGTGTGTTCGTGGCAGGCAGGCAGAGCTCCTATATTTTGTTACCAGAAGCACCTATAGGACTTGTAGTGTGTTCGTGGCAGGCAGGCAGAGCTCCTATATTTTGTTACCAGAAGCACCTATAGGACTTGTAGTGTGTTAGTGGCAGGCAGGCAGAGCTCCTATATTTTGTTTACCAGAAGCACCTATAGGACTTGTAGTGTGTTCGTGGCAGGCAGGCAGAGCTCCTATATTTTGTTACCAGAAGCACCTATAGGACTTGTAGTGTGTTAGTGGCAGGCAGGCAGAGCTCCTATATTTTGTTACCAGAAGCACCTATAGGACTTGTAGTGTGTTCGTGGCAGGCAGGCAGAGCTCCTATATTTTGTTCCCAGAGGCACCTATAGGACTTGAAGTGTGTTAGTCCCATTACACACACAGAGCTATATTTTCTTCCCAGAAGCACCTATAGGACTTGAAGTGTGTTAGTCCCATTACACACACAGAGCTATATTTTGTTCCCAGAAGCACCTATAGGACTTGAAGTGTGTTAGTCCCATTACACACACAGAGCTATATTTTGTTCCCAGAAGCACCTATAGGACTTGAAGTGTGTTAGTCCCATCACACACACAGAGCTATATTTTGTTCCCAGAAGCACCTATAGGACTTGAAGTGTGTTAGTCCCATTACACACACAGAGCTATATTTTCTTCCCAGAAGCACCTATAGGACTTGAAGTGTGTTAGTCCCATCACACACACAGAGCTATATTTTGTTCCCAGAAGCACCTATAGGACTTGAAGTGTGTTAGTCCCATTACACACACAGAGCTATATTTTGTTCCAGAAGCACCTATAGGACTTGAAGTGTGTTAGTCCCATCACACACACAGAGCTATATTTTGTTCCCAGAAGCACCTATAGGACTTGAAGTGTGTTAGTCCCATCACACACACAGAGCTATATTTTCTTCCCAGAAGCACCTATAGGACTTGAAGTGTGTTAGTCCCATCACACACACAGAGCTATATTTTGTTCCAGAAGCACCTATAGGACTTGAAGTGTGTTAGTCCCATTACACACACAGAGCTATATTTTCTTCCCAGAAGCACCTATAGGACTTGAAGTGTGTTAGTCCCATCACACACACAGAGCTATATTTTCTTCCCAGAAGCACCTATAGGACTTGAAGTGTGTTAGTCCCATTACACACACAGAGCTATATTTTCTTCCCAGAAGCACCTATAGGACTTGAAGTGTGTTAGTCCCATCACACACACAGAGCTATATTTTCTTCCCAGAAGCACCTATAGGACTTGAAGTGTGTTAGTCCCATTACACACACAGAGCTATATTTTCTTCCCAGAAGCACCTATAGGACTTGAAGTGTGTTAGTCCCATCACACACACAGAGCTATATTTTCTTCCCAGAAGCACCTATAGGACTTGAAGTGTGTTAGTCCCATTACACACACAGAGCTATATTTTCTTCCCAGAAGCACCTATAGGACTTGAAGTGTGTTAGTCCCATTACACACACAGAGCTATATTTTGTTCCCAGAAGCACCTATAGGACTTGAAGTGTGTTAGTCCCATTACACACACAGAGCTATATTTTCTTCCCAGAAGCACCTATAGGACTTGAAGTGTGTTAGTCCCATCACACACACAGAGCTATATTTTGTTCCCAGAAGCACCTATAGGACTTGAAGTGTGTTAGTCCCATTACACACACAGAGCTATATTTTGTTCCCAGAAGCACCTATAGGACTTGAAGTGTGTTAGTCCCATCACACACACAGAGCTATATTTTCTTCCCAGAAGCACCTATAGGACTTGAAGTGTGTTAGTCCCATTACACACACAGAGCTATATTTTGTTCCCAGAAGCACCTATAGGACTTGAAGTGTGTTAGTCCCATTACACACACAGAGCTATATTTTCTTCCCAGAAGCACCTATAGGACTTGAAGTGTGTTAGTCCATCACACACACAGAGCTATATTTTCTTCCCAGAAGCACCTATAGGACTTGAAGTGTGTTAGTCCCATTACACACACAGAGCTATATTTTGTTCCCAGAAGCACCTATAGGACTTGAAGTGTGTTAGTCCCATCACACACACAGAGCTATATTTTCTTCCCAGAAGCACCTATAGGACTTGAAGTGTGTTAGTCCCATTACACACACAGAGCTATATTTTGTTCCCAGAAGCACCTATAGGACTTGAAGTGTGTTAGTCCCATTACACACACAGAGCTATATTTTCTTCCCAGAAGCACCTATAGGACTTGAAGTGTGTTAGTCCCATCACACACACAGAGCTATATTTTGTTCCCAGAAGCACCTATAGGACTTGAAGTGTGTTAGTCCCATTACACACACAGAGCTATATTTTGTTCCCAGAAGCACCTATAGGACTTGAAGTGTGTTAGTCCCATCACACACACAGAGCTATATTTTGTTCCCAGAAGCACCTATAGGACTTGAAGTGTGTTAGTCCCATTACACACACAGAGCTATATTTTGTTCCCAGAAGCACCTATAGGACTTGAAGTGTGTTAGTCCCATTACACACACAGAGCTATATTTTCTTCCCAGAAGCACCTATAGGACTTGAAGTGTGTTAGTCCCATCACACACAAAGAGCTATACTTTGTTCCCAGAAGCACCTATAGGACTTGAAGTGTGTTAGTCCCATCACACACACAGAGCTATATTTTGTTCCCAGAAGCACCTATAGGACTTGAAGTGTGTTAGTCCCATCACACACACAGAGCTATATTTTCTTCCCAGAAGCACCTATAGGACTTGAAGTGTGTTAGTCCCATCACACACACAGAGCTATATTTTCTTCCCAGAAGCACCTATAGGACTTGAAGTGTGTTAGTCCCATTACACACACAGAGCTATATTTTCTTCCCAGAAGCACCTATAGGACTTGAAGTGTGTTAGTCCCATCACACACACAGAGCTATATTTTCTTCCCAGAAGCACCTATAGGACTTGAAGTGTGTTAGTCCATCACACACACAGAGCTATATTTTCTTCCCAGAAGCACCTATAGGACTTGAAGTGTGTTAGTCCCATTACACACACAGAGCTATATTTTCTTACCAGAAGCACCTATAGGACTTGAAGTGTGTTAGTCCCATCACACACACAGAGCTATATTTTTGTTCCCAGAAGCACCTATAGGACTTGAAGTGTCTTAGTCCCATTACACACACAGAGCTATATTTTGTTCCCAGAAGCACCTATAGGACTTGAAGTGTGTTAGTCCCATCACACACACAGAGCTATATTTTCTTCCCAGAAGCACCTATAGGACTTGAAGTGTGTTAGTCCCATCACACACACAGAGCTATATTTTCTTCCCAGAAGCACCTATAGGACTTGAAGTGTGTTAGTCCCATCACACAGAGCTCCTCTATTTTCTTTGCAGAAGCACCCATAGGACTTCTAGTGTGTTAGTGGCATCACACAGAGCTCCTATATATTCTTCTCAGCAGCACCCACAGGGACTTCTAGTGTGTTAGTGGCATCACACAGAGCTCCTCTATTTTCTTTGCAGAAGCACCCATAGGACTTCTAGTGTGTTAGTGGCATCACACAGAGCTCCTATATATTCTTCTCAGCAGCACCCACAGGACTTCTAGTGTGGTTAGTGGCATCACACAGAGCTCCTCTATTTTCTTTGCAGAAGCACCCACAGGACTTCTAGTGTGTTAGTGGCATCACACAGAGCTCCTCTATTTTCTTTGCATAAGCACCCACAGGACTTCTAGTGTGTTAGTGGCATCACACAGAGCTCCTCTATTTTCTTTGCATAAGCACCCACAGGACTTCTAGTGTGTTAGTGGCATCACACAGAGCTCCTCTATTTTCTTTGCATAAGCACCCACAGGACTTCTAGTGTGTTAGTGGCATCACACAGAGCTCCTCTATTTTCTTTGCAGAAGCACCCACAGGACTTCTAGTGTGTTAGTGGCATCACACAGAGCTCCTCTATTTTCTTTGCAGAAGCACCCATAGGACTTCTAGTGTGTTAGTGGCATCACACAGAGCTCCTATATATTCTTCTCAGCAGCACCCACAGGACTTCTAGTGTGTTAGTGGCATCACACAGAGCTCCTCTATTTTCTTTGCAGAAGCACCACAGGACTTCTAGTGTGTTAGTGGCATCACACAGAGCTCCTCTATTTTCTTTGCATAAGCACCCACAGGACTTCTAGTGTGTTAGTGGCATCACACAGAGCTCCTCTATTTTCTTTGCATAAGCACCCACAGGACTTCTAGTGTGTTAGTGGCATCACACAGAGCTCCTCTATTTTCTTTGCATAAGCACCCACAGGACTTCTAGTGTGTTAGTGGCATCACACAGAGCTCCTCTATTTTCTTTGCAGAAGCACCCATAGGACTTCTAGTGTGTTAGTGGCATCACACAGAGCTCCTATATATTCTTCTCAGCAGCACCCACAGGACTTCTAGTGTGTTAGTGGCATCACACAGAGCTCCTCTATTTTTCTTTGCATAAGCACCCACAGGACTTCTAGTGTGTTAGTGGCATCACACAGAGCTCCTCTATTTTCTTTGCATAAGCACCCACAGGACTTCTAGTGTGTTAGTGGCATCACACAGAGCTCCTCTATTTTCTTTGCAGAAGCACCCACAGGACTTCTAGTGTGTTAGTGGCATCACACAGAGCTCCTCTATTTTCTTTGCAGAAGCACCCATAGGACTTCTAGTGTGTTAGTGGCATCACACAGAGCTCCTATATATTCTTCTCAGCAGCACCCACAGGACTTCTAGTGTGTTAGTGGCATCACACAGAGCTCCTCTATTTTCTTTGCAGAAGCACCCATAGGACTTCTAGTGTGTTAGTGGCATCACACAGAGCTCCTATATATTCTTCTCAGCAGCACCCACAGGACTTCTAGTGTGTTAGTGGCATCACACAGAGCTCCTCTATTTTCTTTGCATAAGCACCCAAAGGACTTCTAGTGTGTTAGTGGCATCACACAGAGCTCCTCTATTTTATTTGCATTTTTTTTTTTTTGATTTTTTTATTTTCTTTGTTTTTTTTTTTTTTTTTTTTTCAGAAGCACCCATAGGACTTCTAGTGTGTTAGTGGCATCACACAGAGCTCCTATATATTCTTCTCAGCAGCACCCACAGGACTTCTAGTGTGTTAGTGGCATCACACAGAGCTCCTCTATTTTCTTTGCAGAAGCACCCATAGGACTTCTAGTGTGTTAGTGGCATCACACAGAGCTCCTATATATTCTTCTCAGCAGCACCCACAGGACTTCTAGTGTGTGTTAGTGGCATCACACAGAGCTCCTCTATTTTCTTTGCATAAGCACCCACAGGACTTCTAGTGTGTTAGTGGCATCACACAGAGCTCCTCTATTTTCTTTGCAGAAGCACCCACAGGACTTCTAGTGTGTTAGTGGCATCACACAGAGCTCCTCTATTTCTTTGCAGAAGCACCCATAGGACTTCTAGTGTGTTAGTGGCATCACACAGAGCTCCTATATATTCTTCTCAGCAGCACCCACAGGACTTCTAGTGTGTTAGTGGCATCACACAGAGCTCCTCTATTTTCTTTGCAGAAGCACCCATAGGACTTCTAGTGTGTTAGTGGCATCACACAGAGCTCCTCTATTTTCTTTGCAGAAGCACCCATAGGACTTCTAGTGTGTTAGTGGCATCACACAGAGCTCCTCTATTTTCTTTGCAGAAGCACCCATAGGACTTCTAGTGTGTTAGTGGCATCACACAGAGCTCCTATATTTTCTTCTCAGCAGCACCCACAGGACTACCGACTACAATGGCTGGAAGACCGCCAAGGGGAGGCAGAGCGTGCAGAGCCAAGAACACAGGGCAGGCAGGCTCTGTTTCTAGTGGACGTGGCCGTGGACGTGGACGTGGTCGTGCATCGTCATCAGCACGTGGCCATGGGACACGCGCGTCTTTGTTTTCGGCAGCTGGACATGTGGAGCCGCATCATGCTGAAGGCTTGGTAGAATGGATGACCAAGCCCTCCTCATCCTCCTCATCCTCTCTCACCCAGGCTCAGGGTACTGACAGAGCATCATCAGCCACCCCTTCCCTAGACCCACCATGTCCTCCTGAGGAGTCCCCCGAACTCTTTGAGCACAGTGTTGGGTACATGCTCCAGGAGGATGCCCAACGATTCGAAGGCTCGGATGACGATACCCAGCTTGAGGAATCTGGCAGTACAGTTCCACCAGCTGCAGCTTACTGCCAGGTTTGCTCTAGTGGTGAAGAGGGAGGGGATGATGAGGTCACTGACTCCACGTGGGTGCCTCAAGGGAGAGAGGATGAGGAGGAGGACGAGGAGGAGGAGGATGCGGCGTCACATGTCCAACGAGGCAGGATGCCCCCTGGAGGCCAGGTAGAGGCCAGCACAGCAACTGTACAACACCGCAGAGCTCCGCCTGTGCAGGGCGCTGCCTCTGCACGTTATCAGAAAAGTTCTTTGGTGTGGGCCTTTTTTGAGACGAGTGCAGCAGATCGCACCACTGCTATTTGCAATATTTGTCTCAAGCGTATCTCGCGTGGCCAAAACATCAGCCGCTTGGGCACGACAAGCATGACCAGACATATGGCGACCTGCCATGCAGCTCGTTGGCAGGCACACATAAAAGACCCACACCAAAGAACTAAGCGGACCTCTCCTTGCTCCTCCTCAGCTGGGATCTCCATCCCCACTACACCTTCAGTCCTCTCTGAAAGCTGCTCTGAGAGGACTGAAGGTGTAGAATTCGGTGTGTCACAACCAAGTACTTGCAGTACACCGACGTCCGAATGCAGCAGGCAAATTTCCCTGCCCCAGCTGCTGGACCGTAGAAAGAAGTACACTCCCAGCCATCCACATGCCCAGCGGTTGAATGCTAGCCTTGCTAAATTGCTAGCACTTCAACTGCTGCCTTTTCAGTTGGTAGACTCGGCCCCCTTCCGTGAGTTTGTTCAATGTGCGGTTCCTCAGTGGCAGGTTCCCAAACGCCACTTTTTCTCGCGGAAGGCGATTCCGTCTCTCTACCGGCATGTGGAGGGCAATGTCCATGCCTCGCTGGACAGGGCGGTCAGCGGTAAGGTGCATATTACCGCTGACTCATGGTCCAGCAGGCATGGACAGGGACGGTACCTTTCTTTCACGGCCCATTGGGTCACTCTATTGGCAGCTGGGAGGGATGCAGGACAAGGTGCAGTAGTGTTGGAGGTTGTTCCGCCACCACGCCTCCAAAACGCGACTACTGCTACTGGTTGTGACACACCTCTCTCCTCCACCCCCTCCTCTTCTTCTTCCTCCAGTGCTCTGTCCTTGGAACCAGCGGTGCTCCGTAGGCGTACAAGGGGCTACGCAAGTACGCAGGCAAAAAGATGCCATGCCGTGCTTGCGCTGGTGTGTTTGGGGGACAGGAGCCACACTGGGCCAGAGGTTCTGGCAGCTCTGCAGGGGCAGGCCGAGAGGTGGTTGACGCCACGTCAGCTTAAGCCAGGAATGGTCGTTTCTGACAATGGCACCAACCTCCTCTCCGCCCTGCGACAGGGGCAGCTCACCCATGTGCCCTGCATGGCTCACGTCCTCAACCTGGTGGTGCAGCGGTTCTTGGGCAGGTTCCCAGGCTTACAGGATGTCCTGAGGCAGGCCAGGAAAGTCTGTGTGCATTTCCGCCGATCTTATAATGCCAGTGCTCGGCTGACTGAGCTGCAAAAGGAGCTGAACCTGCCCAAGAACCGCCTAATATCTGACATGCCCACCAGGTGGAACTCAACGTTGGCCATGCTGCAGCGACTGCACACGCAGCAGAGGGCCATCAATGAGTACCTTTGCGACTACGGCACCAGGACAGGGTCAGGGGAGCTTGGTTTTTTTTCCCCACGTCAGTGGAGCATGATCAGGGATGCATGCACTGTCCTCTCACCATTTGAGGAGGCCACGAGGATGGTGAGCAGTGACAGTGCATGCATCAGTGACACTGTCCCTCTTGTCCACCTGTTGGAGCATACGCTGCGTGGGATAATGGACAGGGCACTTGAGGCAGAACAGAGGCAGGAAGAGGAGGACTTCCTTGCCTCTCAAGGCCCCCTTTATCCGGACAGTGTTCCTTCTGTCCCACCCATCACACAGGAAGAGGATGAGGAGGAGGAGGAGGAGGAGGAGGATTGTGTGAGCATGGAGGTGGAGCCTGGCACTCAGCATCAGCAGCAGCAGTCTTTTAGGGATGATGTACAGTCCCAACAAGCCAGTGGACTTGTACGTGGCTGGGAGGAGGTGGCTGGCGATCATGTCATCCTCAGTGACCCAGAAGACTCCGGACCGAATGCCTCAGCTAACCTACGCTGCATGGCCTCCCTGATCCTGCAAAGCCTGCGGAAGGATCCTCGTGTTCTTCGGATCAAGGAGAGGGACCATTACTGGCTGGCCACTCTCCTTGATCCGCGGTACAAGGGTAAGGTTGCGGACCTTATCTTGCCGTCGCAGAGGGAGCAGAGGATGAGACATCTCAGGGAGGCCTTGCAGAAAGGTCTGTGCAACGCGTTCCCAGAAACTGGGAGGCTACAAACTCCTGGTCCTGGGCGACGAGTTGCTGAGGCTTCGGTCAGTGGCAGAAGGAGCGGTGGGGAAGGTGGACGTCTGACCGATGCGTTCAGACAATTTTTTAGTCCGCAGCCCCAAGGTATGATCGGTTCCAGCAACCATCGCCAGCGTCTGATATACATGGTGCAGGAATACCTTGGGGCAAGGTCAGACTTGGACACCTTTCCCACCGAAAATCCTCTGGCTTACTGGGTCCTGAGGATGGATCACTGGCCAGAGCTTGCACAGTATGCAATTGAGCTACTGGCCTGTCCTGCCTCCAGCGTTCTTTCCGAACGCACATTCAGTGCTGCTGGAGGATTTGTGACTGATCATAGGGTGCGCCTGTCCACCGCCTCGGTTGATCGACTGACATTCATCAAAATGAATCAGTCTTGGATCACCACCAGCTACCAGGCACCTGAGGCGGATATAACCGAATAATTTTTAATGTCACATCCCTTCAAGACTGCCTATGCTGATGCTGAGTGACTGTCCTCTTATGTTCACTGACTATCCTCTTCCTCCTCCTCAATGATCCATGCCACAGCACCAGTGCCTAAGGCACAATTTTTCAGCCCCTATTTAACAGGGGCGTGTACTTACAATTTTTAAAAAAAATGCTTCGCAACACGTGTGACTGCTGTGCTCCAAGTACAGTCTCTGTGAGGGCCGTGTTGCAGTGTTGTGGCACCAGCACCAGTGCCTAAGGCACAATTTTTCAGCCCCTGTTTAACAGGGGCGTGTACTTACAATTTTTTAAAAAAATGCTTCGCAACACGTGTGACTGCTGTGCTCCAAGTACAGTCTCTGTGAGGGCCGTGTTGCAGTGTTGTGGCACCAGCACCAGTGCCTAAGGCACAATTTTTCAGCCCCTGTTTAACAGGGGCGTGTACTTACAATTTTTTAAAAAAATGCTTCGCAACACGTGTGACTGCTGTGCTCCAAGTACAGTCTCTGTGAGGGCCGTGTTGCAGTGTTGTGGCACCAGCACCAGTGCCTAAGGCACAATTTTTCAGCCCCTGTTTAACAGGGGCGTGTACTTACAATTTTTTAAAAAAATGCTTTGCAACACGTGTGACTGCTGTGCTCCAAGTACAGTCTCTGTGAGGGGTTGCAGTGTTGTGGCACCAGCACCAGTGCCTAAGGCACAATTTTTCAGCCCCTGTTTAACAGGGGCGGGTAATTACAAATCTTGATCTAATAGTTCACAGCAGGGCCCATTCCTGCGCCCACCAAGAGTAACTATGAGGGCCTGCAGTCTTGTGGCAACACCGTCCACCACCACCGCCAAAGGCCCAATTTTTCTGCCCTGTTCATCAGGTGCTTGCAATTACAAATCTTGATCTAATAACTCACAGCAGGGCCCATTCCTGCGCCCACCAAGAGTAACTATGAGGGCCTACAGTCTTGTGGCAACACCGTCCACCACCACCGCCAAAGGCCCAATTTTTCTGCCCTGTTCATCAGGTGCTTGCAATTACAAATCTTGATCTAATAACTCACAGCAGGGCCCATTCCTGCGCCCACCAAGAGTAACTGTGAGAGCTTACAGTCTTGTGGCAAAACCGTCCACCACCACCACCACCACCACCCCCAATTTTTCTGCCCTGTTCATCAGGTGCTTGCAATTACAAATCTTGATCTAATAACTCACAGCAGGGCCCATTCCTGCGCCCACCAAGAGTAACTATGAGGGCCTACAGTCTTGTGGCAACACCGTCCACCACCACCGCCAAAGGCCCAATTTTTCTGCCCTGTTCATCAGGTGCTTGCAATTACAAATCTTGATCTAATAACTCACAGCAGGGCCCATTCCTGCGCCCACCAAGAGTAACTGTGAGAGCTTACAGTCTTGTGGCAAAACCGTCCACCACCACCACCACCACCACCCCCAATTTTTCTGCCTGTTCAACAGGTGCATGCAATTACAAATCTTGATCTATTAACTCACAGCAGGGCCCATTCCTGTGCCCACCAGTCTTGTGGCTACACCAACATCTAATAGGGCAAATTTCTGCAGAGTATATACGCCAGGCCCCTACTTTCAAACATCCAACTTACAAACGACTCCTACTTGCAAATGGAAAGAGAAAACAGGAAGTGAGAGGAAATCTACCCCTAGGAAGGGAAATTCTATCCTGTTAGATTTAATTTGGGAAAAAGGTATCTCCTCTCTACTGATACTTTATCACCAATCCTTGTTTCAATTAAAACCCCACTTTTCCAAAAACATTTGTCATTGGGACGGAAAGTGAGGTGACATGTTCTGAACAGATGTGCAAAGACAGCAAATGTTACAGGGGTGATAACCCCTCCCTATGTTCTCCAAAAAGCTTAAAAATAGATTTTTTTGGGATGGAGCTACACTTCATAATGTACCTGTTCAGATTCTACTTAAGATCAAACCTAAAGCCGCAAGTGGTTTTAAATGGCTTCTTTTTTTCCTTTACAAATGTCATTTTGTGCAAGGACAGTTCTAAACACGGGAAACACATGCCACTTCACAGGCATACTTTGGACACCCCCCAGGTACCATATTTAAAGGAAAATGTCACTTTTTTTTTTTTCACTTTATGCATCATTAAAATGACTGCTCCCGAAAAAACGTTAGTTTTTAAAAGTTCTTTTTGCATTGATATATGTCCCCTGGGGCAGGACCCGGGTCCCCAAACCTGTTTTATGACATTAACATGCATATTGGCCGTTGTAATTAGCACTTTTGATTTCGAACGTTCGCGTCCATTATAACGTATAGGGTTCGAAAATTCGCGCGAACTTTCGGTCCGTTCGAAGGTTCTGGTTCGAACCGAACCCGGGGGTGTTCGGCTCATCCCTAGTCAGGAATATTTCATGTTTGTGCGCTTGATGCCCATTGTCAGGAATATTTCATGTTTGTGTGTTTCGTGTGCATTGTCAGGAATATTTCATGCTTTTGTGTTTGATGCCTATTGGCATGGGTATATACAGTATATATATATATATAAAAACCGAAAGGAATAAGTTAATTGCACACTATCGCAAATCTCAATGCACATTAACCACATGCCGACCGCGCTATAGTCAAAAGACGGCTACAGCGTGGTCGGCTTATCCTGAGTGGACGTCCTACGGACGTCCTCCCAGAAACTTGTTCCCGCGCGCCCCCTGGGGCGCGCACTCGGGAACATCCGTGACCGCCGGGTCCCGAGGACCCGGCGCATCACGGATCACGGTAAACAGCCGCTGATAGCGGCCGTTTACCATGTGATCGCTCCGTCAAATGACGGAGCGATCACATGTACACATGTACACCGGTTCCTCCCTCTCCTCTCTGTACCGATCGGTACAGAGAGGAGAGAAGCGGAGAGGGGGAGAGACGGGACCAGCGCTGTGGGCTGGATGTGTAGTGCCCACGGCGCTGGTCAATACACTGCCACCACTGTGCAATGCTCTGCCACCACTGTGCAATGCTCTGCAACCAACCACTGTGCAATGCTCTGCAACCAACAACTGTGCAATGCTCTGCCACCAACCACTGTGCAATGCTCTGCCACCAACCACTGTGCAATGCTCTGCCACTAACCACTGTGCAATGCTCTGCCACCACTGTGCAATACTCTGCCACCACTTTGCAACACTCTGCCACCACTGTGCAACGCTCTGCCCTCACTGTGCAACGCTCTGCCCCCACTGTGCAACGCTCTGCAACCACTGTGCAACGCTGTGCAACCACTGTGCAACGCTCTGCAACCACTGTGCAACGCTCTGCAACCACTGTGCAACGCTCTGCAACCACTGTGCAACGCTCTGCCACCACTGCAATGCTCTGCCACCACTGTGCAACACTGCAATACTCTGCCAGTACTCGCCAATACTCTGCCAATACTCGCCAATACTCTGCCAATACTCTGCCAATCGAAAAAGGATAGTGCCTCAAAATCTGCCGTCCAAAGGGCCTATCTCTCCGCGCTCCTGGATACAACGTACTTTAGGAATAATAGACACACGTATCAATACCTGATATCACTATTAGGTATCGATAAAGCAGCCACTATAAAATATGATACAATTGATAAAAAGGCAATATTAAAAGACCGGGTAAAACACAAATCATAAAAGACAGGTGTCTGTCCCTTTAAGGTGTCTGTCCCCCAAGCGAAGTAAATTATAATGGAGCCATGGCAGCATTAAGCAATGCTTTAGAAAAACAGGTTAGAGCCTGGTGGGACATATGTACCATGGAGCACTATTTAAAAGAAAAGATCATCATAAGGAGTTTAAGATGGGATGTCACTCCTCAGGATGGTCTCGATGACCCTGAATCTAGCCAGGAATGGCTTGAATTCTTCAATGGAGTAGGACATAAATTGCAGGATCTCATCCTACAACGTAAAAAGAAGAAAATGAACAACATAGAGACAAAAATAAAAAACTTGCAAAAAGAGTTAGACCCCATCAAAGAGAGTCAGCAGATTATTGAGTTTAATTTAAGAACACAAAAGAGATTAGAGAAAGTAGATAGGGACACGCAAAAAAAGAAAATTAAAAAATTCCAGAGGGATTTAAATGACTTCAAACAAAACACCATTTATTCATGGCAACAACCAGGCACACAAGGGATTAACAGAGATCAGATATATCCTATATCCCAGCCAGAGATACCGACCTCTCAGACCAATGCAGCCCCCACTCAAGACCCTACTATACCCGAGACACCTCGGACAAATGGAAATAGGGAACACATGGGGATTCAATCCCCATTATATTACTCCACTCCGGTTAAAAGAGGGAGGGGGAGAATAAACACTAATAGAGGGAGACAGAATACGGATCAACAAGAGGGAGCTTATTACAGAACACCCCAAAATGCCCCGCCGTATAACAGATACCCGCCCCCTCATCAACAGGGTGGTCACAATGCACACTATCAACCTCGTCCTTTTTTAGGGAGGGGGAGAGGGAACCAGTGGAGAGGCCGGGGTGCTCAATCCCGGAGAGGGAGACCACCGGGACCCACCCACCATCTCCCAGGATATCAACAACCATACCAACAACCCCACTACAGGGGTACCCAGGCCCCAGCACCATGGGCGGGCCCATACCCAAACCAGCAAAGGGGGGGCACGGAAGAGAATGGGTTTCTAAAGGAAGAAACACTAGAGGCTGCAGGGCAGGGCAGAGGTCCCAGCAAAAGAAGAAGGGGATCAGAGTAACAGGGATATATAATCTAACACCAATAGAGCTAACCCATAAAGAATTGAATATTTTAAACTTAGGATTGAAATGCGGCATAAAAAAACCTATAAACAAGTTTGATGTCTACATTGACATACACAAATATATCAGGAAATTAAACATAAAAAAGCATTTTTTGGGAACTACACCGAGCATTAGACCAGCTGTGACCTACTCTAATGGTGTCATAAACAGTGGCCTAAAAAATAAATCTCTGTTCAACCCCCCAAATAATCCCAATCACCAGATCGAGGTATTTAAGGGACTTGTACTACACGATCTAGAATCTATCAAGCCTAAAAAAGAAGTAAACGTGAGATATATAAATGAGGGGATAGAAATGCTAGAAAAACGCAAGAATATTATCATAAGACCAGCAGATAAAGGAGGAGGAGTCGTAATACTAACGAAAGAATATTACGAGAATCAAATCTCAAGTATGTTATCGGACACGAATACATACAAGAAACTGGAGAAAGACCCCACTACAACATACAGAAACCAACTGGAAGCACTAATAGATATGGGAAGAACCACGGGTGTTCTTTCAACTAAAGAGAGTAAATACCTGGCACCAACGAGCAGTAGGGTGCCGACACTATATACTTTGCCGAAAATCCACAAGGATCCTGTAAACCCTCCGGCAAGGCCCATTGTGAACTCCATAGAGTCGGTATCCTCACGTTTAGGACAATATCTGGACAAATTCCTCCAGAAAAGTGTCCAAAACACTAGATCATATCTGAGGGACACAAAGAACTTCCTGAACCTGTTACAAAATGTTGATCTCACCAACAAACCACAGATATGGCTCGTAACAGCCGATGTGTCATCATTATACTCAATAATTCAACACGACGACGCACTCCTGGCCCTAAACTGGGCCTTGAGCAAAAGGGAGGACTTACCCCACAATCAAAAAATCTTCCTAAGAAACAGTTTGGACTTCTGTTTGGGGCACAATTATTTTTGGTTCGATAAAACGTTCTACTCACAACAACGCGGAGTAGCTATGGGTGCAAAATTTGCACCCAGTATAGCAAATTTATTCATGGCCGAGTGGGAGGATAAAGTAATTTTTAACCAACAACCAACAGAACTATTATTTTACAAACGTTTTATAGACGACCTATTTTTTATCTGGGCTGGAACAGATTGTACTTTGGACTTGTTTTTAAGTTTTTTAAACAAAAATGACCGCAATATAGTTTTAACATCAGAAAGAAGTAAGGAAGAGATCAACTATTTGGATGTTACCATATACAGAAAAGGAGAGAACCTTGAAACAAAAGTTTTCTTCAAAAAAACGGATAGGAACAGCTATTTACCAATAACAAGTGGGCATCATCCACAATGGCTCAAGAACATCCCGAAGGGACAGATCATGCGGGTACGGAGGAACTGTTCTGAAGACTCCAATTTCGTGGAACAGGCCAACATTCTAACAGAGAGGTTTGTAACAAAAGGTTATAACCCAAGTATCCTGGATAAAGTAGTAGAAGAGGTGAAGAAAATACCCAGATCGGTCTGCCTGAAAGAAAAGGATACCGAACCAGCAGTTCAACAAAAAGAGGCCCAAAAACCAACCTGCAGCAAGGAATGGGGTTTCATATCTGGGTACCACTCGCAATATAAAGAAATTGAAGAGATATTTAAACATCATTGGCATATACTCCTGTTGGACAAAAAGCTCAACACCGAATTACCACAAGTACCACAGTTTATTTACAGAAAGGCCACTAGCTTTGGAGACAAAATCGTAAGGAAAATCGTAGACCCTCCGAAAAGACCACCCACGTTCTGGGACAGAAAAGGATTTTACGCTTGTAGAAGGTGTAAAGCCTGCCGAGAAATAACCTCACCCAGCAGAGCACTTGAGAGCTTCAGCTCATCAGTAAACAACCAAATATTTTCTATTGAGCAATTCATTACTTGCAACTCTACACATGTGGTCTATGCTTTAAAATGCCCGTGTGGATTGATCTATATTGGACGAACCAAAAGGAAACTCAGAGTACGAATTGCAGAGCACATTCATAATATAAAAAGAGGGTACAAAGACCATAATGTGTCTCTGCACTTCAAGCTGAAGCATGACAGGGATGCATCTGGCCTATTATTTTGGGGGGTTGAACAGATTCAACCCCACTGGAGAGGAACTAACTTAGTACGGGAGCTATCCAAACGCGAGACGCATTGGATATACTCAGTAGATGTTCTAGTGCCTAAAGGCTTGAACGTTGAACTCGATATTAACTGTTTTATAAGTGACACATAGTCCGTGATTTTTATTCTCCCTTTGCATTTTATATATGTATATGGTTTTTATATATATATGGTTTTATCTATACACGATTTTATCTATATATATATATTTCTGTATTTATTGACTCCTCCCAGACACAGATTTATCGATTCATGGATCTCCTATTTCATATTTATATATATATATTCTCATTTATATACATATATATTTATTTATTTATTTATATATACATATTTATTTATTTATTTATGTCTATAATATAGTAGGCTGCATCCACATGCAAAAAAGTCTGTTCCCAAAAAGCTATTTTCTTTAATAAACGGGATCTTTTATAAGAGCCATGTTCCATATAAGGAACTAAATACAGGTCACTGACACTAAAAGGTCACAGCGGTCTTAATAAATGGAGATTTGTTCCAGCACAAGAATTAGTCCAATATCCTTATCCTTTACATATAGCGTAGGAATGTATTACACACATCACAAGGTTTAATACATCCGATGAGTGGAGTTTTATATATAAATGGACTATTATGGGTTTAGATGGTATACAGTGTGTTATGTGGGCCATGTGTATCCTTCAATTTGGATATGCTTTAATCAGGTTTCACACACATGATATACATGTATGTAAACATATGTTTATATCTCTATAATTTGTTTGAAGTAGAACAACACTAGAAGCTAATATTTAGTTTAATATCAGCATAGTTTCACACCCCCATTCAGGATTAATTTTAATTCCAATTTTATTTATCTTTAGTTACAATTTTAATTATTTCTATTTATATTTATTTTCATTTTTATTTTTATTTTTATTTTTATTTTTATTTTTATTTTAATTTTTATTTGTATTGTTATTTATATTTATTTATTTTTATTTTATTTTATTTTATTTTGATTTTTATTTTATTTTATTTTAATTTTATTTGTATTTTTATTTATTTTTATTTTTATTTTTTTTTTTATTTTTATTTTATTTTATTTTTATTTTATTTTTATCTTTATTTTAAATTTTATTTTTATTTTTATTTATTTTTGTTTTCAATTTTATTTCACTTTATTTTTGAGTTTTTAGTTTTAGTATCTTAGTATGATTCTATTCATACACTTTAGCACAATATTTTGTGTGTATTTTAAATTTGTCTCGATGGAGTTCATTATAGTGTATAAACACACATCAAATATATGGAGATATGGACATAAATTGATTGGAATATGGGGATGTTGTCAGACCGGCAGAAATATTGACACTAAGGATGAGCCCGGTGTTCGATTCGAACCCATGTTCGAATCGAGCACCGGGTGTTCGCTCGCTCGGCGAGCCCAGAACTATTGGGACCGCTCGCATCAAATTCGTGTGATGCGAGCGGCCCCGCAATGCATTGCGGCCCGCGCAGTGCAATGCTGGCTGATGATTGGCCAAGCATGCACTGTGACCCCGCATGCTTGGCCAATCACAGCGCCGGCAGCGAGGAGAGCCATAATTGGCTACAGGCAGGATGCCTGTAGCCAATTATAGCTCAGGGGCTTTAATACACGCCCCACGGTATAAGAGGCCGCCGCGGCGGCGGCCTCGCATATTATGTTTCACTCACAGTGTCAGCGTGTCAGTGTGCTGCTGACTGCTGACAACAATATGTTCTTTATTTCTGGGGATATGTGTGTGCATGCTGTTAGAACAGCATTGCAGTATCACATCTGGGGGGTGTCTATAGGTAGCCTGTGAAGGAGGGCAGGTTTCCTGTGCTTAGAACTTTCCCTGCAAAAAAGTGTCATTTTTGCAGGAAGAAAGCTATTTAAATCACTCGCGGCTAATGAATTGATGGCTCCTGTAACACAGAGAGCTGTCATTCATTAATAAAAAACAAAAAAAAAAGCGTAGGGGTCCCCCCAAATTCAATAACCAGGCCCTTCAGGTCTGGGATGGATATTAAGGGGGATCCCAGCCAAAAAAAAAAAAAAAAAATGGCGTTGGGTCCCCCTCAAATCCATACCAGACCCTTGAGGTCTGGTATGGATTTTAAGGGGAACCCTAGCCAAAAAAAATGGCGTGGGGTCCCCCTCAAAATCCATACCAGACCCTTATCCGAGCACGCAACCTGGCAGGCCGCAGGAAAAGAGGGGGGGACGAGAGCGGCCCCCCCTCTCGCCTGAACCGTACCAGGCCACATGCCCTCAACATTGGGAGGATGCTTTGGGGGTCTAAGACCCCTAAAGCACCTTGTCCCCATGTTGATTAGGACAAGGGCCTCTTCCCCACAACCCTGGCCGGTGGTTGTGGGGGTCTGCGGGCGGGGGGCTTATCGGAATCTGGAAGCCCCCTTTAACAAGGGGACCCCCAGATCCCGCCCCCCCCCCTGTGTGAAATGGTAAGGGGGTACAAAAGTACCCCTACCATTTCACCAAAAAAGTGGCAAAAATGGTAAAAAGGACAGGAGACAGTCTTTGACAATTCCTTTATTAAAATCTTCTTTCTTCTTTCTTCATCCTTCGGTTTCTTCATCTTCTCCTTCCTTCATCTTCCATCTTCTTCTTCCATTTTCTTCTTCCTCCGATCCGCTTCTTCTTGCGCTGGTCTTCTCGTCCTTCTCGTCCGGCATCTTCTTCCGTCGGCGTCGGTGTCTCTGTCTCTTCTTGGGCCGCTCCGCGCAATGGGAGGCTCCCGCTGTGTGAGGCTCCGCTCCGTCTGACAGGTCTTTTATAATGGAGGGCACCTGGTGACCCCGCCCCCTCTGACGCACAGGGACGTCATGGGGAATTCCATGATGGCTTTCCCCATGATGTCAGAGGGGGGCGGGGTCACCAGGTGCCCTCCGTTTTAAAAGACCTGTCAGATGGAGCGGAGCCTCACACAGCGGGAGCCTCCCATTGCGCGGAGCGGCCCAAGAAGACACCGACACCGACGCCGACGGAAGAAGATGCCGGACGAGAAGGACGAGAAGACCAGCGCAAGAAGAAGCGGATCGGAGGAAGAAGAAAATGGAAGAAGAAGATGGAAGAAGATGAAGGAAGGAGAAGATGAAGAATCCGAAGGATGAAGAAAGAAGAAAGAAGATTTTAATAAAGGAATTGTCAAAGACTGTCTCCTGTCCTTTTTACCATTTTTGCCACTTTTTTGGTGAAATGGTAGGGGTACTTTTGTACCCCCTTACCATTTCACACAGGGGGGGGGCCGGGATCTGGGGGTCCCCTTGTTAAAGGGGGCTTCCAGATTCCGATAAGCCCCCCGCCCGCAGACCCCCACAACCACCGGCCAGGGTTGTGGGGGAAGAGGCCCTTGTCCTAATCAACATGGGGACAAGGTGCTTTTGGGGTCTTAGACCCCCAAAGCATCCTCCCAATGTTGAGGGCATGTGGCCTGGTACGGTTCAGGCGAGAGGGGGGGCCGCTCTCGTCCCCCCCTCTTTTCCTGCGGCCTGCCAGGTTGCGTGCTCGGATAAGGGTCTGGTATGGATTTTGAGGGGGACCCCACGCCATTTTTTTTGGCTAGGGTTCCCCTTAAAATCCATACCAGACCTCAAGGGTCTGGTATGGATTTTGAGGGGGACCCTACGCCATTTTTTTTTTTTTTTTTTTGGCTGGGATCCCCCTTAATATCCAACCCAGACCTGAAGGGCCTGGTTATTGAATTTGGGGGGACCCCAACGCTTTTTTTTTTTATTCATTTTTTTTTTTTTTTTATCAATGACTTTTTTTTTATGAATGAGTTTCAATGAATGACTGTTCTCTGTGTTACGGGAGCCGTGAATTAACATTAGCCGCGAGTGATTTTAAATAGCTTTTTTACTTTCAAAAATGACACTTTGCGCAGAGACAGTTCTAAACACGGGAAACATGCGCCCCTTCACAGGCATACTATAGACACCCCCCAGGTACGAAATTTAAAGGAATATTACACTTTTATTGTTTCAATTTAAGCATTATTAAAATCACTGCTCCTGAAAAAACGGCCGTTTTTAAAAAAAATTTTTGCATTGATACATGTCCCCTGGGGCAGGACCCAGGTCCCCAAACACTTTTTATGACATTAACATGCATATTAGCCTTTAAAATGAGCACTTTTAATTTCGAACGTTCGCATCCATTATAACTAATAGGGTTCTAAAGCTCGCACGGACTTTAGGTCCGTTCGCGGGTTCTGGTGCGAGCCGAACGGGGGGGTGTTCGGCTCATCCCTAATTGACACTAGCATCGCCATGTGATTATGGATGCTGACTAACACAATGGTATCAATATAAATATAGATATACCTTCCATCACAGTACAGGTTGGATTTGGCAAAATATATATACAGAGTGGAATGATCTCTGCATAATATACATATATATATATATGTATAAAACGCATACACCAAGTAAATGATTACAACACGCAACCTTAAATAAATAGATTTCCACATCAGCAACCATATAAGGTCATGCGATGTAAGGGTTAAAAAGGCCGGTATCGATGTATGTAAAGAGTAACAGAAGCGTGGTCTGCATATTTCAATTATCTAGTTATTATATGTATTATTATATGAAACAAATATGTATAAGCACTATGGCTAATGAGCTAAAATATGGTACAAGAATGAAGGAAAACTTCATAGTAAACATGTAATGCAGACAGCGGCTGTGCATGACAATGTATTGCTGTCTGTGAGTCCCCATTGGCCAGTTAAACTGGCAATCAGACAGTTCAGCGCCCGGATTGGGCGCTGATTATTTATAATCCTCACTTCCGGTGGCGAGGTCACACCCTCAGACGACGTCCGGAAGTGACGAAACGCGTCAGGGTCGTGACCTCGCAGGAAGTGACGCATGCGTTCCATTGTGCGCTCCAGCCACCAAACGACCAGGAAGTAGAGGCTGACACCGCTCTACACATCGTTTTGGAGCCCGATTTCCGGCGGACGGACGGGACTAACAGGCAGAGTGCAATTCAATTGTATTACAAAGCTGATTACTATTTGTTTTTAGGTACGCAGATTTTAATAAGGGGGGGAATTGGTTATTACAAATAAAGTGGAATTTTGCCAAACTGTACTACGCTATCTGCACCATTATTCTCTTCATATGTGTATGCCGGGTTGGAGTGGATCCTTTCTAAGGCTTGCAGAAGGTGAAGAGGTGACCGTGCTGAGGAGATAGGAGTGTCCTTTGGCTTATGATTTAAATGCCCATTTTTATCATATTTCTGGTGAGTGCATCCCCAAAGGGGAGTGTGTACTGCACGCGGTGAAAAATTTGGATGTCCGGTGGAAGGTGGATCACTCTAATTTTGCGATTTCAGGCTCACTGCACCATTATGAACTTTATTTTGGGTTTCCATGCTGTTTAATGAACTTTCTTAACACAAAAAGACTGTATCTTTAGCGCCGCTGCAATATTTTAAAGGGACAGACACCTGTCTTTTATGATTTGTGTTTTACCCGGTCTTTTAATATTGCCTTTTTATCAATACTCTGCCAATACTCGCCAATACTCGCCAATACTCTGCCAATACTCGCCAATACTCTGCCAATACTCTGCCAATACTCGCCAATACTCACCAATACATTTTAATAAAAACAAAGAATTTTTATTTATTTTTTTTACCGAATTTTCAGTATATTTTCATTTATAGCGCAAAAATTAAAAAACCCAGCAGTGATTAAATACCACCAAAAGAAAGCTCTATTTGTGTGAAAAAAAGGACAAAAAAATCATTTGGGTACAGTGTTGCATGACTGAGTAATTGTCATTCAAAGTGTGAGAGCACCGAAAGCTGAAAATTGGTCTGGTTAGGAAGGGGGTTTAAGTGCCCAGTGGTCGAGTGGTTAAAATAGCTTTTTCTAGTATCACTACACTTATGCCGCGTACACACGAGCGGACTTTCCTGCGGGAATGTCCGCCGGACAATCCGCCCATGTGTGGCGCCAAAAGTCCGGTGGACTAGGTTTTAAGTTTTGTTTTAAAATTGTCCGCTGAACAATATCTTTATATCTTTATAAATGATATTGGGTCTGGGATCAAAAGTAAAATTTCTGTCTTTGCAGATGACACCAAGCTATGCAGTGGAATAACGTCCTTACAGGAGGTCTCCAATTTACAAGCCGACCTCAATGCTCTGTCTAATTGGGCGACTATGTGGCAGATGAGGTTTAATGTTGATAAATGTAAAGTTATGCACTTGGGGGCTAAGAATATGCATGCATCATACATGCTAGGGGGAGTACAACTGGGGAATCCGTAGTGGAGAAGGATCTGGGGGTTTTGGTAGATCATAAGCTCAATAATAGCATGCAATGCCAAGCTGCGGTCTCCAAAGCGAGCAAAGTCCTTTCTTGTATTAAGAGAGGTATGGACTCCAGAGAGAGAGATATCATTTTGCCCCTGTTCAAATCATTAGTAAGACCTCATCTGGAATATGCAGTTCAGTTTTGGGCACCAGTTCTCAAAAAGGATATTAGGGAACTGGAGAAAGTGCAGAGAAGGGCAGCCAAACTGATAAGAGGCATGGAGGAGCTATGAGGAAAGATTAGAGGAACTGAAATTATTCACCCTTGATAAGAGGAGATTAAGGGGGGATATGATCAACATGTATAAATATATAAGGGGTCCATATAGTGAACTTGGTGTTGAGTTATTCACTTTACAGTCAACAAAGAGGACAAGGGGGCACTCTTTACGTCTAGAGGAAAAGAGATTTCTTCACAGAAGGTTTCTTCACAGTAAGAGCTGTGAAAATGTGGAATAGACTCCCTGCAGAGGTGGTTCTGGCCAGCTCAGTAGATTGCTTTAAGAAAGGCCTGGATACTTTCCTAAATGTACATAATATAACTGGGTACTGACATTTATAGGTAAAGTTGATCCGGGGAAAATCCGATTGGCTCTCAGGGGATCAGGAAGGATTTTTTTCCCCTGCTTTAGCAAATTGGAGAATGCTCTGCTGTTTTTTTTTTTGCCTTCCTCTGGATCAACTGTAAGTATAGAATGGGGTATATGGGATTGTATGATATATATATGTATATATATATATTTTTTTTATTTGTGGTTGAACTGGATGGACTTGTGTCTTTTTTCAACCTAACTAACTATGTAACTATGTAACTCGGCAGTCCGGCGGACAATCCCGCAGTTAGTATGCTAGTCCGCCGGACTTTTGGAAATGAACAGACTTGCCGATCATCGGAAAGTCCGTTCATTTAGCATGTGACTTTAGGTAGACGGGGCTAGCAAAGGCAGTGAATGCCGCCGCGCTAGCCCCGTCACCTGGCATGGATTTAAAGGGAATCCCCACGCCGCAAAAACGGCGTGGGGGTCCCCCCCAAATCCATCTCAGACCCGTATCCGAGCACGCAGCCCGGCCGCTCAGGAAAGGGGTGGGGACGAGCGAGCGCCCCCCCCCCCTTCTGAGCCGTACCAGGCCACGTGCCCTCAACATGGGCCGTGCGGCCCCCCACCCCAAAGCACCTTGTCCCCCTGCTCGGTAAAAGAGCTAGGTAAAATAGCGGAGGAGTCTGGCGAGAAGACCCCCCAAGACGGAAGAAGACCCCCGGAGCAGTGCAATAAAATATTTTTTTTAAATTGTGTGTTTTTTTTTTTATTTACACTTTACACCTTAGGTGAATAGGTAGGGGTACATCGTACCCCATACTCATTCACATAGGGTGGGGGGCCGGGATCTGGGTCTTATTAAAGGGGGCTCCCGGATTCCGATAAGCCCCCCGCCCGCAGACACCGACAACCAACGGCCAGGGTTGTCGGGAAGAGGCCCTTGTCCTCATCAAAATGGGGACAAGGTGCTTTGGGGTGGGGGGGCGCACGGCCCCCCTTTCCCCAGGGCACCCCCCATGTTGAGGGCACGCGGCCTTGTACGGCTCAGGAGGGGGGGGCGCTCACTCGTCCCCACCCCTTTCCTGGCCGGCCGTGCTGCTTGCTCGGATAAGGGTCTCATTTTCAAAAGTCCAGCGGACTTTTTCCCGCGGATTGTCCGCCGGAGAAGTCCGGGCGTGTGTGGGCAAGTCACGCGATCGGAAAGTCCGGCGAAGCCCCGTTGGAAGGTCCGGCGGACAATCCCGACGGAAAATCCGACCGTGTGTATGGGGCTTAACTCACCTAAGAGGTTTTGACATGGCAGGTGAGCTTACACTTTATTGGCTACTGGAGCGATACTAAAAAACATTCAGTTATTTAAATAGGCAGAGGGATTTGGGATAGTGCACAGGTAACTTTTCCCTTTGTTTTTTGTTATATGTATTGGGGCATTGTTACCGCGCAAGAGTAGTGGGAGCTTGAGCACAGGGCTTAATATTGTATTTTTGTATGCATTTGATACCCATTGTCCGGATATATAAAGTGTATGCATTTATTTCTCATTTGCATTATATACAACTTGGTTTATGCATTTACTGGCATTATATACAAGCTTTATGTATTTACTGCTCTTTGGCACGATATACCAAGTATATGCGTTTACTGGTAATTGGCATGTTATACCAATTGTATACATGTATTGCTCATTGGCAAAATTTGGCATGTTATACCAAGTTAATGCAGCGGCTGCTTATTAGCATGTGTGTTCATTGGTATGTGATATGTGACACACATACACAATTAGTCCTATTATACTTATAGTATTTTACCATTGTGTTTTTTGGTAATTCTTCAATGGTCATGGATCTCGTGTGTATACAAAGATTATTTTATTACGGTGACGTTTTATTAATGCACATATATTAAGGTGTGTGATAATGCGGTTTCTTATTTAAGCAGAGTTCTGATCCCTAGAAAAAATAAATAAAAGTCAGCAGCTGCAGTATACTGCAGCTGCTAACTTTTAATATTAGGACACTTACCTGTCCTGGAATCCAGTGATGTCGGCACCCCTGGTGCTGCCACCGCCATTGCGGTTAAGGGTTCCCGACAGTGTAGCCTTGCAGCTTCACGGCCAGCTCCCTACTGCGCTTTCTGTATTGGCCCAGTGGCGGGGGGGGCGGCCTGGTGACGCTCATCGCCGCAACTGAGTCCGCTAGAGGTGGGGACAGTGTACCTGTCGAAACAGGTACCTGCTCCCCCCTGAAAGGTGCCAAATGTGGCACCGGAGGGGGGGAGGAATTAGATAAGCAGAAGATACACTTTTGGGTGGAACTCCGCTTTAGTTATTTTAGTTGTTGCTGGTTGGTAGTGCAACTACATTTAACAAAACAAATGGTAATCATTTATGTTAAGTGTTCCATAAGAACAACATGTATATTTTTTTCTACATTCAATTTTCTTATCCAACTCAAAAATGGACATCCGTTTATTTTATTCAGTGGTAAATGTTAAGGCCCAGAAGGCTGATATTTTAAAACAGCAGCAACAAGCAAAAAGTCAGCCTGGTCCGTCTTCTTCCATTGAGGAATGTGAAGAGCCTGAGAAGGATGACATTGAATATGACACTGCTGAATTAATATCAGATAATGATGAACCTTCATTGCAGGTTGAAGACGCAAGCACCTCCTCACAAAGCAATATTCAACAAAGTGATTATGAAGAGCAATTCAGTGAAGCTGAACAGCCACAAAGATCTGCTAACATTGAAAAAACAAAGGTACAAGAACTAGATGATATCAGCCAGTGTGCTACTGAAGGGCCAAGACAGCCTGTATTAAAAAAATACCCGCAGAAACAAATGGGAGTACGCTTCAGGTCATTCCGCCCACAGTGGTTTGGATCGTTTGAATGGTTGGAATATTCTGTGTCGCAGGATGCAGCATACTGTTTCCCGTGCCGATTTTTTTCAACATCAAAATATCTCCATGGGCATGTTAAAAAAAGTACCGTTTGTCAACATAGGGTACAAAAACTATAAAAATGTACTCTAAACTGGTAAAGGAATACTACAGCATGAGAAGTCTGCTTCACACAAGGATTCCCATGTCAGATGGGAGGATTTAAAAAAGAGTGTAAGCCAGGATACATTGATCATGAAAGATCTAACTTAAGCTCACACACGAGAGGTCAATGAAAATAGACATTCCATAAAAACAATTGCCCAAGTTTTGTTGCTAACAGCCAAGACTAAAATTGCCCAGCGAGAGCATCGGTACAGCTCAGATCATGTCAACCATGGAAATGTACGTGAAATTCTCTATTTAATTGCAAAAAAAGACAGCCTTGTAAGAAACAAAATTACAGGACCTAGGAATGCAAGATATCTACACCCATCTATCCAAAATTAACTTCTGTCAATTATGGCTGCTCTTGTTAGAAAAGGCATCGCACAGAGCATTAAAGCATGTCCCTTTTCCATCATTGCTCTAAGTAAATCCGAACAACTGACTGTCGTAGTCCGATTTCTTCACAATCAGATGGTCCATGAACGGTTCTTACAATTCTACTGAGCAGATAGTCTTGATGCTAAATCTCTAAGGCCCCTTTCACACCGGGGCGGGGAGCCGCGGTGACGGTAAAGCAGCGCTATATTTAGCACTGCTTTACCGTCGTTTTAACCGTGGTTTTCGGCCGCTCGCGGTGCGGTTTTACCCCCCCGCGAGCGGCCGAAAAAGGGTTAAACACCCCCGCAGAGCGCCGCCGCCACCGCTCCTATCCCGCTCCAAAGATGCTGCTAGCAGGACTTTTTTTGTCATCCTGCTAGCGCACCGCTCCAGTGTGAAAGCCCGCCGGCTTTCACACTGGAGTTAAAGGGGCCAGAGTTTTTCATGCGGTGAACAGGCGCTATTTTTAGCGCTGCACCGCATGAAAAACGCCCTGGTGTGAAAGGGGCCTAACAGGATACATATTCCAGGTCCTAGCATCTCTAGGCATTGATAAAAATGATTGTGTTGGACAAGGCTATGATGGAGCCTCTGTAATGAGTGGCCGGCTTACTGGTGTGCAAGCATGCATTAAAAAGTAGGTGCCTTGTGCACTTTACATTCATTGCATGAGTCACTGCCTCAACCTGCTCATCATGGACACTAAAGAATGTACAGGCAGCAAATAAATTTTTTGTAAAACTCGAAAAGCTGTATGTGTTTTGTACTTCTGTTGTTCACTCAGTGTTTGCTAATGTGCAACAAGAAATGTCAAGCAAACCAGCTATCCAGCTTAAACAATTAAGTGACACAAGGTGGACATGCCAACATGCAGCATGCAATGCTGTTCTTAAAACGCTTGGCCCTCTGCAGGAAACTCTCAATATTTTGGCAGAAGGGAACCATACTGAGAGAACAGTTGAGGCCAAATCCATTCACCAGTTCATGGATTTTTGCTTCATTCTGGCACTTTGTTTTTTGAGAACATACTAAAAAGTACCCAGACGCTCTCTAACATGTTACAAGCCAAAGATATTGACTTGGCATCAGCTGTCCTTCTTGTGCAAACAATTATACAAGAGCTTGAAGAAGTGCGCAATGCAGAGAGGAGACAGAGAGGAGACATGAAGTTTCTGCTAATTCTGCAACAATACTGATTGTCTGGGCAGAAGCAATCCAACTGAGTATCAAGTGTGGAATATCAGCACCAAATGATGATTCTACCGAACCACCTCCCAAGAAGTGAGCTCGCCGGCCTCCTATCAACTTAGGAAATAGCGTCATTTTGGAAACTGTAGGGCATCGACAACAACTGCTCAAAAAAGATGATTTCATTCAAATGTCCATGTATGTTGTTCTTGACAGAATAATTTCAGAGCTAAAATCTCGCTTTTCAAAAGATTCTCTGGAAATTATGGAAGGTGTACGATCTCTGAATCATCGATCTGATCTGATTAATTTATTAATTTTGAAAAATTTCTACCAATGGCCAAATTCTACTCCTGCAACATAGAAAACTTTGAGCTGAAGCAGGCAATGCTAACCCTACACAGAAAAAAAATCATCAAATGCCATTAAGGTGGACACAAATATTGAGTTCACTAATGTTCTGGAGCCTTACTCTATTCCATTCCTTGAGCTTTATCGGCTATGTAAAATAGCTTGTGTTTTGCCAGTCAGTAGTGCCTCATGTGAAAGAAGCTTTTCTGCACTAAAGTTAATAAAATCATTCCTACGCTCAACAATGACTGAGGAAAGGCTTTCAGATCTTGTCACATTGTCAATTGAGGCCAGACTTGAATCCCAAATAAATATGGAACTTGTAGTTAGCAGGTTTGCATCAATCCATAATAATTCACATTTAAGCCTATATTAGCGTGAACAACAAAATTTAAGTTCCATTTTTTTTTATTGCGGTTCATTTCATTCTCCTCTGTCTGTCCTACAAGGCTGCAGGACCCCTGACCCTCTGTCTGGACAGTGCTGATTGGCTCCGTGCTGATCACATGCACCCTCCCAAAAAAACAAAACCTCTCTAGCAATATACACCAAACTGAGCTTGCCCCAAGACTGTACTATCAAGAGATGAATTTGGGAAGGGGGGATCAGAGAAGACAGGATCAAACAGCTTTTTTACACAATGCAGAGGTTTAACCCTTTAGGTTCCACAGTGAGTATAACGAGCATGCTTTACTGCGTATAAAGACTGATTTTACTATTGTGGGTTTAGTAACACTTTAAGCTCAAGTTGATCTGGTGACTATAGTTTCCTTTTAACAATAATAGTTACAATTATTGTTGTTCATTTAGTAAGTGTACTATAAGCGGCAGTAACAAGCAAAAGCTGGGGCTATTATCTTGTTTTCTTTTGTTGTGGCACTTTAATAGTTGCCTAGGGACTTTTTTGCATCCTTATAAAAGTCTGTAGTTGGACTGAAACGTTGACGGTCAAGTGTATTGTATATTGCTCAAATAAAACAAAGGTGAATTTGTAACAAGACCTCTGGAATGCATTTTATTCTTGAAAAAAAAAAATTATAAAAATGTGTGTGTGTGTGTATATTTGTGTTTTATGGTTGCCCCCCCTACTTTTGTCCCTACCCCCTATGTGCCCCCCCAAAATATGAAAGCTAGAGACGCCACTGGTTCTACAAGAGGCATAACATTAACCCAAGCATTTGTGAACCCTAAATCTGATTTAAAGTAGAATTCTGGGCTATCACTAACTAATCTTAGATCTGCTTCCACCCCACTTAACACCTATACCAGTGGTGGCAAACCTTGGCACCCCAGATGTTTTGGAACTACATTTCCCATGATGCTCATGCACTCTGTAGTGTAGTTGACCATCATCTGAAATGTAGTTCCAAAACATCTGGAGTGCCAAGGTTCGCCATCACTGATCTATACTGACTAACCTGTAGAAGGAAGATACTATTCTCAAGTCACTCTGGTCTGGTCAAGTAATCCTCTGTGTCCAGTGGCGCTGCAGGGAGAGGAAAGAATCTTCTGACAATGGCTGGGAATGCGAGGGAGCAGTGACATCACCCATGGACACCTATATCCCATCTGTTCTCTGTTCTCCCTTCTCTCCCCTGAATCACCACTGTCTGACACAGGAAACTGTATCACAGGACTGGCCCGGAGCACTTTAGGCTGGTTTCTAATAGTTTATAAGCACTTGCATACCTCCCAACAGTTTCAGATTGGGCGGGACTTTACTGCATTTCAACCTTTGTCCCGTGGTCTCGGTGTATAGGGGCTTTGTCCCGCATTAATCCATTATATGCTAAAGAGACTAGCAGGACCTGCAGCAGTGTAAACAGTGTGAACATGCATCCAGCACAGCCAGAGATCAGGGTACTGCCACAAAGAGTGAGTGCAGCTGTCAAATCCAACCTCTGATGTCGGGATGGATAGGGCCGATATGCTTTTCAGGGGCTCCACCCCCTTTGTCAGGCAACCCGTGCATAGACAAACACCTGGCACTTATACATTGTTGGAAAGGGAAGGTGGTAGCAGGAGACAGGACCAATTGTAACTTCTGCATGTACACCCAAAGCGGTGTATATGTCAGGGAAACAGTCAGTTTAACGCGGTGCGCCGGGTGCCTATGCGCATGCGCGACGGGACGGCGCTCCGGCGCATGCGCATTCGCGGCTCGGCGCTCCGACGCACGCGCATGCGCACTAGCGCACGCTTGAGCGTCCCAGTGCGTGACAGCATCACATGACCACTTACAGGTCCTATTTAAGGAAGTGGTTCAGATCAGTCCAGCGCTGGCTTGTCTTCAGCTTCCTGCTTAAAGCTCTGTTCCTGCTTCCGGTATCCTGATTGCTTGATTGCCTGTTTTGACCTCGGATTTGCCCTTTGACCTTGCCGCCTTCTCCTGCCCTTGACCTCTGGACTGTTTACTGGACTACTCGTTTGCTGCCTCTGGCCCCTTTTTGAACCTCTGCTTGTGACCCGGACTTGCCTGCTATCTCCTGCCCTGAACCTCTGCCAGTGACCCGGATTTACCTGTCTACAGACCTGTACCTGCACCTGCATTCTGGAAACTTCCCAACGTATTCCTGATCCCAGCACTTGGCTCCTACTTCAGTCTTCATCCTCTGGTTGGGTAGCCTGTGCCTCTTTGTGCCATTCACCCCCTGTCTCACCTCCAGGGGGCGGACTGCGCTCAGTTGCAAGGGTGAACCACTCTCGGCACTTCGGCCTCGGTAAGTACTCTCCTGATAGTACAAGCCAGCCATGTCTGAGGCCGACAGAGTGCGTTCACCCCTTGAGGCTTTGTGCCAACAAGTCTCAGCTTTAACTGAAGCCGTACAAAAATTGCAAGAGGGGTACACTCAAGTGGACAGTCGCCTGCAGCATCTTTCTGGGTTAGCCGCACCTACCTTGGCAGCCCCCTCAGCTTCCAGCGGAATCTCCGCTCCTCCTGGATCAACTAATCCTACTGTAATTATGGCTTCACCTGAACCCAGGGTCCCTGCCCCTGAACGCTTCACGGGTGACCGTAAGAAGTTTCGGGCTTTCAAGAATGCTTGCTCCCTCTACTTGGCTCTTCAACCTAGGACTTTTTCTTCAGAAGTAGTAAAGGTGGGCTTCATTATTTCACTCCTGGCTGAGGAACCCCAGGCATGGGCCCATAGTTTGATGGAGCAGAGGAACCCAGCATTGAATGCGGTAGAGACCTTTTTTGAAAGTATGGCACAACTTTATGATGATCCGCAACGCGGAGCCACAGCTGAAGCTACTTTACATAACTTACTCCAGGGTCGCAGACCGGTGGAGGACTACACTGTAGAGTTTCGAAAATGGTCCGCTGATACCGGTTGGAACGAACCGGCCCTCAAATACCAGTATCGTCAGGGGTTATCCGAAGTCTTAAAGGATGAATTGGCAAGATCTGAGACTCCTGACACGCTGGAGGACCTGATCCAAGCTGCCACCAAATTGGACCGGCGCATGCGGGAGAGGCGTTCCGAACGCTTCCAGTCCCCCCGCTCCAACTGGACTTTCACCAGACCTACCTTGCCTTCACCCGCCACTGCGGCTTCAGCCGTGGCCAACCAGGAGACGGAGCCTATGCAGTTGGGGTTGGTCCGGGCCCCCCTCACGGCTGAAGAACGGCTCCGTAGGCGACGGGCGAATCTCTGCCTGTATTGTGGGGCTTCTGGACATTTTCTCAGTACCTGTCCTATAAGACCGAGTAAGTCCTACCGTCAATGTCTTATGAACTATCAGTCTTCTAGGTTCTCCCAGACTTATGTCGCCCTCTTTGTCTCCTTACAGCTATCGGGAGAGGAGATCCGACTATCAGCCATCATTGATTCCGGTGCCTGCAGCTGCTTCCTTGACGCCACATTAGCTTCCAAATTGCACTTACCTTTGGTCTTGAAGAAACAAAACTTGCAGGTACACTTGGCTGATGGTTCTCTTCCCCGTTCAGGACTTATCACCCATGAAACCCAACCCATCCGGGTCACCACTGATTCTGGCCATCAGGAACTCATTCAGTTCGACATCATCCCCTCTCCTATGTTCCCCATCATCTTGGGGCTTCCATGGCTTCAAATCCACGAACCACAGATTAACTGGGGAAGGAAAGAAGTCTCCTTCTCATCTCCTCACTGCACCCAGCATTGCTTCATTCAGGCCTCCGTTTCCTGCTCCACCATTTCTTCTGTTCCCGAGAGCCTTCTTCATGTCCCCCCAGTTTACCTAGAATTCCGAGATGTGTTCGACAAACAACAAGCAAACTGTCTGCCGCCCCATCGGGCATATGATTGTCCCATCGACCTGCTCCCTGGATCAGCGATCCCTTTTGGTCGTATCTTTCCTCTGTCCGAAGTGGAATTAAAGGTCCTCAAGGCCTATATTGATGAGAATCTGGAGAAGGGGTTCATTCGCCCTTCCTCGTCACCCGCTGGAGCTGGCATCTTTTTTGTAGGAAAGAGGGATGGCTCCCTGAGGCCTTGCATCGACTACAGGGAATTAAATAAAATCACAATTAAAAACCGGTATCCTCTGCCACTGATTCCAGAACTTTTCCAGCGTTTCAGATCTGCCCGAATCTTCTCGAAGTTGGATCTACGTGGGGCCTATAATCTTATCCGAATTAGGGCAGGAGACGAATGGAAAACTGCTTTTAGATCCAGATTCGGGCACTACGAATACTTGGTAATGCCCTTTGGGCTCTGTAACGCACCAGCAACTTTCCAGCACCTGGTCAATGATATTTTTCGCAAACATCTCGATGACTTTCTTGTCGTATATTTGGACGACATCCTTATCTTCTCAGACACCCCGGAACTTCACTGAGTGCACGTGAAACAAGTTCTTTCCATTCTTCGGAGTCACAGTTTGTACCTCAAAGCTGAGAAGTGCGAATTCGAGAAAACTACAGTGCAGTTCTTGGGGTTCATCATTTCTACAAGTGGGGTCTCCATGGACCCACAAAAAGTTAAAGCCATACTGGAATGGCCCGCTCCGGTAAACAAGAAAGGGGTACAACGATTCATCGGTTTCGCAAATTTTTACCGAAGATTCATTGTTGGCTTTTCCTCCATAGTGGCACCCATCACCAAATTGACTCATCAAGGCACCCAATTCCAGTGGTCCCCGGAGGCTCAAGGGGCCTTTGACACGTTAAAAAAGTTGTTTTCGTCAGCTCCCATCCTGATGCATGCAAATCCAGCCTTGCCCTTTGTGCTGGAGGTGGATGCATCAGAGACGGCGACGGGAGCTATCTTGTCCCAAAGACTAGGTCCCAAAGCTCTTCTACATCCTGTGGCTTTCGCATCCCGGAAGTTAAGTCCTCCAGAGAGGAATTACGATGTGGGAGATAGAGAATTACTGGCCATCAAGTTTGCCTTGGAAGAGTGGAGGTACCTCCTGGAGGGGGCTTCTCATCCAATTATGATTTGGACCGACCACCGAAATTTGGAATACCTCCGGACAGCCAAACGCCTAAAGCCTAGGCAGGCCCGATGGGCTCTTTTCTTTGCTAGGTTTAATTTCCATATCTCGTACAGACCCGGCTCGAAAAATGGGAAGGCAGACGCACTCTCCAGGATGTTCCATGAAACACCCCAAGAGACTGAACCCAGTACCATTCTTCCACCACAGAATTTCCTTTCTCTCATTTTGCAACCTGATCTGATTCCCGCTATAAAGGCAGCATCTGGGCAACTTCCAAATCAAGGAACTCCTCCAATGGAGATTCATGACGGGCTACATTGGTTCCAAGGAAAGGTATTTGTGCCCACTGAAGTAAGACCCTTGACACTCAAGACCCTGCATGATCTTAAACTTGCAGGACATTTTGGGGTTCGTAAAACAACGGAACTAGTTTCTCGTTCCTTTTGGTGGCCTGGGTGGAGACAAGATTGTCGGGATTATGTGTCGTCGTGTGTGGTTTGTCAACGGAACAAGGGGACCAACTCTAAAGCCTGGGGCCTGCTGAGACCCTTGTCCATCCCTGAGCGTCCATGGGCGGAGATAGCAATGGACTTTATCGTGGAACTACCTTCCTCAGAGGGATTCACCACAATAATGGTCGTAGTAGACCGACTGTCCAAGATGGCACATTTCCTTCCAATCACCGGCACCCCGTCTGCCTCTGCTACAGCCGATATCTTCCTCAAGGAGATTGTCCGACTCCACGGCTTACCTGCAACTATTACCTCGGATAGGGGTCCTCAGTTCACCTCTAAGTTCTGGCGAGAATTATGCAAGACCCTGGAGATTAAAATATGCCTCTCTTCGGCCTATCATCCTCAAAGTAATGGTCAAACAGAGAGGACAAATCAGTCATTGGAGCAGTATCTTCGTTGCTTTTGCTCAGATTCCCAGGACGAGTGGTCCAGTCTTCTACCATTTGCAGAATTTGCTTATAACAACGCGGTCCATACCGCCACCAATCAAACGCCCTTTTGGGCCAACTACGGATTCCATCCTTCCTTCCTACCAGGGTTCCTTCCTGAAATTGCTGTTCCGGCTGTCCAAGACCGAGTACGGTCCCTTCAACAGAACTTCCAAAAGATACAAGAAGCCATGCAAAAGGCTCAGGAGGGGTACGAAAGATACTTTAATCGGGGAAGGAAGGAGAACCCGGATTTTGAAATTGGAGACGAAGTATGGTTATCCTCAGTTAACCTCAAGTTAGCTGTTCCCACACGGAAATTAGGGCCTAAATTTATCGGCCCTTTCAAAATAAAACGGAAAATCAACCCCGTGGCTTTTGAACTTTCTCTGCCGGATTCGTACAGGATACACCCTGTCTTCCACGCTTCCCTCCTGAAACCTGTCACTCCCAGTCCTTTCCCGGGTAGGATTGAACCCCCACCTCCACCAGTTCTGGTGGATGGCGAGACGGAATTCGTGGTGGAGAAGATTTTGAGTTGCAGGAAAAGGGGGAGGCAACTCCAGTACTTGGTCAAATGGGAAGGTTACCCCACGGAAGAAAACTCATGGGAGCCCTCAGGAAATCTGCATGCCCCACGGTTAATTCGGGCCTTCCACACCGAACATCCAGAGCTGATGGCTAGTTTGGGCGTCCGGAGGCCGCCCCTCGGGGGAGGGCACTGTCAGGGAAACAGTCAGTTTAACGCGGTGCGCCGGGTGCCTATGCGCATGCGCGACGGGACGGCGCTCCGGCGCATGCGCATTCGCGGCTCGGCGCTCCGACGCACGCGCATGCGCACTAGCGCACGCTTGAGCGTCCCAGTGCGTGACAGCATCACATGACCACTTACAGGTCCTATTTAAGGAAGTGGTTCAGATCAGTCCAGCGCTGGCTTGTCTTCAGCTTCCTGCTTAAAGCTCTGTTCCTGCTTCCGGTATCCTGATTGCTTGATTGCCTGTTTTGACCTCGGATTTGCCCTTTGACCTTGCCGCCTTCTCCTGCCCTTGACCTCTGGACTGTTTACTGGACTACTCGTTTGCTGCCTCTGGCCCCTTTTTGAACCTCTGCTTGTGACCCGGACTTGCCTGCTATCTCCTGCCCTGAACCTCTGCCAGTGACCCGGATTTACCTGTCTACAGACCTGTACCTGCACCTGCATTCTGGAAACTTCCCAACGTATTCCTGATCCCAGCACTTGGCTCCTACTTCAGTCTTCATCCTCTGGTTGGGTAGCCTGTGCCTCTTTGTGCCATTCACCCCCTGTCTCACCTCCAGGGGGCGGACTGCGCTCAGTTGCAAGGGTGAACCACTCTCGGCACTTCGGCCTCGGTAAGTACTCTCCTGATAGTATAATTCAGATTTATTATACACCGCGATGGGTGCACATGCAGTAGTTACAAATGGTCCTGCCACCTTCCTCTCCAGCCAGCAATGTATAAATGACGACTAGACATGTGCACTGACAAAAAAATTTGTTCATTTTTGTTTCATTCGTTTTTTTTGCTTTTTTCGGAAATTCGGAAAATCGAAAATTCGTGAATTCGCAAATTCGGAAATATTCACATTTCTATTTTTCGGATTTCCGAATTAAAAATTTTCGGATTTCGTATTTCCGAATTTCCGAATTTCGAATTTCCGAATTTCCGAATTTTCTAATTACCGAATTTCGAATTTTCGGGGTTTCAGAATTTTGTATTTTCGTATTTCCGAATTTTCTAATTACCGAATTTCGAATTTTCGAATTTCCGAATTTCGAATTTTCAAATTTCCGAATTTCATATTTTCGGATTTACGAACTTCCGAATTAACGAATTTTGAATTTTCGGATTTCCGAATTTTCGATTTTTGGAATTTACGAATTTCGAATTTTCGGATTTCAGAATTATCGAATTTCAGAATTTTGGATTTTCGGTTTTTCGGAATTCCGAATTTTCGGACTTTCGGATTTTCGGAATTCGGGAATTCAAAGATTTGAAAATCCCAAAATTTGAAAATCTGAAAAAAAAAAGAAAGAAAATCTGTTTAATTAACATGTGCAAAAGGAAAACATTTGTTTTGTTTCGTTTTAATTTGTTAATTAATTAATTTTGTTTAGTTAGATTCGTTAAATTTGTTAAATTCGTTTTCGGATTTCGTTTCGTTTTCTACCGAATTCGAAAAATCGGTTGCATTCGAAAATATTTCAACCGAATTCGAAAATATTTCAACCGAATTCGAAAATATTTCAACCGGATTCGAAATTATTTCAACCGCATTTGAAACTAATTCTACTGTGTTTGCATACCAAATTTGGGGTTTCTAGCTATAAGTGGCCCCGAAATATGTGGCCCCAAAGTCGGGTCGCAAAATGTCATTCTCTGCTGCAGAAAAGTACTTGACATATCGCCTTGACATAGCACTTGTGGCAGGTGACGTGGCAAGTGGACTATCCACAACTTGGTCACGTGGCCAGTCATGTGGCACTCGTGGTCGGTCACGTGGCACGCGTGGCCGGTCACGTGGCACTCGTGGCCGGTCACGTTGCACTCGTGGCAGGTGTCGTGGCAAGTGGACAATGCACAACTTGTGGAGATGTTGTAGTGCTAGTTCTACTGTGTTTGCATACCAAATTTGGGGTTTCTATCACCAAGTGACCCCGAGATAGGTGGACACAAAGTGGGGTCGCAAAATGTCATTCTCTGCTGCAGAAAAGTACTTGACATATCACCCATATCTCGGGGTCACTTGGTGCTAGGAACCCCACAACTTGTGGCAGGTGATGTGGCAAGTGGACAATCCACAACTTGGTCACGTGGCAGGTCATGTGGCACTCGTGGCAGGTCACGTGGCACTCGTGGCAGGTCACATGAATGGTCACGTGGCACTCGTGGTCGGTCACATACACACTTGTGGCCGGTCATGTGGCACTCTTGGCAGGTCACGTGGCACTCGTGGCCAGTCATCTTCTGAAATTCGAAATTCATATAGAATGAATTCAAATTCGAATTGAAAAAATTAGAATAGAATAGAAAAACAATAGAACAGAATAGAATAAAATATCATATATCTGTTCTATTGTTTTTCTAGTCTATGTTCTAATTCTATTCTAATCTTTTCTATTCAAATTCATTCTATACGAAATTCAAATGTTGGGACACATGGTTATATAAAAGTATTTCGAATTCAATTCGAAAATATTTCGAATTAGAGTCGAATTTCGTCCGCGATTTTTCGATTCGAAAAAAATTCGTATTCGGTTAAATTCGTTAGTATTGTAATTCAGTAATTCGGATGCATCCGAATGTCCGAATAATGAAAAATTTGTCCGAATTTCGATTCAGAACATAACGAAATGCACATGTCTAATTAATAACTAACTATTAAATTAACGAGTACGAATTTATCCGAAGTTACGAATTATCTGAAATAACGAATGCTGCATCTAAACAAATGTAACGGAACAAATTAATAATAAATAATTAATAATAATAAAAAGGTATTATTATTATTATTGTTATTTATTATTATTAATTAGTTCCGTTCCATTTGGTTAGGTGCGGCATTCGTTATTTCAGATAATTCGTAACTTCGGATAAATTCGTATTCGTTACATTCACTAACAGACAAATTTGAAAGGGAATTCCAATACCTATAATTTAAATAGTTAGTTATTATTTAGTTTTTAACAGATTTTCTGTCTTTTTTTCAGATTTTCGATTTTTCTAATTTTTGAATTTCCGAATTCCGAAAATTCGGAATTCCGAAAATTCGGAATTCCGAAAATTCGGAATTCCGAAAATCCGATAATTAGGAAATCCGAAAATTAGGAAATCCGAAAATCCCAAAATTCGGAAATCCAAAAATTAAAAATCCCAAAATCCCAAAATTAAAAATTCGGAAATCTGAAAATTAAAAATTCGGAAATCCGAAAATTAAAAATTCGGAAATTCGGAAATCCGAAAATGCCAAGTTTTGAAATTCGGAAATCCGAAATACAGAAATTCGTAAATTAGAAATTCGGAAATTCGTAATTTCGGAAATTCGAGAATTCGAAATTCGGAAACTCGAAAATCCGAAAATTTGAAATTCGGAATTTCGGAAATTCATCATTTCGCAAATTTTGAAATTCGGAAATTTTCGGAAATTGAAAAATTCGGAAATTCGGAATTAGAGAATTTGTCAAAATTCGTTAAAAAACTAAATTAGGAACTAAACGAATTGCACATGTCTAATGACGACTATTTGTCTATGCACGGAAGCGGAGCCCCAGAAAAGCATATCAGCACTACCCATCGTCAACATCAGAGGTTGGATTTGACAGCTGCACTCACTCTGTGCTGTGCTGGATGGATGTTCATATTGTTCACGCTGCTGCATGTCCTGCTAGGCTGCACCTATTTGTTACTGTATCCATCTGATGCCTGCATTCTTGCCTCGGCTCCTGTATGCTTTTAATCAAGATTTTAGATGTGCTATATTTAATTAATTGGTGTCTTTGCAGTTGCACTCCTGAACCTTACACTCTTTACGTAACGCAATCCTGAACTTTACAATCTGTATGAAACGCACTCCTGAACCTTATACTCTGTAGGAAATGCACTCCTGAACCTTGCACTCTGTATGAAAAGCACTCCTGAACCTTGCACACTGTACATAACACATTCCTGAACCTTGCACTCTGTATGTAGCGCACTCCTGAACCTTGCATTCTGTATGAAATGCATTCCTGAACCTTGCACTCTGTATGTATTGCATTCCTGAACCTTGCACTCTGTATGAAATGCACTCCTGAACCTTGCACTCTGTATGAAAAGCACTCCTGAACCTTGCACTCTCTACATAACACATTCCTGAACCTTGCACTCTGTAAGTAACGCACTCCTGAACTTTGCACTCTGTACGAAACGCACTCCTGAACCTTGCACTCTGTACGAAACGCACTCCTGAACCTTGCACTCTGTACGAAACGCACTCCTGAACCTTGCACTCTGTACGAAACACACTCCTGAACCTTGCACTCTGTATGAAACACATTCCTGAACCTTGCAATCTGTATGAAACACACTCCTGAACCTTTTACTCTGTAAGTATTGCATTCCTGAGCCTTGCCATCTGTACATAATGCACTCCTGAATATTGCACTCTGTACGTATTGAATTGCTGAGCCTTGCACCCTGTACGTAACGCACTCCTGTACTTTGCACTCTGTATGAAACGCACTACTGAACCTTGCACTCTGTACGTATTGCATTCCTGAACCTTGCACTCTACATGAAATGTACTCCGGAACCTTGCACTCTGTACAAAATGCACTCCTGAACCTCGCACTCTGTACGTAATGCACTTCTGAACCTTGCACTCTGTACGTAAAGCACTCCTGAACCTTGCACTCTGCATCAAAAACGCACTCCTGAACCTTGCACTCTGTACCTAATGCATTCCTGAACCTTGCACTCTGTACATAACACATTCCTGAACCTTATACTCTGCATGTAATGTAGTCCTGAACCTTGCACTCTGTATCAAAACGTACTCATGAACCTTCCACCTTGTACAGAACGCATTCCTGAACCTTGCACTCTGTATGAAATGCACCCCCTGAACCTTGCACTCTGTACAAAATGCAGTCCTGAACCTTGTACTCTGTACATAACGCATTCCTGAACCTTGCACTCTGAACGTATTGCATTCCTGAACCTTGCACTCTGTACGTAACACTTTCCTGATCCTTGCACTCTGTATGTATTGCTCTCTTGAACCTGTCCGTCGGTCTCAAAGACGATGACAATGCTTGATAGAGGCTTTTAGGCAGACTACCTCACCCGGTTGTACTAGCTTTTCACTCTTGTCTAGGCGCCAGATTTTTCCCACTCCTTCTGCTGGGGCCTTCTGCTCCTGCACTAGATCCTTCTACACCTGTGTTAGCATAGGGTGCACACTCGTGGCTGGGGTGCTCTTCTCCTTCACAAGTGGTGTGAGAAGTCTTCGGACCAAGTCAGTATTGGTCCCAATGATGAGGGAGCTTTTATCAGCCCCTGGAGGGCGAGGACACACCACTGCCAAGGTATTAAAGGTTTCGGCCTCTCCTGCCACACTCAGGTCAAAGGGTAGGTAGCCGTCACAGAGGAAGTTCCGAGTCCCTAGACCCCATATCTCCAGTTCCTCCAGCTTCTGTAGTGGCAAGTGTTTCAGATATTTCTCATAAAAAGTCCCTGTACAACAAGGTCACTTGGGCTCCAGTGTCCAACAGGGCTCTTGTGTATATTTTTTCTATTTGGATAGGGACAATTGGAGAAGGCCCCACTAGCTTGGCAGGAAGTCCATGGGAAGTGGTACTTTTGGCCTGCTTTGTGCCTTGCACCTTCACACTTGGCTTCCGTGGACTCTTCTTCTTCCGCTTTGATTTAGCTGTGGTCCCAGGGGTTTGGTGTGTATGTGCTGGATTTGAAGTTCACGCTGCTGCATGTCCTGCTAGGCTGCACCTATTTGTTACTGTATCCGTCTGATGCCTGCATTCTTGCCTCGGCTCCTGTATGCTTTTAATCAAGATTTTAGAACATAAGTGTGCTATATTTAATTAATTGGTGTCTTCGCAGTTGCACTCCTGAACCTTACACTCTTTACGTAACACTTCCGTGGACTCTTCTTCTTCCGCTTTGATTTAGCTGTGGTCCAAGGGGTTTGGTGTGTATGGGTGGGTTTGGAGTTAACTGCTGTGACAGGGCACCTAGTTGACTCCTTCACTGGGGCCCTCTGAAGTTTTCCGCTGGCTTTTGTTGTTCTGCTTCAGGTTCTGTCGGGCTTGGACATATTCTACGGTAGTATCCCACTCCTCCACATTTAAAGCAGATCTTTCTCTTCACCAGTATCACGGTCTGATTAGTGGTGGAGCCCATCAAAGTCTTGGGTGTCGAGACTTCTTCCTTCTGTGGCTCAACCAGTTTAGCAGTCAATAGAGCCATCATTTCTAACATCTCCTTCTGTGTCTGGAGCAATTTCTCCAGCCCAGACTCACATATTGGCAGATGCTGTGTAGGTGAAGACCAAGACCTCTTACTGTTGTCCTTTGGTTCTGGTTGTGCTGGGAGGTTGGATTTTTCTTTGTTTCTGGTCCCTTTCTACCTCCGTCTTGGCTGCCTCGTTAGTTTCTTGATGAGCACCTCATCTGGAGTAGAGGGATCGTCCAGGTACTGCCTCAACTGAAACATGACATAGTCACTCCTCAGCCCTGTAGTCACGGACCTCAGGAATTTCTCCTGACTACTCTGTGCCATGTTCATCAATTGATGGAATAGTTCAGCGGCATCTTCCTCCTTGTAGTAACTCTTCAGTATCCTCTTGAGTTGTGTTAGAGTCAATCCATTTTTCATTTCCAGCATGCCTCTAATGCTTAGGCCTGGACTAATGGCACTGATTACAGCCTCTACGATTTCAGACTCCAAATATCCTTTTTGTAGTCCCAGCTCAATCTGATGCAGGAGATTTGTGTGGGACAGCTTGTCTTTCTGCCCCTTCTTTCCTATCTGGCCATCAATCTTAAAGTCTTTCCTGATGGTCACTTCTGGCAAGCGGTTATGAGTGCGTCATTTTATTACTGACACAGGTCTGGGTGTTGCCTGACTATGACTCAGGTCTCTGCATGTGACACTTAGTCCTTTGATGTGTTCTGCAATCATGCTGGAGGTCTCCTGAAACATCTCTTGTATGTCATTGTATTGCTGTTTCAGGTCAGCCGATTGTTGCTCTGGATGTGAACTCCTCTGATTAGCTCTGAGTGATTTAATAACGGCCCTCTCCTTCTTGTTAGAGGGGCCCATCTGTCTTAGGTTGGGACAGTCCTCGCTTGACCTGGCAGGATGTATCAGGTAAAACTTTGTTCTGTCTGACAATTTTACACTGGTACCTTGTAAATTTTCAGGGACACCTTTCCTCCACTCTAGTAGTGCATAAGTGTGAGAGGTTCCATAGTCTGGTCTCACTGCGATCACATAGGCCTTCCTATCTGGGGACAATGCCTGTACAATTTCTTTAACCTGTTTTTCTTCCCAGTCTTCCCCTGGGAGTTCTATTGCCATGCTCGTTTCTGAGCGTGCACCTCCCGCTTCGCACCACTGGACCACATACTGGCGTCAAGGGGGCGGGCTTGCTTGCAGAGTGACAGGATCCGGGACGAGCCCCCATGTGTAGCACTGACCCCCGAAGGAGCTGCTGATGTTTGATTGGGCCTGTACTCTGCTTTTAAACCCCAATAACTTGGCTCAATCCTCTTGACACAGCTGTGGTGCAATGTTGGTGTGAAGCTAACAATGAAGACGAAACCCCACAATGTACAATATAACAATAGTGTACCTTTATCATTACCTGGGTATCCAATGCTCCATCTGCAGGAAAAGGAACAACGCTTCACACCCATTGTACTTAACCAGAAACGTGTTTTTACTGGAACTGGTATAAAACAGTAATTACAGTATTTGCACTGTCACACAAACGTAATGCAAAAGCACAAATGGGTATTTACAACAATCTGTACATATAAAGTTGACTTGGATGACCCCTGTGCGTCTCCAAGTGGGACTAGTGCTCAGTGTGACAACGCCTTAACTCTGGGCACCTTCTACTTCTAGAACACCTAGGTAACCACAGGAATGCAAAGTTATCAATACAGTACAACACAATTACTAGGGAGCTCCCCCTACTTTATGATGCAGTCCCTCTTAATTTTAATAGGACGCAAGGCCTTGCAATAAGAGATGGGATTATTGTAGGGTGAGTGTTAGAGCTGTCCTTGCAATGCAGCACACTTACAACTGCCTTTGGTGTAATTGGTTCTGAACCACACAGTGTCAGTAATCAATGAGTGTAGGCTTGAGACCTGCTTAAACTCAGTCCTTTAGATCTCCTCTGTGGGACTACAGGTCCCAGCAACACTGTGTTTAGAGTCTAAGTGTGAAAAAGTGCGTTAATAACTATGAGCAGAAGCTGTCTCACCCAACCAGGCCTGGAGAGTAGAACAGCTCCGCCCCGGTTGTCTCAGTCTTGCTTCACGCTAGCCGGCGGCGTCACAGCGCTCCGCTCTGCAAGATGAACCAGGACCCTCTGATGGCTCCGACAGGTGTCTCTGGATCCTTCCCAATCCGGGCACACAGTTTTTCCAGCACACAGGTGTAAACCAGAGTCGCTGGTTGGTCTGCTCCACAGTTGGTGTAGGCTGCGCTCTCTGGAAACCTCCTCACAGGTCCTTGTAGGCAGGCCATGCATCCAGAAGAGAAATAAAATGGCTGTGTGTGTCCTTTTATAACCTACCCAGCATGCAGTTCAGTGCTGAGTGTTCATGAGTAGGTCACTTGGCATTGTGGGTAGATAGGTCATTGAAAATGTAAACAAACAGTGACTTCCTATAACATTTCTAATGTTCTTGGGATAGGAAATAACTGAATTTCCCGTATAGGCCACTAAATGGCGCCAAATACTAAATTATAACACTGCTCATAGAGTAACATTGCATTACATTAGCAGGCAAAAATACCAGCGCTACAACTACTTTTGACTAAAGTACCAGGCATCCCCTGGCCCAGGAATGCCTTTTGTTTGCCCAGCTACATAACAGCAACCAAGGCCCAAGCCAGTCCTTTATTACATTAATAAAATTGGTTATCTCTTTTGTGACGTAATTAGTATGATTTAAACCTGATAAACACCAATTCATGCAAATGTGTTCTTTAAAAAATCATTAGGAAACAACTAAGGCAGATATGGTTGGAGTCCAGCCTCAGCGTCAATCATGACCTCCTCCATAGATAGAATAAAGGAGTGAGCGTAGTCACCCAGGGTCTGGATGTGTGTTAGCCACAGGATTACCTGGTGGAAATGAAATTCAAAAAAAGCCTGAAAAAAGAAAACTAGTGCAACCACATCAAATGACTGATAAACTGCAAAATGCTAAATTTTTGGTTTTGGGTTTAGATACACTTTGAAATTTGCCTTCATTCCTGGGTATGAAATACCCATGTGTCACATTTGACAAAAAATCGCAAATAAATGTTTTCAACAATAGTTTCCTAGCTGGTGCTTCATGGATATGGCTTAAGAAATATATTGGTATATGTGGATTATCACCATTCCATCATTTGTCATATTTTTTGTTTTTCAGCTCCTTTTGTCTGAAGTTAAACTCCTATTCACTGCTGCAATGGGCTATTCAGAATTTGTAAACAATGCTGCTGTTTTAGCACAGCTGAAAAGTAATCATGCTACTGATGGGTGGAGACTAGAGCTCCACCTGCTGACCAGATAGAAGCAAAATATTAATATGAAATATTTCATATTTACTATATTATTTTTTTAATGTTATGTTTTATTTCCTGACCATAATAAATTAAAGAAAGCATGTAGAAAAGCACACTATGTTCCTTTTAAATATTTCTATTTTTTCACAATGTGATATGCCAACATGCTGCTGAAAGAGTGTGTTGGTGGATCATATGCTCAAAAGGATTACACAAGCTTGCAAGCATCAAGGTTTACTGCACAAAAGCAATTCAAATGCTATGCTATGCACATAGTTGGATCATCAAGCTGTTAATTAGGTAATGGCAATCCTTAGGACAATTTTCAGGGTGGATCAACTGCCCTTCTGATTTTCAATTAAATCAACCAGCTTCCAAAGAGACCAGTGTTGGATGGACATTCTCTTGCTATACTGGAACTACCTAATATTCTAATTCAGAAATAACCACATGATGCCTTCGGTTATTCCTAGGAAACAGGTAAAAAAAAAAAATATTCTATTATTATGATAAATGTATTTTATAAGATAAGTTCGATACACCACTGTGGGGTCAGTTCTGTAATGGTTATTGCATGCCATAGTTGTGTTTTCTGAAATATTAAATGCAACAATAAGAGTCAATTCATCAAACTAAAATATTGAATTTGCTGTAAATACCGCAAATTTACAAAATATGTGAGGTAAATACCACATAAAAATAGAAATAAATCATTAAAAGTAAATTCACTAACATAAAAACACATTTGTTATCTCATGGTGTTGATATTTTAGGAATGTACAAAACAACAATAAGGGGAACGCAACACTGGCCAGTAAGTTAAAGAATATGATGTATCAGTGTGGAAATGTTAGGATAGGTTTGTGTATATGCAGGAGTTGGAATGCATGTAAATCGCACACATATCCGGAGGCAAATCTGAAAACCAAGAGCTCCATGCGATTTCATGTGGCTGTGATTTATTTTATTTTTTTCCCACTGGTACAGCAGCCCTTTCAAATGAATGGGTTACTGTGCCTCTGCAAACGTGAGCTGCACCAATTGCATAGGTGTGAACCTAGGCTTATATTCAGGAAATTAAATAATTTTATATCATTGCACCAGAGGAAAATTAAGAAGTAGGCTACTTTTACACTGGGCGCGCTGGTGGTAAAGCGGCGCTATATTTAGCGGCGCTTTACTGTCGTTTTAGCTGCGCTTTTTGGTCGATATCGGGGCAGTTTTACCCCCCGCTAGCGGCCGAAAAAGGGTTAAAACCGCCCGCAAAGCGCCGCTGCAGTGACACTGCAGGTGGGTTTGGAGCGCTGCCCCATTGTTTTCAATGGGAAGGGGCGCTTTAGTAGCGGTAAATACACTGCTCCTACAGCGCTCCAAAGATGCGGCTTGCAGGACATTTTTCAGCGTCCTGCAAGCGCACCACTCCACTGTGAAAGCCCTCTGGCTTTCACACTGGAAAGACAGCAGCGGCTGTTTGAAGGCACTTTGCAGGCACTATTTTTAGAACTTTAGCGCCTGCAAAGTGCCTCAGTGTGATAGGGGCCTTAGGGTATTTACAGGTTGCACTGTAGCATGTTAGATTTCTGTTAAAAGGGCATTTAATAAGCACATTCTGAAAAAATATCCCATGAAATTGGTTTTACTCATCAATAAATGAAATGTATACATTGTAAAGTTTTTGTTTTCAGTATCCTTTACCAAACTAAAATACAACATTTATTCTGTTTTTTTTTTTTTTATTTCACCCCCATATAATATTTAAGGCTAATAGCTGACAGCTAAAAAGAAAATGAGTAGTGCTACCAGTCTTCGTTTAGCATTTTAGGCAAAAACCAAAACTATTGTCATGTAGAAGTGATAAAGTACAGTTTAAATTAAACATGAAACTTACACTAAGAATTCCTGAGGATGAATTACAGGTATATGCTTTTCTTTTCATGAATTTTTAAATAGTTTCTGCTTCTATGATTTTGAGATGATTAAGGGTCTATTCACACCAAGCTGGTCTGTTGCAGTACATTTAAAGCAGAACTATACTCACCCTGGACCCAGTGATGCGGCATCCTGGAGCTCCCTGCAGGCCGCTTACATTTCTTGGTGGCTGGTGTCCTGTCGAGAAATGTCCCCTATCGGATAGTGTTCGCCCTATACTGCGCTTGCGTAGTACGGAGGAAAAGGAGACCCCTAAAGTCTCAGAAGATGAACAGCGCTTGCGCACTTAATAGTACATGCTGCCCTGAGTCCAGGTTCAAGCCCCACCATCCAAGTGGACATAGAGATAGAATATAAAAATGCAGAGCGAGGCCGTGGCAAAAGCGTGGCCAGCGAAGCGAGCCCGTGAGGGGCCCTGTTACAAAGTGCTGTTTTACAACATCGGCAGCGTGTGACAGAATGTACAAGTGCGCAGGCGCCGTTCATCTTCGGAGACTTTCGGCGTCTCCTTTGTCCTCCGTACTGCACGGTATAGGGCGGACACTATCCAAAGGGGGGACCTTTCTTGTCAGAACACCAGCTTCTGGGTCTTGGTTGCCAACTGCTTTTATTGGCCAGGCAAGGGTGACGTCAGCTTCGACATTGCCGAATTTCTACAGTGATCTGAGCATGTGAAGCTCACTGTACTGGGGCGGACAGGCAGGTAAGTAACTTTAGCAGAAGAAACAAAGCATGTCTCTTCTGCATTAAAAAAAAATCCCCCCCCCCCCCCTTACCACCATATACACTTGTAGGCACATGGCTTATTGTATGTTTAGTTGGCATCGGGCTGCCCAAATTAGGGGGAAAGGGTCAAATGTTTTGCTGCCTTTCACTATGTGTAAGCAGCTGTTCTCTGGGGTCCAGCCTCCCTCCCGTGTTCCATAAAAGGGAAGAGGTCCAGGTCCTAGGGGGAAGGGGAAAATGATGTATATGTGCAGAGACTTGCTGGGAACAGTGGTCCGCGCTGGAACCCCCCAAAGACTTGGACTTTTTCCAAAGTGCAGGTAACCTGGGGCAGCCACAGTTCGATTTAGTTAGGAGAGAGACGTTATTGCATGTTATACATGTTGAAACACTATAGAGTGGAACTGCTGTCACCTCAGGATCTGACTTTTGGAAGGAAGGTTCTACAAGTGGTGGTCCCGCCCTAATGTAGGCCTTGAACTTCTTGTCCATCCTCTCAGGTTATGCCATCCTGGAAGATGACCAGAGAAAATTGACAGTTACTTACCGATAACTGTTTTTCTAGGATATCTTCCAGGACGGCAGGCCTACTTCCCACCCATGTTTTTAATGTAAGTACTATGGGAAGAGTTCCTCTCTGTCACCCGGATAACCTATTACTTTGGGAGAACTGAGGTGGAGGGGGCCTTTTAACCTTATATGTTGATTGTATTTACTGTCAGGTGGACCAGTCATCTCAGGTTATGCCGTCCCGGAAGATATCCTAGAAAAAAAGTTATCGGTAAGTAACTGTCAATTTTTTATTAGTAATTACGGCTATCTGCGTTTTATATATTTTTTTTTTTTATCAGGACTGCGACACTATGGCGGACAGATCGGACACTTTTGACACTATTTTGGGACCATTGTCATTTATACAGCGATCAGTGCTATAAAAATGAATTGATTATTGTGTAAATGACACTGGCAGTGAAGGGGTTAACCACTAGGGGGCGGTGAAGGGGTTAAGTGTGTCCTAGGGAGTGATTCTAACTGTGAGGGGGCTGGACTTCAATACACAGGACAGTGATCACTGCTCTCGATGACAGAGAGCTGTGATCACGAGAGTCAGCACAGGGATTTGTGTAAGTAAACACAAATCCCTGTTCTGTCAGGGGAGAGGAGACATATTGTTTGTTCCTACTAAGTAGGAACAACGATATGTCTCCTCCCCAGTCAGTCCTATTCCCTCACAGTTAGAACACATCTAGGGAACACACGTTCGCCCCCTAGTGTTAACCCCTTCCCTACCAGTTACATTTACACAGTAATCGGTGCATATTTATAGCACTGATCGCTGTATAAATGTCAATGGTCCCAAAAATGAGTCAAAAGTGTCCGATCTGGCCCTTGCAATGTCGCAGTAACTGTCGCTGTTTTTTTTTTTTTGTTTGTTTCTAGTGCAAAAAATAAAAACCGCAGAGCTGATCAAATGCCACCAAAAGAAAGCTTTATTATAGAATTCCATTTATTATTTGAAGAGTTCCATTCATGTCAGGTTTTTATTTTCTCTAACTCCATTGTGGAGAATTTCCAGAATTTATCAGTGATATGCTCTAACATCCAATAATAGCCCCGCTTATATAAAACTGTCCTGCCACAGGCCAATTCCTATTAAGTTCTCATTAAAAATTAGTTGACTGTAGATGATAAAGCAATATGAAATTGGCCAGCAGGGGGGCAAGTTTTATAGGCAGGATTGGCAGGAATATGCTATAGAAAGAAGTACAGGCAGGTGTTTTACTACAGGAATTAGAAGACCACAGGTGACGTGGCAGTATATATTTGTCGAGCAGCAGCAAAGTTTTAGGCTAGGCCAAAATTTACTAGCGACCAGCAGCAAAGGCTATGTCTATACCAAAAGAATTAAAATGCTACAGAATGCAAACTAGTGTAAAATTAATTAAAATTAGGCCAGGAGAGAGAGGGAACAGGAGAAATTGGGGGGGTTGAGTATGAGCTCCTCGCACCCAGCCAGTAAGAAGCAGTTGAGCCTTGACACAAAGGAATAGACACAGGTCAGTTCCAGGGGTGTTTCTGCAGTGGTCTTTCTTCAATGTGATGCTGCAGCTCTGTTAGGCTAGATTTAGATATTTGTCTAAATCCCTTGCTCTTCTGAAGAGTGAACTATGATTGTATAGGTGGATCGTGCTTCAGAGGCGATTGTCAGATGTTGAAGAGGTGATGTGACAACTCCTCCCCATCTGTTTTAACCCCCTTTTTGCAGACAAGGCACCACAACCTTGTGTATTGCATGTGGTTGCAGGGCTTCCCCCATTCGCTTAATGGGTAGCATTCGGAGGGCTTGCCACCCAGAAATTCTGACATGTTGGTAGACATGGGAACTGTCAAAAAATTTGTTTTGTTTCGTATATAAAAAAATTCGTAATTCGTGTACGAAATTCCGTTCGAATTCGTACGAATCGTAATTTTTTTTTCGAATCGTTAGTAAAGTTATGAATCGTTAACGCGGCTAATGAATTGTCGGTTCTCATAACACAGAGAACAATTCGAATCCAACTACAAATATCGAATTTCAATTTCAAGTTACGAATCGTTATGAATAGTTACGAATCGTTAGTAAATCCAACTACAAATATTGAATTTCAACTAATATGAAAGAAATTATAATGGCGGATATAACGAATGCTTCGAATGAATTTGAGATTCAGTATATCTAATATAGAGAACTGTTCCTGCACAAAGTGTCATTTTTGCAGGAAAAAAAGCTATTTAAAATCACTTGCGGCTAATAAAAAGTCGGCTACGTAACAGTTAGTTAGTACAGCATTGCAGTATCACATCTGGAGGGTGTCTATAATATGCCTGTGAAGGGGGGCATGTTTCCTGTGCTTAGAACTGTCCCTGCAAAAAGTGTCAATTTTGCAGGAAAAAAAGCCATTTAAAAGCACTCGCCGCTAATGAATTGATTGCTCCCGTAACACAGAGAACAGTCATTCATTGATAAAAAAAAAAAGCGTAGGGGTCCCCCCAAATTCAATAACCAGGCCCTTCAAGTCTGGTATGGGTATTAAGGGGAACCCCAGCCAAAAAAAAAAAAAATGGCGTGGGGTCCCCCCCAAATATCCATACCAGACCCTTCAGGTCTGGGATGGATTTAAAGGGGAACCCCGGCCAAAAAAAAAAAAATGGTGTGGGGTCCCCCTCAAAATCCATACCAGACCCTTTATCCGAGCACGCAACCTGGCAGGCCGCAGGAAAAGAGGGGGGACGAGAGCGTGCTCGGATAAAGGGTCTGGTATGGATTTTGAGGGGGACCCCACGCCATTTTTTTTTTTGGACGGGGTTCCCCTTAAAATCCATCCCAGACCTGAAGGGTCTGGTATGGATATTTAGGGGGGGCCCACGCCATTTTTTATTTTTTTTGGCTGGGGTCCCCCTTAATATCCATACCAGACCTGAAGGGCCTGGTTATTGAATTTGGGGGACCACTACGCTTTTTTTTTATATCAATGAATGACTGTTCTCTGTGTTACGGAGCCGACAATTCATTTGCCGGCAATAGCCGCAAGTGATTGTAACCACTTTCCGACCGGCGCACGACGATGTAAGTCCCTTTTTTGAAGAGGGATATCTCGGTAACGGCAGAAGCTGCTGCCACAACCGAGATATCCATCTCTTCAGGCGCCGGTCGGCATTCCGATAATGGTGGTCATCGCGGCGTATTCGCCGCGAGATCACCGTTATCAGCGGCGGGAGAGGTGCCCCCCCCTCCCGCCACTCTCCCGCGCCTTCCGCCGCTTACCGGAACCGTCGACAGCGGCGGAGGCGATCGGGTCCTTTCTCCTCCTGTGCATAGAGATGAGTGACGCTAAGATGGCCGCCACTCATCTCTATACCATAGGAGGGCTGAAGCGACGTCAAAAACGTCACTTCCGCCCATACCTCTTAAAGAGGAATTTTCAAATGTAATTTTTTTTAAATTACATTTTTTTTTTTTTTTTCCCCATTGAAGTCCAAATATGAGATCTGAGGACTTTTTGACCCCAGATCTCGTATTTAAGAGGACCTGTCATGCTTTTTTCTATTACAAGGAATGTTTACATTCCTTGTAATAGGAATAAAAGTGAGCCAATTAAATTTTTTTTTAAAAACAGTGTAAAAATAAATAAAATCAAGAAAAATAAATAAGAAAAACAAAAAATTTTTTTTTTAAAGCGCCCCGTCCCGACGAGCTCGTGCGCAGAAGCGAACGCATACGTGAGTAGCGCCCGCATATGAAAACGGTGGTCAAACCACACATGTGAGGTATCGCCACGATCGGTAGAGCGAGAGCAATAATTATAGCCATAGACCTCCTCTGTAACGCAAAATATGCAACCTGTAGAATTTTTTAAACGTCGCCTATGGAGATTTTTGAGGGTAAAAGTTTGATGCCATTCCACGAGCGGGCGCAATTTTGAAGCGTGACATGTTAGGTATCAATTTACTCGGCGTAACATTATCTATCACAATATATAAAAAAATTGGACTAACTTTACTGTTGTCTTATTTTTTTATTCAAAAAAGTGAATTTTTTCCAAAAAAAGTGCGCTTGCAAGACCGCTGCGCAAATACGGTGTGAAAAAAAGTATTGCAACGACCGCCATTTTATTCTCTAGGGTGTTAGAAAAAAAAACAATATATAATGTTTGGGGGTTCTAAGTTTTTTTTTTTCTAGCAAAAAAAACTGTTTTAAACATGTAAACACCTAAAATCCAAAACGAGGCTGGTCTTAAAGTGGTTAAATTGCTTTTTTTTTCTGCAAAAATTACACTTTATCATTCGAATTCATTTGTTATATCTGCTATAATAATTTCTTTCGAATTAGTTGAAATTCGATATTGGTAGTTGGATTCAAATAATTTGGAGCTGAAATTCGTAAACGGAATTTTTCCTGCAAAAATGACACTTTGTCATTCGAATTCATTCGAATCATTCGTTATATCCGCTATAATAATTTCTTTCATATTAGTTGAAATTCGATATTTGGTAGTCGGATTCGAATAAATTCGGCGACGAAATTCGTAAACGGAATTTCGTATTCCGTACGGAATTCGTATTCGGAAAAATTCGTACTACGGATTCGTAAATTCGTACGAATTTCGAAAAATTCGTACGAAACTAATCGCACATGTCTACATGTTGGATAGTTTTTGCCGTAGGTGCAAGGCATTGCAACCACAACATATAAACACTCCTGTCTGCTGCTATTACATTCAATGCTGCCCTCCCTATACATTCAATTATTAACTCCTTCCGCTCTCAATTCCTCTAACTACACATCAAGGTGCAAATCAATCATCAGATTTGGTTTTTGGTTCTGTTTTCACACTGGGGTGTTTCTTTTAGGTGCTAAAAATAACACCTGTAAATCGCCTGAAATACGTTTCCCCTGCAGTCTGTGTGAAAGAGAGGTGCGCTGGCAGGACGTTAGAAAAAAGTCCTGCAAGCAGCATCTTTGGGGCGGTGGAGGAGCAGTGTATACACAGCTCCTCCACCGCTCCTGCCCATTAAAAGGAATGGGCACCGCTGCTGAAGCGCCTGCAAAGCGTCACATGGGCGCATTTAACTGTTTATTCGGCCGCTAGCGGGAGTTAAAAGTTCCCCCAATAGCGGCCAAATAGCATCGCTAACATGGGAGAGCCCCATTTATAACCACTTTCAGACCGGACCATTTTGCTGGCTTAAGACCAGACCACTTTTTGCGATTCGGCACTGCGTCTTTAACTGACAATTGCGCGGTCGTGCAACGTGGTGCAACATGGTACCCAAACAAAATTGACGTCCTTTTTTCCCCACAAATGGAGCTTTCTTTTGCTGGTATTTGATCACCCCTATATTTTTTGCGGTATAAACAAAAAAAGAGCGACAATATTGAAAAAAAACGCATTATTTTTTAATTTTTGCTATAATAAATATCCCCAAAAAATATATAAAAAAAAATAAAAAAACAGTTTAGGCCGATACGTATTCTTCTACATATTTTTGGTAAAAAATAAAAACGATTATTGATTGGTTTGCGCAAAAGTTATAGCGTTTACAAAATAGGGGATAGTTTTATGGCATTTTTATTAATAATTTTTTTACTAGTAATGGAGACGATCAACGATTTTTTTTTATTTTTTTTTATAATAAGTCAAGGTATCAGACAGTTAATGCATAGCTTCCTCTTTATAGGTGGTAGAATCAAGAATTACTATGAGCCCCCTTTATCCGCATTTCTAATTATGATATTAGGGTCTTCCTTCAAACTTTTTAAAGCCTCTTTTTCAGTGTCTGTAAGATTATCTTGTGTGTGACTTCTATGGTGATTAGGTGCCAGGTTAATCAAATCCCTCTCCACAAGCTTTTGAAACAAATCCAAATCCTTGCCCCTTGACCCCACTGAATAAAAATATATAGAACAAACCCATCACCACTAGGGATGAGCCGAACACCCCCTGGGCTCGATTCGCACCAGAACCTGCGAACGGAAGAAAGTTTGCGCGAACGTTGGAACCCTATTAGTTACATTGGAGGCAAACGTTCGAAATCTAAAGTGCTAATTAGAACGGCCAATATGCATGTTTTTGTCATAAAAAAGGTTTGGGGACCTGGGTCCTGCCCCAGGGGACATGTATCAATGCAAAAAGAAGTTTTAAAAACAGACGATTTTTCTGGAGCAGTCATTTTAATGATGCATAAAGTGAAAAAAAAAAAAAGTGAAATATTCCTTTAAATATGGTACCTGGGGGGTGTCTAAAGTGTGCCTTTGAAGTGGCATGTGTTTCCCGTGTTTAGAACTGTCCCTGCACAAAATGACATTTGTAAAGGGAAAAAAAGAAGCAATTTAAAACTGCTTGTGGCTTTAATGTCATGTCTTGTCCTGGCAATATGGATGAAAATCTTTGAGAAAAATGGCATGGCTATCCCATTACCACCCCACCCCAGCCTATTACGAGCCCCTTTGGGTCTTGTATGGATATTAAGGGGAACCCTGCACCCAAAATAAAACCCTATACGTACAACCCTATATACTCTGAACAGCAGTATACAGGCGGTGCAAACAAGACAGGGACTGTAGGTTTGTTCTTAAGTAGAATCTGTTTGTAATTTTGGAACAGGTACATTTTTAAGTGTAGCTCCAGCCAAAAAAATCTATTTTTAAGCTTTTTGGAGAACATAGGGAAGGGTTATCACCCCTGCAACATTTGTTTTGCTGTCTGTGCACCTGTTCAGAACATTTCACCTCACTTTCCATCCCAATGACAAATGTTTTTGGAAAAGTGTTTTTTTTTATTGAAACAAGGATTGGTGATAAAGCATCAGTAGAGAGGAGATACCTTTTTCCCAAAATAAATCTAACAGGATACAATTTCCCTTCCTAGGGGTAGATTTCCTCTCACTTCCTGTTTTCTCCTTCCCTTTTGCAAGTAGGAGTCGTTTGTAAGTTGGATGTTTGAAAGTAGGAGCCTGCTGTATATACTCTGCAGAAATTTGCCCCATTAGTTGTTGGTGTTGCCACAACACTGTAAGCCCTCACAGCTACTCTTGGTGGGCGCTGGAACGCCCTGCTGTGAACTATATCAGGAATTGTAATTACATGCCATTGTTGAACAGTGGTAGGAAAAATTGGGCCTTTGGTGGTGCTACAACAATGTAAGCCCTCAGTTACTCTTGGTGGGCACAGGAATGGGCCCTGCTGTGAATTATTAGATCAAGAATTGTAATTGCATGCACCTGTTGAACAGGGGCAGAAAAATTGGGCCTTTGGTGGTGGACGGTGTTGCCACAACACTGTAAGCCCTCACAGTTACTCTTGGTGGGTGCAGGAATGGGCCCTGCTGTGAATTATTAGATCAAGATTTGTAATTACACACCCCTGTTAAACAGGGGCTGAAAATTTGTGCCTTAGGCACTGGTGCCACAACACTGCAACCCCTCACAGATACTGTACTTGGAGCACAGCAATGAGACCTGTTGCAAAGCATTGCTTAAAAAATTGTAATTACATGCCCCTGTTAAACAGGGGCTGAAAAATTGGGCCTTAGCCACTGGTGGTGGCACCCAGAAACAAAAATGTTCTTCCAAGCTATCATCAGGATCATTGAGGAGGAAGAGGATAGTCAGTCAACATAACAGGCATCAGCATAGGCAGTCTTGAAGGGATGTGACATTTCAAAATAAATTATTCAGTTATATCAGCTTCAGGTGCCTGGTAGCTGGTGGTGATCCAAGACTGATTCATCTTTATGAAGGTCAGTCGATCAACCGAGTCGGTGGACAGGCGCACCCTGTGATCGGTGACAGCCTCCAGCAGCACTGAATGTGCGTTCCGAAAGAATGCTGAATGCAGGACAGGCCAGTAGCTCAATTGCATACTGTGCAAGCTCTGGCCAGTGATCCATCCTCAAGACCCAGTAAGCCAGAGGATTTTCGGTGGGAAAGGTGTCCAAGTCTGACCTTGCCCCTAGGTATTCCTGCACCATGTATATCAGACGCTGGCGATGGTTGCTGGAACCGATCATACCTTGGGGCTGCGGACTAAAAAATTGAGTTTGTAACCTCCCAGTCTCTGGGAACGCGTTGCACAGACCTTTCTGCAAGGCCTCCCGGAGATGTCTCATCCTCTGCTCCCTCTGCAACGGCAAGATAAGGTCCGCAACCTTACCCTTGTACCTGTGTAAGGAGAGTGGCCAGCCAGTAATGGTCCCTCTCCTTGATCCGAAGAATACGAGGATCCTTCCACAGGCTTTGCAGGATCAGGGAGGCCATGCAACGTAGGTTAGCTGAGGCATTCGGTCCGGAGTCTGAGGACGACATGATCCGCAGCCACCTCCTCCCAGCCACGTACAAGTCCCCCGGTTTCTTGGAACTGTAAATCATCCCTAAAAGACTGCTGCTAATGCTGAGTGCCAGGCTCCACCTCCATGCTGACACAATCCTCCTCCTCCTCTTCCTCCTCCGTGATGGATGGGAGAGAAGGAACGAACACTGTCTGGATAAAGGGGGCCTTGAGAGGCAAGGAATTCATCCTCTTCCTGCCTCAAGTGACCTGTCCATTATTCCACGCAGCGTATGCTCCAACAGGTGGACAAGAGGTACAGTGTCACTGATGCATGCACTGTCACTGCTCACCATCCTCGTGGCCTCCTCAAATGGTGACAGGACAGTGCATGCATCCCTGATCATGCTCCACTGGTGTGGTGAAAAAAATCTGAGCTCCCCTGACCCTGTCCTGGTGCCGTAGTCGCACAGGTACTCATTGATGGCCCTCTGCTGCATGTGCAGTCGCTGCAGCATGGCCAGCGTTGAGTTCCACCTGGTGGGCATGTCACATATGAGGCGGTTCTTGGGCAGGTTCAACTCCTTTTGCAGCTCAGCCAGCCGAGCACTGGCATTATATCATCAGCCGAAATGCACATAGACTTTCCTGGCCTGCCTCAGGACATCCTGTAAGCCTGCGTACCTGCCCAAGAACCGCTGCACCACCAGGTTAAGGACGTGAGCCATACAGGGCACATGGGTCAGTTGTCCCTGTCACAGGGCAGAGAGGAGGTTGGTGCCATTTTTTACAAACCACCATTCCCGGCTTAAGCTGGCGGGGCGTCAACCACCTCTCGGCCTGCCCCTGCAGAGCTGAACCTCTGCCCCAGTGTGGCTCCTGTCCCCCAAACACACCAGCGCAAGCACGGCATGGCATCTTTTTGCCTGCGTACTTGCGTAGCCCCTTGGACGCCTACGGAGCACCACTGGTTCCAAGGACAGAGCACTCGAAGAGGCCATGGAGGAAGAAGAAGAGGAGGGGGTGGAGGAGAGAGGTGTGTCACAACCAGTAGTAGCATTTTGGAGGCGTGGTGGTGGAACAACCTCCAACACTACTGCACCTTGTCCTGCATCCTTCCCAGCTGCCAAAAGAGTGACCCAATGGGCCGTGAAAGATGGGTAACGTCCCTGTCCATGCCTGCTGGACCATGAGTCAGCGGTAATATGCACCTTACCGCTGACCGCCCTGTCCAGCGAGGCCAAGAATTGCCTTCCACATGCCAGTAGAGAGCCGGAATCGCCTTCCGTGAGAAAAAGTGGCGTTTGCGAACCTGCCACTGAGGAACCGCACATTGCACAAACTCACGGAAGGGGGCAGAGTCTACCAACTGAAAAGGCAGCAGTTGAAGTGCTAGCAAATTAGCCAAGCTAGCATTCAACCGCTGGGCATGTGGATGGCTGGGAGTGAACTTCTTTCGACGGTCCAGCATCGGACGTCGGTGTACTGCTAGCAGAGTGCCCGCAAGTACTTGGCTGTGACACACCTAATTCTACACCTTCATTCCTCTCAGTGCAGGTTTCAGAGAGGACTGAAGGTATAGTGGGGTTGGAGATCCCAGCTGATGAGGAGCATGGAGAGGTCCGCTTTGTTCTTTGGTGTGGGTCTTTAAAGTAGGCTTGCCAAAGAGCTGCATGGCAGGTCAACATATGTCTGGTCATGCTTGTGGTGCCCAAGCGGCTGATGTAATAGATATTCTGCTATCGATATTTACACCTACCAATTGAGTTGGAAAACTGGTTATATCCTGTGTTCGCCACTAGTTGAAGCTATACCTCATTTATGTAAGACAACTAAGCCATTACCTGTTGGATAGAATACATCACTATTTTGTAATGTCTACGGCTATTCACAAGTAAACTGATGTTTTTTTCTTGCTAAATATTCCTTCTGTTAAAAAATAAAATAAAAATACTCTCCTTAGTATCTGCCTTATTTTGTATGGATTGATGCTACACAGTAACACTGCCCTTGTTCTATGTGCTGGATTACCTCCCAGTTTATGTAAATATGTCTGCATGGACACTGCATGGGGCTTGTATCCTGGAAGTCACTCTTGGCATCTGCTCATTGCACTGCACAACTTAAAATGTGTGCTCAACATTTATTTTTAATTTGTTACTATGCCCTTTTTAATGGTATGTGTCACAGGACACTGGTTTATCAGGTTTATCAATTTCAATTTGTGTCGCAATGCATACCACTTCCTTGCCACCATATAGACTGTTCTCACAGCTTGACATCTCTCTATCTGCTCCACAAGATACACATTTGCCTCCTTTTAATCTGCATTCACACCTTTGCAACAAGTCTCATTCTTCTTACATTTGTCATGTGACCGCATAGGGCAGCAGTTCACTTGATTGGGATGCCCTATGTTTGACAAATGTGCTAAAATGGCGCCCGCACCTTTTTTTGGGTAGTCAGCCAAAGGTTGTTTTTGGCACAACTGCTACCCACATTTGGGGTGCCATTTGATAATAATGGCACCATGAGCGGGATGCATGTTTTGGTGCGTTTTTCATGCGTTTACAGGATTGCTGGTAGAAACGTGTGTTTCGGCCCTTGTTCCCAGAGCAAGAAGGTGTAAGTGCAGCCCTAGCAAGCAAATTTAATCAAATATTTACTTTGCCCATTTAGATCAAAACAACAGATTTGCTTTAATTTTACCCCTTCTCCCCACATCAGAACTTGTCTTTCTTTCACTCCTCACTGCTCTGTTCAACATTAGGAGCTGAAGGAAATACCCAATACTTCTATGTATGGACAAACATGTGACTCACTCAATGTGACAGTGCTGGACCATCAGTGCTGTCACATGGGAAGTCCATAGCCCTGTATAAGCTGCATCTTCTGTGACTCTTGGATTACATAGGACTTTCCATCACTCCCAGGAACTGGATAGAACAACAAGAAAGCAAAAAGATCAATATATGCTATTTAGTATGGCTACAGCTCTGGCCAAAAGTTTTGAGAATGACACAAATATAAATGTTCACAAAGTCTGGTGCTTCAGTGTCTTTAGATATTTTTTTTTTTGTCAGATGTTACTATGGTAAACTGAAGTATAATTACAAGCATTCCATAAGTGTCAAAGGCTTTTAGTTTATGCAAAGAGTCAATATATGCAGTTTTCACCCTTCTTTTTCAAGAAGATTTGTCAATTTGTCAAACTTCTGGGTCACATGCTGACTGATGGCAGCCCATTCTTGTGTAGCAAAGTCCCGGGGCCCCTGAGGCCTAATGATGACCTCCAGTTAGGCCCCTTTCACACTGGGGCGGTGAGCCGCGGTGACGGTAAAGCAGCGCTATATTTAGCGCTGCTTTACCGTCGTTTTTACCGCGGTTTTCGGCCGCTCGCGGTGCGGTTTTACCCCCCGCAAGCGGCCGAAAAAGGGTTAAACACCCCCCGCAGAGCGCCGCCGTAGCGGTATTGCCGCGGTTTTACTGCGGTCTCCCATTCTTTTCAATGGGAAGGAGCGGTATAGGAGCGGTGAACACACCGCTCCTATCCCGCTCCAAAGATGCTGCTAGCAGGACTTTTTTTTTCATCCTGCTAGCGCACCGCTCCAGTGTGAAAGCCCGCCGGCTTTCACACTGGAGTTAAAGGGGCAGGATTTTTTCATGCGGTGAACAGGCGCTATTTTTAGCGCTGCACCGCATGAAAAACGCCCCAGTGTGAAAGGGGCCTTAGGGACAGCTGACATCCTTCAGTGTAGAGTAGGTTACGAGGCATGGTGGGTGTAATGCTAGATGAAATGGTAAGCGCCAGACACTTTTTGAATGCAAAGAGATTTATTATCCCTTAAACAAGTCTGCTCTGAAACTGGCCTCAGCTTACTCACAATGGTCTCCGGTAGCAAGCTGGATGGTCCCTTGGTGGCGACAGCTTCCCCACTACCTCCGACTATGACTGGTTCCCTGGCCAGCGGAACCGTTACTTCTGGTTGGACTACAAGACCGCAGTCCCAACCCTGCACCAATGTCTGGATAGGCTCTCAGCCCAGCAGCCAGATGTCCCCGTGATAGGCCTTAGGTTTCTGGCCTAGCAGCTCGGGGCAATATGACACACGTCCACCCAGACAACCATCCAGGTGGCACAGAATCCCGATAACCTGACTCCACCCAAATAAAAAGGCTCTCCCAGCAGGCTAAGGGAACCAAGAAAATCCCTGCCCATTGGCTGAGACACCCTATTCATTCCTAATCTGTCCTTGCAATGCCCTTGTCTTATCTAATGTCACCAGATACCTGGCCATCTAGCGACAAGAGAGAAGTGCATCAATTCCAGAATAGGGCGAAATCAATTGACCTCCTAACAATTGATCAAGGCAACTATCACTTTGTAAATAAATTTTAATAGCAACCCTACCTAAACATCAGGGTGCTGCACTTGCATAATCAATGCTTGGAGTTTGTCAGAATTTGTGGGGTTTTCTGTTTACCCGCCTCTTGAGGATTGACCAGAAGTTCTCAATGGGATAAAGGTCTGGGACTTTCCTGGCCATGGACCCTTCGATGTTTTGTTTTCCTTAAACTACCTATAACTTTTGCCTTATGGCAAGGTGCTTCATCATGCTGGAAAAGGCATTGTTCGTCACCAAACTGTTCTTGGATGGTTGGGAGAAGTTGCTCTCGGAGGATGTTTTTTGTACCATTCTTTACTCATGTAAAAAAAAAAAATATAATCAACGCAATGTACAAACTAAATGCACATAAAATGAAAAATGTTCCGTGCAACTCAATAATCAGTGTATTAGCCTACTAATAGGCTTATCGTTATTGCTGCCAACAGCTCTGAGTGTATCCACATTCGACTCAATCAGTGGCGGCTGGTGTTTTTTTGTTTTGGGTGGGCGGCAAGCAACCGCCCCCCCCCCCCCCCCCCCCCCCCCCCCCCCGCGGCACATCAATTCTTCATCTTCGTCTGCCAGTCCACCGGCACTTACCCCATCTAGGCGGCGGGCACATCGGGCAGCGGCAGGCATCGGCGGTACATTCCGCCATGCTTTTCCTTCCTTCCTCCTAGGCGTCCAATAGTATCGCCTGTCTTTTTCAGCCAATCAGGTGATGGTTGGCTGGGAGGAGGATCAGTGTTGTAACACCTGGGTGGGCTCAAGGCGCAATGCTCTGCACCACGAGCCCACCCTATTTTGAAGCCTATTAAAGAATCTGACTCTAATCAGGTGCGCCCGGGCGTCCTGAAAGGGGCCGGACGCATACATAGGGGTAGCGGCTGTGCAAAATAGAGCATTAATTAGGATGTGGTGGCCGGGGATAGAGGGGGCGGTGCCCGGGTACCCCTAATGGGTACTGCTCTGAATAAAATACTAATAAACAAAATATTGTAGTGCAACCAAAAAAACAATAAATCAAGTCCACATAATATAAAAATTACACTGTTGTGCAGCTTTGGGTGACAGTTCTTAATATCCAGTGACCTCTAGCTGGAATGCCTGCTCACCTCCAAATATTAACCCCACTACATAGTCACATACTGTTCATAAATAATTTAGCAGCAATATGGATGTCAATTTAGAGGAAGTCTTCTTTAGTGATAATCACAATTCATCAAATCTTAACCACTCCTTCAAGAGACTTGAGTATCTTTGTAAATAAAGTTAAGGTCTGGTGGAATATGGCCACCTTTGATAGGAACATTGCTGCCGAGACGGCCCCCAGACATCTAAGGTGGGAAGTACCACCTAATGACGGTTTAGTCAATGAAGATTCAGTGAGTGGTTTGAGTATTTTAACTCAAAGTGTAGATTTATTGGGATTTCTGATTAAAAGGAAACGGAGGAAGATGAGGTACCGTATATACTCAAGTATAAGCCAACCTGAATATAAGTCGAGGCACCTAATTTTACCACAAAAAACTGGGAAAACGTATTGACTCGAGTATAAGCCTAGGGTGAGAAATGCGCAGCTACTGTAAGTGGAAAAGAGGGTCAACAATGCCCATTTGCAGCCTCACCATGCCCATTTGCAGGCCTCACTGTGCCCATTTGTAGCCATAGGTCCCCTGAACTTCAAACTTGGTAGTTAAGGGTACCTAGATGCCCCCTAGCTGCAGCCAACATTAGGGGTCTTTGGACCCAAAGGGTCCCAAAATGACATTGCTGCAGATGGACACAGTTGACCGACTTTGGGGCCCTGTATCTCGGGGCCACTTGGTGCTAGGAACCCCAAATTTGGATATGTTGTAGTGATGGTTCCACTGGGTTTGCACACCAAGTACACTAAGTGGACCCAAGATATAGAGCCACAAAGTCGGGTCGGAAAATTTCATTTTTTGCTGCAGAAAAGTGCTTGACTCGAGTATAAGCCGAGGGGGGCACTTTCAGCACAAAAAAATGTGCTGAAAAACTCGGCTTATACTCGAGTATATACGGTATATAGAGACCGAAATTACAGAGGTTAAAAACAAAGTGGAGCCCTTTAAAGAGAACCCTGATTTCATCAGACTCTAGCGAATTAAAAAACAAAACAGATAAATGGGATAAAGAAATTAAGGATAAAAAAACTGAAATTCCTGAGGGATATAGAGGATTATAAGAAAAATTAAGTCTTTAAATGGCAGTCGAAGGTTAATGGGGGTCCCATTCCCTCACAACCTCCAACTCCCATGTCTTCATCAGGAGATCACAGCCGGACTCATGCAGAAGGACTTGGGCATGGGACAGCAGAGGTCAGAACCCGTATGATTTTAGACCACGGAACAGTTTTAGACCACAATACCATAATGGAGGACCACAGAGGTTCAACGGACATAGAGGTAGAGGTTTTAATAGAGGAGGCCCACCTAGAAGGCCAAGTCCCCCCTATTATCATAATGATATGCCCCAATATAACCAAGGAGATTACAGGAACAAGTGGTATGGTCAGGACTTTCCAGTCTATAATAGATTTGCTCCATTGGATAATAATGGGGAAGAAATGGCGAGGAGGGGATTTTTTAGGACCACGGACCCCAAACAGGGAAAAGATGGGGGAGGAATACACTGGAAACAGATTTGGAACACCAAAAGGAGGAGGAGAGGCAAGCGGGCAGGAAAAAGGATTCAAAAAAAGAAATCCGAACTAGGAGAAGGGATTTATAACCGCAGTAAGACTAATCCTTTCAAACGAGGAGTTGAAAGTCCTTGATGGGGGTCTAAAATTAGCTTCAGTGAGGAATCTAAACAAATTTCAGACATTACTAATCCAGAAATATGTCCGCATTTTGAACATCAAAATATTTTTTGTCTAAGCCGGATAATGTTTCCATCATACAACCCAATAGGTCACTACTCCAATTTTAAAATCATAATACCAGAAATCACCCAAATGGCCCTGATAAAAATTTTGCATACCCTGGAATAGTCACGCTAATCAAAAATAGTGAACAAACATAAAACTAAAATCGCTGAAGTGTAAAGCTATCTGTATAGTACTTATAATAACATATAAACTGAAAAGAAATTCTTGAAATAAAGTCTCTGAAAGATAGCAAATGAAACAAGTTCTGTAATGGTAGCAATCCAGAAGGATGGAAATGTTTGTCAGAGCTTTCACCACCACCAAGGGAAAGAGATGGAGCTCTTTGTGTGGCAATCACCTGAAGGAATGGAGACTCTACCCAGAATGAGTGGACCTCCTGTTGTAGCGAGGTCATACACGCCTGCAGATATAGCCCTCTGCGGGGTCTGAGATGGGTCTTGGCTCTAAGGTGCACAGGCAGACTAGGGGTGTCCTCCTTGATGTGTGGCCACCATCCGTCTCCCTTCCTCGAAAGCGCAATCTCCCAAATTAGCACGGAGCATATAGAGGAACAAAGGAACAAAGGCTCCAATAGTGCATTAATGTTTTTTAAAACACTGGTTTGTTGTGTAAAACCTCTAGTTGGATGTACAAACATCATGAAAAACACTTGCTGGCAATAAAATTCCAAACACACCCCCCCCCCCCGGTCATGTAGGGCGTGCTGACATCAGCGCATAGCTCTGCCCGACATGTTTGTTATACATGACGTCTTCCAGGGGCACGGGCGACGCGCTGAGCCATCACCTTTTATATACACACACAGAAAGAGAGCCAAGCCTCGTTTTCGCATGGCAGCCATGTCAAAAAATTAAAGGCAATCCAGCCTCAATTTCACCTAGCGGCCATCCTGCATATATATATATATATATATATATATATATATATATATATATATATATATATATATATATATATATATATATATATATATATATCTCATAATCTCTCTTCACACACAGAAAAACAAAAGTCAATGTGACTTCCGGGTATATCAACCTGTTTTGCTCATCGTACAAAAAAAAGGTATTCTATTTCTCAAATTCATATAAAAGGCAATAAAGATAATAGATTTAGCTAAAAATCATATTCAGATATTGGCATTAATTGATAACCTATTTACGTTAATATTAGTCTATCGTCACTTTGAGATGTGGACCTCTAGTATATATATATATATATATATATATATATATATATATATATATATATATATATATATATATATATATATATATATATATATATATATATATATATATAAAAAATTGAATATATTTAAAATGACATGGATATGAAATCGTAAGAAAAGAATGTGTAAGAAAAAATGTATATATAAATGTACGGAGGTACATATTAAGAGTTGTCAGTAAAGGCATTGATTTCAACGTCAACATCCAGGCCCAAAGGTCTAAACACCCGTACACACGACTTTCCGACAGGAAATGTTCAATGTCAGGCTGCTGACGGTAAATCCAACTGTGTATTCTCCATCGTATAATTGTTGTTGGACTTTCCGCCAACAAATGTTGACTTGCAGGTTTTCAAATTTTCCACAGACAAATGTGTGTTGTCGGATTTTCCAAGCGTATGTACACAAGTCCGTCAGACAAAAGCAAGGATGAGCCAGACGCGGTCGGTCTTGTAAACTAGCATTGGTAATGCAAAATTAACATTCGTGACGTGGCAAATTATGGAATCTCCAAATGCAGCGCACAATTCTCTTCTTCTTTAATGGGATAATAATGAAACTGCTTTGCTGATGATACTGATGGAGTTATTGCAAACAAATTTTCAAAGGCCTTTTTTTTCTAGTGATATCAAGAATAATATTATGCTTTTTTTATTTTTTTTATTTGGCCAAATATTTTTTAAGATGATCAAAGCTACAAGATACTATGTTGGTTTCCCTTGTTACATTTAAAAAAAAAAATACAATGTAAAATTAACTGCCTACTCCCAAACTGTCATTTGAAGTAAAACAGAATAGCAAGTACCGTATTTTCCGGACTATAAGGCGCACCGGATTATAAGGCGCACTAGCAATGATCGGCTGTTAATGGGGATATTTCCATATATAAGGCGCACATATATTCGTTCATTTTCTATACTGTACTAGCTGCCCCAAAAATGGCTCCTGTTAAGAGACATGCTTATGATGCGGATTTCAAACTCATCGCTATCAGTCACGCAGTAGAACAACCTGAGGGAGGTTTACGGTACGTCGGTTTACGGTAAGAGACCGGGTGGCTTTTTCCACATTGATCCCTATTGATCTGTGACTCCATGCGCCCATCTGACAGATACTGTCAAACCCCAAGTGAAAAAAAACTAATACGGTGCTTGCCATCATTCCGGGTGCATTAACCAAAGAACTCCAGCGATGTCAACAGGTCATATTTAAGGCGCACCGCATTATAAGGCGCACGGTCGATTTGTGAGAAAATTTAGGGCTTTTAAGTGCGCCTTATAGTCCGAAAAATACGGTAAGTATTTATTCTCCACAATTTTTTTATTGTGCACTAAAAAAAAAAAATAAATTAGACATGCTATCTGCCAATATAACTTAACCAAAAAGTGCATTCTATGCATCCAAAAATATAGAAAATATACCAAATCAAATCATTATTCGACCAAAAAAATTTCAAAGCAATAACTCCAAGTCCAATAATAAATAACACGTTATCTCCTCCGATTAAGCAACATGTCTGGTTGACGAACGGCCGTTCAGAAACGAAATGAAAAGCACGAAATGCAAAGCGTAAACTGAAAAGGGCCAATCAACACTCGTCGAACTTCTACTAACACGAAAATAGCAGAAGGAGCCCAAAGGGTGGCGCTAAAGAGCTGAAAAAATGTCTAGTACATCACTACTTTCATAATTGTTGGCCAACAATTGTGTGGCCGTGTGTATGCAAGACAAGTTTGGGCCAACGCCCTTCAAACAAAATTCCATGGTTTTGTTGGCCAACCATCCGATCGTGTGTACGAGGCATTAGACATTTGACACGGTATATCCAACTCATTTAGAGTTTGGAAATGGCACGTCTTTGGCCCACCTCTCCAATGTGATTTTAATTTTAGCGATTGCCAAAATCCTAGGGGTACATTGTTTATAGCTATGTACCTCCAAGTAATGCCTGGAAACTGGCTGACCTTTAAACCCTCTCCTTATATTTCCAATGTGCTCGTTTAGTCTTACTTGGAGTGATTGTACCGTACGTCCTATGTATTGTAATCCGCAAGGACAAGTTAAGAGGTAAACGACATGAGTGGTGAAGCATGTAATGAAGGACTTTATTTGAAATTCCTGAGAGGTGCTATTAGAAAGAATTTAGTAGTTTTCCAATCACTAATGCTATTATTAATAATACATACAGCACATGTTTTACATTTATGGTATCCTGCCAGGTTCTGAAAGAACATTTCATTGATTAGTTAAGGGATCGCATGCACCGGAGGCTAATGAGTCTTTCAAGGAGGGAACTCCTCTGAATACCACCTGTGGTTGGTCTGGAAGAATAGGGCCCAATATATGGTAATTTTTCAATATGTGCCAATGTTTACGCACAAGTTTCCTGATCAGAAAGTGTTGATGGGAGTAACCAGTGACAAAAGACCAAGAAAAATAATTTTGCTTACTGTTACTTTTGGGTTTCTAAACCAAAAGTTGATTCCTATCCAATTGCTCCACAGTTACTCTCTGCTCTAGGACTTGGGCAAAATAACCTTTTTCTAAAAACCTATTGGTTAGAACATTGGCTTGCACCTTAAAATCTTCTGACCTAGTACAGTTGCGCCTTAGGTGCAAAAAATGAATAGTGTACTGGTCTGCCTCATACTTAAATTCTATACCCCTATCGTTATTGTTCAAATATTCCATGAAGATGTGTAGAGACTCCCTCGTACCATTCCATAGAAGGAGGACGTCCTCAATATACCTAGCCAATAAGACCAGTTCAGGTCTGCGGTTGGCAGAGACAACGTCCTTCTACCATTTACCAATGAATAGATTGGATAGGCTGGGGCCAAATTTGTCCCAATAGTCACGCCTCTATTTTGTAGGTAGTAAAAAGTTATGCGTGGTGGCAAACTCTAAAAGCTCCATGATGAACCTCCTCTGGCAGGTAAGGCAAAGTCTCTAATAAGGAAATACTCAACAGATGAAATTCCCCATTGGTGAGGGATTATTGTGTATAAAGATGTGGCATCTGCAGTGACTAACCAATATCCTTCTCTGTATGGACAGTTGTTTAATAAATTGATAGTGTGTTTGCTGTCTTTGATATATGCCGGTAATGACTTAACCAATGGTTGGAGAAAACCGTGTGTATATGTATATGTGTGTGTGTGTGTGTATGTGTGTGTAATATATATATATATATATATATATATATATATATATATATGTGTATTTTCCTGCCCGAGATGTGATAGTCTATGCCACTGATGATGGGACGACCAGGGGGATGGACTGGGTTTTTGTGTATTTTAGGTAAATAATATATAATGGGAATACGTGAAGATGTCGGTACTAGGAAGGCTTTCTCTTTATTGAGTATACCATAGGCATGACCCCGGTTTACAATAACTTCCAATTGTTTTCTATATGAGGGATGTGGATCCGACGGGAGAGGAACATAAGTGTCTATCTCCCACTATACTATCTAACTCTTTAAGGTAGTTGCACTTATCCAGAATCACGATACTTCCCCCTTTATCCGCCGGTCGGATAGTCATTTCTTTTTGTTGGCAAAGTTGATCTAAACCGAACTGTATTAGTGGAAAATTCGGGGCTCATTTGATACCAAGCCATGGTCAGGTAGACCAAGAAAGATTGCAGCCACAACTGGTGGAAGAATTGCCCAGGATACAAGGAAAAACCCACAGGTAACCTCAGGAGAAATACAGTCTGCTCTCCAAAAGACGGTGTGGTTGTTTAACCACTTCAGCCCCGGACCAATTGTCAGCTTAAGGACCAGAGGTCTTTTTTCAATTTCGCACTGCACTACTTTAACTGGTAATTGCGCGGTCATGCAATTTTGTAACCAAACGAAATTTGCGTCCTTTTTTTCCCACAAATAGAGCTTTCTTTTGATGGTATTTGATTGCCTCTGTGATTTTTATTTTTTGCGATATAAACGGAAAAAGAGCGAAAATTTTGAAAAAAAATGAGATTTTTGTTATAAGAAAAATCTAATAAACTCAATTTTAGTCAAACATTTGGGCCAAAATGTATTCAGCCACATGTCTTTAGTAAAAAAAAATGCCAATAAGCGTATATTTATTGGTTTGTGCAAAAGTTATAGCGTCTACAAACTAGAGTACATTTTCTGGAATTTACACCGCTTTTCATTTATTTTATTATCTCATTTCTTGAGGTGCTAAAATGGCAGGGAAGTACAAAACCCCCCCAAATGACCCCATTTTGGAAAGTAGACACCCCAAGCTATTTGCTGAGAGGCATGTTGAGCCCATTGAATTTTTTTTTTTTTTAGTCCCAAGTGATTGAATAAAGACAAAAAAAAAAAAAAAAAGTTTTCACTAAATGATATATTGCTCACACATGCCATGGTTATATGTGGAGATGCACCCCAAAATACATTTTGCTGCTTCTCCTGAGTATGGGGATGCCACATGTGTGGGACTTTTTGGGAGCCTATCCGCGTACGGGACCCCGAAACCCAATCAACTCCTTCAGGGTTTCTAAGGGCATACATTTTTGATTTCACTCCTCACCACCTATCACTACCTATCACAGTTTTGAAGGCCATAAAATGCCAAGATGGCACAAAACCCCCCAAATGACCCCATTTTGGAACGTAGACACCCCAAGCTATTTGCTGAGAGGCATGTTGAGCCCATTGAATATTTTTTTTTTTTTAGTCCCAAGTGATTGAATAAAGACAAAAAAAAAATTATTCAAAAAGTTGTCACTAAATGATATATTGCTCACACATGCCATGGTTATATGTGGAGATGCACCCCAAAATACATTTTGCTGCTTCTCCTGAGTATGGGGATACCACATGTGTGGGACTTTTTGGGAGCCTAGCCGCGTACGGGGCCCCGAAACCCAAGCACCGCCTTCAGCATTTCTAAGGGTGCAAATTTTTGATTTCACTCCTCACTACCTATCACAGTTTCGAAGGCCATAAAATGCCAAAATAGCACAAAACCCCCCCAAATGACCCATTTTGGAAAGTAGACACCCCAAGCTATTTGCTGAGAGGCATGTTGAGTCCATGGAATATTTTATATTTTGCCACAAGTTGCGGGAATATTACAAACTTTTTTTTTTTTTTTTTGCCCAAAGTTGTCACTAAATTATATATTGCCCACACATGCCATGGGCATATGTGGAATTACACCCCAAAATACATTCTGCTGCTTCTCCTGAGTACGGGGATACCACATGTGTGGGACTTTTTGGGAGCCTATCCGCATACGGGACCCCGAAAACCAAAGCACCGCTTTCAGGATTTCTAAGGGCATAAATTTTTGATTTCACTCCTCACTACCTAGTTTTGAAGACCATAAAATGCCAAGATGGCACAAACCCCCCCCCCCCCCCCCCCAAATGACCCCATTTTGGAAAGTAAACACCCCAAGCTATTTGCTGAGAGGCATGTTGAGCCCATTGAATATTTTTTTTTTTAGTCCCAAGTGATTGAATAAAGACAAAAAAATAAAATAAAAAAAATGTATTCAAAAAGTTGTCACTAAATGATATATTGCTCACACATGCCATGGTTATATGTGGAATTGCACCCCAAAATACATTCTGCTGATTCTCCTGAGTACGGGGATACCACATGTGTGGGACTTTTTGGGAGTCTAGCCACGTACGGGGCCCCGAAACCCAAGCACCGCCTTCAGGATTTCTAAGGGTGCAAATTTTTGATTTCACTCCTCACTACCCATCACAGTTTCGAAGGCCATAAAATGCCAAAATAGCACAAAACCCCCCCAAATGACCCCATTTTGGAAAGTAGACACCCCAAGCTATTTGTTGAGAGGCATGGTGAGTATTTTCCAGCTCTCATGTGTTTTTGAAAATGAAGAAAGTAAAGAAAAAAATTTTTTTTTCAATTTTCAAAAGTTTGTGACAAAAAGCGAGATCTGCAAAATACTCACCATACCTCTCAGCAAATAGCTTGGGGTGTCTAATTTCCAAAATTGGGTCATTTGGGGGGTGGTTTGTGCCATCTGGGCATTCCATGGCCTCCGAAACTGTGATTGGCAGTGAGAAGTGAAATAAAAAAATTACACCCTTAGAAAGCCTGAAGGCGGTGCTTGGATTTTGGGGTCCCGTACGCGGCTAGGCTCCCAAAAAGTCCCACACATGTGGTATCCCCGTACTCAGGAGAAGCAACAGAATGTATTTTGGGGTGTATTTCCACATATACCCATGGCATGTTTGAGCAATATATCATTTAGTGACAACTTTTTGTAAAAAAAATTATTATTTTCTTTTTTTTTTTTCATTATTCAATCTCTTGGGACCAAAAAAAAAAAAATATTTAATGGGCTCAACATTGCTCTCAGCAAATAGCTTGGGGTGTCTACTTTCCAAAATGGGGTCATTTGGGGGGGGGTTTGAACTGTCCTGGCATTTTATGCACAACATTTAGAAGCCTATGTGACACGTCACCCACTCTTCTAACCACTTGAAGATAAAGCCCTTTCTGACACTTTTTGTTTACATGAAAATATATTTTTTTTTTTGCAAGAAAATTACGTTGAACCCCCAAACACTATATATATTGTTAAAGCAAAGGCCCTACAGATTAAAATGGTGGGTGTTGCATTTTTTTTTCCACACAGTATTTGCGCATCGATTTTTCAAACGCATTTTTGGTGGAAAAAATACACTTTTTTATTATGCACTTAAACGCACTATATTGCTCAAATTTTTGATGAAATAAAAAATATGATCTTAGGCCGAGTACATGGATACCAAACACGACATGCTTTAAAATTGCGCACAAACACGCAGTGGCGACAAACTACATACATTTTTAAAAGCCTTTACAGGTTACCACATTAGATTCACGGAGAAGGTCTACTGCTAAAATTACTGCCCTCGATCTGACCTTCGCGGTGATACCTCACATGCATGGTGCAATTGCTGTTTACATATGACGCCAGACCAACGCTTGTGTTCGCCTTTGCGCAAGAGAAGGGGGGGCAGGGGTGCTTTTTTTTTTTTTTTTTTTTTTTTTTTTTTTTTTAGTTTTTCTTTTTATTTAGCTTTTTTATTTTATTTTTAAACTGTTCCTTCCATTTTTTTTTCTTAGTTTTGTCATTTTTATTGTTATCGCAGGGAATGTAAATATCCCCTATGATAGCAATAGGCAGTGACAGGTACTCTTTTTTTTGAAAAAATTGGGGTCTATTAGACCCTAGATCTTTCCTCTGCCCTCAAAGCATCTGACCACACCAAGATCGGTGTGATAAAATGCTTTCCCAATTTCCCAATGGCGCGGTGGGTATGCCCACCATTAGAATACCTCCCTTCATCCACCCACTTCTAATGATGGGCATACATGCACCATTTTTATATATGCCGAAGCATGGGGGCATCCTCCCGCAAAAAAGTTATGGCACGTACACATGGTCGGACTTTTTTCGACCGTATGTACGTGGCATTAGGAGCAAAATCGCTCCTCCGCCCTCTGCTGCCCCCATGCTTCGGCATATATGCTCTTTTTTTTAACTGTGGTGGTGAAATCACCTCCTACAGCGTTGGAGTCGCGGCTTTATGTATCGTGGGAGCAAACGCTGTTGCTGTCAAGATAAATAAATCCACGCTGCAACTGAATGGCGCACCTGAAAACAAAAAAATGGAGAGAGAGAGAGAGAGAGAGAGAGAACGAACTATTTTTGGTTTTTTATTTTATATTTTTTGGGGGTTTTTTTTTTTGCACTTTTTTTTTTTTTTACACTTTTTTTTTTAAACTATAACTATAATTTTAACGGTCGGGTCTCAAAATGCGATGGCATTCTTGAGACCCTGTAACTATAATGTTAACTGCAACGGTCGGGTCTCAAAATGCGATGGCATTCTTGAGACCCTGTGAAAGTGTATCCTAGCCTGTGAAATGCTGTACCCTACGCTAATACTTCACTAGTGAGTGGTAGCGTTTAAAACATTCACCAATGCAGAGACCAGGATTGTCAGGACAGCGTGGACAATAATAACGGGTGTCACGCCTACATCCGCTCTTGCTACAGACACGACATCTTCTTTGGGGGGCTCGTTGGGTAGGGGTACTCTGGAGGGCATAAGGAAAATGCCTCTCATGCAGCCGCCTTCCTGCATTTGGTAGGGGATGTTGAGGTGTGGAATCGCCTGGATACAGGAGTTCCATGACAACCGCCCCCTGGAATTCAAGGAAGGGTAACGTCCCGCCTGAAGCTCCGTATAGCACATGAGCATTCAGCAAAGCCAATTGGAACAAATAAATAGACACTTTTTTGTACCAGCGTCTAGCCTTACGGGCAACTAGGTACGGCGCCAACAATTGGTCGTTGAGGTCCACCCCTCCCATATTAAGGTTATACTCCTGGACACAGAGGGGTTTCGTCACAACACCAGCCGCCGTACGAATTTGGACTGTCGTGTCTGCATGAAGGGAGGTAAGAAGGAAAACATTCTTATTATCCCTCCACTTCACAGCGAGCAAATTATTACACTTCAAGCAGGCTCTCTCCCCCAGCCTAAGACGGGAATCTACAAGCCGCTGGGGAAAGCCCCGGCTATTAGGTCGCATGGTGCCACATGCTCCAATCTGCTGATCAAACAAGTGACTAAACAGTGGCACGCTCGTGTAATAATTGTCCACGTACAAGTGGTACCCCTTTCCGAATAAGGGTGACCCCAAGTTCCACACTATCTTGCCAGCGCTCCCTATGTAATCTGGACAGTTCTCCGGCTCTACGTAACTATCTTTTCCCTCATAAACCGAAAAGCTCCACGTATAGCCTGTTGCCCTGTCACAGAGCTTGTAGAGCTTGACCCCGTATCTGGCACGCTTGCTGGGAAGGAACTGTTTGAAAGACAAGCGGCCAGAAAACTTAATCAGGGACTCATTAACAAGGCTGCAAAACATTGGTTGAAGTGGTTTATGAGGGGCCGAATTTTGTAAAGCCGATCAAATTCAGGGTCTCCACGAGGACGACAGAGTTCATTGTCACTGAAGTGCATGAACCGCAAGATCTGTTCGTATCGTGCCCTGGACATGGAGCAAGAGAACACGGGCATTTGGTGGTGCGGTGAGGTGGACCAATAAGACCTCAGAGTCGGGAATTTATGTATGCCCATGTTGAGGGAAAGGCCCAGAAAGGACTTAAATTCGGAAACCGTAATTGGTTTCCAATCTCTGGCAAGGGAAGGCAACTGGGGATTAGCAGCGATGTATTGACCAGCGTATATATTACTTTGGTCCACAATAGATCTATAGAGATCTTCCGTGAAAAACAGCGAATAAAAATCGGATGGCTTAAAATCAGCTGTTTCCACCTGAATACCGGGTTGACCAGTGAATGGGGGAAGTACGGGTCCTGCAGAAGTGGTGGGCACCCAATCAGGATTGGCGAATTCTGCAGGAAGGACACTATGTGATCGACGGGCCTGCCTTTGTCTTCTTCTTGGTGGCAGCGGGACACTACTTGTGCTTGCCACCTCGCCAGCTTGAACTGCACTTATGGGACTCGCCACGTCACCAAGTGTTACTGCAGTGCTGGTTTGACTACGTCCAGGGTGTACTAGGCCGCTGGTGCTTGCCAGTTCACCAGAAGGAATAGCGGCGCTAGTACTTCTCTGCTCCATACGAGAGACCTGCGGTTCCTGCACCTCAACAGCAGAAGATCGGGATCGGGTACGCCTGACCTTAGCAGGGACCTCACCTCCGTCACCAGAGCTATCTGTCATGGAGCCGCTGTCGTCTACTGGATCGTATTCTGAGCCTGATTCTGACAGATGAGTGACCTCCTCTTCACTATCTGACATACTCAGAAACAAGTAGGCCTGTTCACTAGTGTACTTGCGATTTGCCATTTTGGGCTCTAAATTTAGTAGTACACTAGTGAGATTCACAGGAAAAAAAGCTCCTAGGCTGCTGGTGACTGAATCAAAACGCTACCAAAAAAACTGTTAGCGATCGCAGGGATCAGGCCTGACTCTGCGAACGCTGCAGTTATGTGTGCTTAGTGTTTTGTAAGTGACAGTGATCGATACTGCACTTGGGTGGGCTGGGCTGGGCTGGGCGGAGGGGGAAAACGCAGGTGCTAGCAGGTATCTGGGCTGATCCCGCTAACAATGCGTTTTTTGGAACCCTAAACTGCTGGGACGCTAGTATAGATCTGATCAGATCAGATATTGATCTGTTCAGATACTATACCACTAAGGGAGGTGTATGCTTTGCGCGTGGGTGTTTGCGGTACTGGCACAAGCCTGGGGCGACGCAGACCTTATTTGACCCTAAAACCTAATTGATATCACCCGCCGGGCGATCAGGGGGTTAAACCGATAGTTGGGTAATAAATGGCGGGTGCCCTGACAGTTTAAAAAAACAAGCTAACTAACCAGCGTCACCCGTAACAGTTATACGGTGATCACTGGTGAAAGGGTTAACTAGGGGCAATCGAGGGGTTAAAACCTTTATTAGGTAATATATGGGGGTACCTGACGCTATATAAAAACCTGACGGGGAACCTAAATAACTAACTGGCTAACCAGCGTCACCAGTGACACTTATACAGTGATCACTGGTGAAAGAGTTAACTCTAGGGGCAATCAAGGGGTTAAAACCTTTATTTAGGTTGTAATATGGGGGTACCGAGCCTATAAACCTATTTATAAACCTGGCGGTTACCTAAAAAAAAAAAACTGGCTACCTAGCGACACCAGTGACACTAATACAGCGATCAGAAAAATGATCGCTTAGTGACACTGGCAAAAGGGGGTGAAAGGGTTACCTAGGGGGCAATCAAGGGGTTAAACCTTTATTGGGGGGTAGGGGGCTACCTTAGACCTAAAGGGGCCTAAAACTAACTGCCCTGACAGTTATTGCAGTCACACTGACACTAAATGCAGTGATCAGTAAAATAAATGATCACTGCAATCAGTGACACTGTGACTGGGGGTGCAGGGGGTGATCTGGGGGGTGATCTGGGGGGTGATCAGGGGGGTGAAATATGTGCCTATGTGTGCCTGGTGTCAGTGTAGTGTTGGTGCACTAACCTGATGTCTTCTCCGCTCGGCGTCCCGGTCAGAAAGACCGACACGAGGAGCGTGGCATCACTTCCCCTTGCCTGTGTTTACAATTACACAGGAAGGGGAAGCATCTCATTGGCCAGAGCAATCGCGAGGGGGTGGCCAGAAACCACTGGCCGTCCCCTTGTGCCGCATCGCTTCTGGAGCCATCCCGACCATCCCCGCCGGCGGAGGGGGTTCCGATCGGACACCCCAACCGCCGGAAGAATGTCACGTACAGGTACGTGATTTTGCCTGTACGTGCCATTCTGCCGACGTACAGTGGTGTGAAAAAGTGTTTGCCCCCTTCCTCATTTCCTGTTCCTTTGCATGTTTGTCACACTTAAGTGTTTCGGAACATCAAACCAATTTAAACAATAGTCAAGGACAACACAAGTAAACACAAAATGCAATTTGTAAATGAAGGTGTTTATTATTAAAGGTGAAAAAAAATCCAAACCATCATGGCCCTGTGTGAAAAAGGGATTGCCCCCCTTGTTAAAACATACATAAAACAGATAAATAAAAGCACTCTATGGTGCGTAAAACAAAAGGCACTCGAGTGCCTTTTGTTTTACGCACCATAGAGTGCTTTTATTTATCTGTTAAAATACCCAATAAACTGCCCTAGCGGGTCCCACCTATGATCCCCTCTTGGTGTTTCATTTTTTCTTATGACCGGGTCCCCTCTCCATACATTGAGACACCGGAAACCAGAGGGTCTGCATACCGATCGGAGATCCCATTACAGCAGCGGATGGTGACGGTTTTTTCCTACACAACTGAGGATCCGAGAGGAAAAGGCCCTGGCTGGGTATTAGCCACCTGCTGATATCATCTTGGGAGCTGGTAAGAGAATAATCCTAACGGTGGCGGATAGAGAATCTTTTTAGAAACCACATTGTCACTTTGCCGTTTATGTTCATCACTCACACGGACTGCACAGATTTTTGGAGTTCTACTGGACTATCCACAGATTCACCTTTTTGATCGAACTTTTTTTACTTTAAGGTCCACCAGAAGATCCTTAAAAGCTACACATCATGCCGAGACCCAAAGAAATTCAGGAACAATTGAGAAAGAAAGTAATTGAGATCTATCAGTCTGGAAAGGGTTATAAAGCCATTTCCAAAGCTTTGGGAATCCAGCGAACCACAGTGAGAGCCATTATCCACAAATGGCGAAGACATGGAACAGTGGTGAACCTTCCCAGGAGTGGCCGGCCGCCCAAAATTACCCCAAGAGCGCAGCGACGACTCATCCAAGAGGTCACAAAAGACCCCACAACAACGTCCAAGGAACTGCAGGCCTCACTTGCCTCAGTTAAGGTCAGCGTTCATGCCTCCACCATCAGGAAAAGACTGGGCAAAAATGGCCTGCATGGCAGAGTTCCAAGGAGAAAACCACTGCTGAGCAAAAAGAACATCAAAGCTCGTCTCAATTTCTCCACAACACATCTTGATGATCCCCAAGACTTTTGGGACAACATTCTGTGGACCGATGAGACAAAAGTGGAACTCTTTGGAAGGTGTGTGTCCAAGTATATCTGGCGTAGAAGGAACACTGCATTTCAGAAAAAGAACATTATATCAACAGTAAAATATGGTGGTGGTAGTGTGATGGTCTGGGGCTGTTTTGCTGCTTCAGGACCTGGAAGACTTGCCGTGATAAAAGGAACTATGAATTCTGCTGTCTACCAAGAGATCCTGAAGGAGAATGTCCGACCATCTGTTCGTGTACTCAAGCTGAAACGAACTTGGGTTCTGCAGCAGGACAATGATCCTAAACACACCAGCAAGTCCACCACCGAATGGCTGAAGAAAAACAAAATGAAGACTTTGGAGTGGCCTAGCCAAAGTCCTGACCTAAATCCTATTGAGATGTTGTGGTATGACCTTAAAAAGGCCGTTCATGCTCGAAAACCCTCTAATGTAACTGAATTAGGACAATTCTGCAAAGATGAGTGGGCCAAAATTCCTCTAGGACGCTGTAAAAGCCTCATTGCACGTTATCGCAAACGCTTGGTTGCAGTTGTTGCTGCTAAGGGTGGCCCAACCAGTTATTAGGTTTAGGGGGCAATCACTTTTTCACACAGGGCCATCATGGTTTGGATTTTTTTTCACCTTTTAATAATAAACACCTTCATTTACAAATTGCATTTTGTGTTTACTTGTGTTGTCCTTGACTATTGTTTAAATTGGTTTGATGTTCCGAAACACTTAAGTGTGACAAACATGCAAAGGAACAGGAAATGAGGAAGGGGGGCAAACACTTTTTCACACCACTGTATATATACATGGGGCGGTCGGGAAGTGGTTAAAGAGCAAAATTCAACAATACTTGAACAAAAAAGAGCTGCATGGTTGAGCTGCCAGAAGGAAGCTTTTACTTCGCCAATGCCACAAAAAAGCCCAATGAGGCATGTCAAGGTGTTGTTGGGCATAGTGTAACCAGGCTTTTTTGTGGAACTTGTGCAGTAAAGGCTTCTTTCTGGCAACTTGACCAGGCAGCTCTTTTTTGTTGAAGTATCATCGTATTGTGCTCCTTAAAAACAACCACTCCATTTTTTTCCAGAGCAGCCTGTAGTTTTCCTGAGGTTACCGGTGGGTTTTTGTTTGTATCCCGAACAGTTCTTTTCTGCTCCCCATGGCTTAGTATCTAGCCTGCTTAAGGCATCCATGTGAGCTAACAAACTTATTTACTATTTATACACAGACACTAATTGCAATTTAAAAAGCAACAAATGTGGGAAATTAACCTTTTTACTTGCCATTTTAACCTGTCTGTGCCACCTTCTGTGTCTGTAGCAAGGCCAAACATTCCAGGGTATGTAAACTTTTTTGATCAGGGCCATGTGGGTGATTTCTGTTTATCATTATGATTTTAAAAGGAGCCAAAAAACTATGTATAAATGGCTTCATGTGACCACTATCCTTGAATAAAAGAAATTTTTTTTTGGCACGATTAGTCATATTTTCAATATAAATGCCCAAATTTCGCAATTTCTTCCAAGGTATGCAAACTTTTGAGCTCTTCCTGATGGCTCCTCACCTACTGCAGAAGCTCATTAGAGAGCGTAACGAGTATAGGTGTGGTGTGCCGCCATTCAGGATGTTTTTCTCGATTTATATCAAAGTTGATAATATGCATGTTTTTCACATACATACATATGTGAGTATTTTGAATCCCTTTGTTAAGTTTTAAATAAATATCAGGGACACCTGGAGGAGGATTCGCTTTCCCGAAGTATCTTGAGAGATATAATACCAGGCATGTGAGACTCTGTAGTGGGGTCAACATTTGGAGCAGGCATTCCAGCTAGAGGTGGGGGTCACTGAAGTCACTGGCTATTAAGAACTGTCATCCAAAGTTGCACAATGGTGGAATTTTTATATTACGTGGACTTGATTTATTGTTTTATTGGTGGCGCTACACTAGATTTTATTAGTATTCTTTATTCATGGTTGTGTTCTTAGACAAAATTGTGAGTGAGCCCACTCCCTTGGCTGAGAAGCAACCCCACACATGAATGGTCTCGGGATGCTTTACCGTTGGCATGACACAGGACCATTTCTTCTCCAAACAAGATTTTAACTGGATGACCCAAACAATCAGAAAGGGGATTCATCAGAAAAAATGACTTGTCCTCAGCAGTCCAATCCCTGTACCTTTTTCAGAATATCAGTCTGTCCCTGATGTTTTTCCTGGAGAGAATTGGCTTCTTTGCTGCCCTTCTTGACACCAGGCTATCCTCAAAGTCTTTGCCTCACTGTGCGTGCAGATGCACTCACACCTGCCAGCTGCCATTCCTGAGCTAGCTCTGCACTGGTGGTGCCCCGATCCTGCAGCTGAATCAACTGTAGGAGACTGTCCTGGTGCTTGCTGAACTTTCTTGGGAATTCCTTTTTTGTGCAAAGCAATGATGACTGCACATGTTTCTTTGCAGGTAACCATGGTTAACAGAGGAAGACTAATGATTTCAAGCACCACCCTCCTTTTACAGCTTTGATTCTGTTATTCTAACTTAATCAGCATTACAGGGTGATTTCAAGCCTTGTCCTGTCAACACTGACACCTGTGTTAACGAGAGAATTACTGACATGTCAGCTGGTCCTTTTTGTGGCAGGGCTGAAATGCAGTGGAAATTTTGCATGGGAAAAACACATATATGGAGATGTAATGATGCTGCATACCCTGAGTAGTTTAATATGGGATAGTTCCCCCCCAGAGGGGTTTTATAGCAGCAAGGTGAATAAGTAGTAAATGGATTTAGAAAAATGCGTTCTTTATAAAAAAAAAATTGGCATACAGTATTTCCATAATAGTTAAAATATGAGCTCTGGTGGGGGCATGCCCCTTCAAAGTACAGAAAATGCAAACACAGAATTATACACAACATTACATGACAGAATGTCTAATGTATAACAAATCTTGACACGATACGATACGATTAGGGTCTTCTTCAGAGGCTAGGCTTGCTTCAAAGAAATTGCATTTAGCATATCTAATTTTACCTTGCTAATTCGATAATGAAAGTACTATCCCAGATGTAACTTTGTAGTCAAGGGTGAGTGTCTATGGTCAGTATACCTGTTATCAATGGTTAGAATGTCATGTTAAGACACAATCTAATTAGCAAGGTAAAATTTAAGCTTTTAATTGTGTAACTGACATACAGTGGCTTGCAAAAGTATTCGGCCCCCTTGAACTTTTCAACCTTTTGCCACATTTCAGGCTTCAAACATAAAGATATAACATTTTTAAATTTTTTGTGAAGAATCACCAACAAATGGGACACAGTTCTGAAGTGGAACGAAATCTATTGGATATTTTAAACTTTTTTAGCAAATAAAAAACTGAAAAGTGGTGCGTGCAAAATTTTTCGGCCCCTTTACTTTCAGTGCAGCAAACTCACTCCAGAAGTTCAGCGAGGATCTCTGAATGATCCAATGTTGTCCTAAATGACTGATGGATTTGGATACAAAAAGATTTCCCAAGCTTTAAACATCCCAAGGAGCACTGTGCAAGTGATCATTTTGAAATGGAAGGAGTATCAGACCACTGCAAATCTACCAAGACCTGGCTGTCCCTCTAAACTTTCAGCACAGACAAGGAGAAGACTGATCAGAGATGCAGCCAAGAGGCCCATGATCACTCTGGATGAACTGCAGAGAACTACAGCTGAGGTGGGAGAGTCTGTCCATAGGACAACAATCAGCCGTACACTGCACAAATCTGGCCTTTATGGAAGAGTGGCAAGAAGAAAGCCATTTCTCAAAGATATCCATAAAAAGTCTTGTCTAAAGTTTGCTAGAAGCCACCTGGGAGACACACCAAACATGTGGAAGAAGGTGCTCTGCTCCGATGAAACCAAAATCGAACTTTTTGGCCACAATGCAAAACGATATGTTTGGCGTAAAAGCAACACAGCTCATCGCCCTCAACACACCATCCCCACTGTCAAACATGGTGGTGGCAGCATCATGGTTTGGGCCTGCTTTTCTTCAGCAGGGACAGGGAAGATGGTTAAAATTGAGGGGAAGATGGATGCAGCCAAATACAGGACCATTCTGGATGAAAACCTGTTGGAGTCTGCAAAAGACCTGAAACTGGGACAGAGATTTATCTTCCAACAAGACAATGATCCCAAACACACAGCAAAATCTATAAAGGAATGGTTCACAAATAAACGTATCCAGGTGTTAGAATGGCCAAGTCAAAGTCCAGACCTGAATCCAAATCGAGAATCTGTGGAAAGAGCTGAAAACTGCTGTTCACAAAAGCTCTCCATCCAACCTCACTGAGCTTGAGCTGTTTGCAAGGAAGAATGGGCAAGAATTTCAGTCTCTCGATGTGCAAAACTGATAGAGACATACCCCAAGCGACTTGCAGCTGTAATCGCAGCAAAAGGTGGCTCTACAAAGTATTAACGCAAGGGGGCCGAATAATTTTGCACGCCCCACTTTTCATTTTTTTTTTTTTTATTGGTTAAAGTTTCAAAAATCCAAAAGATTTCGTTCCACTTCACAATTGTGTCCCACTTGTTGGTGATTCTTCACAAAAAATAAAAATGTTATATCTTTATGTTTGAAGCCTGAAATGTGGCAAAAGGTTGAAAAGTTCAAGGGGGCCGAATACTTTCGCAAGCCACTGTATATGCAGCATGAACACACATTCTTTTTTCACCTTCACATTCCTTCTTGCATACCCTTACTCACTCACACCACCCAGCATGTTGTTGTTATTTCACCCTTTTTCCTTATCTTCACTGTTTTTAATAATTTATTTTGTTTCTATTCACCACTTGCACTCATTCATCCTCACTCCTTTCCATCCACCATGATTCCCTGCACATCCTTCTCCCACGTTCCACACCGCATTTCCTTTTCAATCATTGTCCATATTTTCCCTTTTTCCTATGCACCCCCTTTTTCCACCGTGCTTAGTGTTCATATGTATTTTTTCTGTTTTGTCATTTTTCTCTTGCTTTCCATTATCACTCATATTAGCTCCATTTCACTGTCACCCTCATCCTTCCCTCTTTCTGTTTACCCGTCATCACTAATATTTTTTTCCCCTTTTTTTTTTATTTATTTATTTTTTTTCCTTTCTGTTTCTCACTTTCTTAGTCTTTTCACTCATCCCCCTTTCTCACTTTTTATTTATTTTTTGTCTTGCTTTTTGTTATTTACACTTTATTTTTTTTTCAAATTTTTTTCACTTATTCATTTTTCTCACATGCAATGCACTTGGCTATTATGCCCCCTACTCTTACCAGTATTACTATTCATGCATGATCATTTCTCCCATTACATACCTATTACTTATAATATCATTCTTGGGACATGTATACAATATAGACAATACTCCTTGGGTGTTTTTTCTGATTGTTCAATAACAAATTTTAAATCTAATATGGGTAAAACCTTTTATATATACCATGAGTTAACGCTCTGGAAATTGGTCACAGGTGCTGACCCCACCCGGCCTGGTGTGCCTTGAGGGGGTGTCCAAACGTGTGACTCTTGTAAGCCGCATTTAGTGAGGTGTCGTCTTCTCCTGGGGTACTGCCTGACCTTGAATCACGCAGGATTATCTGACATCTGAAATTCAGGTTGGGAGGTCCCTTCCATATGCATTGGTAACTATGTGAGATGGCTACACTGCGTATACAATTGTTTATGCATTTTTCAATTCGATATGCTAAATGCAATATCTTTGCAGCAAACAGAGAAGACCCTAATCGTATGGGTCGAAACGTGTCAAGATTTGTTATACATTAGACATTCTGTCATGTAATGTTGTGTATAATTCTGTGTTTGCATTTTCTGTACTTTGAAGGGGCATGCCCCCACCAGAGCTCATATTTTAACTATTATGGAAATATTGTATGCTAATTTTTTAATAAAGAACACATTTTTCTAAATTGATTTACTACTTATTCACCTTGCTGCTATAAAACCCCTCTGGGAGAACTTTCCCATTTTTTTTTATGCAGTGGTAATTTTTTGGGGGGATTAATTTTTAAAAATCCATTAATCAGATGGTGGAGTTAATTATATTCCGGAGTAGGGCTTTAATGGAGTCTGTTGCTTTGGCCTGCCTGGGAGAAGAACAGGTTCACTTAAAAGCAGTATTAGACCCAAAAGCAAACATTTATTATATTGCAGCTTACCAATTCTTAGATTTGATGGCTGTATTAGTTACCCCTTTTAGGCCCCTTTCAGACGAGGCGGACTCCGCTTGCACGGAGCCCGCCTCTGTCCGCCGGCTCAGCGGGAGATCTGTCCGTTGATCTCCGCTGAGCCGGCGGATGACAAGCCTCTCTCCGCTCACTGAGCGGGGAGGGGCTTGCGAGCGCCGCTGATCTCTATGGAGAGATCGGATGAAAACGGACAGTGTGTCCGTTTTCACCCGATCTCACCCGATCCGACGGATCTGGACGTGTGGTCCATACGTCTGCTTTTGGTGGATCGGACCGGATCGGATGTCAGCGGACATGTCTCCGCTGACATCCGACGCTCCATAGAGTAACATGGAGCGCCCGTTCAGATCCGCCGTCAAAACTGACAGGCGGATCTGAACGGGCCTTCCGTGTGAAAGGGGCCTTAAACTTTCTTTCTTCTATTTTCATCTGGTAATCCAGCCAGCAAGTCTGTTGCTTTTCAAAAGATCAAGCTCTCCAGCAGAATGTATCAATTTACATGGCTGAGACAAACCACTTAACACTGGCAGGGGTGATATATATAATAAGCTTTTATTTACAAAACCTTTATGCAAAAGAAAAAAAAGCTGTTTGCTGTAACTGATTACATAGTGTGAGCAGGAGTTTTGCTTCAATGCTGCTATCTGCTGTGCATGTTCTCCTTCCTCCAGAGTTGTGCCTCACTAATACAGGAGGCCTATTACTGGCCAGATCACCAGGTGAAAACAGAGGGGGAAAAAAGCCAAAGAAAACAAATTCAACCACCACATCTAATGATTGTGTAGCGCCGACACTTTTTTTATCTTGTAAATTTAGTTTTTCCCAGAACTGTAACTGAGTTTTGGGGTTAATTGTTCTAGGTTTTTACTTTGGCATCAGTTTGGCTGGGCTGTACTAGAGTTCTGCCTGGTCATAGGTGAGATTAGCACCTGTGACTGGCTGAGAACGCAGTCTGGTTGGACGCATTAGGTACCAAACTTTTCCCGGAGCCAATCAGTGGGCGCGTCTGGTCCCGCTGTGTATTCTGGGAAGGGGTACTTAAATTGCTGGAGTCACGTGATCGGCGGCTGGTGTTCTGTGGTGGATTCTGTTTCTGGTCCGGACCAGCCCTGTGAGGGGTCTCGGTCCAGGAGTGTCTGCTAACCCCGTAAGCCTGGTTATCCTGACCAGTCCTAGAGGCCCTCATGGTCTGGGGTGGGGATCCATCCGTTTCCGAGCCTCAGAACTGGCTAGTTCAAGGCGCAGTAGCTGAAGGAGGTTTCTGAAGTGTCCCGGTGTCCTCTCAGGATTGGAGAGGCACAGCAACTCGACAAGCGACCAGGGGAGGACTCTTCAGAGGAGGGCCATGAAGCTGGCTGCTCGGTAAGAGCCTAGAAGCTGAGATGTATGGACACTAGTTGAATCCGCATTTCCTATGGTATCGCCGCAACAGCTGAAAGATACAGGTACCATAGGAAAAGTTCCTAAGCCATCCTTCGGTTGCAGCCTAGTCTGTGGCAGAGACTTTTACATGTTCATCTGAAGTTTTACAAACTAGTCTGTGGCAGAGAGTTTTGCTAATTCTGAATCACTTGTTGGCTGCTAGATCTACAAAACAAGGGTTTATCCAACAGGGAAGTGTCCAGTTGCGAGTGGCTACTCCCTGGGCTAGCTAGAGAGACATTTATTTGGATGTCAGCAGTTCTACAGTGCCTGAGCTTTATCACCCATGCCCTCTATTCCCAACTGAGAGAATGTGTTATGTTTCGATGTTTTTTTTGCAAATAAAAATCCTCAAAAGGTCTTTGAGTGTCAGTCTCCGCAATTACTGGGTACTAACCCTGGGAACCCCTAGACATAAATGACGAGCTACAAGGAGGAGGTAATCGGTAGGCCCAGAAAATACATGGCCGCCCTGCACAGGGGTTAGGCTGTTACAATTGGTAAGCTGCAATATACTACATTTGTGGTGGTTTGGGGTTTAAGACTGCTTTATGGTTTCATAAGCAAAATTAAAGTTTTGATCATTTCATACATCCAGTGATGTGCAAAGCAAAACTGATTTTATTTTTGTTTTTGTAAATGCTGATTAGCGTGATTGAATTTTACAGACAAGGCATATGTATAGACTGCTACATAGCGTATTGCAGATTTGGCATAAAAATATACCTTGTATTCATTTTCAAGGTAAACAGAGGGTTAATTCACTGAGCAAAATTACTAATTACGAAATATAGGGATTTCTTCTAACTGTCAGAGTGGGAGGAGAAGGAAGGGAGGACGAGAAGTGTGAGGGTGAAGACAAAATGCCACCTAAACATACATACATATTCAATCTCGTGTTCTTTAGCTGACAAGGATGATCGCTAGGTAAACAAACCAATAAAATAATGTTATGTGTCATAGCATTAGCTCAGGGTGGTAGACTCCCCTCTTCTTCTTCTTTTTTTTTTTTTTTTTTTTTTTTTTTTTTTAATACTTTCTGATCCTAGTCGCCTGCAGCTAACCTGACTAATAGGCTTATATATTAACCTTTTACTTGGCAGATGCTCATTACAGGTACTGATTGCTCTCTGGCATTGCCCAGGAGCTCCAGCTATGGACATTGACTTCCCCCCCCTGGTGGATCTGCTGTGGGAAAATCTGCTTATGTCACAGAAAACCTTTGCGAGGCACAGACTTGTCAATCTGTATTGTTTGCATCATCATGTGGCTAATAGCCTGTGTTATTGCCTGATGGCGTACGTACAGGGTAGCTTATAGGTCCTTCCAGTCCTTGCTACTGAGTCATACTCCTACAATGACTTGGCACATGTGAATTCCCTCCCTATGTAGCTGTGTCACCGTATGTGGGGGGGGGGGGGGGGGTAGGCTTTGTCTAAGGAAATAATCTGCAGTGTGTAAGTTGCTCCTAACGCCTTTCCTCTGACAGATGCTGCTTTATTATGTTTGCCATCTGCGCTTGTTTATATCTTACAGCAGCTGAAGAGAATATAGGAGTATATTATTTTATGTGAGGAAAGAGTAACACGCTTTCAGTGCCATTTTAGATGTGCATTTGTTCCAACAATCAGAAATGCAAGGGGTGCATAGCTCCCAACTGTACCTGATTTCAAGGGACTGTCCCTGATTTGAAGCAATGTCCCTCTGTCCCTCTTTTCCCCCTCATTTGTCCCTCACTTTGGTCCGATCTATATAGTTGTATATAAAATGCACTTTTTATCTTTCAAAAAGTGTTTCCCAGTGCTAAACCTTTCATCCGAATTCTAAATTGCTGCATTTGTACATTTTAAAAGCCAATACAAAGGAATAGTTGTTGTAAAAAAAAAAGCCATTGTGGATTTAATTAACCTTTTTTTGGATTAATTCTCCTTTAAGGGGGTGTGGCAGGGGGCGTGTCCCATGCCTACATACATTTGCTGGTAATGTATTAAGGAGGCCTAGTGTGCATCAACACAGCCAAAACCCCTGAGAGAAGCTTGTACAGATAGACATAGAAAATGTATGCATATAAACAAAGATGGGTTTTATTGGGGCAATGGGCCCAAAAAAATATGATAAATGAAAATACAAATTTGCATAGAATCAAAATATACATGGAACAGCATGTAACCATAAACATATACATATAATGCAGTATTTGCAAAACAACTTGCGATATAACAGTGGTCTTTAGGAAAATGCCGACATGTTTCGGACGGACGTCCTTTTTCAAGGCAATTAAAGTTCCTGTGGTTTCACAGTTGTACTGTATAAAACAGAGTAAAACCATTTAGTATATATATATTGTGCTGTTATCAAAATAAGAGCCTGTCGTTTACTGTTATATGGTCAAGGTACTCACTTGCAAAGCATTGAGAGGGGGGTTCCCGATATTCGTGGGGTACCGAAGTATGGTCTTGAAATAGTCACAAGGTATATGTGATCTATGCTATTTTAAAAGCAAAAGGCTGCTGGGCGCTCGATTGGCTGCAAGATCTCAAGCCAGGCACCGCAAGGTTGCCATGGCTAGGTATACCTGGGCCAAAGTAGGTAGAAAACTGGAGGAGTGAAGGAGGAAAATTAGATCGTATTAGACTAAGGTAAAAATCTAAGTAAGAGGAGTTTTTTGAGTGTTGGTAGTAAGATATCAAAAGTAATTTACCTTGTTGGCAGAGGTCCTATGTAGAGATACAACAGAGCACCGGCAGGAGAGTGATGTGACTAGTCCCGCCATTGCTCTGGTTTATATAGGGTAGGTAAGTGCTGACAGCTGTGTGTGCCATCGCGTGGGATCGGCGTTCACAGCTGAGAGCTAATAAGCAGGGCAAGGTATTGGGGGATGACAGCACGAAGGCTGTGTGTTTCCCCAGAGAGATCTCTAAGGGGGCGGCGCCGTGCGTCGTCCCGCACGCAGGGGGCGGGGCCGCGCACGGCGTCGCTGCGTCACCGACGCGGGCAGAGTGTCCCCTCCCCGCCTGCTGGAACGCAAGCGGAGGGCGCAAGGTGGAATCGTGCGCCTCAAGGGGATAGAGCGTGCGCATGCGCGGAACGGAGTCCGCGCATGCGCGCTGTCTTACCCGCGCCGGGCAGCCAACAATCGAGTCCATACAGAGAGGCCAAATTAGGGTTTAAGGTGTAATGAGTAGTAATACCGTGCAATGGGTTTAGGCAGCGGTGTGACAATGTATTGCGAGTGAGTCCGGACACATGTAAGCGGATTGAGCACCCCCTATCGGAAAATATTGAATAGTACATTATTGTGACATATACATTGACAACCAAGTGTGATAGTTATACAATAAAAAAATAAGCATAAAACAGCTTAAATAACAGTATAATAATCGCCTCAAACAATAACAGAGTTGGGGATATTGTCCTAATATAAGAAAATTGTCATATAGAGCTGAGATGATACATATTAGGATAGATGGCAAAATGAGGCCCGGGAGTTAGGGAATTAGGTGGAGGCCCACATTCGACTCTAAAAGGTTTAGAGGTCAAGTTCACATACCCCTGATTCAAAGCCTTCAAGATAGGGCTTGAAGTTGAATGCCTCTTTGAGGCCAGGGGGAGATGTTGCATTAAGGTGAAATATCCATCTAAGCTCGCTTTGTAGCAGAGCTTTGTTGTAGTCACCACCTCGATTGGGTGGGGGAATGTGGTCAAGTGCTTTAAATACAATTTGGGGGGTTGAGTCTTAGTGGACAATTGCACAGTGTCGCCCTAAAGGAAGATCGGGGTCTTTTTGGTTAATACTGAGAGTATGACGATAAATACGTTTCCAAAAGGGTAATTTGGTCTTTCCAACATAAAAACAACCGCATTCGCATTCGAGTAGATATACAATGCCGATCGAGCGGCAATTTACAAAATGTTGGGGAAAGAATTGTTGTCCATTGGGTAAAATATTAGATCTATTAGATTTGGATAGATATCTGCAGTATTTACAATTCCCACAGGGGAAAGTACCTTTTGACTGTTTATACAGTTTATAGGCTGGAGTATATTCACTTCTGATTAGCTTATCACGGAGAGAGGGGGCTCGTCTGTAGGTGAGTAGTGGATGTATGGGAACAAAGGGGGACAAAGAATGGTCTGTGGTCAAGATATGCCACTGTTTCGTCAAAATCTGAGTAATTGAGGAGTGTTGTTCACAATAGTTGGTAATAATTCTCAAAGGGGTATTGGTTTCCCTGGGTTTGAGAGGGAAAAGTAAAGAGGTACGTGTTTTTGATTTCGCTTTTTTGTATGCGATTTTTAAAACTGTATGTGAGTATCCTCGTGCTCGAAGCCTGTTACGTAGGACGGAGGCCTCATGTTCGAAAGAGGCCTCGGTCGAACAGTTACGGCGGGCACGGAGGTATTGGGCATATGGGATGGAATTAAGAAGGGGTTCAGGGTGAAAACTTGAAGCAGCTAGAATGGTGTTTCCTGCAGTGGGTTTGCGATATAAATTACTTTGGATGTGTCCCTCCTGATCTTTTGTAAGAGTGAGGTCTAGAAAGCAAATGGATGTGGGGCTAAATGTCATAGTAAATTTGAGGTTCAGTTGGTTAGAAGTATTGAGGTAAGTCAAAAAGTCTTGTAGTGTTTGACTAGGTCCCTGCCAAACAATAAAGATATCGTCGATGTATCGACGGAAGGTCAAAACATGTTTGGTATAAACGGTGGCAGAAGAATCTGCAAAAAGTAGGCGTTCCCACTCCCCCAAGTACAGATTGGCGTAAGCCGGTGTGCAACAAGTGCCCATGGCTACGCCCTGTACTTGGAGGTAGCCTGTGGGGCTCCATTTCAGGGCCAAATTCAGGCAAAGATTCAGCCCTGATACGTCCCTGAAACGGAGATCGGGGATGTACAGCATTCCTGTGTGATTCGCAGCTGGTTCCAGTGTGAACTGAGCCTTATTCAGGCATCATCTGTGACTATATAGAGCCTTTCTCAACCAGGGTTCCATGGAAGGTTTCTCCAGAGGTTGCTGGATTTTCCCTGAGAAGTGAGCAATTTCTGCCTTTCAGATAAGTAACCACAAACACTGATTATCTTTTTAGCTATTGGTAAAAAATTTCAACTGACCAAAAACAAATATACCATGAATTGTAGGCAAAAGTTATTACCCAAGACTGGAAAAATATTTCAAAAATTCCTCCAGATTAAAAAAAGAGAGTTTGAGAAAGGCTGCAATTTCTCAAACTTTTTTTTAATCTGGAGGAACTTTTGAAATATTTTTCCCAAAATTTTGATGAAAAAAACGTTTTTCTTTCGTTTTCTGTTGTAAAATTTTGTAAATAAGTAAGTTTTCTTCTTCACTGATGAGGCTGCACTGCCAGGCACTGATGAGCACTGATGGACACTGATAGGCGGCACTGATATGCGGCACTAATGGGCACTAAAAGGCAGCACTGATGGGTACTTATGGGTGGTACTGATTGGCATTCCTGATTAGGAAGCACTGACAGGTATTGCTGGTGGGCACTGATTGGCATCATGTGTGGGCACACATTGCCACCCATGGCCACCAGGGATGCATTAGTGGTGGCCATCCCAGGTGGTCCTGGGTGGGCATCCGAGGAGGGGCTGTGCTCATAATCAATCAGCACAGACCCCCCCCCCCCCCGTCAGGAGAGCAGCCGATCGGCTCTGCTCACGTCAGGCATCCAGATAGCATTCCTGTGGGCCCACCAAACACACAGGAAGAAGAGGAGGAGGAGAATTGTGTCAGCATGGATGTAGAGGATAACATTCAGCAGCAGTCTTCAAGGGATGGTTTTCAGTCCCCAGAAACCCAAGGAGTTGTACGTGGCTGGGAGGAGGTAGTTACAGATCATGTGATCCTTAGTGACCCAGAGTACACAGAATCGAATGCCTCTGCAAACTTATGCTGCATTGCTTCCCTTATTCTGCAAAGTCTGCGAAAGGACCCTAGGATTTGTGGTATCAAGGAGAGGGATCATTACTGGCTGGCAACCCTTCTTGATCCACGTTACAAGGCTAAGGTTGCAGAACTCATGCTGCCTTCTGTCACGTATCAGGTGTGACCAGATCTGTGTGGACTGCAACAGAGAAACCCAAACGTATGTAGGTGAAAAAGTAAGTAATTTATTAAGATAAGTGAACAATATATACAGTAAATGCAACCACCTCCCAATATCACACAGTGCACGTCAAACCAATACCAAACAAGACCCACAAATAATTATCAAACAAGTATATACAGCAAAAGGGAATACCAGAATCGTAGTCTTTAGCTAGGCCGGGATCATAAACGGGAGATCAGCAGACAGGGACAAGGAGTAAGACAGACAGACTTAGAGAAGGTGGAAGGGATCAGGCTGAAAGGCAGGGATACAGGATAGACAGGAACAGGTACAAGTACAGGTTCAAGTTCAGGGTACAGGGATCGGGTTCAGGATCAGGTTCAGAGCTTTCAGGTCAAGGCACAAGGACGACACCAAGGCAAGGTGTCTGTGAGCTTGCCGGGTATTTATACCATTTCCTGCAATCAGGCTCAGGTGATGCCTGACTGAAGGAGGTGATATTGGCTCCATACTGCCAGGAACCACCCTCTGTTGGACGCCAGTACTGCGGCCCAAAGATCGCATAACACCAGCAGGGGAAAGCTCCCCTGACAGTTCCAAACTGCCAGGAGACACCTGCTGGTGGACATTAGTACTGTGCACCAGATGTCAGATAGTGTCATCAGCGGGTGGAACCTTTCCTGACAGTACCCCCTCAAAGGAGCGACCTCCGGACGCTCCAACTTGCCGCTGCTGGGGAAAGTCCATGGCGTCAAGCTGGGCAGCGGGCAAAATCACATCAAGCTGGGCATGAGGAAGGTCCATAGCTTTAAACCGGGCAACAGGCACAGGCTGGGCAGCGACACATCAATCTGGGCAGCGAGCAGTGGTACATCAAGCCGGGCAGTGGGCACATTGAGCTGGACAGCATGCACAGACACATCAAGCTGGGCAATAGGCACGTCAAACTGGGTAGCAAGTACAGGAACCTCAAGCTGAATAGCAGGCACATCGAGCTGGGCGGCAGGCACGTCAGGCTGGGCGGCAGACGGGGACACGTCAGGCTGGGCGGCAGACGGGGACACGTCAGGCTGGGCGGCAGACGGCGACACGTCAGGCTGGGCGGCAGACGGCGACACGTCAGGCTGGGCGGCAGACGGCGACACGTCAGGCTGGGCGGCAGACGGCGACACGTCAGGCTGGGCGGCAGACGGCGACACGTCAGGCTGGGCGGCAGGCTCCACAACCTCAGACCGGGAAACCGGCACCGGATTTCAGACTGGGAAACGGCCACCGGAACTGCAGGCTGGAACACTGGCCCTTCCGGCTGGAACACTGGCACTGGGATTTCCAGCTGGGATAGATTGGCTGGTATGGAGGCAGGTTGGGTTACTGGCAGGATCAAAATTTTTTTTTGGTTTAGCTACTGAAGTCCTGTAGGTAACTGCAGGACTGTAGGTAAGGGATGAAGCAGACTGGAAAGGAGGGTTGACATATGGCAGGGAAGAGGAAACAGTAGCTGGGGGAAGTTCTTGTGGGATTGTAGGCACCCAAGAAGAGGCAGGTGGGTTAAAGGCAGGATAGTTGCAGGGAGCAGAAACTGGATATTGGTATTTGGTTGGAAGCAGCGTGTACTGGGCTGCGGCTGAGGTTGCCATGGGTGATGGGGGGGGGAAAAAGACATTTGGGTAGGCAGGTGTCTGATGGCAGAGGTGGTTTGTTGTGGGTTGGCTAGGGCTGATTGCATCATATCAGACCATGCTGAGAGTATTGGTTGCACAAACTGCAGATTTAATTCTCCCTGTCTAACATAGGACTGAACAGACACAACGCACTCTGTTATCACCTGTTGGGCACCGGCTGAGTAGTGCTCACAAAAGTATGTGGGATCGTCTTCCAGAAGCCACACCAGAGATACAACCTGATTAATACTAGAAGGGGGAGAGAAATCATTATGGCCCTTTCGAATACAGGGCAGGGTCAGCTCTGTACAAATTTGGATTAGAGGCTGCACCTCCCTAAACAGTATACAACCCTGATCGACCAGGGAGTGAGCCAAACAAATAATTTCTAGCAGCTGGTCACTAGTCTATTCTTTCAATGCCTGGCGGGAATAATCACTACTCTCTGATGCCAGCAGAGCAAAATAAACAACCTCATCTGCATTCATGTTTTAGCAAAACAAACTGAACCAAAATGGTTCCCCTGTGCAGACACTGGTCAGGGATGGCCTTGATGTACTGTCACGTATCAGGTGTGACCAGAGCTCTGTGGACTGCAACAGAGTAACCCAAATGTATGTAGGGGAAAAAGTAAGTAATTTTATTAAGATAAGTGAACAATATATAAATGCAACCACCTTCAATATCGCACAGTGCACCAACACCAAACAAGACCCAAAAATAATAATCAGACAAGTATATACAGCGAAAGGGAATTCCAGAATCGTAGTCTTTAGCCAGACCGGGGTCATAAATGGGAGATCAGCAGATTGGGGGGCAAGGTGTAAGACAGACAGGGAGAAGATAGAACAGGTACAAGTTCAGGTTCAGGGTACAGGGATCAGGTTCAGAGCTTTCAGGTCAGGGCACAAGGACGACACCAAGGCAAGGTGTGTGTGTGAGCTTGCCGGGTATTTATACCATTTCCTGCAATCGGGCTCAGGTAATGCCTGACTGCAGGAGGTGATATCGGCTCCATACTGCCAGGAACCACCCGCTGGTGGACACCAGTACTGCGGCCCAAAGATCACATAACAGTTCCAAATTGCCAGGAGACACCTGCTGGTGGACATTAGAACTGCGCGCCAGATGTCAGATAGTGTCATCAGCAGGTGGAACCTTTCCTGATACCTTCACAGAGGGATTAGAGGATGAAACATCTTCAGGAGGCCTTGAAGGAAGGTTTGTGCAATGCATTTCCAGACCCTGGGAGGTTACAATTTCCTGGTGCTGGACAACGTGTTGCTAAGGCTTCATTTAGTCAGAGGAAGAGCGGTGGAGAAGGTGGCCTGCTGACCGATGCCTTTAAACAATTTTTCAGTCCTCAGCGCCAAGGTCTGATCAGTTCAAGCAACCATTGCCAGCATCTGTATTACATGGTGCAGGAATATCTAGGGGCAAGAGCAGACTTGGTGACTTTTCTAGCAAAGCATCCACTGGGTTACTGGGTCTTGAGGATGGACCACTGGCCAGAACTTGCTCAATATGCAATTGAGCTACTGGCCTGTCCTGCATCCAGCGTTCTTTCTGAACGCACATTCAGTGCTGCTGGAGGGTTTGTAATGGATCATAGAGTGCATCTGTCCACAGACTCCATTGATAGGCTCACATTCATAAAAAAATAATCAGTCTTGGATCAGCAGCTATCAAGAACCTGATGCTGATGTAACTGATTGAATTTTCTATGGATGTGGGATCCCTTGAAGACTGCTTATGCTGACTATACTATTCCTCCTCAATCTTGATACTAGCTTCCAACAATATTTTTGGTTTAGGGCACCACTACCCAAGGCCCAATTGTTCTGCCCCTGTTTAACAATTACAATTCTTGATATAATATTTCACAGCAGGGCCCATTCCTGTGCCCACCAAGAGTAACTGTGAGGGCTTACAGTGTTGTGGCACCACCACCACCAAAGGCCCAATTTTTCTGCCCCTGTTTAACAGGGGCATGTAATTACAATTCTTGATATAATATTTCACAGCAGGGCTCGTTACTGCGCCCAACAAGAGTAACGGTGAGGGCTTAGGTGTTGGTGGTACCAGAACACTGTAAGGCCCAATTTTCTGCAGAGTATATAGGGCAGGCCGTATAGTGTATATATACTGCTGTTCAGAGTGTATAGTGCCTGGGAGGTGCGGGGTTCCCCTTTAATATCCATATGTAATGCTTTGCGTCTATCTATTAAGTTCTTGTGGTAAAACCAAGGAAGCTTAGACTTCTGAAGTGTATCAATGCTTTACTAAACAGGGAAAAATATGCACATACAAACTGTAGGATGAATGAACAATACAACACAACTTATAGCTTACAAAATATATGCCTACACATATAAGCATGTACAATTTGTACACATTAATTAAACTAAACAATTACTCAACTTAGGGGTCAAGATTTCCTCCATGGTCCTTTTGCTCAGTCCAACTTGCAAAGTTCTCCAGCTTCCGGCAGCCATGTCTCCTCTTTGTCCTTCTAAACACCTCTCCCCCCCCCCCCCCCCGTCCCAAACACATTTTTCTAAACACTCCCCAAGCCATCACCCATTTCCTGCATACACCACCTTAACATCCTGCCTCAGTTATTTACATATCAATGGAGGGGGAAGGGCCTCTGTAAACATATGCTGTTACTAAATCTAACTCTCTATTATTGCAATAAAGTCACTATACAAATGGGGGCCTATTAATGGACTGGGGGGGGAACCCATGCAGTTTTTTTTTTTCTTTCAATGATTTTCATCTATATTGCCGGTGTACTATCATTTTCTGTCCCCCATCACAAAGTGTCCGCTGTGTACTGCGCATGCGCAGTACACAGGACACCCAGATCCTGAAAATTGACGAAGATGAACGGCGCCTGCGCCGTGAGTCCACTTTCAAGCCCCACCATCTAAGTGGATATAGGGTTAGAATATAAAAGAGCCGAGGGCAGCGAGGCCATGCCCGAAGCATGGCGAGCGGCCCTCTAAGTTTGTGTAGCCCTATGTCCACTTGGATGGTGGGGCTTACACCTCGACTCGCGGCACAGGAGCCATTCATCTTCGGAGATTTTCCGAAAATCCTTATGCTCCGTACTGCGCATGCGCAGTACACATCGGACACTTGGTGATAGCCGGACTGTTCGTGACAGAACATCGGATCCGACAATACATTACAGCCGCGAGTAGTTTTAAATTACATTTTTTCCTTTTTAGAAATGTAATTTTGCTGTGATATTGTTCTAAACACTGGAAAAATGCGCTTCTTTACAAGCATACTAAGGACACCCCCCAAGTATGATATTTGCATTGATACATGTCCCCTGGGCAGGAATCTTTATGGTAATAACTTGCATATAAGCCTTTAAAATTAGCACTTTTTGATTTCTTCATGTTCGTGTCCCATAGACTTTAATGGTGTTAAAACAAATTTTTTGCCTGATCGCATGTTCTGCTGCGAAACGGGGGGGGGGGGGGTGTTCGGCTCCTCCCTAATAGCCACCCTCAATTTTGCACTCTCAGCACAGAACAAAGAGTCTAAGAGTCTCGGGTTTAAATGTATCAATTATGTGACTGGCAGGATAAGATTATCTGGTGAGAATGTTTAAACTCCATACACAGTCAGAGTGTGCGTGAGTCTGTTGCTTTGTGTTCTTTGCATTAAAAGCACTTTAAGTCTTCTAAAGATGTGAGCAATAATAACCATTTCTATAATCAGAATATAGATAGGAATGACCTATCAGCTTTAGACTCTTTTGTTTATTATCATGTTGTAATTTATTGTTATTAAAATTACTTTGCCTTTTAAACTTGCAAATGCTGTAATTTTCTGTAAAATGTAATGCAATATGGCTGCCTGTTGGAGGCCACGGAAATATAACTTCCTACTTGTGTGATCGACTCACTGATTTTCCAGGAAGTCTGCACAAAGTTACAAGCCAAGCTTTTTATCACTGGCATTAAAAGCAAGAGTTTGAGGGGCATTAAAAATGCCCCTCAGACGCCTGTGCAAATGATACAATGGATAGCACACAGTGCTGTTCTCATTATCAAAACATGAAGCATTAGCATCTTGTCGCTTTGCTTCAAAATTGAAGCCTCATGTCGAGTTGGGAAGCATTTGAAGCCTTTCGATGCCTTCCGTTAAAGCCTATGGTAAACGCACCGCAACTGCACTGGCATATGGTTGTGGCACGTACCAGGCCACATGCCCTCAACATGTTGGAGGGGTGCTTTGGGGGAGGGGGGCTCTTCCCCACAACCCTGGGCTGTGGTTGTGGGAGTCTGCGGGCAGGGGGCTTATCAAAATCTGGAAGTCCCCTTTAAGAAGGGAGCCCCCAGATCCTGGCCCCCTGCATGTGAATGAGTATGTGGTACAATTGCACAAGGTGCTCTGGGGTGGGGGAGGTAGAGCTGTCCCAAAGCACCCCCCCCCCCCCCATGTTGAGGGCATGTGGCCTGGTAGGTTCCTTTTGGGGGTGTGTTCGTTTGTCCCCTTCCTTTCCTGACCTGCTGGGTTGCATGCTTGGATAAGTGTCTAGTATGGATTTTGGGGGGACCCCACTCTATTATCTTTATTTATAAACTTTATTTTGGCATGTGGTTCCCCTCAAATTCCCTTTGGGTCTGGTATGGATTGGGGGGAGGGACGCATTTTTTTGTGTGTGTGTGTGATACATACATACACACATACATACACACACACACACATGCATATATATATATATATATAAGTATGGTGGCCTGAATTTATGGGAGGAGTTTGGGGGGCTATATAAGCAGACCACTCACTTATAGTCCTTGTCGGTTCCAGTGCGCCGTACTACGTCACCAGGCTGACTCTGCCAGCTCACCTCGTGTTCGTGAGTCTGTGTATTCGAATTCCAGTGTGTTGCTGTTCCTCGTTCATGGTTTTCCTTAATCGTTTCTTGCTCACTGTTGCAGGGAGGATTTGCGCATACCTTTCTTGTGTCAACTATCGTTGTTTTGATTCGTCATGTTCCCCATTCGTAATTACCGTGACCGTAGGTTCGCAGGTTCCCTCTGCCTTGTTGTTTTCCCACCCAAATTCAGACTTACGAAATGTTTTGTATGGACCCCCCCCCCCCCCCCCCCCGAGGGTTCAGAGCACGGCAGCGCTCAGCTTTCTACTACTACCATCGGTCATTCGCTAATGAAGCGGCATCCAATCGCTCTCTCCGTTCCAAGTCGGCTCCATCGGGGCATTGTGGACACTGAATGTTTCTGCGGCCACTTTGCGGGCTTACGTTCCCCGCTCTTCTCCATCTGCCAACCCTCCACACATATGGCAAATTGGTGTTCCAACGTGGATCCCAGACATCTCCTGACCATCCCCTCCACCTCCTGCACTGCCCAGGGCATGCCTGCCACTAGTCAGCATTCGCAGGTGGACAAATCGGGGCAGCCTGCCCAGTCCCTGGGGAAAACGCAGGGTTGCGGCAACTATGCTCCCCACACATACAGCCAATACCATCTGCTTCACATCCTCAACCTAGCTATAAAGCACATCCTCAGCATAGACACGGGCACACAGCTACCCAAGGCAGAAATTTTGCACACCTTCAATCTGTTACCCATCGAGCTGTCCTCGTGGCAATGATCTGGCATTAAATGGAAAGGTTCATACTACTATGCCACTAACCTGCTCTTCAGCTCTAAAAGCTGTCCATGACTCTGATACGTTCACTCAGTTCCTCGTCTGGATCCTAACTGACCAAGCACAGTGCCAGAAAGTCATCCACTACCTCGATGACTTCCTGTTGATCAAACAGCTCAGCAAGCCCCCTCTCAGACTTAGACACATTGAGGGTAGTGTTAGCTACCTCCAAAGTGCCCATAGCGGAGCATAAAGTCTAAGGCCCAATGCAGTCCATCACCTTCCTAGGGATCACTTTAGACACTCGCTTCATGCAGGCCGGCCTACCTCCCAAAAAATTTGCCTGGATCAGGTCAGTTATTCGCGCCTTTACGCTTTCACAAGGGTGTACCAAGAGACAGCTACAGTCCCTGTTAGGAATGCTCAATTTTGCCATGAGGATTGTCCCCCAGGGGTGGCCCTTAATTTCCCGCCTCTTGGTTTTCCTCTCTCACATACTAGACCTCGATCAAACCCTCAGGCTGGACCCAGCAGCAATAGCGGATTTGACATTGTGGGATGAGTTCCTCACTAACTGGAATGGCGTATCTATGTTTATTCAATTAGCATCAACTTCATCTCCTCATGTGGTCACCGACGCCACAGCTTCCACAAGCTTCACTGCAACTGGTTTGCAGGTCCGTGGCCATCGGAGATCCTCCTGATCCCCGGGTTTAGCCATTCGTCTTCCCTGTTCAACTCTATCCGATTTGTTGCAGCAGCTGAGGTCTGGGGCCATACCTGGGCAGGGCAAACGGTGGTCTTTGCCACAGACAATCAGGCTACAGCTGAGATCATAAACAAAGGCAGATACAAATCGCTATCCATCATGTCCTTCCTGCACAGGGTAGTGCAGTTGTCCCAGCAGCATCCCTTCAATGTGTACTGCACTTACATTGAGTACACCCCTTACATTTTTGTAAATATTTTATTATATCTATTCATGTGACAACACTGAAGAAATTACACTTTGCTACAATGTAAAGAAGTGAGTGTACAGCAGTATAACAGTGTAAATTTGCTGTCCCCTCAAAATAACTGTCACGTACCTCACAGTGGAGTCCGAGATGCTGGGGGTGGCCTCGTGCACGGTTCCGGTCCCAACACCCCTGGTAGTGGAGACAGGGAGTGCTGGGGCAACGAAAGGGTGCAGGTGCCTGCAGGCTGAAGACTGGAGCTTGGGATACCGGTCCCTCTGGGAGGAAGGTGTGGAGGCTGATCACTAGAACTTATCCAGCAGAAGCCGGGCAGGTAGGTATGGAAACTGCAACGCCAGGACAGGCAGGAGTCGGCAACTGGCTGGCAACGAGGTGCAGAAGACAAGTTCGTGGTCAAGGACAAGCAGAGGTTGGCAACGGGCTGGCGATGAGGTGCAGAATGGGGAAGCAGAGCCATGGTAGAGAGTCCAAGCCGATGTCAGTATAACAGGAGGTTGGTAACAGGCAGGGATGATCCAGGAGAATAGGCAAGGGAAGCCGGGTTTGTCAGGAGCAAGGTAACAGGTAGCAAGTAGTCAGACACTCAGGGAACACGCTAAAGACGATCCAGCACTGGCATCATGCAAAGACCTTGTTTATATAGGGCGCTGTGCGCCAGGATTGGTGGAAGTGAACGTACGTGCGTGAGTGCGCACACACGTTCGTATTGGCACGTGAGTGAGCGCACACGTTCGCATTGGAGTGCAAGGGCGCACACACGTGCGTACTGGTGCGCGGGTACTCACGCGCGTTCCGGGACTTGTTCGGTTCCATTGGGGACACCGCGCATGGCTGTTGGCATCGGCGGAATGGGGGTTAGTCACTGCTGCACGAAGACGGGCATTGGTACTGTAAGTTCTCTGACAATAACTCAACACATAGCCATTAATGTCTAAACTGCTAGCAACAAACGTGAGTACACCCCTATATGAAATTGTGCAAATTGGGCCCAATTAGCCATTTTCCCTCCCCGGTGTCATGTGACTCACTAGTGTTAGTCTCAGGTGTGAATGGGGAGCCGGTGTGTTAATATTTGGTGTTTATCGTTTTCACACTCTTACTGGTCACTGGAAGTTCAACGTGGCACCTCATGGCAAAGAACTCTGAGGATTTGAAGAAAAAAATTGTTGCTCTACATTAAGATGGCATAGGCCAGGAATATGCAAGTAGTGGACCTCTGGCTGTTGCAGAACTACAAGTCCCATGAGGCATAGCAAGACTCACACAAGCATGACACCCAGGGGCAGAGGCATGATGGGACTTGTAGTTTTGCAACAGCTGGAGGTCTGCTAATTGCATATCCCTGGCCTAGGCTATAAAGAGATTGCCAAGACCCTGAAACTGAGCTGCAGCACAGTGGCCAAGACCATACAGTGGTTTAACTGGACGGGTTCCACTCGGAACAGGCGTCGCCATGGTCGACCAAAGCAGTTGAGTGCACGTGTTATATCTGGAGTTGTGGGAAAAAGACTAATGAGTGCTGCCAGAATTGCTGTAGAGGTTGAAGGGGTGGGGGCTCAGCCTGTCGGTGCTCAGACCATACGCTGCACACTGCATCAAATTGATCTGCATGGCTGTCATCCCAGAAGGAAACCTCTTTTAAAGATGATGCACAAGAAAGCCCTCAAACTGTTTGCTGAAGACAAGCAGGACACGGATTACTGGAACCATGTCCTGTGGTCTGATAAGACCCAGAAACGTATTCGGTTCAAATGGTGTAAAGCGTGTGTGGCGGCAACCAAGTGAGGAGTACAAAGACAAGTGTGTCTTGCTTACAGTCAAGCATGGTGGTGGGAGTATCATGGTCTGGGGTTGCATGAGTGCTGCTAGAACTGGGGAGCTACAGTTCATTGAGGGAACCATGAATGCCAACATGTACTGTGACATACTGAATCAGAGCATGATCCCCTCCCTTCAGAGACTGGGCCGCAGGGCAGTATTCCAACATAACGACCCCTAACGCACCTCCAAGACGACCACTGCCTTGCTAAGTAGCTGAGGGTAAAGGTGATGGACTGCCCAAGCATGTTTCCAGACCTAAACCCTATTGAGCATCTGTGGGGCATCCAAAAACAGAAGGTGGAGAGCAAGGTCTCGAACATCCACCAGCTTTGTGATGTCATCATGGAGGAGTGAAAGAGGACTCCAGTGGTAACCTGTGAAGATCTGGTGAACTCCATACCCAAGAGGGTTAAGGCAGTGCTCGAAAATAATGGTGGCCACAGAAAATATTGACACTTTGGCCCCAATTTGGACATTTTGACTTAGGGGTGTACTTACTTTTGTTGCCAGCAGTTTAGACATTGATGGCTGTGTGTTGAGTTATTTTGAGGGCACAGCAAATTTACACTTGCTATACAAGCTGTACACTCACTACATTGTAGCAAAGAGTAATTTCTTCAGTGTTGTCACATGAAAAGATATACAAAAATGTGAGGGGTGTACTCTTTTGTGAGATACTGTGTGTGTGTGTGTGTGTGTGTGTGTGTGTATGTGTGTGTGTGTGTGTGTGTGTGTGTGTGTGTGTGTGTGTATGTATGTATGTATGTATATATGTGTGTATATATATATATATATATATATATATATATATATATATATATATATATATATATATATATATATATATATATATATATATATATATATATATATATATATATATATATATATATATATATAATTTATTTATTTATTTTATTGCCAATACTAGTTTTTACATTCAGCTGTCAGCAGAGAAGCTGTTTTAACAAGTCAACCTCCTCGCAAACAAGCATAGGCCATTTGGGAAGGGGGCGTTTTTTAATGCTCATTAAACACTTATGAACGGATCTTTTTTTCAAAACTCTTTATTCCAAATTTTTCTTTACATAATAATTTTTTTTAACAGATCGTTTTTATTAAAGTTTTTTTGGACAAAACACAACACAAACAATACAAACAACAACAAAAACTGCTTCATACAGTATGCTTTTTGCAGTTAGAGCACAATGTGATTTTCATATAGTCGGCACAGGGAGGAAACATAGCAATGTCATTATAGTGTTCAGGATTCTACTGCACTACATTTCCAGCCTATATCATTACCGGGTACAGTTCTTACCTAAGTGGGGGGGGGGGGGGTGTCCCCGTAAGGACGCTATACTCATGGCATTACTGGTCTGCATGCTCCTTCATGAGCTGTAATCAAGCTCTTTACTCTTCACCAGGGGAGGGTAAGAAGGAGGGGGAAGGAGAGGGGGAGGGGGGGTTCGCTTTCCACCTCCGGACCATCCGGGCAAAGAAAGCATTAGGTCTTTTCTTATAGAGGTAAGTCAGTACCCTTAAACATCTTGAGGGTCAAATTTGATACGAACCGTCGCATGGGACCTTCCCCTTCATCAGGGGCCTAGCCACACGCGTTAATCCAGTTCGACCAGATCTTGTCGTACTTCTGCGTGCAGTTTCTGCTTTCGTACGTAATGCGGTATAATGGTAACACATTATTCACTGACTTCTGCCAGGATAACCTAGTCGGGGGTTCCTTCAGTTTCCATTTAAGGAGTATTTCCCTTCTGGCATAGAATAGCAGAAAGGTGAGGCACAGTTTCAGGTAACGATCTCCCTCTACATCCTCTAAGTGACTAAGGAGGATGGTCAAGGGGTTTGGTGAGATCTGCACTCCACTGACTAATCCCAAAGTGTCTACCACCGAGTTCCAGAAAGTTTGTAACCTTGGACAGGACCAAACCATATGGAAGAAGGTCCCTTCCTCCTGGCCACATCTAGTGCAATTAGGGCTCAAAGTAGGATAAATCCCTGCTAACCTTTTTGGTGTATAGTAGGCTCTATGTATGAATTTTAATTGTATGTAGCTGCTATCATGGACGGAATAAAGGATGCCAAACATTCTTCCCATTCCTCCTGTCCAAGGGTCGGGATGTCATTCTGCCACTTAGCCATGGCCCGGTCGCTTTTCACATCGTGGGCCACTGTAAGGTACAAATACAAGGATGAGAGGGGTTTGTCCAGTCTTCCCGAGATTAGTAGTCTCTCAATCGAGTCTGGCTCAAGCGTGGGTCGGGAGGGGAATTGGGCTCTGAGGGCATGTTGGAGCTGGTAATATCTGAATTGGAAGCTTCTCGGTAGATTGTGTGCTAGCTGGAGTTCTCTAAAGGGGGTTATAACCCCTTGAGGCATAACGTGCTTCAGAGTGATAATTCCTCTTGTAGCCCAACCTGCTGGATCTGGGACTGTAGCCAGGTGAGGTAACGATGGGTTAGCCCAAAGCGGGGTGTGGGGTGAGATAGTCTGGTTTTAGCAGGGCAGCCCTAGACGCCCTCCAAACCTGGAGAGTGGTTTTCATTGGGCCCGTCACTGCGGGATTAGCCCTAGCCCCTCTGTATGGGAGGTTGGACAGCGCTGCATAGGAGCCCAGGAGTGCTGCTTCGAGGTTAACTGATGGATTTTGGCGTGGTTGCGAGAACCACCACCGCACCGTGACTAGAACTGCCGCCCAATAATATATCAGAAAGTTGGGGAATGCCAGACCACCACCGGACAGTGGGAGGTAGAGGGTAGTCTTTGCCACCCTTGGAGGTTTTCCCGCCCAGACAAATGAGATTAAGAGACTGTCAAGTTTGCGAAAAAAGGATTTAGGAATAGGGACTGGGGTTTGTCTAAAGTAATAAAGGAACTTTGGCAGGTATATCATTTTTATCAAGTTCCCCCGACCCACCGGGGACAGAGGGAGGTTCTTCCAGGCATGGCATTTCTGCTCGAGCTGGGTGAGTAATGGGTATACGTTCCTATCTAGGTAGCCTGACAATTCCCCCCCCCACACTTTCACCCCCAGGTAAGTAAACTCCTCCACCCAGTGCAAGGGCGTGTCCGTGTCTACCAGAGGGAGTGGCTGATTCAGGGGAAACGGAACGGATTTGCTCCAATTAATTCGGATGCCCGAGAATCTACCGAATTTGTTAAAGGCGGTCAGAGCTGCCTGCAAAGACCCCTCTGAATCCGCCAGGTAGAGAAGCGAGTCATCAGCGTAGAGGGAAATCTTTTCCTCAACTACCCCCACCCTCACACCTCGGATTGCCTTAGCCCTAAATAGCGTAGCCAGGGGTTCCAATGCCAGGGCAAAAAGAGCCGGGGAGAGCGGGCATCCCTGCCTTGTACCCCTCCCCAGCGCAAATGCCTCTGACAGGGTTCCATTAGTGCGAATACGGGCCCTAGGTTGGGCATATAGCATCCGTAGCCATGTAAGGAATCTGGGCCCAAACCCGAATCTAGCAAGAACTGTCCATAGGTAGCCCCACTCGACCGAGTCGAAGGCCTTCTCTGCGTCGAGTGAGGCCACCACCCCGGGCTCCCCAGACGAGGCCATCGCAATGTGCGTGTGCAACCTCCTGATGTTAATGTCCGTCCCCCTGCCTGGCATAAACCCTGTCTGGTCAGGGTGGATCAATGCTGTTATAACTACGTTCAGTCTGTTAGCCAGAATTTTTGAGAGGATCTTTGTATCCACATTGAGGAGGGATATGGGGCGGTACGAGGAGCAGACGTTTGGATCCTTCCCCGGCTTGTGAATTACTACAATTATCGCCTCATTCATGGAGTCCGGGAGTGTCCCCTCCTCCATGCATGTGGCCAGCAAGGCGTGAAATCTAGGGGCTAGCTGCTCTGAGTATTCCTTATAGAATTCCACCGGGAAACCGTCCGGTCCCGGCGTTTTACCTGTCTGCATCATTTTGAGGGCCTTCTGAATTTCCTCTATTGTTATAGGGGCATCCAACAGTCTAGAATATGTGGGAGTGAGGGATGGAATGGGGATCTCCTCCAAGTAGCTAGCCAACTCCGTCGAATCATAATCAACTTGGGATCTATACAGTCTTTGGTAGTAGGAGGCGAACTCGCGGTTAATCTCTTCTGGGGTATTAAAAATCAAACCGTCAGGAGACTGAATCTGTCCTATAGTCATGCCCACCGTCTGTTCCCTGGATAGCCAAGCCAGGAGGTGGCCAGTTTTTTCACCTTGCTCAAATATTCTCTGGGTCTGGTGAAGGAGTCTTTTCTGCGTTAAGGCCATCCTGAGGAGGAGAATCTCCCTCAATAGGGACTGCAGATGTTTGTAAATCTGTGGGTCCTGCGACCTAACATACAGTGCCTCTTGCCTACTACTCTCAGCCTCCAAATCCGTCAGTTCCTTCCTACGTTCCCTTCTGACTTCCGCTATTATATTCTGGAAGCGTCCCCTGGAGAGTTAGTTGCCCAGTATGTCTCCAAGTCCGCCCGATACCTAGGTCCCACACCCTCGTCAGTAACCCAAAACCTGGACAACCGCCAGAGTTTGTCCGAGGGGGCAATGGAGAGATCTAGCTCTACCATGAGCGGGGCATCATCCGACACCCCTCTAGGGAGGATCGAGATATTCCGCACCCTCGGGAGAACAGATTCACCCGCATTGATTAAGTCGATGCGGGAGAAAGTTCTATGGGAGGCCGAGTGACAGGTATACGCTCTGGCTTGTGGATTCCTCCATCTCCAAACATCGGTCAAGTTGTATGTATCTGCCCAGTCCGACAAACCCTGACGGGTAGTGCCGGTGGCCAGAAGCCTATCCAGTCCCGCATCTGGTACTAAGTTAAAGTCCCCCATAATCAAAACGTTCTCGTGGAGAACTCTGCTATCTTTGCCGTTACCTGGTTTAGGACTTGTAGGGAGGCCGGATGTGGAAGATAGAGTCCTACGAGTATCCAAGGTACGTTGTGTATTAGTGCATGAATCGCTACATACCTGCCCCCCGGGTCCAGAGCTAGGTCAAGGAGCCTGAAGGGGAGTGACTTTAAAACCAAGACACTAACCCCTCTGGAGAAAGTTGAGTAGGTGGAATGGTAGTGATAACCAACCCACGGTTTTTTGAGACTAAAGGTTTTTTTCCCCACTAGGTGGGTCTCCTGGAACACGCAGATATGAGGGTGGTAAGATTTAACAAACTGGAAAACCAGCGAGCGTTTAATAGGGGAGTTCAACCCCCTCGTGTTCCAGGAGAGGACCTTAAGGGAAGACATTAATGGCATCGATTAATGTCAAAGGATAATCAATATGAGTCAGTCCTCCACTAACCGAACCTCTGGACCTATAAGGGCACCCTAAGGATATAGCTTTATAGAAAATAGAATACAAGGTAATCCATAGCCACATTGTCATGTACATGTTTTGTAGAAGCATGAACTGGGGGCCTGCAACAGTAGCCCAACATAACCATAAACCCCCACCCCCCACCCTGCCCATCCGCCAAGTCGGTCGGAGGGCCTCCCTCCCCAAAAGAAAGCTGGGCTCAAGGCCTAGCATGAGGGCAATGTAGAAGAGGCTCTTTACCTCACGTTGCAATCCTTGTAGAAGGACAACAAAACAAAGAAAATGCAGTCCTTCTAGAGGCCGACACAGGATTCTGAGTGTAGATCTCCCGGATCCCCGGGGGCACAGTCCTTGTAAATTAAGGATACAAATAAACAACAGGGTAGGAAGAAAACAAAATCAGCCGAGGAAGGTGAGGAGTACCAAACTCCAGTTCAGGAGGGATTTGGTGTTTATTATGTTTCACCCTAGTCCTCAAGGGTTTTCATATCCGCTGTGACTGCCCAACAAGCTCCTGTGGAGAACATGAAAAGTGCCTTTCCTTTTGCTGGGGGGAACTGGCGAATTGCAATGTCATGTGCCTGATAGAAGATGGGGACAGGAAGGATGAGATGATCTCAACTTGGGAAAGTGAGGAAGGGGTCTGCATAGCCTTCCTATACGTTGTCCGCAGAGGTGATGGTCAGAACGTCATAAGGCCGGGGGGTCAGTATCTTTCAGGGCATAAGTGGCCATACAGTTCGCTCAGCGAGGCATGACCCCAGGTGTCAATTAAGCCGGCCACAGGATCTGCTAGCAAGGCCCAGTCCCGTTCTTATCTCCATTCCTCTGTAGCGTTTTAGGGGGGACACAATGAGGACACACGGGTCCCTGTAGCAGAGCAGTGACCCCGCAGTCATCTATGCATCTCCAAAACCCCTCTTTATGGGTGCATACAGGTGTGTAGGTGGCTTTCCTATCCAACAGGCGTCAGCACATCCTGGGCACAAGCACAGAAGGCAAAACCAAGCAGCAGCATAGGCAGTCACAGCAACATTTTAGAGCAATGGTTAGCATACCTGAGGCAGTTCAGCGTTGGAGTGATTCGGCCCACGCCGCAGCCTCCCTGGGTGATGTGAAGAATTGTACTCTCTCCCCGTCTTGCACCCGCAGTCTGGCCGGAAAAAGCATGCTGTACTTTATCCCCTTTTGTCTCAGAAGGCCTCTGACGTGGTCGAATGACTTTCGTTGGCGTTGAGTTTCCACCGAATAGTCCGGGAAAATCAGGATTTTGGCGTTCTCGGATTTCAATTCTCCCTGCAGACGCGCTGCCCGGAGCACAGTGTCCCGGTCTCGGTAGTGGAGCAATTTAAAAATAAAAGTCCGCGGCGGCGCTCCTTGGGGGCCTCGAGACGCTGGCATGCGGTGGGCCCTTTCAATGGAGAAGTGCTGTGAGAATTGCGCTCGAGGGAGGAGGGTAGGTAGCAAAGCTTCCATAAAGGCGACAGGATCCGCTCCCTCAGCTCCTTCAGGGAGGCCGAGGACCCGCAAGTTGTTTCTTCTATTGCGGTTCTCGGCGTCCTCCGCTCTAGCTTCGAGATGTTTTACCTTGAGGTGGAGGGCCTGGATGTCTGTGTGGTGTCCCGCAGGGTGTCTTCCGCGTCGGAGACCCGCTGCTCCACCTCCGATACCCGGTCCCGAAATGTATCCATGTCCCTCCGGATGAGGGCCGTCTCCGCCTGTACATGGTCGATTTTGGCCGTCAGGGCAGCTTGGCAGGTAGTAATAGCCAGCATTAGTGCATCAAAGGCCGGTGACCCTGCCTGTATCGCTCCGTCCGGAGGGGGGTCCGTCTGGGACTCCATGTGTTGTGCCACGTGCGTAGCAGGCCCCCGGCGCGGCCCGAGTCTTTAGCGGGGTCCCAGTGGTCTTCCTCTGGCCAAATTTCTTCACCCCGGGCATCGCCCAGCACTCCTGCCGGTATTGGAACAAGGGGTGGTAGTTTGTGCGCGATCCTACACGAGGATATGCAGAGGATTAGCAGCCGGAGACGGGAGCTCTGCTTTCAGACGTCTGCTCCCAGCGCCATCTTGGACACGCCCCTTACATAATAATTTACATTGTACATTTTTATATGCTTTTACATTTCTTTATATACCGTATATACTCGAGTATAAGCCGAGTTTTTCAGCACATTTTTTTGTGCTGAAAGTGCCCCCCTCGGCTTATACTCGAGTCAAGCACTTTTCTGCAGCAAAAAAAAAAAATTCCGACCCGACTTTGGGGCCCCGTATCTCGGGGCCACTTGGGTCTAGGAGTCCAACCCAGTGGACCTAGCACTATAACATATCCAAATATGGGATTCCTAGCACTAAGTGGCCCGAGATACGGGGCCCCAAAGTCGGTTCGGAAAATGTCATTCTCTGCTGCAGAAAAGTGCTTGAGATTTTCTGACCCGAATTTGGGGCCCCATATCTCGGGGACACTTGGTGCTAGGAACCCCAAATGTTGTATTCCAACTCAGTGGAATTAGCACTACAACATTATCTAAAGATGGGGTTCCTAGCACTAAGTGACCCTGAGATACAGGGCCCCAAATCGGTCAACTGTGTCCATCTGCATGGGCACAGTGAGGCTGCAAATGGGCATCGTTGACCCTCTTTTCCACTTACAGTAGCTGCGCATTTCTCACCCTAGGCTTATACTCGAGTCAATAAGTTTTCCCAGTTGTTTGTGGTAAAATTAGGTGCCTCGGCTTATATTCGGGTCGGCCTATACTCGAGTATATACGGTATAACAAATTATAATTACATTTTCTCCTCTCATTCATTCCATTCTCTCTCACTCTATGGTCACTTTATACTATGTTTTCAGGTATTCCTATTTCCACTGTAAACCATGTTCTATTCCACTTTGCCCATATATTTTCATATCTTCGCCCGTTTCCCCTTTGTTCATACATTATTTTTTCGTAGGGTAGGACCTGATTTACTGCTCTCACCCATTGGGTTACTGTCGGGGGGATATGGCTGAATCCATTTTTCTATTTGTTTTCTTGCCAGAAATAGTACCTCCCTTAAGAAGGTATTATTGTCTCTATTGTCTCTCTTTTCCCTTAATATCCCCAGCAAACATAATTCCATCGTAGCCCTAAATGGTTTATTCAAGACTTTTCCTATTTTCCTAGCTACTTGTTGCCAATATTTTCCTATTTTACCACAGTACCACATTACGTGAAGGAAGTCTGCTCCACCCTGCCCACATCTAGTACATCTTGGTTCAGTCATCCTCCCCATTTTGTACCGTCTATTTGGAGCCAAATACGTCTGATGTATTATATTCATCTGTATTATCCTGTTGTTCATTGCGGGGGATACATTCAGATGGGAATTGCAGGCTTCATCCCATTCATGATCGCTCATGTCTGGGATAGCCGCCTGCCACTTATCCCTTATTTTCAGTGGTTCACCTTCTATTTTCTTCTGTAGCAGATGTGTATAAATTTTGGCTATCAATCCCTTAGGTCCCTGCGATATCAAGATGCCTATAAGGGGATATTTAGATATTTGTAATTCCTCTCTTCTAAACTGTACCTGTAGCACCTGCCTCAGCTGAAGATATCTGTAGAACTGTTTACTCAGTAAATTATATTGTTTACACAGGTTTTCATAGGTTAATATTATGTTTTTGTCATAGAGCTGGCCAAAAGTTATTATCTTATTCTGCTTCCAAAATTTGCTGTCCTCAAATGTTTCTAGCTGTTCGAATTTTGGGTTGTTCCAAAGCACAGTTTCTGCTGGGATACCAACAAATCCCGTCACTTTCTTAGCCTCCCTCCATACTGTCCTTGCCACTTTCAATAGGGGGATTTTTACTCCCACTCTCCTCAGATCTTTTAATTCTAATCCCGTCATTTGCATTTTACTAAGGAGGTATTCCTCTATCCTTGTTGTTTTTTCCTGCCCTACCCATGATCTTAAATGTTTCAGTTGCCCTGCCAAGTAATATAGATATAAGTCCGGGAGAGCCAGCCCAGCTTCTGTCTTTGGTCTTTGTAATTTATTGAATTTTAGTTTGCATCTTCCATATGCCCAGGTGCAGAGGCGGCTCTCTAATTAGGCAAATTAGGCGGTCGCCTAAGGCCTCGCACTCACAGGGGCCTCGCGGCCTCCTAATTTGCCTGTGCTCAATCACTGATTCTCTCTCTCCCCCCTCTTTATCTCACCCTCTTTTCTGTGTGGCACTCAAGTCGCATCAAAATAGTGCAGGAACCTTTTTTTTCCCTATTATGGGCGTGAGTGGGGCCTCATGTGTAATTTTCGCCTAAGGCCTCACAAAGCCTAGAGCCGCCTCTGCCCAGGTGAACCAAGTCATCTGCGAATTTAATTTTTTAAATATCTGTCTTGGTATTTTTACTGAGGAATGTGCAAATACATATAAACACTTGGGTAATATAATAGATTTTTTCAACTGAATTCTGCCTGCCATTGATATTGGTAGTTTTATCCATATTTCCAATTTTCTCTTAACATGCTCTACTAATGGGAGTATATTAGCTTCCATCTCTCCTTCAGGTTTCAACGTAATATTTACTCCTAAATATTTAAAAACGTCGACTATTTTTAATGGGGTCTGAACTCTCCTTTCATTACCTGATCCTAGAAGCATCAGTGCGGATTTTTGCCAATTTATTTTTAACCCTGAAAACCTCCCGTGTATTTCTATTATTCTCATTGCTTCCGTCAAAGATGCTTGCGCATCTCCCATATATATAATATAATATCATCCGCGTATAAGCCTATATGTTCGTTTTTTTTTCCTACTTTAATCCCTTTATATTTTTGCCTAAATCTATTTGCCAATGCTTCAATTGCAAGGGCAAATAATTGCGGTGACATTGGGCAACCCTGTCTTGTTCCTCTATATAATTTTATTGTAGGAGATAATATACCATTTATTAACAAATTGGAGCATGGTTGTTTATAAATTATTCTTACCCATTTTCTAAATTTTTCTCCAAATCCATTCCTATCCAGGACTGTCTGCAGAAATTCCCATTCTATAGAATCAAATGCCTTGGCTGTGTCCAACGATGCCAAGGCACTTGTATCTGGGATAAACTCTCTCATTTGTATCATAAATTGCGTCCTTCTAATATTGATTGAGGTGGATTTCCCTGGCATAAATCCAGTTTGATCCTCCGCTATTATAGATAGAATTACCTGGTTGAGCCTTTTGGCAAGTACTTTTGCCAGTACTTTGTAATCTATATTTAATAATGATATTGGCCTGTACGACCCACATTAAGTTCTATCTTTGTCTGGTTTTGGTATCAGTATAACTGTAGCATCATACATGGAGGCGGGCATTTCTCCCCTTCGAAACGCCTCTCCATACATTTTGGTCATAACTGGTACCATAATCTCTGTATATCGCTGGTACATTTCCAATGGTATGCCATCTGGCCCTGGAGACTTACCCTTTCCCAAAGAGAAGATAGCTTCTCGTACTTCCTCTTCCTCTATGTCCCTCTCTATCTCCTCTTTTTGTTCCTCTGTTAATTTAAGAAAGTCCAAATCCTTCAGGTAATCCTCTATCTCTTCTCTTGTACAGGTCAGTGTTGATGTATACATGTTAATATAATATTTTTGGAAGGTCTCAAGTATCTCATCTAATGTATTTACCGTCTCCCTTTTCTCATTTTTCACCTCTGATATTGCTAGTGATGGGGTTTGCCGCCTTATCAAGAAGTTCAGCATCTTATTAGCTTGCTGTCCTTGTTCAAAAAAATTTTGTGCATGTTGGATTTTCTTACGTTTGGTGTTGATTATTAGTTGGTTCTTATATTGCCGTGCTAAGGCTGCCCATCTTATTTGATTTATATTTGAGGGGTCCCCTATAAACCTGTTTTCTGCCTGTGCACATAACTGTTCCAATTTCTCTTCTTCCTGTCTGTTAGTACGTTTAATGTATGATATTGTTGATCTTGTTATTCCCCTCAAGTATGAAGTCAAGTATGCCTTAAATGTATCCCAAATTACTCCATCTATTTTCCTATTCCCATGTGCTTCCAGGAACATTCCCATTTGCTCTGGAATTCTATCATTTGATCGTATCTGGGTCAACCATTGAGCCTGTATCCTATAACCCGGTCGTATTCTTTTTGGGCCTATTTTTAGCTCAAAGGTTAATCCAGAGTGGTCAGACACCCCTTTTGTCATATAAGCTACAGATCGAACCATTGGCAGGATCTTTTCGTTCCCCATTACCATATCTATTCTAGACATGCACCCTCTCCCTGGTGCGTGCCACGAAAAAGACCGAGTCCCTGGGTTTCTGATCCTCCATAGGTCAGCCCAGCCTACTTCGTTCATAAATTTCTCCAACACCTTCGGCCCTTCCACTCCTTTTTGCTTACTTCTCCCGAACCTGTCTAGCTTTGGATCTAAACCCATATTAAAATCTCCCATACATACAACATGTGCCTCTGGATATTCTGACATAAATATCACTGCCTCTTTCAACACTCGCATTGTAGCTGGGGGAGGGTTATAAATCCCCATAATTACAACTGGCAATGCATGCACCAAAGCAAAAACAAAAACATATCTTCCATCAGGATCTCTTTTTTCTCTAATACATTCCCATGTTACTCCCCGATGGACCAGGAGAGAAACCCCTCTTGAGTATGTTGTATGACATGAATGGCTTGACCATTGTATCCAAGGTTTTTCTAAATACTTCAGTCTCTTTGGTCATATGTGTTTCTTGGATACAAATAATCTTGGCCTGCACTTTATTAATTTCTGTGAAAACCTGTGTTCGTTTTAATTGTGTTCCCATACCTCTCACATTCCATGACAAAAACGTGTACTGATTACTCATATTTTTTGTATTTTATTTTAGCCATTGTTCCCCCGAAAAGAAAAAAAAATCCTATGTCCCTTTTTTTTCCCTTTCGTGACCATTCTCTTTTCTACCTCTCTCTTCTCATTCATCCATTCCACTCCATTCATCCATACCATTTTTTTTTTTTAGGGCATTACCAACATATTGCATTTTGCCCTTTATATAGGTAATTTATTTCGATCTCAGCCTGTGCATTTTGCCCTTTATATAGGTAATTTATTTCGATCTCAGCCTGTCTGCTCCTACCTTCTCCTGCATTTTTTCTCTTTTTTTCTCTTTTTATGTGTGTAAGAGATCGGAGACAAGAGGGGCGAGGGGGAGCAGCCGAGGAGGGGGGAGGAGGAGGTGTCCTCCCCCTCTCCCTTTCCCTCCCTTTTTTAGAAAGGAAGATGCGGAAAAAAAAAAAATGTATTTCCTTGTGCACTACTCCCTATCTCTATTTTCTCATCTACTCACTCCCCTCCCCCCTTAAATTTGTGTTTATAGTGTTTATATTGTGTGATTTTTTTTTTTTTTATTATTGTGTTTTTTGTTTTTTTGTTTTTTTAAACCTTAATATTTTCCTTCCTTGTTCAACCTCGTATGTTATATTATGTCTCAAAAAAAAAAAGAGAAAAGGAAGCCCTCCATACATGTCTTCCTATTTCACACCTCAGTGCTAAAAAAAAGAGAAAAAAAAAAGGGAAAAAATTATAACTAGTGTTTATCTCAATGTGCCTTTATCTCAGTTTTCCTATTTATACACACCCCATCACCCTCCGTTTACACCCCTCCTCCCCCTCTTCCTCCCTCCCCCTCCCCCATCAAATAAACATTTACCTTACCCCTCTTTTCCCCCCAACACCCAAAAAAAAAAAAAGGAACCCCAACTCAATAAATCATTCAGGCTACTTCCTTTAGCCTAAAAAAAAAAAAAAATATATATATATATATATATATATATATATATATATAAGAAGTAAATATAAAATAGGGAGAAAAGTCCCTCTCATCCCCCCTCCTCCGCCCCCCCCCCCCCCACCCCCAAAGTTCCGATATTCACATGGAAGAACCAGCAGGCCCATCCACTATGCTGACCCCCCCAGCAGCTCTGCACGAGCTGAGGGGCAGAAGTTCAACACCCAGGAGAGGGGCTGCAAAAAAGGGGGGTAATACACCCAGGAGGATATCGGCCGCGGCACTCCCAGCAGCTCTGAACGAGCCGAGGGAGGAGGACAGAAGGATTAGTGATTTGACGGCTGCAGCTGGACCATCGAGCAGCTTGGCACGCAGCACGGCAGGTTGGCGGACGCCACCTGGCAGAGGTAGTCAGGGGTCACGTGGCGGGAGTGGTGCCGGGACCGGCCCAACCACACAGGGCTGGGTGGAGGGGGGGGCGGCGGGTGGGAGGGAAGGCACTGGCCAAGTCAGCGGACAGACGGAGGCATGATACGTCCAGGAGTCCCTCCCCAGAGGGATTGCCGCTTTTGTTCCGACAGGAGGTTGAGAGCAGGTCGGAAGGAGAAATTTCAGAGGAAGAGGAGCTGGAACCCAGTCGTCCACAAGCACCGGTGGTAATTGGAACAGCAACGGAGCGAGGGGTGCCCGGTCGGCCCGGTAAGTCATGTGACAATTTAGCATTTACAGCTGTATTACAGAACTTAATGGGGGTTGTATCTGGTGGGGGGGGGGGCTGCCCCTCCGGCACCGCTGTTGGCAGACACATACCAACCGCGGGCAGGGAGCGGGCCTACAGTGGGGTCCGGCGGTCAGATACAGGAATTGCTAGAGGGCCTACGGGCGTTGGTGGGACGGATTGAAGGAGGACAGTCGTCCGCAGGGGGGTCAGGTGAAGGCACCGTGGGTACAGCACAAGTAGCAGGGCCGGTCGCAGCAGCTACGGCAGTGCCACAGGACACCGTAGCAGGTGAAGTGGCAGAGAAGGTGAGTACAACGGAAAAAGGGGGGACAGAGGCGACTGTCAGAGCGGACATTGTGCGGTTGGCAGACGCTGCAAAATGTGAGGTGTATGTGTGCTTCGAGGGACCCCTAGGCGCTCACCTGAAGCAGGAAACGAGAGAGAAGATATGGAAGGGCGAGTATGTAGAGATTTTCTCCCTATTGCCCTTAGAAAAATTTAATCTGGACAGGGTAAAACCAGATGATACAAAGGAGGACGAGGAGAAGCGGAGATACCGTTGGATTCCCAGGACGTTTGCCAATTGGCTGCAAGCGTTCGCCATTTTGGCAGGTGTAATAGGTGAAAAGAACCCCGAAAACTGTTCGGCGTTATTTTGCTATATGGACGCTATTGGGGAGGCATATAGGGTATACGGGGGCACAGCGTGGCTACGTTACGACAAGCAATTCAGGCAGCGCAGGGCGGTGCGTCCCGCACTGCGGTGGGATCACAAAGACATCAGTCTTTGGATGCGACTTATGGCATCGGCAAAAACGCCAGCACAGCCATTTCATGGGGGGGCCGGAGGTAGCAACTCCTCGGGATCGCCGGCCAGTAGGAAGTGGGGAGTCTGTTGGCAGTTTAACGAGGGATCATGTAAGTATGGGGGATCCTGCAAGTTTAAACATGAATCTTCAGGGTGCGGGGGGGCGCATACGCATGCCAAGTGTTTCAAAAAAGGAAAACGGGGCGGAGAGGCTGGTAACAAAAGGGATGACTCCGGTGATGGGGGAAAGGATGCTTCCTTTTCTAAATAGATACCCGGACAGGGCGGCGGCGTTGTTACTAGAGGAAGGTTTTAAGCACGGTTTTCATATTCCGTGCACATTAACAGTCGTCCCTCCTATGGCCAATAATTTGAGATCGGCATTGCAGCACCCGGCAGTGGTATCCGAAAAATTGGCCAAGGAGGTGGCTTTGGGTAGGATGGCGGGGCCATATGAGGTGAAACCAATAAAAGATTTGTAGTATCCCCGTTGGGGGTGGTCCCTAAGAAAGAACCAAACAAATTTCGTTTGATTCATCATCTATCGTTTCCCAAAGGGGGATCGGTAAATGATTTCATTGACCCAGAAACCTGTACGGTTTCGTACACGTCTTTTGACGCGGCTGTACGCTGGGTACGACGTTATGGAAAAGGGGCATTGATGGCTAAATCGGATGTGGAGTCGGCGTTTAGACTTCTCCCGGTTCACCCGGCCAGTTTCAGGTTGCTGGGTTGTCATTGGGAGGGGCAGTTTTATGTGGATAAATGTTTGCCCATGGGTTGTTCTATATCATGTGCACTGTTTGAAACATTTAGCTCCTTTTTAGAATGGGTGGTCAGGGACGTTGCGGGTATTGAATCCGTCATCCATTATTTGGATGACTTTCTCTGCGTGGGCCCTCCTTCTTCCAATGTGTGTGCGATACTGTTGTCCACGTTGCAACACATTGCGGAGAGATTTCGGGTGCCTCTGGCAGCTGATAAGACGGAGGGTCCACGGACAGAGCTGAGCTTCTTAGGTATAGTTATTGATTCCATGAAAATGGAATGCAGGTTACCTGAAGAGAAGCTCAGGGATTTACAAAAGGAGATCAGGGAGATACATGGGTGCAAGAAAGTGCAGCTGCGTACGTTGCAATCCCTGTTAGGAAAATTTAATTTTGCATGCAGGATTATTCCCATGGGGCGAATATTTTGCCGTTGGATGTCTTCAGCTACGGCTGGGGTGAAGGCTCCCACGCATTACATTAGGCTGCGGAAGGAACATAGGGATGACCTGCAGGTATGGTATCAATTTTTAGCAGAGTTTAACGGAAGGTCGGTGTGGATGTCTGGTCCGGTAAGTAACTTCGACGTGGAGTTGGTGACAGACGCCGCAGGATCTACTGGGTATGGGGCGTACTTCCAAGGACGGTGGAGTGCGGAACCGTGGCCACGGGCTTGGGTAGAGGCTGGGTTTTTACGTAACCTGGTGCTCCTGGAACTCTTTCCGGTAGTACTAGCGATGGAACTGTGGGGCGAGTCATGTCGAAATTTGAAATTACGTTTGAATTGTGACAACATGGGGGTAGTGCAGGTCATCAATAGCATGTCGGCGGCTTCGCCACCTGTCATTCGGCTGATGCGACAGTTGGTGTTGCGCTGCTTGCGATTGAATGTGTTTTTATATGCTGTACATATCCCGGGGGTGGAGAACACACTGGCTGACTCTTTGTCTCGGTTCCAGTGGGACAAATTCAGGGCTCTGGCGCCAGAGGCACAGAAGGTGGGAGTTCCGTGCCCAGCCTGGATATGGGATTTGGCACTAGAATAGCGGCAGGATGGATACAGAAGTCGGTGAGTACGTCCACATGGGCAGGGTACCAGAAGGTGTGGAGAGAGTGGGGAGAACTGATGCAAGAAGCAGGTGTGGGTGAGTATGGGTCGTCAGGTCGTCTGTTGGTGCTATATTTGGTATCCAGGAACATGGAAAGGGGGCGATCGGTATCGGCTATTGAGAAGAAAATGGCGGCTTTGGCCTTTTTGTTCAAATTACAAAGGAAAGTAGATTGGACAAAGGATTTTTGGGTGAAACAAGCCATTAAGGGTTACAGGAAAGAAAACAGGACTAAGGACACGAGGCGGCCGATTACATTCAAAAACGTATTGGATTTGGGGATACAGTTGGGATCGGTTTGCAGGGATAGTTATGAGCGTTTATTGTTTACAACCGCTTTTTCATTGGCGTTTTTTGGGGCATTTCGTATAGGGGAATTGGTCAGCCCAGCAAAAGGAAGGGCGGGCGGTTTACTGCGGGGGGATGTAGTGGTCCTGGAGGACAGGGTGTCCGTGCGGTTGCGGAAGTCCAAAACGGACCAAAAAGGTGTGGGGGTACAGATATCGCTGTATGCAGTAGAAGGTTGTGCAATGTGCCCAGTAAAAACGGTAAGGGATTTTGCGGGCATAAGGCCGGGAGGGGATGGCTCCTTTTTGGTACACGAGGATGGAGCTAATTTGTCCAGGTTCCAGTTTGTTGCTGTTTTGCGTAAGTGTTTAAAGGGGTTGGGGATGGATAGTTCCGCCTACGCCTCACACTCCTTCCGCATCGGGGCGGCCACTGAGGCTGCTAGGTACGGGCTGGATGAGGTGGATGTGCGACGGATGGGGAGATGGGAGTCCAGGCGATTCCGCACCTATATTCGGCCTCAGTTAGTGTGGGAAGGTAAAAATTAAAAAAAAAAAAAAAAAAAGATGGGGTGTTAAGATGTTGTTGTTGTGCATATCTGCCTACAAAGGGGTAACCTGGTCAAGGGTCCTGGGGGGTGCAAGTCCTTTACACTATGTTTGTCATTTCAGACGCAGTGCTCCCACGCCTTATCTGGATTCTTGGACACTCGTATGTGTGTTGGGGCGCACGGAGAGGGGACGCGAGACCAGGTGGGAGGCAGTTGGGGATTTCAAGAAGGGAGGCAACCATAAGATGGTTGGGTAAACCGGGAATGATGTGGGGCAGGGTAGTCCCAGAGGCTGAGAGGTTTGCGTGGTTGGACAGGCCGCCAGCAGTGCTTGTCGTCCATGCTGGGGGGAACGATCTGGGTGTCCGCACGGTCAGGGATCTGATCGCGGACATTAAAAATGACTGGATTTATCTGCGAACGAAATTCCCAGACACGTTGTTAGTCTGGTCGGACATAGTGGCAAGGACAACATGGCGTACGGCCAGGTCCGTTTATCGGATCAACAAAGCCAGAATTAGGGTGAATAAGGTGGTTGGGAGGTTTGTGACATGGCATGGGGGGTTGGTGGTACGTCACAGGGATCTAGAGAAGAATGTGGGCCTCTATTTGAGGAGGGACGGGGTCCATTTAACTGATGTGGGCATCGACCTGTGGTCGTTGGGTCTGCAGGAGGGGATTCAGTCGGCCCTGCGGGTGTGGAGGTGCCTGCAAGGATGAGGTGTCAACCTTTTAGGCTATGGCGTGTTTGTTCATTGGTCAGTGACGGAGCAGTTATGTAGGTGGTAAGTGTGTGTGGGGGGCTCATCATTAGATGGCCCCTCCGGTTTGTGGGGGGCTCATCAGTAGATGGCCCCTCCTGGTAGTACATCAAATTATATATTTGATGATTACTCGTGCACTGCGGGATAGGTGTTTGTCTCCGGGCGGCACAGATGGAGGCCAGTTGGTTATGTTGTATCCCGCAGTGCCCCCGGTGGTGTTATATATATATATATATATATATATATATATATATATATACAGTTACAGTAGTTATATATATGTTTTATAGTACTTAGCTCCGTCACTGACCAATCAACAGGGTGTAACTGATTGTTTACAGTTCTTGATGTTTGTTTACTGGTTATGTGTTGATATGTTATTTATCACTATGGTTATTTATGTGTGTTTCAGTTATTGGAGTTATGTTTTTAATAAAAGGCTGTTGCGGCCATTTACTCCATAAAAGAAGGTGTGGTCTATTATTTAAGTTAAAGTAAGGGGAAGTATTTGGCTGTATCAGCTGGTGGGTAACATCTAGGCTACACTAGTCATGTATTCCTGCAATGACTCCATTCTTTTCTCCGCCAGGGATGGCACCAGGCTGTGTGGCTTTCTCTCTCTGATGGTGTTCTCTCAGCACTGTCCTCTCCCTCTGGAGTCTTGGGTGCACTTCCCTGAAAGCTTTCCCGGGCTCCTGGGTTTCTCTCTCCCATTCAGCTGAGCATGCTGTGTGGGCTGCAGTTTCCGTGTTACAGTGGGGCTGCCAGTCCTTGGGACCACATGTCCCACAATCCTCTTCTTTGCTCCTTTGTTTTTTCTTCCCTGGCCGTTATGAAGGCGGGGGAAGAAACAGTGCGCTGCGAATTAGTACAGCAGCGCACGAGGAGAAGAGGGAGAGGGGAAATAAGAGCCCGCGGCTGCAGTGGCATCACTAGGGTTGGTGTCACCTGGTGCAGTAAAACATGGTATCAACCCCCCTCCACCAACTATAGTCGTCCCTCAGTACAGACCCCACTCCATTAAGTATAGACCCCCCTCCATCAGTGCAGACCCTTCATTAAGTATAAATACCACCCTCAGTACAGACCCCCCCCATCAGTATAGACCCCCAGGACAAAACACCCCCCTTTATCAGTATAGACCCCCCTCAGGACAAACCATCCCCCCCTCCATTAGTACAAACCCCCCAGAACAAACCACCCCCCCCCCATTAGTACAGACCCCCCCAGGACAAATCACACCCCTCCATTAGTATAGACCCACCAGGACAAACCACCCCCCCTACATTAGTACAGGCCCCCAGGACAAACCACCCCCCTACATTAGTACAGACCCCCTAAGGACAAACCACCCCCCCTCCATTAATACAGACCCCCCTAGGACAAACCACCCCCCCTCCATTGGTACAGACCCCTCCAGGACAAACCACCCCCCTCCATTGGTACAGACCCCTCCAGGACAAACCACCCCCTCCATTAGTACAGACCCCCCAAGACAAATCACCCCCTCCATTAGTATAGACCCCCCAGGACAAACCACCCCCCTCCATTAATACAGACCCCCCCTAGGACAAACCACCCCCTCCATTGGTACAGACCCCTCCAAGACAAACCACCCCCCTCCATTAGTACAGACCCCTCCAGGACAAACCACCCCCCTCCATTAGTACAGACCCCCCCAGGACAAACCACCCCCTCCATTAGTAAAGCACCCCCAGGACAACCCCCCACCCATTAGTATAGCCCCCCCAGGACAAACCCCCCCACATTAGTACAGACCCCCCCCAGGACAAACCCCCCCCTACATTAGTATAGACTCCCAGGACAAACCAGCCCGCCACCCACATTAGTATAGACCCCCTCAGGTCAAACCACCCCCCCCACATTGGTATAGACCCCCCAGGACGAACCCCCCCACATTAGTATAGACCCCCCAGGACAAACCACCCCCCACATTTGTATAGTCCCCCCAGGACAAACCACCCCCCCCCCCACATTAGTATAGACCCCCCCAGGACAAACCCCCCCCTACATTAATATAGACCCCCCCAGGACAAACCCCCTCCCACATTAGTATAGACCCCCCCAGGACAAACCCCCCCACATTAGTATAGACCCCCCAGGACAAACCACCCCCCCATATTAGTATAGACCCCCCTAGACAAACCACCCCCCCCCCCACCACTAGGCTAATTAAAACCACCCGGGCGGCAGCTGGAGAGGACAGTCAGTGTGCAGCCGCGCCGCCCCGGTGAACAGAGCGTGTGTGATGCTTGTGCTGGTGGGCAGCAGGCGGGAGTTAAACACAGGAGGAGTCCTGTGTTTAACTAACACCTGCTGCCCACCAGCACACAAGCATCACACACGCTCTGTTCTAAACAAGTCGGTCTCGGGCACGGAACGCCGCCCCCCCCTGGCGGCCGCGGCGGTGACAGGCGGAGAGAGCCGCCTACGGACAAGAAGAGGAGGGGGGAGGGGAGCACTCTGGCGCTCCAGCACCCCCACCTCTGTGGCGCCTGGACCCCGTGACGGATCGGCCCTGGGCTCCTGTGTCCTCCTCCATGATTCCCCCTTCTCTCTTCCATTCTGCTAGGCATCCAATAGGGGCACCTGTTCATTCAGCCAATCAAGTGACGGGTATTAGACCTGCGATTCCTGATTGGCGGAGAGGCAGTTCAGTGTTAGAAAAGAAAATTAATATTACACTCTAAACCAGAGGTCCTCAAACTGGCCGGCGGGCCAGATGTCAAAAGGCTAGACATTTTTGATCAGCACCCACTTGCATGCATTTAACTGGCCCTTGGAGCACAATTCCTCACAGTGACACCAAGGGGCTGATTTACGAACGGTTTGCGCCATGAGTTGCAGCACATGGCGATGCGCAACGGCTGTTTTCGTATTTAGAAAACATGTAACACGCAATTCCCCATTTACTATTCTCTTACCGGCACACAGGAATCGGCGATTGGTGTGCCGCTATAGACATGGCTCACACAGTATTCAACTCAGAATTAAAAGAAGGTGGAAGTGCCAATATTATGGGGGTATAGGTATAGAAGGTAATCCTGCGCTTGCACAGAAAGTAGTACCTAGTCTGATGCAGCGCACACTGGGGGTAATGTCTGAACCCAGAAAGAATGAATGGAAAGAAGAGATAGTGGCGCGCAATCAATTTAAACTAAATTAAGTAAATAAGGGAAAAGCAGGTAACGAGGACATGTAACCAATGGCTATAAAAATAGCAGATATAAAGTGGTTGGAATAAAGTGCATCAAAAGGAGATGATGATTCAGCTAGTAAACATAGAGTGATGTGCCAATAGTTGAAGAAATAAATAGCAGATAAATGATAAAATATCTAAACAACATCAGAGCAATGTTTAAAAAATAAATAAAATTGTCGCATAATAAACGCAGTGAACAATAAATACAAATGAGTGCGTGACTGGGTGAATGTGATGGTTCACAAAGATAGAATAAGGTAAAGAGTGGCTGGATAAATGATAAAATATCTAAACAACATCAGAGCAATGTTAAAAAAATAAAATAAAATTGTCGCATAATAAACGCAGTGAACAATAAATACAATGAGTGCGTGACTGGGTGAATGTGATGGTTCACAAAGATAAAATAAGGTAAAGAGTGGCTGGAAAAAATCCAGTAGGTAAATAAAAAATAATCAATGAATAAAATCGCAGAGTAACTGCAAGCAAATCGCAGATGGAAGTCGCAGTTGAGAAATAACTATATAGTGGTGGTAGTGGGTGCGCCCCACATTAAAATCGTGACTGAAGTGAAAGAAATGTTTCAAACGTATAAATATGACAAATAAAAACAGATCACAGCGGGTATGTAACAATAAAAAAGTCAATAAATATCATAGGTGCATCAAGAAAGTTCGTTTCCAAGTGCAGTGCAAGTGGTAATAGTAGTAGATCTTGGTGTACGGTGTTTTAACTGTGGCTATCTATATTATGGGGGTGATGTGGGGTGATGTGAGGAAGTATAGTTAGAACTGTCAAAGTAACAAATATGCCCAAAGTAGAATGAGAAAGTGACTTTCTCTGAACAAGCCTGCTGCGCCTGCAAATACACTTAGAACTGCGTGAGGTCAATTAATGCACTGCGCATGTGGCATTTCGCGTGTTCAAGTGCTTTGGTTCACTGCGCCGGCAAAATATTAGTAAATGTCAAGCCACATAAATGCATTTGCATAAGTTGAATGGGCGCACCCTTTAACTTGACTTTTTTTTTTTTGTTACGCTGGTTCACTTGTGTGGGGGGTCCCCCGAAATTCCATACCAGGCCCTTCAGGTCTGGTATGGATATTAAGGGGAACCCTGCGCCAAAAAAAAAAAAATGGCGTGGGGGTCCCCCTCAAAATCCATACCAGACCCTTATCCGAGCACGCAACCTGGCAGGCCACAGGAAAAGAGGGGGGATGAGAGAGCGCCCCCCTCCTGAACCGTACCAGGCCACATACCCTCAACACTGGGAGGGTGCTTTGGGGTACTCCCCAAAGCACCTTGTCCCCATGTTGATGAGGACAAGGGCCTCATCCCCACAACCCTGGCCGGTGGTTGTGTGGGTCTGCGGGCGGGGGGCTTATCGGAATCTGGAAGCCCCCTTTAACAAGGGGGCCCCCAGATCCCGGCCCCCCCTGTGTGAAATGGTAAGGGCTTCTCCTCCCTCCTTCTTCTCCTCCCTCCTCCTTCTCCTCCCTCCTTCTCCTCCCTCCTTCTCCTTCTTCTCCTCCCTCCTTCTCCTTCTTCTCCTCCCTCCTTCTCCTTCTTTCTTTTCCTCCCTCCTTCTCCTTCTTTCTTTTCCTCCCTTCTTCTCCTTCTTTCTTTTCCTCCCTTCTTCTCCTTCTTTCTTTCCTCCCTCCTTCTCCTTTTTTCTTCTCCTTCTCCTTTTTTCTTCTCCTCCCTCCTTCTCCTTCTCCTCCCTCCTTCTCCTTCTTTCTTCTCCTCCCTCCTTCTCCTTCTTTCTTCTCCTCCCTCCTTCTCCTTCTTTCTTCCTCCTTTCTCCTTCTTTCTTCTCCTCCCTCCTTCTCCTTCTTTCTTCTCCTCCCTCCTTCTCCTTCTTTCTTCTCCTCCCTCCTTCTCCTTCTTTCTTCTCCTCCCTCCTTCTCCTTCTTTCTTCTCCTCCCTCCTTCTCCTTCTTTCTTCTCCTCCCTCCTTCCTTCCTCCTCCTCACAATTGGAGGCTCCCGCTGTGTGACGCTTCTCTTCTTCTGACAGTTCTATAACGGAACCGTGCATCAGAGGGTGGCGGGGTCAGAAGAAGAGAAGCGTTACACAGCTGGAGCCTCCCATTGCACGGAGCGGCCCGAGAACGAAGCGAGGAAGAACAGACGCCGTGCAGGAAGGTGCCGGATGAGTACACCGGAGCAATAAGCAGAGGAAAAAGATGGAGGAAGAAACCGAAGGATGAAGGAAAAAAGAAGGAAGAAGATGAAAGAAGAAGACTTAAAGGAATTGTCAAAAACTGGCTCTTGTCATTTTTAACACTTTTGTCACTTTTTTGGTGAAAAATGGTAGGGGTACTTTTGTACCCCCTTACCATTTCACACAGGGGGGGGGCGTGGTCTGAGGGTTCCTCTTGTGAAATCTGATAAGCCCCCCGCCCGCAGACCCCCACAACCACCTGCCAGGGTTATGGGGATGAGGGTACCCCAAAGCACCCTCCCAATGTTGTGGCCTGGTACGGTTCAGGAGGGGAGTGCTCTCTCGTCCCCCCTCTTTTCCTGCGGCCTGCCAGGTTGCGTGCTCAGATAAGGGTCTGGTATAGATTTTGAGGGGGACCTCCACGCGTTTTTTTTTTTTTTTTTTGGCGCGGGGTTCCTCTTAATATCCATACCAGACCTGAAGGGCCTGGTATGCTCTTGGAGGGGAACCCATGTCGTTTTTTTTTTTTTTTTTTATTATTATTAAAAACAAGTAAAAAGGCGCAAAGTCACAATACCTCGTTTTTGCATATAGTTCCTAATAGTCCAAGGAGGTGGGGGAGGGGGGAGGGGCAGGGTATATATGTGTAAAGATATACACAAGAGAGCAATTAAGTCTGTCAGGGCTGCCACCGATGAGGCCTGAAGCCGGGTCCAATGGGAACTAGGAGAAAAACACAAGGAAAGGGGCGCCTCTGAGTATATATCAAATTAGCATTTATTAGAAAGACAATATCCACTCACATGTAAAAAAGCAGTGTTGCGTTTTGGTACATCTCTGGATGGGAGGACCGGAGGGACTACAGGTCTCAGCGAAATCCACTTTGAGCTGGCATCTTATCCAATCCTGACAGAAAAAAGACAAGGAGAGGGGCGCCTCTGAATATGTATCATATAGACATTTATTAGTAAAAACAATATCCACTCACATCTAGGTAAGGAGTGTTGCATCCAGGTGGATCTCAGTAGATGGAGGGCTGGTGGAACTGCAAGTCACAGAAGTTTTTCCCAGGAGGCTGTCATCCTTCTCAAGTCCTGAAGAAAGGAGGATGGGTGCAGCAAATGGGGTAGGTATCCTTGCGATGGTCCTCCAGTGGAGTGGTAGCGTCAATCCAGGGGGGAGGGTCCGATGGATATCGCTCCTTTCAATGTATAACAAGTGGGGTCCAGGTGGTACAGGGGGAGTGTAGGCAAAAATTCCACAAGAAAGTCTCTATGGCAGTTTAAAATGAATGCAAAAGGGAAAGGGGAAAAGGGGTGGTTGGTGTGGAGACGTTCTGCGCCCTGTAGCCTGCTGTGTGGTACATACACTTTAGCCCTGCGCGTTCGCACCCCCCCCCCCCTCCCCTCCCTTTCTTTTTTTCTCCCCCGCCCCCGTTGCTCTTTTGTGCAGCAATACCATATCCCTTGTCCCAACGTTATTTTATTAATAGTCCCCTGTTACGCTCTTGCCTAATTCCCCATCCACGCTATATACTGCTCACACTGTATTCCCCCCTCCTCTACTTCATTGTCAATTACCATTCAGCCAGTCTATCATTGTCTCCACACATATTTTTATTTTTATCTTTATATTTATTTTTATTCTATTTATTTTTCCATATTCACCTTTATTTTTATTTTATTTTATATTTATTTTTATTTTTTTTTTATTTCATTAATTTTTTCCCTCAATGCCACTCATATATATATATATATATATATATATATTTTTTACTGTCATATTTTCTTTTCTTTTTTCTTTTTCTTTGTCTCTTGCCTTTCCTCCTTTTTTTCCCATTTTTTCCTCCTTTTTCCTCTTCTCTCTTCCTTTGTCTTTCCTTCAATACAATTGTACTCCGCCCCTCGGCCAAACCCCTCCCGATCCAATAAAATCAGCCCCCATCCTTGCCCCCACACTCCCCCTGCTTGAGAAAGGAGCGCCGCTACTCAGACCATCGATAGCGCTGTAAGCTCGGAAACGCGTCATATGACGTCACGCCCCGGCGCCTAGCACTGTTTGCGGTGCAAGCCTCGTTCCCGCACCTGAGACACGGCCGTGCCTGACACACCATCCTGTCCTAGAACTGGGCTGCACCAACCACACAGCAGGCTACAGGGCGCAGAACGTCTCCACACCAACCACCCCTTTTCCCCTTTCCCTTTTGCATTCATTTTAAACTGCAATAGAGACTTTCTTGTGGAATTTTTGCCTACACTCCCCCTGTACCACCTGGACCCCACTTGTTATACATTGAAAGGATCGATATTCATCGGACCCTCCCCCCTGGATTGACGCTACCACTCCACTGGAGGACCATCGCAAGGATACCTACCCCATTTGCTGCACCCATCCTCCTTTCTTCAGGACTTGAGAAGGATGACAGCCTCCTGGGAAAAACTTCTGTGACTTGCAGTTCCACCAGCCCTCCATCTACTGAGATCCACCTGGATGCAACACTCCTTACCTAGATGTGAGTGGATATTGTTTTTACTAATAAATGTCTATATGATACATATTCAGAGGCGCCCCTCTCCTTGTCTTTTTTCTCCAGCTTTTATTGGACCTGGCTTCAGGCCTCTTCGGTGGCAGCCCTGACAACTACATATGCCTTGCTGTGTATACCATATATACACATTCAGCCGCAAACCCCCCCCCCCCCCCCCATTTCTTTTCCCCCCCTTTCCCCCCCCCCCTTGTTTTTCCTGGACTATTGGGAACCTCTGCATAATAACGAGGTACTGTGACTTTGCGCCTTTGTACTAGTTATTTCTTATCCAATCCTGGTGGGGATGATGTAAGGAGATAGGCACAGCAGGAGATGCTTGACAAAGGAGCGCCGCTATTCACAACAACAAAAGCGATGCATGCTCGGAAACGCGTCGCAAAATGATGACGTCACACCTCGGCGCCTAACCCTGCTGTGCGATCCAAGCCTCGCTTTCAGCTTCCTGGACACGGCCGTGCCTTTACCATCACACGGAAGCTCCCCTGGCTCTACAGACCTTGCAGCACAGTGGGTGACTGTTTCGGCGTCCCCCCCTCCCCCATTTTCACCATACCAACCAGACTTTATTTTATTCTATTTCATCTTGGAACCCACACCCTTTTAAGAGATCGGAACGGACTTGATCCCCATTGGATGTGATAATTTTTTCTGGAGGACCCAAGAAGATTCCCCTGCTGTGCCTATCTCCTTACATCATTCCCACCAGGATTGGATAAGATGCCAGCTCAAAGTGGATTTCGCTGAGACCTGTAGTCCCTCCGGTCCTCCCATCCAGAGATGTGCCAAAACGCAACACTGCTTTTTTACATGTGAATGGATATTGTCTTTCTAATGAATGCTAATTTGATATATACTCAGAGGCGCCCCTTTCCTTGTGTTTTTTTTTTTTTTTATTAAAGTTGCCTGGCCTGGGGGGCGACTTAAAGTCGCGTTGTAAGTCTCCCCAAGTTGCGCTGGAAGTCGCGTTGCCCCTCTGTGAATGGACTGTTAATGATAAAGGGGTGCGCTATTATCAATTGCATATTATTATCGCATGCACCGACATATTATGTGTTGCGCTTATGTGTGCGCCGGTTCATACGCTCAATTAATAATTTATCTGGCACACCAATTATGGTATGAACCGGCGCAGCGCATTCATCTTAGTAAATCAGCCCCCAAGTGTCCTTGTGACACCAAGGTGGTGCTTTGCCTAACGCTGATGCAAACAATGGGGCACTATTTCTTTTACTGCCACCAGCAATCTCCTGTGTACCAACCTTTTGCTTTCTTTCTCAGATTAGTTTGACACCTGCCCTGAGCTTTGGCCTGTTTGCTATATTGTGCTATCATTGCTGCCCATCGCTGACTCTCCTGTACTCCCGCATCACTTTCACAACTGTTTGCACAGTTTAGTCTCCGCACACTGAGCAGAGTGAATCTGAGGGTCATGATCTGGCACCAGTATGCAGGGAAACCCATCTCCACCACAGGATCTTTAGTGAAAATCAGCTGGTGGTTACTGTACACCCCAGGGGATTCCACGCCATCTGCTCTCGTGACAGCTCAATCCTTGTGAACTATTGACAATAATTCAAGGATGCCAAACATTTAAGGCAGGACACCATCAGGGTCTGCACAGTTTAGTCTCCGCACACTAAGCAGAGTGAACCTGAGGGTCATGATCTGGCACCAGTATGCAGGGAAACCCATCTCCACCATCAGGATCTTTAGTGATAATCAGCTGGTGGTTACTGTACACCCCAGGGGATCCCACACCATCTGCTCTCATGACGGCTCAATCCTTGTGAACTATTGACAATAATTTGAGGATGCCAAACATTTAAGGCAGGACACCATCAGGGTTTCCCAACCCCCCAAAGGCCCCCCACCCCCCAGGGATTTTGTGATTTTACAATTCTTAAAACTGCTCTGATGTAAGTATGAATGGTTCACAGTGCCAAATCAGTTTTAGATAACACTCCTAGACTGTCATTTTCTGCAGTTCCTGAACTGAGAGTGATCATTTTTTATGCCGTATTACACATAACATTGGAATTTTGCTGTATCATAAGGGTTAATGTTTCTGCAGGAAATGTTGATTTAGAATTGTGTAACTGATTTTTGCAATCACACAAGAAGGGGAGGATACAAAAAGGGAGCGCATGTGAGAAGCTACTGTACACTTTAGTACATAAGCTGACATTTTTACGGTTAAGGTGAGTTCTTGAAGTCCCACCCTTATTTTACATGCAGCGTGTTGACTGAGCGTAGAGCTTGTAGGACTACAATCAGCCCATCAGTCAGTGACGTTTCAATTCATAGAGCTTTTTAAAGTAACAGGTTGAAAGAGCGAGGTTCACAGAAAGAAGGCTAAAATGCAGGGGAGAAAGATTAGAAAAACTCAGTGCGTACACTGTGTATATTTTAACTGCACTGCACAAAAGGCAGGTACTTCTGCAGACAAAGGCAAGAGGGTGGTTAGAGAACAGGGGTAGATAGATAAATAGATTGATAGAGTAAAATAAAGGCTCCTATAGAGGGAGGGTGAAATATTGAGAGGGAAGGAGGTGTAGCTCCACTGTTCAGCTCATATTCTCTGCTGTTGCTATGGGAAGAAGACATTTCAACGCTCTCAAAGATACTTCGATTCCAGGGGTGGGAGAGGGAGGCTGGTGGGAATGGGATTCTGCAGGGAGGGAGGGAGAGCACTGCTTGTTAGGGCAAGCATAGGGCAGGACTGACACCTTCAGAAATCACACAAGGAGGAGAGGAATGAGACAGAAAGGGAATGAGGGTGGCTGAATGTATCAGGGAGATGATGTGAGGCGCTACAGACCATATAGACAAGGAGACAGAAGCAGACGTAGAGGAAGAAAAGCAGTATTGCAGGGGAGATCAATTTTTAAATGGCTTGTAGAACATAGACATTCTACAGGTGGCGAAATGAGTCAGGGGGTGCTATCTCTGTTCATTTGTCCTCCCACAGGACACGACTCATTCATTACACTCTTGATTTTGTCCCTTTTTTCTTCAGGTTTCCACATCAGCATGAAATTTTGCAATTCTGTACTGATTTTCTGCTTCTGTTCATACCCATTATATATTTGTACAGCTGTCTGTATTTTCCTGAACACAAGTTTTACATTCATGTATCTTGTTCCCTAGGTTATGTATTATTCCTACCGGCAGATTCCATAAGAAGCCTCTACACATCAGCTCCAATGGCAGGGGTAAGAAACTGAAGGCCCATGGGGTAGAAATCTGATAGGACCAGGAGCTCACAAATGACTTTAAAACACATTTTATTAGGATCTTTCTTTTCAGCTTTCTTTTGCCGTAGCTACTAGGTTTTTAGTTACTAAATTGTTGCAAATGGACATAAGTGAATACTTGTTTCTTTATAGACCTATATTGACACCCAGTTTTCCGAGGGTCATTAGCGCATGCATAATAACTCTATTATGTTTGCGAAGAATGCAGCTTGTAATGCACACCCAGCCAGCGTGGGCCAGAGGTGTGTTCTGTGACCACTAGATGTGCTTCATACAACACCCTCCCTGTGTAGTAATTGCTACCTTCCTTCTCCATAGAAGTGAATGATGGCTTGTGCACACGTGCCTAGGCACATGCACTGTGAACATTCACATATTTGCACAATAGACAATGAGCTAATAAGCTGAAATATTAGACATATGCATAGGTGGAATGCAACAGGTAACAATTATGGAGAAGCCACAACTCTTTTATGTCTATATCTGACTCTAACATCTTATATTTTCATTTTAGAACAAAGAATGTTGCAAGCCAGACCTATTCACTGGTAAGTAAATGATCTTATTTTGCAGTTATTAATGATCATCTGCTTACCAGTTCTGCATGATGGTAAAACATTTCTGCTGTTACCACTTTACTATCCATTTTATGTGCCCATTATAACAGGGTATCCTTGAATGGCCCACTACACTGTCATACATAGAATTAGGATTCTCAAAGGGTATCCTAGTCTAAATGTCCCCCAACACTATGTCAAACATAGAAAATTGTATTGCCTGCTAGTACATAAAAATCAACAGAATATATAAAACCCAAATATAAATTGTTCACTTAAGATGTAAAATGCATATTTTGTACATTAAGTATCTTTTAGGCCCTTAGAACTACATTTGTGGACCAGTCGTACACACTCTGCAGTCACTTATTGCTCTCTTACCAAAAAAGAAAGAAAAGTAATCAAAGCTAAACTCTATTGTGTTATAATTCAGAAGATTACAGCTTCAAGAGGAAGTAAACCCTGATGGGTTTTACTTCCTCTTCTTCTCCCTGTATAGCCTGCAAATGAAAAGCATAATGGGCTAGTATGCATCGCATACTAGCCCATTATGTACCACTTACCTGCAAAAGAATCCAGCGGCGTCCCCTGTGTGGGCAGCGTCCATCTTCTTGCCCTCTTCCTTCGGGGCCGCGGACTCCGGCTCTGTGATTTGCCAGAGCCACGTGACGTCACTCCCGTGCATGCGCACGGGAGCCGCGACCTATGGCATATGCTAGGGAAGAAACGGCCTTTAAGTTCGTTTCTTCATTGCGCATGCGCAGTAGCAACTTCTGGCGGACTACAAGTGAAATATCTCCTAAACGGTGAAAAGTCCTAAAAGTGGGTTTACAACCACTTTAAGTCTGGGTTTCCTACAAAACATATTTATTTTATACAGAGTAGGGAGTGCTAAAACCTGGCTCATATTTTTTTTGCTATTTGGGTTCCTGATGGCAAGACCTGGTGATATCACCCCAACAGAAACACAGCAGTAAAAACCTGGTACTTACAAAAGTGATTTTATTGCTGTCATGTCCCCCTACTCATTGGAGAGGTGGTTGTATAAAATATGAATTAATCAGCATTGTTAACAAATTTAGAAAAAATTTGAAAAATTAATGTAACTATGCCTAAGCTATGCTGTATGATCTCATATATATATTAACATATTAGATCTTAAAACATACATTATTGGGCCCTAATATGTAGGTTTTAGTTTATGAAATTTTGGTTTAAATTGCAAATGTTCATTAGTGATATATATTTAAAAGGGCGGCACAGTGGTGTAGTGGTTAGCACTCTCACCTAGCAGTAAGAAGGGTCGCTGGTTCGAATCCCAACCACGACACTACCTGCCTGGAGTTTGCATGTTCTCCCTGTGCCTGCGTGGGTTTCCTCCGGGTACTCCGGTTTCCTCCCACAATCCAAAGACATGCAGGTAGGTTAATTGGCTTCTGTCCAAAAATTGGCCCTAGTATATGAATGGGGACCTTGGATTGTGGGCTCCTTGAGGGTAGGGACTGATGTGAGTGTGCAATGTACAGGGATGGGGACAATTGTAGACACTTGCTCAGGTTGAACTGGATGGACTGATGTCTTTATTCAACCTTACTAACTATGAAACTATGAAACTATATATCATAATATATTATTCATAATTTGGTATGGTGTAACTTAAGATGAGACCAGGTATAGAATTTTATCGATTGAACAATCGTATTGGACAATGGAAATACAGTAATCCATTATATTTTAAAGCAGGTTAGTAAAGGTACACTATCGTCAATATTTAAAAGTATCCTTGTGATGTTAAAAGGTAATAATAAAAATTCTGGGTTAAAGTAGTTGAAAAGGCAGAAGGTTTTTTTACCTTAATGCATTCTATGCATTAAGATAAAAAACCTTCTGCATGCAGCAGCCTCCCTAAAACTTATCTGAGCTCCATCTCGATCCAGCTATGTTGCACGGTAAACTTGGCTGCCCGGGACTCTCCATCATTGGCTTAGACCAGAGCGAAGCACCTTTGGCTCCCGCTGCTGTGAATCAAAGTCAGTGAGCCAATGAGGAGAGAGAAGGAGCGGGGCCAGGCCACAGGTCCGTGTCTGAATGTATACGGAGCTTCGGCTTGGCTCAGGTGCCCCCCCCCCCCCCATAGCAAGCTGCTTGCTGTGGGGGCACTAAATATAGGAGGGAGGGGCCAGCAGCACCACAGAGGGACCCATGAAAAAGGAGGATCTGGGCTTCTCTGTGCTAAACCACTGTACAGAGCAGGGAAGTATAACATGTTTGTTATTTTTAACAAAAAAATTTGTTTATAATCTGTTATACACTTTTAATTTTTCTTTTCTAATCTGGAAGATGATGGGGTTCTTCCTCTCTAGTGATTCAGTGGCTGTCCACTACATTTTTAGGGTTAAATTCCCCTAGGCTCTGAGTGATCTTTGTTGGATTATGCCTGGGACCAGTGGAAGTGTTTTCTGTGCTACTGTGCAAATCCTTTGCTCAACAATTGGGAGTGAAGGTAGTTAATTGCACAGTCCTCAGGAGTAGATGGGACTGGACTTGCTAGGAGACCTCTACCTGGCCATGCCCTGCATCCATGTTGTAGTGGTGTTGATGGTCAATCCACTTTGCCTTCTTTTCAACTGCACTTGTGTGAGATGTTTATCATGCAAGTGTGAGCCGGTTGGCAGAGTCGTATGTGGTTGGCAAAGTTGCCATGTGGTATTGCATCTTGGCCAGGCCCCATTTAAAGTACCTACACAGGCAGCCTGGGACCTTTTTATGACAGTTGTGACTAGGAGACAGAAGTGTGGCCTTAATCATGGATAACAACATTTACAGAGACTGCATCACTGTCTGAAATTCACAAGAGTTCAAAAGGACTCTCGGAGTATCCCCCAGTATACTAATGCTTTACCGAAGCTGCAACAAATTAAAAAGGAAAAAGGAGAGATCTGGACAAACTTTTTTTTTTTCTGGACCCACAAGCCTGGCTCATCTTAGTCGAGCACTTCATCTTGAAGGCATTAAGAGTATCTCCGCTTTCTTGGGGAAAAAATAGCAAAAACAAAAAAAAAAAAAAATTTAAAACTTTCCTCATTAGAGTCCAGCAGGTGTAGCAGCTGATTGACAATTCTAAAATCACTTCCATACAGATTCACTCTGCACATTGACACAGACAAACAGCTATTTCTTCAGAATAACAAAAGGTAGGGAAATGTGTTAAAATCCCTAAAATGTACATTGATCACCCAGAGGGGAAATTTTTTTGCTCAACAAAAGTAGAGTTACTTTTTAAAGAGTAAGATTAGACCCTAGAACAAGATGGATTGGGGAGGGCCCTATCCACTAGAATTGTGGAATTAAACTAAGTTTAGCCCCTCAAATTAGGAAGGGTAAAAAATTTGGCCCTTTGGGTCTGGTATGGATTTTGGGTGGGCCTTGCACTAAAATCCATACCAGACCCATACCTGAGCATGCAGACCAGGAAAGGGAGGGGACAAGAATGTGACACCCCCCCCCTCCTGAACCATACCAGACCACATGCCCAACATGGGGGGAGGGGAATGTCCTCTTCCTCACAACCCTGGCCCAGAGGTTGTGGGGGGTATAGGGGGGTGACTTGCGGGAATCTGGAAGCCCCTTGGACAAGGGGCCCCCCAGATCCCACACCAATGAGTAAGGGGTACATAGTACCCCTATTCATTCACCAAAAACTGTTTTGACAAATCCTTTAAAAAAAAAAAAGTTATTTTAATATTAGTTCTCCAATGTAAATCTGTAATATAGGTTTTAATACATTTTGATTTACAAGAAACTTGGTAATAGTTTTTATGTTATCAATTATGTTAGTTTTATAATTACAAAATTCAACATCAATCATGATGAACGCCACTCGCCTTCCGCACAAAAAATGTCAACAACTGACAGAAAACAAGGGAAGAGGTCATCAGTGGGTGGGGCCACCCAGTGACATCATTGACCCTACATGGAAACATCTATGTTTGGTCAATGATGTCATAAGAGGATGAGGCCATTTGGTAACATCATTGCTTATACATGGACAAATACATATTTGTCAATGACGTCATATGGGGCAGGCAACCCGACAACGTCATTGACCAAATATGGATGTTTCCTTTCTGCTGTCAGCAGGAACTAGTCACGGTTGTTAGGACACAGGAAGATGCTGATTCCTTAACCACATAAGGACCACCCCACATACATCTGCTGCAGCTGTGATTGGACACTCACTGGCTGGAGAGACAGAGCGACGGTAAACAAGGCAGACCGTCGTTCTGTCAGACAGGAATAGAGACATCTGTGATTTCTGCTAATCAGGAACACAAATTTCTCTCTTCCTCGAGTGCATCCGTCCCCCACACAGTATGAAAACACTCCCAGGGAACACCGTTAACCCTTTGATTGCCCCTGATGTTAACCCCCCTCGTTTATACAGTGTCAGTGCATTTTTTTTTAGCACTGATCACTGTATTGGTGTCACTGGTCCCCAAAAAGTGTCACTAAGTGTCAGATTTGTCCGCCGCAATGTCGCAGTCCCGCTAAAAAATGCTGATTGCTGCCATTGCTAGTAAAAACATTTAAAAAAATTAAAAGTCCATCAATTTATCCCATAGTTTGCAGACACTATAACTTTTGCGCAAACCAATCAATATACGCTTTTTGGGGGTTTTTTTTACCAAAAATATGTGGTAGAATACAAATTGGCCTAAATTGATGAAGAAATGTGATTTTCTAAAAAAATTTTATTGAGAATGTTTTATAGCAAAAAGTTAAAAAAATATATATTTTTCCAAAATTGGCAGTCTTTTTGTTTATAGCCCAAAAAAAAACCCGCAGGGGTGATCAAATACCACCAAAAGAAAGCTCTATTTGTGGAGAAAAAAGGACATCAATTTTATTTGGGTACAGCATTGCATGTGCAATTGTCAGTTACTTAAAGCAACGTATTGCCATATCGCAAATTGGCCTAGTCAGGAAGCGGGTAAAACCTTCCGGAGCCTTGGGCGCACAGCGCGTTGATCGGAGGTGAGGCGCGTCCCTCGGGACACAGCCTATCCCCGATCAGGGTAAAGAGCCAATGAAAATGTCTCTTTACCCCATGACAGGCTGTGTCCAACCACAGCAGGTCACATGTGTTGTCCTTGATCTCGCCGCTCGTGCACCCAGTGCGGCAATAGGGAATAAAGCATGTCCCTTGGACACAGCCCATCCCCGATCACGGTAAAGAGCCAATGAAATTGTCTCTTTACCACGTGACCGGCTGTGTCCAAATGGTCAACAAACGGTGGTAACTCGATGTTACCGGGTTCTCCTCCTCACACACCCATCCAGTGTGAGGAGGAGATTGTGCTAACAGAGTTACTGATTACAGTAGTAAAACTCAGTCCCCAGATTGCCCCCAAAATAAAGAGGACTTGTCTGTAAGCCCATCAGAGTACCTGTCTCCAGCCCATCAGAGTACTCGAATACCTGTCTCCAGCCCATCAGGGTACCCGAGTACCTGTCTCGTTGGGTCATTTTGTGGGCGTTTCCATTGTCCTGGTGCTCTAGGGCCTTCACAGTATAATGGCAACTGTGTAATGGTAGTCATTAAATTAGATGTGTAAGTTATGCTCCTAGAACGCCTGGAGGTGCTACTTGCATGTTGGACCTCTCTATGTGGCCAGGCTCTGTAAAAGCCTCACACGTGTGGTATCGCCATACTCAGGAGGAGTAGCAGAATGTATTTTGGACGAAATTTTTGCTATGTACATGCTATGTGTTAGAAATATCTTTATAATATCTTTTCTTGTGGAAAAAAATTACATGTTCGAAAGACTCATTATGCCAATGGGGTCATTTTGTGGGTAATTCCACTGTACTGGTGCTCAAGGCCTTCAAAAGTGTGATAGGTCGTCATAAAATTAGATGTGTAATTTATGCTCTTAGAACGCCTGGAGGTATACTTGGATGTTGGGCCTCTGTATGTCGCCAGGCTGTGTAAAAGTCTCACACATGTGGTATCGCCATACTCAGGAGGAGTAACAGAATGTGTTTTGGGGTGTCATTGCAAGTATGCCTATACCGTGTGTAAGTTGTGAATATTGTGAATAACTTGTGAATATGAAATTTTTGTGACATTTTTGTGTTTAAAAAAATAAATTGTAATTTCTTAATATTCCTAAGAATTGTGGGGAAAAAATTACAACTTTAAAAAAACTTGTCATGCCTCTTAATAAATACTTTAAACTGTCTACTTTCCAAAAAGGTTGTCATTTGGGGATTATTTGTACTGTCGTGACATGTCAGGGCCTCAAGAATTGAGATGGATCGTCAGTATATCAGGTGTTATCAATTTTCAATGATTACCACCATAGCTTGTAGACTCTATTACTTTCACACAGACAAAATAATATCCACTAATTTGTGTTATTTTTACCACGCATATGTAGCAGTATAAATTTTGGCCCAAATGTATTAATATTTTATAATTATAATATCATTTTTAATTTTCATATTTTTTTCACTTCTATCGCAAAAAATGTAAAACCCAGTGGTGATTAACCACTTCAATACAGGGCATTTTCACCCCCTTCCTGCCCAAGCCAATTTTCAGTTTTCAGCGCTGTCGTACTTTGAATGACAATTGCGCAGTCGTGCTACACTGTACCCAAATGAGATAGTAATCATTTTAGAGCTTTCTTTTGGTGGAATTTGATCATCTCTGTGTTTTTTATTATTTACGCTATAAACAAAAGAGCGACAAGTTTAAAAAAAAAAAACACAATATTTTTTCCTTTTAGCTATAATAAATATCCCATTTTTTTGTCCCCTCAGTTTAGGCCAATGTGTATTCCTCTACATATTTTTGGTAAAAAAAAAAAAAAAAAACGCAATAAGCGTATATTTATTGGTTTGCGCAAAAGTTATAGCGTCTACAAAATAGGGGATAGTTTTATGGCATTTTATTATTACGTTTTTTTACTAGTAGGCGGCGATTTGCCATCTTTATCGTGACATTGCAGCGGACAGATCGGACACTTTTGACACCATTCACATTTATATAGCGATCAGTGCTATACAAATGCATTGATTACTGTATAAATGTCACTGGCAGTGAAGGGGTTAACAGTAGGGGGTGGTGAAGGGGTTAACTGTGTTGCCTGTGGAGTGATTCTAACTATAGGGGGATGGGACTCACAAGGGGAGGAGACCAATCAGTGTTCCTCTGTACTGAGAACACACCATCAGTCTCCTCTCACCTGACAGGACGTGGATCTGTGCGTTTACACACACAGATCCACGGTCCTGCTCGGTCTTTCCTCAGAGTGCCCAAATGTGCCCCAGATCTTCCACAACTCTAGCCATGCCCCACTATCTTGTGCTGCCAGGTAGCCATGTTAGGGATGGTGCTAGTCAGAATTACAGGCACCATATATCATACCTCCCAACTTTCTGAGATGGGAATGAGGGACACCTGTTTGCAAAAGTATGTAGGCTTAGAACACACACCCCACCACACCCCCTCAAAGGAGAATTGTGCAAAAAAATTATTAGTTAAATCCGTGCTTTTTTTACCACCACTATTCCTTTATACTGGCTGTTTAAATTTACAAATGCAGCAGTTTAGAAATTAAATGAAAGATTTAGCACTGGGAAACACTTTTTTGATAGATACGTAGTGCATTTTATATACATATAGAAATTTTTATGTACACCTATATAGATCAGATTAAAATGAGGGGGAATAAAGAACAGAGGGAATTTGTTCCGAAATCGGAGACAGCTGGGAGCTATGATATATGGCACTGCTGGAGCCAGTCGCACATATGTGGCAATCGGCTCTTGGGAGTGTTTTTTTGCAATGCACAGACAAAATATTTTTTAATGAAAAGAGACTAGTTTATTATTACTGTTACATATACAGTTTCATTTCTCCCTTTTGTGTGTAATCTGGTAATCCTGGAATGCACTTTCTGGTATTGCTGGAACACACTCTTTGCTGCCACTCAAAGAAAAGTCTGATATATAAAAAAAAAAAAGGATAAACTAATACTAAGACGTTTCTCTTAACCACAAATACAATACATTCCTCTTATTTGCTCCCTTTTGGCGTCTTAAATATACCTTTGAAAGAACTGTATTATATCTGCTCAAAAAAACTAAAAATAAAAGCTGTTCATCCAGCCAGAAATCTTGTGAGCTGATAACATCCTCTACTTTCTGCCTCTGGACTATTTTCATCTAGCATTGTTCCCTTCTAGTGCACTCAAAACAGGGAGGGAGGTCTCGTATACAGTTGTGCTCAAAAGTTTACATACCCTGGCAGAATTTATGATTTCATGTCCATTTTTCAGAGAATATGAATGATAATACAAAAACTTTTCTTTCACTCATGGTTAGAGTTTGGCTGAAGCCATTTATTATCAATCAACTATGTTTACTCTTTTTAAATCATAATGTCAACAGAAACTACCAGAATGACCCTGATCAAAAGTTTACATACCCCAGTATACTTTGTATTGCCTCCTTTAACATCAATGACAGCTTGAAGTCTTTTGTGGTATTTGTGGATGAGGCTCTTTATCTTCTCAGATGGTAAAGCTGCCCATTCCTCTTGGCAAAAAAGCCTCCAGTTCCTGTAAATTCTTGGGCTGTCTTGCATGAACTGCACGTTTGAGATCTCCCCAGAGTGGCTCAATGATATTGAGGTCAGAAGACTGAGATGACCACTCCAGAACCTTTACTTTATTCTGCTGTAGCCAATGACAGGTCAACTTGGACTTGTGTTTTGGATCATTGTCATGTTGGAATGTCCAAGTACGTCCCATGCGCAGCTTCCTGGCTGATGTTCCTCCAATATTTTTTGATAACATACTGCATACATCTTGCAATCGATTTTGATCAAATTTTTCCTGTGCCTTTTGTAGCTCACACATCCCCAAAACATCAGCGATCCACCTCCGTGTTTCACAGTAGAAATGGTATACCTTTCATCATGGGCCTTGTTGACTCCTCTCTAAATGTTCCTCTCCAAGTTTTTGTTTGTGGCCAAAAACCACAACCAATTTTGGTCTCATCACTCCAAATGACTTTGCGCCAGAAGGTTTAAAGCTTGTCTCTGTGCTGTTTGGTGTATTGTAAGCGGGATATTTTGTGGCATTTGCATAGTAATGGCTTTCTTCTGGCGACTCAACCATGCAGCCAAACTTTCTTCAAGTGCCTCCTTATTGTGCATCTTGAAACAGCCACACCCACATGTTTTTCAGAGAGTCCTGTATTTCATCTGAAGTTTATTTTGTGGGTTTTCCTTTGCATCCCGAACAATTTTCCTGGCAGTTGTGGCTGAAATTTTAGTTGGTCTACCTAACCGTGGTTGATTTCAACAGAACCCCTCGTTTTCCACTTCTTGATTAGAGTTTGAACACTGCTGATTGTCATTCTCAATTCCTTGGATATCTTTTTATATCCCTTTCCTGTTTTATACAGTTCAACTACCTTTTCCAGCAGATCCTTTGACAATTTTTTTGCTTTGCCCGTGACTCATCAACGCAGTTGATTGATAATAAATGGCTTCAGCCAAACACTAACCATGAGAGAAAGTTTTTGTGTTATCATTCATATTCTCTGAAAAATGGCCAGGAAATATTAAATGCTGCCAGGGTATGTAAACTTATGAGCACAACTGTAGTCAGAAAACAATGTTATGTAGTCCTAACACTGTCCCTGTTCTAGGATAACAATGCTGCTAAGTACAATTGTTACCTTACCACAAGAAGTAAGTTAATGACAGGACTACCAGGTTAAAATAAAAGCCAAAATGCAGCCACCGCATCTAAGGACCAGTAAGCTGCAATACAATCCATTTTTGTTCTTAGGTTTAGATACTTTAAATAGTACAGCCTTCGGAAAGTACAGTCATACTGCAACCATACTGGTCCTGTAAATGGGCATATCTGTCTTTTTTAGGTGATTGGCTGGATTTTCTCTTTAACCACTTTTCCTACCAGATATTTGTTTTGCACATTTTAAGCCTAAAGATTAGCTCCTGGGGTCTCCTTAAAAGTGTAGACCCCGGAGAACAAAACAGTGGTAGTTGCACAGATTATGCTTAATTAGCTTCATTCCCTAACCACGGCGGGCAGGAAACCACAGTGCCGTACCCAAAAGTGAAGCAATACCTGTTCACCAGAGGGGAGATCAGCAAACTGTTCCACCCACCAGCATTCACAATGTAGGCAGTTGGGATATCAACCCTTCAGATAAATGCCAGGGGCAGTTGGACAGAATAGTGGTATCTTCATGGGGAGGGGGGGGGGGGTGGAGGTGATCAAGTAAAAAAAAAAGCTTCATAATTGTGAAATGTTTTTTGTTGTGAATGGTTACTTGGGTATTTCAGTTTTAGATCCAGTTTACTGTCTTTGCCACCCACGGATATGCCCGTAATATCCAGTGGCGCACTGTCTCCTCGGAGCTATGTGTCATAATTCCCAAAAGTCAGTGTGGATGGCCACCGCTCGTTATCGCTGCGAGCTGCACATACTGTGCATGCACGAGAATGGAGCGGTGGATGCTGGTCGCTCAGCTGCACCGTAACCAGAAAGATGGTGCTTGTGGGCTTCACATGCCCAGAAGCAATATGGAACATGCCAGGGATAAAAAAAATCAAAGAAATTGTATGATCTAAATCGGCAATCAAGTGGACGTCGATCGCTAAACAGTGAGTCATATAAATAATAGCATTTAACAAAATATATTCGTCCAAAAAAAAAAAATGTAAGAGTTGGAACTCCGCTTTAACAAAAGAGCATTTAAAATCCCCCTTCTACCGGCCATTTATAAATGGTCCTTGTAGATAAGTGGTTAGGGATTTTGTGGGTACTCCCATTAGTCTACCACCTTTTTTTCCCATCTTTCCGTTTGGATTCTGCTTATAGGGAGCAGGGTTTCCAACCTCCCGAAGTAAAATTTACTAATACAACACAAAAAATTACTGGCATAGACAATTTCTCACTGCCAGTCCAAAAAGTTAGCCAAAATAAAAATTTTCAGCGCAAATATCAATATTTAAGCTAAAAACATGTAGTTAGTGTTACTAGCAATGTTCTTAAGGCATATCAAAAGGCAAAAAATGATATATCTTTTTACATGAAGGTCAGGTTAATATAACCCAGCACAGAGTTCCCCCTTACATCAGTCTGCAGGGTTCCCCTTTACAAGGGTGAACCCTGCAGACCCTGATGTAAAAGCAAACACTGTGGACTCTGGAATGCTGCGGACTCTGGTGTAAAGAAGAACTCTTATGTAAGATGGTTTCTTGGCACCAGAGCCCCATCCCCCACTTTAATCAGAGTCCACAGCGTTCCCCTTTACACCAGAGTTCCCACGTACATCAGGGTCTGAAGCATTGCCCTTAACAAAAGAGTTCCCCTTTTACATCAGGGTTCTCAGAGTTGCCCCTTGCACTTTTACCCAAGTCCCTGGTCCCCTTTGATCTAATGAGAACCTCCAGAGTTAGGGATAGCTGACATCCTTCTATGAAGAGTGGGTTGCGAGGCATGGTGGGTGTAATGCAAGGTAGAGTCATGGGTGCCAGACACTTCTTAAATGCAAAGAGATTTATTGTCTCTTAAACAGAACTGTGGGAGAGAGGGTTTAGGGCCAGGACACACTTTTTGTAGTTGCAATGTTAATTGGCAGGCTACGAGGCTTCTATAAGTAGACAGCCATGCAGGGAAAGGCTCCCAGCCAGACACAACATCTGCATTTGTAGACACACTGTCTCCTATGGCAACACTTTTGAACAGTTCCTAACAAAGATCACAATTAACTCTTTCACTTCCTCTACAACCTCCTATTATAGATCTTCACTCAACTGAGCTCCCAGTCTCTCTTACTAGGCTTGCTGATCCACTGCCACTGGATCTCCTGAGCCCTTCCAACCTTCATGCTCAGTATCTTCCTCAAGCGTCACCCCCGCATCCCTGCTGGGTCCCTAGCTTTGCATCCAAGATGCTTCTTAAGCATCACCCCACTGGCCTGCTTGGTCCCTAGCTTGACACACAAGGCTGCTCTGCTGGCTGGGTCCCTGGCTTGACACCTGCCAAAGTTTCCCTATACTTCACCATCCCCGTTCTCACGATGATCCCTGGTAACAAGGTGGATGGTTCCTTAGTGGCGACAGCTTCCCCTCTACCTCTGACCATGACAGGTTCTCCGGCCGGCAGAACCGGCACTTCTGGTTGGACTGCAAGCCGCAATCCCAACCCTCCAATCCCAAGCTCTCTTGCTTTTGCATAGGTCCTCAGACAGCCTAGCAGCCAAATGTCCCCGGGGTTGGCCTCAGGCTCAGGCCTAGCAGCCCTGGAGAATACAACACACGTCCACCCAGACAGCCGCCTAGGTGGCACAGAACCCCGATCACCTGACCTCACCCAAATAGGCTCTCCCAGCAGGCCAAGGGACCCAAGAAGATCCCTTCCCATTGACTGAGACACCCTATCTATTCCTAATCTGTTCTTGCAATGCCCTTGTCTTATCAAATGCCACCAGATACCCGGCCATCTAGTGACATAAGAGAGAAGTGCAGCAATTCCAGATTTTGGGTGGAATCAATTGGCCAAGGCAACTACACCTGGCAGGTAAATTGACTAGCAACCTTCCCTAAAAATCAGGGTGCTACACACTGTAAAGCCCCATACACACGGTAGGATTTTCTGATGGATTCTGTCCTATCGGACAATGTTGTCGGAAAATCAGACCGTGTGTAGGCACCATCGGACAGTTTCCATCAGATTGTCTGACGGACAAAGTCCTATCTCCTGCTGGATAGATTTTTTGACAACAAAGTCCGATCACACCAAATCCGATCGTGTGTAGCGAATTCCGACCGGACAAAGTGCTACGCATGCTCAGATCACATTACAAGACCAAAGCTATTGGCTACTAGCCTCTACGTAGTCCCGTCGTAGGCAACAAACGTCACCACGTTCAGAATGATCGGATTTTCCGACAACTTTGTCCGACCGTGTGTACGCAAAACCAACATCAGACAAAGTATGACGGACATGGTCTGACGGACCTGGTCCTCGGATAATCTGCGCGTGTGTATGGAGCTTAAGAGGAATCCTGCAGATGCTAATTTAAGGGGGAACTCTGAGGACACTGACTTATAGGGGAACACCAGGAACTCTGACCCCCTCAGTGCTCCACATGTTGTGAACAGGTTACAGGACACTCACTGCTGAATGACAAACACAGCACTGACACTGACGGGCACTATAGTTGACAATAGCTGCTGAAAAGACTCGCCCAGCAAAGAATGCACCCAATGATAAGAGAACAGCTCATACAGCCACAGCTCCCGAGGTTTGGTGTCCTGGCCGTTAGTGTCAGTGGTGCTGGGAATGTTGTTGGAGGTGGAGGGCGGTTGGGGCATATCCCGTGAAGGCTTCATGTGGGAAGGTCAGCAAGTACATGAGATTTCTATAAAGCAGTCTATGCTTTGTCTCCCGATATTCATTCACTGATTAGAAGCAGCTCATTGCCTTGTAGGTGGGACTGGAGTCCCTGGCACGGTGTGTTGGCCCTTAGTCCTGTAATTCATAAAAGGCGCCAAGCAGTGCCAAGACATTACCATGTGCCCGCCCCTGCCCGAGTCCACTGAGCCTGACCAGTTTTGGAACTGCACATGCACAGCTCCTAAGCTGGCCCATGGTCATATTTTTTACAGGCACCTGCTGTCCGTAACGGACATTTATGGACTATTTGTAAATCTGCCAATTTTTACAAACTGTCTGTAAATTTACAGGCATTTGGCAATCCTGATAGGGCGCCAGTTTTCCTTTTATTTTTTACTCATCATCTTTGTAAGAAATTTTAAAAGGAATGATACATATCTTACATTCTTCTGGTAAAGGACAGGTAGACCTAGCAGTAAAATTCTGTTATCCTAAGCATAATAAAAATGCCAAAAAATCGGGCCAATACAGTAAAACTTTGGATTGCAAGTAACTTGGTCTGCAAATGTTTTAGAACAGTGGCCATCAACCCTGTCCTCAGGGCCCATTAAGGCCCCTTTCACACGAGGCGGACTCCGCTTGCACGGAGTCTGCCTCTGTCCGCCGACACAGCGGGAGATCTGTCCGTTGATCTCCGCTGAGCCGGCGGATGACAAGTCCCTCTCCGCTCACTGAGCGGGGAGGGGCTTGCGAGCGCCGCTGGTCTCTATGGAGAGATCGGATGAAAACTGACAGTTTGTCTGTTTTCATCAGATCTCACCCGATCCAATCCGCCAGCGACGGATCTGGACGCGGGGCCATCCGTCTGCTTTTGGCGGATCGGACCGGGTCGGATGTCAGCGGACATGTCTCCGCTGACATCCGACGCTCCATAGACTAACATGGAGCGCCCGTTCAGATCCGCCGTCAAAACTGACAGGCGGATCTGAATGGTCCGACCGTGTGAAAGGGGCCTAATAGGCCAGGGTTGCAAGATAACTGAAATACATCACAGGTGATAGATATCATTTGCTGCTCAGTGATTGCACTAGTCTGCATCTCCTCAAGGTAATACATAAAACCTGACCTGTTAGTGGGCCCTGAGGATAGGGTTGATGACCACTGTTTTAGAAGATGAACAAAATGTTTTAAAAATAATTTTATTTGATAAACGAGCAAGGTCTTGCAAAAGAGTAGCTTGGGATCCGGCTTGTGAGACTCTTAATTAGAGAGCTGTCCTAATTAGAACTACTGAATTCGCTCCGACTTTAGAAAAGTTTACTGTTCTACTTCAAGGCAACTGCTATCCAACTCATGCCCATAGACTTTAAGGAGGGTTTGTGGAAAAAAATGCTCAAAAAAGCTCAACAAAAACGTGCACAAAAAAGCACAAGCTTCTGTAAGCTGAAATAAAAGCTCAAATGCCTGTAAAAGCAGCTTTTTTTTTTTTTTATAACTGCAGTGTGCATGAGCCCTAAGTTGGATCCTCATCTTAATTGATGTGATTTGGATCTGACATTACAGGAAGATTACCCAGGCATTCCTTGAAGTTTCCTTGAAGTCACATTGCTATAATCTTTTTATATGGACTATAGACTAAAGGACACTCGTGATGGGGAGGAGCCTCGACATGTAGCAGTGCTCACACTGGACAGCTGGGATTCCTCCTGAACTTACCCCCTCACCGTTGCCTAATGCCGGATGCCTGACACCTGAGTTGGGGAAGGAGCCGTGCCGCTGAGAGGAGGAAAGTGCATGGCTCTGTGGGATACTAGCATCTAGCCCCCCCCCCCCGTGAGATGTTCTCAGACTCCTGAGTCCCGGATTTACCACCCCCGTTCTCGGACCGTGCTTTTGAGGCTTCCCTGAAAGCTGCTGCTGCCTCCTGTTCCTGGATTGCGCTGGCCATGTGTGGAGCCACTGATCCCCCTGTCTGAGCCTGCTGGTGTGTGTCCTCAGATTCCACACCGGCCGGGGAGCAGGGCTGGAGGAGGGGGGAATCCTTCAGTGCGGAGAGACTGTCAGGACGACTGGAACAGATGATAGATGCCCAGGGAAATGCTGGGATAGAAGCCAAAGTGCTGATGCCCGGATACAATCACAACCCCCCCCCCCCCCCGTAGGCTCCTACAGATCACTGACACCCCAGCTCTGCCTTTGGGACCTAGGTAAATTCAGGAGAGAAGCAGAACCACCTGGAGGTCGGTAGAAATATTTCTTTTTTATTTTCTGTGATATTGACTCTGAGGCTCTGGATTTATACTTCCGTGCATATTGCAATGCATTTTGCTGTATATTACTGAAGTGTTTTAGCCCTACTTGCCCTCTCTGAAGTGAATTATATGAGTGCTCTGAGTCCCTCATCTATATGATTTCTTTTGTTATTCCTATTTGAGCATTGCTCAGTATGGACCAAAGAGTTTGTAACATATAGAGAGTGGGCTGCGAGGCGGCAAGGGGGGAGGGGGACTGTGTATTTATTTATTTTTTCTCCCCCCTTGAATAAACCTGAAGGACTTTCGGTGTATTTGCATCAATAGAGAAGGGTTAAAAGGATGTAGCATAAACAACCGCACTGCCTGGTAAAACTCCCTGCCTTTGATGAGCCCGTTGGAAGTATAACCCTCAGATATATTTCATTTTTATTTTCATATAGCAAAATTGGTAGGCAAAGCAAATAAAGCTGGAGCAGCCAAAGGAGCCCAGACCACCCCCTGGCCCAGGAGGTATCCAGTGGTATACGTCAGCAGAAACTAGTATACCCGAGGGGGGATTTGGTACCCCCAGACAGGAGGGGTAACGGTTCGGTTGGGGGCTGGCAAGCAAAAATCTGAGGAAGAAGCCAAGATGGGGTGATCTAATGATTCTACTGTGACGCGACCAAGAAATACTGGGGGGGAACACTTCAGGGGCCCTTAAAAAACAAAGTGGGGAGAAAAAAATTAGAGGAGGAGGCGCAGACTTACCAGTGGAGGAGGAAGTAAGGCCACGGAAGCCCAGATAATCATACCTCAAATTAAAGAGCTCTTGGTGGAGATGTTGGTAGAGGGATCATTGAAAACAGATATTGTGGCAGTCCGGTCAGACATTGGACAGGTCTTAGGCCGAGTAGAAGAGCTGGAAGAGAGGCTGGATATGTACAATCCAAAACTAGAAGAGATGAATGAGCAGATGAGGTCTCTGCAAAGAGCCAATAGATCTCTCTCATATAAAATGGAGGACCAAGAAAATCGAAGCCGACGAAAATATCTACGCATAAGAGGCCTCCCAGAGAAGTACAAAGATGAGTTAACAGGGATTATGGGAGGGCTATTCAATCCTATGCTAGGAAAAGAAACAACAGAAATACTAAAAAAAGTGCATAGGATCACAAGATATCAAACTCGGGCTACAGACACCCTTATGCGGCGTACACACGGTCGGAATTTCTGATGGAAACAGTCCGATGGGAGCTTTTCATCGGATTTTCCGACCGTGTGTATGCCCAACAGTCTTTTTCTGTCGGAATTTCCGACGGACTTTGAATTGAGAACCTGTTCTCAATTTTTTCCGATGGAAAACCTTTCTATCGGATTTTCCGATCGTGTGTATGCAATTCCGACACGCAAAATTCCGACGCATGCTCTGAAGTATTAAACTTCCCTTTAATAGTGCTGTCGAACGTGTTGTATGCTGCGGTGTTATTGACCGTCGGAATTTGGTGTGACCGTGTGTAGGCAAGACAGTTTGAGCGAAATTCCGACGGGAAAACCATCAGAGCTTTTTCCGACGAGAATTCCGACCGTGTGTACGCGGCTTTAGAGATGTGCAAGTGCGGTTTCACTATATGGAGGAAAAATCGATAATCGTGGAAAAAATAAGGGGGTCGACAAGAATCTCTTATGAAGGAACAGACCTGCAGATATTTACGGACTTATCAGGGGACACTCTGACCAGAAGAAGGCTTTTAAAGTCATTGACTGAGCAAATGCAGACTTCTAATATCCCATATCACTTTTTTTTTCTCAGCTTGCCTTAAAGTAAAAAAAGATGGTTGCACCACAGTACTAAGATTCCCTAAAGATCTAGGGGATTTCTGTACTAAGCTGAATCTTCACCCTCCACCATTACCAGGATGGGAAGAAAGTACAGGAACATCATGGGCCCCAAGCAATACACAATGGACTCGTAGGGAGGCTGAGGGAAAAAGGACGAGGAGGAATTATTGATTAATGCACTAACAATGATAGATTTAAAGATTTAGTTCCCCATGAGGTTATATGGCGATTCAACATCTAGCCACTCCTGGGGCGTAGCCATAGGGTTTGATAAAGCTATGGTATTCATGGTAAATGAGCAGCTGGCAGACCCCAAAGGAAGGTTTCTTTTCATAAAAGGGAAGTTGTTTAACATGGATTGTACTTTTTTGCAAGCATTTACGCCCCAAATAGGGATCCAGATAACTTCCTAAGGAAAACCCTGAAAAAACTGTTGGTATTCAAAGAAGGTAAACTTATGATAGCAGGAGATCTTAACCTGAGTATAGATACTATAGGGGGCCCACAACGAGGCAGAGGGAAATAAAGAAATTATTAGAATGTCAGCTTGTGGACGCATGCAGGATTAGACACCCAGAGATTCAGGATTTTACATTTTATTCCTTGCATGGGTCATTCTCAAGGATTGATTATGTGTTAATAGAACACCAATTGCTACCCTCTCTTAAAAATGGCGATATTAAAACAATTACTCTCTCAGACCATGGCCCGGTAGTGATGCAATTAGAAATACTAGCAGGTCCCCTTGCGGGAAAGAATTGGAAACTTAATGACTCCCTTATTCAGGATCCGGAGATAATTAAGATGATAGAGCAGGAGCTAGAAGGTTTTTTTTTCTATTAATGATACGTCAGAAATCCCACGGTCCATTCTGTGGGAATGACATAAGGCTTACATAAGGGAAATATTAATAGGGGTGGGATCAGGAAGGAAAAGAGCAGAGATGGGGGAAATGAGGACCATCTATAGGGAGATACAGGATTTTTAACAATTGACGAGACCTAAGGGTATCCCAGAGAAACAAGGACTAACGGAAAAAAAAGATGAGCTAGCAGAATTACTAGAAAGGGGGGAAAAAAGTGCATTTCACAAAGTCAATAAAGAGAGGTATCAGTGGGGTAATAAATCGTGGAAATGGTTAGCTAGAGCAGTAAGGGAAAAAAATACATCCTTTATCCCTAAAATTAAAAATGACAAAGGGGAAATAGTGGATTCATCCCCTGAAATAGCCAAGGTATTCCACTCGTATTACAGTTCGCTGTATAATATGAGATCGAAGGGGAAGGATGGAGGTGGACGAGGGGAGAATTTGGAAGTTCAAGAGTACCTGCGGGGCCTGGACCTTCCCACAGTGCCTAAGGAGGAGTTGGAACAACTAGAGGCTCTGATTACACAGGAAGAAGTGCTGAGAGCAATAACGAATATGGCCCTGGGGAAGAGCCCGGGTCCCGACGGGTACTCCATTTTATATTCTAAAAAGACTCCAAAAGATCCTGATTCCTAAATGATGCTATTTACTTGAATACCCTAGCAGAAGGAGAGAATCTATGGGAGGAGTCATTGCTGACTTGTATAACTCTTATTTTGAAGGAGGGGAAGGACCCAGCTGCTCCCGCAAGCTATAGACCGATATCTCTGTTAAATACAGACATAAAGATCTTCGCTACAATAATCACAGAGAGATTAAAACCATTGCTACAAAGATGGATTCATAATGACCAGGTAGGGTTTGTGATGGGGAGAGAGGGGAGGGATAACTGTCTGAAGCTCCTGATACATGAAGTAAGAGGGAAGGAGACCCCAGTCGTACTGCTGTCAATAGATGCCGAAAAGACCTTTGACAGGGTGGACTGGAAATTTATGTCAACAAAACCGTGGACTTTTGTCCGAAGGGCATTGGCCCAAACTTGTCTTGCGTACACATGGCACACAATTGTTGGTCAACAATCGCGAACGTAGTGACGTACTACATGGTTTTTCAGCTCTTTATCGCCACTCTATGGGCTCCTTCTGCTAATTTCATGTTAGTAGAAGTTTAGTGAGTGGTGATTCACGCTTTTTTTTGCGCTTTTCAGTTCGCTCTTCATTTCTGAATGGCCGTTCGTTGCGGAATCGGAAGAGATAAAGTGTTATTTATTATTGGCCTTGGAGTTATTACTTTGACATAATTTTTTTGCTTGAATAATAATTTGATTTGGTATATTTTCTATATCTTTGGATGCATAGAATGCACGTTTTGGTTAATTCTAATTTTATTTTATTTTTTTAATGCACAATAAAAAAATTGTGGAGAATAATACTTGGCTATGCATTTTTACTTCAAATGACAGTTTGGGATTAGGCAGTTACAATATAAAAATACAATGTAAAATTGACAAGGGACACCAACATAGTTCTAGCTTAAAAACTACGGGATAATGGTGTTGTGGTAACTTGTCCAAAAAAATAAAAATATAAAGCATAATTATATTATTCTTGATATCATCACTAGAAAAAAAAAGCCTTTGAAAATTTGTTTGCTATAACTCCATCAGTATTGCCAGCAAAGCAACTTCATTCTTATCCCATTAAAGAAGACGAGAATGTGTGCTGCATTTTGAGATTTGATAATTTGCCACGTCACAAATGTACTCCATTACGAACGCTATTTTAAAAGACCAACTGCTTCTGGCTCGTCATTGCTTCCGAGCATGCGTGTTTGCACTTTGACAGACTTGTGTACACACACTCGGAGAATACGACAACAGACATTTGTCCGCGTAAAATTTTAAAACCTGCTATCCCAACATTTGTCCGCGGAAAATCCGACAACAATTGTCCGATGGAGCACACACACGGTCAGATTTTCTGCCAACAGCCTGTCCTTACACATTTCCTGTCGGAAAATCTGATCGTGTGTATGAGGCTTAAGACATCTGGGTGTGGGGGAAGGGATGATGCGATGGATAACTGCTTTCTATCGTCATCCAATGGCTAAAATTAATTAATGGGAATCTATCCCCTCCCCTTGAACTATTTAATGGGACGAGGCAAGGATGCCCCCTCTCTCTAATGCTCTTCATAATAGCATTGGAACCCCTGTTAGCCACGATCCGCAAAAGCATAGATATAAGAGGAGTGAGAGTAGGGGAGAGGGAGTATAGGGTGGCTGCATACGCGGATGATCTGCTATTTTATATTTCCAATCCCAGGATAGTAATCCCAAGTGTGTTAGAGGAGTTGGGTCCATACAGGAAGCTGACAAACTTTAAAATCAATATGTCTAAATCAGAAATTCTGAATATAACTCCCCCAATGGAAGAACAGCAGGCAATCCAACCTAAATTCCTCTTTGTATGGTGCAGGGAGGAACTGGGATACTTGGGAATAAAGTTAACTGCATCTTTAGTGACTCTGTACAAGGCTAATTATATCCCAATGCTCAACAAGATTAAGGAACAACTGATTTATTTGCATCGTAAACCCCTCTCCTGGATAGGCAGAATAAATGCATTGAAAATGAACATTTTACCAAAATGAACATGTATATTTCAAATGATTCCAATAACACTACCCCAGGAATATTTCAGGAAATTAATATCTATGGTATTAAAAAAATTTTATATATATATATATATATATATATATATATATATATATATATATATATATATATATATATATATATATATATATATATAAACGCCCTAGGATTTCATATGCAAGGTATTATCAGGCAATTTCTATCTCTCGGATAGCAGAGTAAATGCACAATAAGGAAGGGAAAAGTTGGGTAAACTTAGAGATGTCACAAAGTAAAGATGATTTAGGGAAGATGGTATGGATACCACAGCTACACCGAGATTTAGCTAGTAGCACAAACCCACTCACTAGGAACACTTTTAGGATATGGGACGGACTAGGCAGACAGTTTTACTTGAAATACAATGCACTATTAATTTCTATATTAAATACAAATAATTTTAAGCCAGGGAAAGAGGAACGTGTATACTTTATTAGATGGGCAAAAAAAAGGAAATATTACTGCAGGATGTGATGAAAGGGAATAGAATATACACGTACATGGCAATTACACAAAAATGGGGAAGTATGCCGTTTAGATGGAGGTATACACAATTACAGCATTTTACACAATCACTACCGCAACCAGGGAAAAGGTAATATGAGGCTAATAGAGAAGCTACTCTGCTCTCCTTTGTGCTTAAACCAAAGTATATCTAAGATATATAAAATACTTGTAAAAGAAGAAGAGCCTGAATACCCAACTTGTATGGGAAAATGGGAGGAGGAATTAGAAACCCTCAGAGATGAGGAACACAGGAGAAAGATCTTAAGATTAGCCTGTTTTTCCCCAAGAGACATTAAGATAATGGAGATGTGCTATAAACTATTGGCAAGATGGTATGTGACCCCACAGAGGCGCATAGGATCGGAGCGGATGGCCCCCCAACATGTTGGAGGGGTTGTGACGCTCCAGGGATCTTTGCGCACCTGTGGTGGGAATGCGTAAAGATACAGCCTTACTGGGAGGGAATTATAGGAGCGAGGATAGGAGATGGGATATATAGGATAACAGGAGAACACATTGAGATGGACCCATGGAAATGTCTATTTTATGACACGAGAGAAACGGTCATTCAGTATAGGAATGCCTTAGTCCTACACCTATTAAACGTAGCTAAAGGTCTTTTCCCCAATTTTATGGAGAACCCAGGAAGCCCCAAACATGAAAGAGTGGGTAGCAAACGTAGAGTGGTTAAGATCTATAGAGGAAGCCATACATACAGCAGAAGACTCACTAGATGTATATTGCGCTATATGGGGGAAATGGTTGAAGTTTAAAAAATCGCTCGAATATATGACTATATTGGATACATAATGGGACTAAAAAAGTGGGATGTGAGGGGGATGGGGTGGGGGTGGGGGAGGGGGAGATAGAGGGGGGATTGATTAGGGTGACTTACGTTTTATTTATTATTATTTATTTAAATTTTCTTCTTCAGGGGGAGGGGATATGGGGAACACAAATCAAATGAAATGATGCAGGAATGTAACTGAAACATAGAAATGTGTTAATCACTGTGTATTTGTTTGTTTTTTTGTCAATGGACCATGCAGGATTTTTCAAAGTGTAGTGCATAGGATTTAAAGTATAACAAAAAGCAAAACCTTTTTTTTAGTTTTGGATAAAGTAGCGATGGATTAGAACACCAGTTTCATTGCTTTATTCACCCTCTCTATTTGTCCTCATTGAAAGTGAAAGTAAACAAAAAAATGTCCCCAGAAAAGTTTATCGAGGGGAAATTTTCTAATTGGGACACTAGTTCTGGTGACCTGGAGGTCCACAAGGATTTCCTTTTAATTTGCAGGGATTTCCTCTCACTTCCGGTTTGGCTATGGGACAGGAAGTGAAGGAGAATCTCCGCAATGGGGCATAGATTGTGAAAAAAAAAAAAAAAATCTAACCCTAATTATAACCCTCTCTTGCTTTATCCAAAATGCCTATAGTTCTACTTTAATCGGGAATAGTTTTCATGTGCTTTTGTCGCCCTGGAAAGCGCTGCAAAAATGCACCAATGTAAAATGGGCCTTACTTTTCTGTCTGAGGGTGCAGACCAGTTAATTGATGACAAGGCATTAGTCATAGGAATGCTACTGAAGGGGTTTGAGGACCTAATAAGCAAGTATAGACAGTCAACTAATGATTCTGCCTTAACAGCTGCCCTTTGCCATAGACTTTAACATCTGGTGCGCAGTTAACCAGGAAATAACAGTTTTTACAAGCTTTAAGAAGAAAGATAATTATTTTACATTCCTTTCTAACATTTTAATCTTGCCCAGACTTAATGTAGGACAGATTATGACCACATTCAGGCCCTATGAGTAAAATCGCCAAACCAGGACGCCGGTCACTTTAAAAGTTATAGCAGCGTGCCCACTGCACGTTGGGGGAGCTGATGCACGTGGCCGGTGGCCGCGATGTCCGTCGGCCACCTGCAATCGTTCCACAGAGAGCCAGAACTGGGATCTGTCAATGTAAACCAACAGATCCATGTTATGTCAGGGGAGTACAGAGTGATCGTCTGTTCCTAGTGATCAAGAACAGCGATCTCTCTGCACCGGTGCAAAATAAGGACAGAAAAAAGAATTACTCCTGTGCTAGTGAAAGCGTTGTTAATGTGAAGTTGTAGTACCATTTTAAATGATAAAAAATGATAATACGTGTCCCACTGCCTAGACTGACCAGGGGTGGTCTGAAGAAGACTGTGTGGGAAAAGTGGATGGAAGGCGCATGATCAATTGCTTGCATCAAAATCATACAGTTTATTCATGTATAATGGAATAAATACATTAAAAAAAAAAAAAAAAAATATATATATATATATATATATATATATATATATATATATATATATATATATATATATATATATATTTGTAGTGTGATGTGGAAATGAACCCACCGCACCAGTTCATTCTGAGTTACATCCTGTCTGATACATTTTCACTGAAGTCCATTCATCTTGTTCTATTGTGTTTTAGGATATTTATTGAGCAATAACTATAGAACCATTTATGCATTTGAACTGCAAATGTTTTGAAACCACTATATATTTCCAGTATTAACTTTCAACATTTCTTCTAGTTGGCGTGTGTTTAGCAATCGCTGTTCTATGTATTCTTGGCATTACTTTCATAAGCATGGGTAAGTGTAACATAAAACATTTAATTCAAAATAGATAAGATACTTGTAAGAATAATGCATTCAATTCCAAAATCAGAGTGGTACAAATGAGGTATTGGCTCTTATTTTTCTCTCTTGTTTCTATACAGGGGCATTATACCTGGATAAATGCATGCTGGAAAGACATATCCCTATCTATGTACTTGTACAAGGAATAATCTTCCTCCTAATGGGCTGCACAGTCACAATCCTGCTTTCAAGCGACAAGTTAATTTTGTTTTTCTTATTTATTTGCACGCTGTCTACCTTCTGGTTCTGCTGGCTGATCACAGGTAAGAATAAAGTCAAACTAAGCAAATGGGTGAAGAAATATGATTGTGTTACATAAAATATGAAAGGAGAAATCATAACCATATTGGCTATAGCTATCATCCGTTGCGCATACAACATTGGCCCATAAACATTTGCCTACCTTTCAGAGCTAAATATAGAGACATAAGGGAATAAGTATTAGTAAATATCCATGGTGATTTTCAAATTAAATCAAAACCTCTTATCTCTTCTTTTTAATATGGAGGAAATGTCCACTCTCTGGAAATTCTTTGTAGAAAAAGAGGATGCTTACCCCACTTCCTGTTTAGATGGGCTGATGAAAAAGCTTTTCATTTTGTTTATTTTATCTTTGATAATTTTCCTCATTATACAATAAATATCTACAAAATCATCACACTTCATATCCATATAATATTTACTTCCCACCCATAGACTCAAAAGCAAACCGGCTGGGTTCACACTATTTTGAATTGGATGCAGGGTTTCCCTGCATCCAATTTGCATGTCAGAAGATTGTGACCGGCTCTATGTATGGAGCTGGTTCACACATCTCCAAAGTGGCTCTGGTGCGAATTGCACAGGAGTCCTGTATATCTTCTGGTCTGTTTCAGGTATAAATTCAGCTAAAAATTTGGATTGAAATCGGACCAGAAATTGTGAACAGGGATGATCAGGACCCCTGCTGTGAGCCTCTCCGTGCTTCAGTGTGAACAGTCTTAAGGTTCAAAAATTCTCATTTATGTGCATATATTTAGATGAAATCAGCCACTACAGATTCCCCATGGACTATTCAATTGCATTCTTGGGGATCAGGAAGGAATTCCCCTCCTCAACTGGATATGGAGGTTTTCTATGTAATTCTTTTTCTGAAAGAATTGAACTAGGTGAACTTGTATCTTTTTTTTTTTTTAACCTGACGAACTATGTCATTTGCAGTGGATGCCTAAAGGATAATTAATTGGTGGCTAGGAGTCAACATAGTTATATATTAGGAACCATAGCATACTTGATTTAGTGATGGTGTTTCAAAGCACTAACAATTGGTATATAAGCCAGTAAGCATATAGCCTGTCTTTGTCACACAATCAAGCATCGATTTTAACTGCCAGGCAAGTGCTGCACTTTACTTTTTTGTCGTATTAGTAAACATTTTTTATATTTCTCATGTTCAATTTTTTTTATTTCTAGGAAGCATTTGGGTTTTCACCCACTATATCTCCTACCATGGACATTGCCATGAAGTCTTGTACCTCTTTGCATTCTGGACTCTTATTGTACAGTACATTGGGCTGTGCATAACCTGTTTGGTGTTGATCATTTACTGCTGCTTCTTCTGTATCATGGTTTGGGCTTGCATGGCTGTTCATGGATAAAGACCAGGAACAAGAAAAACCTTGCGTTGCTCAACTTGAGTCAACCTCCATGGCCTTTGGCATAAAGTGCTGAAACTTAAGGAGATGAACAGGAAAATACAGTATTGTCTATGCTTTTGAAATTGAAGGAGGGCATAGTGAAATTGGAATATTGCCCCCAGCTTTTGAAAAAAGTAACAAAATAGTCGCTAACATGCATCCTTGTTTATACTTTACAAAGTATAAAAAAAAGCCATTGGATGAAGAAGGGCTCAACTTTTAGACACAAGGTAGCAATTATGCTATTTATAAATGTTTTGGCTTTTTGTTGTTACTAGCTGGGAATAATACAGCAATATACTCAATACTCAGACCGAAATAAGCTCTGGGGAGAATGCTGCCAATGTTCATATACTGAGCTTGACATACCATCAAACGAGAGGTAAATGGATTTTTAAATGACTGTAAGGAAATACAGAAGCTTTCCAAAGGCCTTGACATCTCAACACTGTGCATGAATGCTACTGATGCCATCAACACTAGGATGGCTTCTCACGGAAAACACAAAGAAAACCTTAACTGCATGCTGCATTTGGGTATAGAGATTTATAAATGACTACATGAAACCAGCATAATGATCTTTTTCCCTTTTTTGCAATTTTCATTGTCTAGCACCTGTATGGAGACTTAATTGACCTTTAAAGCCTGTGTGCAGAAATCAACATTAAAACAGCCATCTAATATGATTGGGATTTGAAAATTTTTAACAACTGGATATCCTTTAAGGAAAACATATCAAATGATATTTAATTTCTGCTGCTGTTTAAAACATTTAAAAGTAAGAATTCTGCTTTACATAAATGTCTTAATAGCCTCATTGAGTTACAGCTTAGCCTTAAAAGTTTCACAGTTATGAACTATACAAAATGAAGCACCGTGCCTTCATGTTCTGCTGTCAGCCCCAACCGTTTCTTTTCATAAATCAGCCCTTTATCATCTTCAACGTACTTTACCTGGAACAATGTATTTTATTTAAGCCATTCAATTGGTATTCAATTGGTATAAGAATTGCCATGTTCTGTGCAAGGATGGATCTATTGTGCAAAGTTGGATGCACAATAGTGGGAGTGCACATTAGATTCCTCCTTACCACAAAACTTTAGTGTTTTTTGTTAACTCGTCTCTCTCCTGTCTTTTCTGTTTTACCAGTTATTACCAAAAGGTGCAGATTTTGGTGTGCAGATGCCCTTGTCCTAAAAAAAAACTGCTATTCTTTTGCTATGTAAAGGATAAGTGCATCTTTGTAGCATAAAAAATTCATACATATATACATGCCCCGTTGTCCTTTTCTGCAAAACTGTTGTATACTCTACGGTAGGAGGCTCAGGCATGCACAGTACTGCAAATATTACAGATGTGGGCTTTAATGAACACTGCCCAGGTGCCAAGTGATAGAGCAAGCATTGTGAGAAGGGTAAGTTCTATATGTGGTCCCTTTTTCACAAATCATTATATGATTTGTGAAAATGGGAGAGGGAAGACAAATGTGCTGATGTTTTAAAGGTGCAATTTTGCTTTAGGATGAAATAGCTGGAACAATGCATGAATTACATATAATATAATGTATAAATTGTTAATTGATCTAACATTAGGAAAACTGCACATAATTACCATGATGGAACAACAAATTAACACGTATTGATCTATATTTCATTTGTATGTGGTTACTGGCAATTTGAATGGCATGGCTTCTTGTACATCTTACGGAGCCCAGTGACAAAATGTCTACATTGAACCAAAAGTCTCAGTTCTCATGCACTACTTTAGTCATTGCGATATCAGATCATGATTTTATTTTATTTTGATAGAATCTATAGAATTATACTTTAGAACAAATATTTTGGAATCTAACTTCAAGGGAGTAATGTCTTTATTATGAAAGAAAGCATAGAAGTCTTGCTACTAGACTCCCTGAGAGAAATAAGAAGTCAGCTGGTGTTTCATCCTGTTACAACCCACAAAAGAACTGAATTTTTTTATTTTGGGTGGACTGACCCTTCAAAACTTAAAACAGCATACCTGTTCAAAATGTATTTTGAAATGCAAGTCATGTGAGCTTAGACAAAATGATGCCTTCTATCATGAAGTAGAGATATGTTGTAAAAATAATATGGCAAGCACTACAAATTAACACCTGTCCACTTGATAGAACAAAAACAGCTTTTCGTTGGCTGAAACAATCATGTGAGAACTGTACCTAGAAAAAAAAGTCTATTTTGCGGACTATAACATATGACAATGTTCAATGGTTTGAAATTAAACAATATATTGGCATAGGTTTGTTTGGTCTTATTGAATCTTATTTTGTTAGCATAACTGCCCTGAAAATGCAAGGTTTACCTATTTCATATAAATTAATTTAGATTTCTACTAAAAAAAACTTCACACATTCACTTGGCTCAAATGTTCTTACATACCCTTTTTGGATATTTTTTTCATCTTTTTATTAACTATTCATTACATTTTTTGGAAACTATATTATCTTATATGCATGCAGATCACAGTGGGGTTAATTTTTTCTAAAACATGAGTGCAAAATCAGGCGGACCTGATCGAACCCTCAAATCTAAGCTATGGAGCGGCGGATGTCAGCGGTGACATGTCTGCTGAGATCTGCTGCTATTCGATCTGCAGCCCTCCTGTGTGATTATGAAGCCATGTGCCTCCTCTTCTGTTATCTTCATTTTTACTGTAAAGAAAGCTAATTAATACAGACCATTCTGAGGAGCAGTGCTGTCATTCACAAAAAAACAAGCCCACAACAATGCACCCTGACAGCTACTACACTTGTCTGTGAGAGACTAGTATAGTAGCGGCCAACAAGTGTTGTTGTGGGATTGTGTTTTTGTGAATGATCGCACTGCTATCCTGCAGTCAACAGTTACTGTACTCTCTACTGTAACTGTACTCTCTCCTCTGAGCTGCAGCTCCTACTGGTTATTGGGTAAGTCTGAGCTCACTAGTTTTTTTTTTTTTTTTTACAGTAAAAATAAAGTTAGCAGAGGAAGCATACAATTGCATAGCAGAGCTACAGAATAAAGAGGGGAGATGGCTTCAGTGCTGGCTGTACCTCTCCCAAAGGAACATCCAGAATTTGTGCTTCAGTCTTGGGTGGAGCTACAAGCAGCATTGAAGAAAATAATTTTTGTTTTATTTTATTGTGAATGTGTTGTTATAGATTTTATTTTTCCTTCCATACGTTCCTGGGAAGGATTTAAATGTTGGGGTGGTGGATATTTTTCCAAGTTTAAGCATTCACTATTGTCAATGGGGAATGGTGTTATTTTGTGGCATGAACTGTTGTATTATATTATCTTTTTTTTCTTCAAGTTTGAGAATGGTTACTTTGAATTTAATAATTTTAATGTATATTGTTTCTTAAAATGTGGTATGGATGGGGAATGCCATTTTAATAGTGCAATTTTTTTTTTAACCACATCAATACTGAGCACTTTCACCCCCCTCCTTCCCAGACCAATTTTCAGCTTTCAGCGCTCTCGCACTTTCAATGACAATTGCGCAGTCATGCTACGCTGTACCCAAATGAAATTTTTATAATTTTGTTCGCACAAATAGAGCTTTCTTTCGGTGGTATTTATTCATGACTCCGTTTTAAACTTTTTGCGATTATAAGTAAAAAAAAGAGCGGAAATTTGGAAAAATAAATATTTTCTTCTTTCTATTTTAAAAGAAATCCAATTAAATCGAATTTTGTCATAAATTTAAGCCAAGATGTATTCTGCTACATGTTTTTGGAAGAAAAATCCTGTTAAGTGTATAATAATTGGTTTGTGGGATCACGGACATATGTGTGCAGATAATCATTGGGATTTTACTGTTACATCTGTGGGGGACAGGTGTTTTTACTATGTGGGGACATGTGTGTTTTACATTGTGTACATGTTTTACATGTGTGTTTACATGTGTGGGGACACTAGACTGGTGATCAGTTAGTAAAAAGCTGTAAAAAATAGCTCATAATCACTGATCACCAGCTGGCTGCAGCAATCCGCTCTCCTCATCGACAACTTCTGTGTGAGTAGAGCCGATCGCCTAGCAACCGGCTCTCTGTTTACATCACATGATGACTGTGATTGGACATGGCCGTCATGTGATCAGGAGGGCCAATCGGAGCCCTCCTGCTGATCGGAGATGTGCCATGTCTGGGTGACACCAGCGCATCGGGAACGCGCTGCTGCGTGGGCGGGTGCGTTCCGCCTCCTTCTGAGGGACATTCCTGAACATCCATTTAGAAGGAGAGAGCGCCCACCCGGCTGTTTATATGCAGTGGCCAGGTTGGAAGTGGTAAATAATACCAGACAGCTATTATTTGTTTACAGAAAACACATGCAGACACAAAAAAGTACAGTAAAACCTTGGATTGTGAGCATAATTCCTTTCTGGATTTCCCCAAAGGGATAATGGAAACTCAGATGATTCGTTGCACAACCATTTATTCATAAGTCCTTCAGTTTATACTCCATATAAAAAGATTATAGCAATGTGACCAGGTTGTGTAACCATAAAATGTCCATCCACAAATGGCAGCCTCCACAAGGGGATTAGAAGCAAAATCCAGCAGGAGCTACAGCGTATAAAATAGAAGAGAGGAACCTCTAAATGTAGCAATGTGGTTACATTTAATGAAGGCACAACATATAGCAACTCACATGGTTCATGAATAAACGTTTAAGTATGCAGGCATCCGGGGTAAAGCTGTCCACATAGACCATCCTCTGCATAAACCATGTGAGTTGCTAAATGTTGTACCTTCATTAAATTTTACTAAAATCTGTAAATTTCTTAAATTAAAACAACAGTAGACAGTAATTCATGATCAGTATTGAAGTCTACCATCCTGGAGCCAATATGGTTCACTAAAAAGGTAATTAGAATAGCAAAGGAGAAAGAAAAAGCATATAGGAGATTCAAGGCAACAGAATGTTTAGTTGATAGAAAATTGTAGAAAAATTAACAAAAGGAGGCCAAACGCATCCAGTGATGCCAAAACACAGAGTAGGAAATGGCTCATTGGTGACGAAAGGAAAAATACAAGCGGTCTCCTTCCCAGAAAAAAATTGCACTAACAATAATAAGTTTAGGGATCATATTGGTTCTAGTAATTACGGTTCATTTTCAGAATTTCTAGAGAGAGTTAGCAGAATAACTGGCTTGGTTAAAACCTAATGAATGCAAGTGAAATCTTCACACTTTTTCCATCAGTTTTTCTGTTGACATGTTGACATCCAATTTTTTCACGTGCGTTTTTTTTATGCACAGATTCACATCACATCCTGTGTCATAACTTTCCGTTTGTGGAGAGTGAAGAGAAGATTTTGTACAGTTTGCTAGTGTTATTGTAGCACCTCCCTTTACATCATAGTTCCTATCAGAGCCTCCCTTTATATAAAGTCCCTACCAGAACACCCCTTTACATCATAGTCCCCACCATAGCCTTCCTTTTACCTCTATAGTCCTCATTGACCCTCTTTTTATATCCTAATCCCCATCAGATCCCTTCCATCAGAGCTCCTCACCATCAGTGCCCCCCTCGAAGCTTCCTGTCATCAGTGCCCCCATCAGTTGTGTGCGTTTCAGTCAGCTTGTGTGCAGAAAAATGCAGACCTGCTGCATAATTCAGCACAGCTCTGCTCATCATACCAGCATTTTGGTGTGAATGAGATTAATGTTTTCTGTGTGTTACATAGTAGGCGAGGCCGAAAAAACACAAGTCCATCAAGTCAGACCTATGGGTGTGATTTTTTTGTCAGTATTAAGGCCCGTACACACGATCGGACTTTTTGACAACCAACATGCAAATTAGCTGTTTTGGACCAACATCTGACTGTGTGTACGCTCCATCGGACCAACTTTTTCCAGGTTTCATCTTTTGTTGGCTGTGCGAACAGACCAACTTTCTGCCAAGAAAAGTCCGATGGACCAAAGTCCGACCGTGTGTACACAAAACCAACGGACTTTTGTACAAACCAATGCTGAACCAATGCAAAAGATCAGACAACAATACAGAAGTTGACCAAAGGTGGCGGTAAAGAGCAGAAAAACCAAGTGATTTGGTGAAAGTTGGCTGAAAAAAGTCCTGCCGTGTGTATGCAATACCAACTTGGGGCCAACGCCCTTTGGACAAAAATCCACAGGAAAGTGGGCCAACGGTCCGATCGTGTGTATGAGGCTTTAGATTGCATATCCCTGTATGTTGTGGTCGTTCAGGTGCTTATCTAATAGTTTTTTGAAATTATCGATGCTCCCCGCTGAAACAATGCAAGTCTCTGCAAATGGTGTGAACAAGCCCTCAATGCATAGTTTTCACAGCAGCGGTGTCCCCTGCAGACCTAGAAGCAGCTGGAAGGAGACACCACTACTGTGAGACATTTCCTGTTATGGGAACTTTGTCTTTCATTTTATTTTGTGGTTGGTTTGAGTGAGGCCAGGGGTAACTTGTATTTGCTATACCTTTTTGATTTAATTTTTTTAAGGCAAGGCTTCAATTAAAAAAAAAAAAAAAAAACTGTTTTAGGGGTGGTATTTTGGGTCTTTTAATTATTTTGGTGGTATGTTCTTTTTATTTTATGTTGACAGGACCTTTTTATTTTAGCTTAAACTGATTGGCTTTCGTTTCTTTTTTTTTTTTTTCTTGATGGGGCCTTTTGACGTTTGCAATGATCAAAGCAGAATATTCACTTGATACTTACCAATCTATTTTGGAGCTGCCTTTTGTTCACAGCACATGAATACTACTGCTGCACCTAAACAATTGTAGAATATATCACTCACATTCACTGTTTGTTAGGCATATATCACTTCTTCCCCAATTATTATATAAATTTGAGAGCTGGATCTAAAATTTTCCGACAACAAAATCCAATCTGACTTTTTCTGATCGTGTGCAGAGAATTCCAACGCACAAAGTGCCACACATGCTCAGAAGAAATTTGGAGACGAAAGCTATTGGCTACTGGCTTCTACGTAGTCCCATCGTACATTTTTATACGTCATCTCGTTCAGAACGATCGGATTTTCCGACAACTTTGTCCGACCGTGTGTGTGCAACACAAGTTTCGGAAAAAATCTGATGTATTTTGTGGTCAGAATGTTCGATCGTGTGTACAAGGCATAACAGTAAAGCCCCAGCCTGTGCTTTTTGTTTCTAGTAAGTTTTTCTTTCTGCTGCTGGCCAATTTCACACTGCTGCGTCATCTGCAGTCTCTTAAATCTTGTAGTAAAGCACCTGTATTTTTTTCCCCCTCCCCTAGTACAATTCTTCCTCGTTAACCCATTTATGCCGCAGTAACCCATATGTGTGGTGGCAAAAAGCTGGGCTTCAATGCCCACATGCTGCATATATGCATCGCTGGGCATGCTATGTTTCTGTACTGGTTGCGTACTCACAATACAAAGACATTGGTAGCCAGTGGAAACCGGCTTCTGGTCATGTGACCACCGTGACAGCCAACCACAGTGGTCGCATGATCACCCATCCTTCCTGTACCCCTGGGTGTTAAGAACTTTTAAATGGGAGGCCAGGGCGGGAATAGGTTAAAAAAAATAGTCCTGTTGGTGGCCAATTTTCCTTTGCTATATAATCTATGGTCTCCTAATACTTAACGAGATATTGAGTGGCTACTAGCAGGGCAGTTTTGCATTAGTGAGAACAGGGACAACCACACAGAAATTGGTCAGTAGTTCAATCTGCTGGTCAAAGCAGGTCTATTTCTGTTTGAAGAAAAAGCATGTTTTGATAAAAAAAAGCATGTTGCTGCTAAAGCTACCTGAAAAAAGCCCTTTTTATTTTCCACTGAAACAAATCAGATCAGGGTGCTTCTGTCAAGCTAATTGTAAAGTAAAAAACTAGATTTTTGTACTTACCATTGGAGTCCATTGAAGAACAAAGCAATTGAGATATGGTTGGGTATAGCGCCACCTACTGGAGGACTGGACACTGGCACACCGTAAAATTGTATGTGAGAGTCTTTGTGTTTCCTCCGGACGGAGGAGATGCATCACCTGGAACCTGAGTGAGAAATCTTCACATCTTATACAGTGCCAAAGGGTGATTTTGTTGGGAGACCCTCTGGACCTGGAGAAAGGCCATGGCTGGGCTAAAGCCACAAAGCACTAATGATCCCTTGTAATGAGGAATCAATAGGAGCCATTAAGCAAGCCTCTCAGCAGTTGGTGGAGGCACTGCTATTTAAGATCACAATGATGGTGGAGATTGACATCAGGATTTATTTTCACATCACTTGTGGACTGTTCTAATCATCTTATTTTTACATTTGTATTTACATGATTGAATAGCGCAACCTTTATTATTTTATGTATTTGAATACTGTCACGATTGGTCGGCAACACAGTATGTACTTTGCTAAGAGGACTGTTGACCACCTGCAGCAAAGAAGCCATCTGAAGGACTAACGCCTGAATCTGAATGTATGAGGTGGGGCCCATTACGAGATAGGGAAAGCCACCAACACATCCCAATGTATGAAAACCATACATTTGTACTTTATAGAAAAGCATGAGGCCTTACACCCCTAACCCTAGGATTAAGAGGCTAGAAGCTCTGTGACTAAAGGGGAAGGGATTACCTAGCCATACAACCAGTCTCGCTAAGCATGTGCCAGAGAATTTACAGTATTAATACAACCCAATAGCCCACAAGTGCAAGTGAACCCTGTGGCCATTGGAGAACTTAAGAGTCAATACCACAAAATCAACATGCCAGAAAGAGGTGGGTGCATGGGAGACCACCCCATGGGGTAGAAAGAAATGGAAGGTAGACCTCAGCCCCTGACTGGTGAGATAAGAACCACCAAAAAGCACCCAAGATGAAAGTAAAACATCCTCTGTGGCATCCTAAGGTGATGCTGGGGCCTGAAGAAATCAATATGTTTAAGAATCTCGTGATTCTCCATTCCCATCCCATAGTTGCCAACATTTCCCCAAATTTTTAGGGACACTTTTTTTTTGCAGAAAGCTAGTGTAGGCAGAGAAGTATGCTAATGAGGGGCATGGGCATTCTATTTGTGGCCGCCATTTTAAAAATAGAAGGTGGTGTGCAAAGAGGGCCATAACGAAAATGGGCTTGGTTTAAATTACACTAAATATTGGTCTGTTTACATCCGCCTGCCCATAGAGATGTATGAAACTTCCAAACAGGTTCGCCTGAAAAACTGACAGGCAGACCTGATCGGACCCGCTGTGTGAAAGGGGCCTTAGTGATTGTGTCAGCAAGGGGTGACTGTAAGAAAATGGGTTTAAAATTGCACTGCCTAATTTCTCACAGAACTGTGCTACATGAAAAAAAGTGAAAGTGTCAGTTAACAGCATTTTTTTACTTCTATCTAAAATATATAAGTAAAAGAGTGCTGTTAGCACTGTCCTGAATGTGAGATATTGGCCAGTGCAGTTTTGAACCCAATTTCTCACAGTCCAGTGACCGATGAATAAAAAAACCTTTACCTTTTAAAGTCCCTCTGTAACATTAGAGCCCTCTTTTACCAGCAGTGCAGTCTTATCAGTGTAGGTCTATGCAAGCAGTCTCATCAGTGCAGCCTTATCCGAGAAGCCTCATCAGTGCAGCCTCATCACAGCAGTCTTACCTGAGCAGTCTTATCACAGCCTGGCCGGTGGTCCTGGCCACGCCAACCAAGCTCCGCTCACCATCTGTGGGCTCATCAGTTCTGTTGGCTCTTACTTGACTGGCTGCCTCTCCATGTGCTCCTGCTCACAAGAATGATCTGCCACACCCTCACTCCTTAGTATTGACCAATCAGAGGAGGTAAGGGGGAGGATTATCTGGTGTCCAAAAGTCCCGATGTCTCTGCCAGAGGCAGATTTTCAGGATTTTGCAGGGGACAGGCAAAGACTGGGACATTGGTCCGATTTCTGGGAATGTCTTGGGCAAATCAGGACTGTTGGCAACTATGTCAGATGCCATTACTCCCCATCACTCCCCCACAACAAAATACAGGAATCTTAGCTGAAATACTGACAACATTTACCTGAAGTACAGCAGGACCAGGACATACCCTGGCAGAATTCATGATTGCTTGGCCATTTTTCAGAGAATATGAATGTTGACACAAAAACTTTTCTTTCACTCATGGTTAGTGTTGGCTGAAGCCATTTATTATCAAACAACTGTGTTTACTCTTTTTAAATCATAATGACAACAGGAACTACCCAGATTACCCTGATCAAAAGTTTACATACCCTAGTTTATTTTTTAACAAAAACGGTTTTTATTTTCAAAATAAGGGAACAATACAGAGAGATAAAACGGTACATTGCGTTATTCTACAAGTGCAACATAATGGTTTACATGTACAAGATGCATATCCATCCACAGGTAGTAATCACAGGATATCATGTATATACAGGTCCTTCTCAAAAAATTTGCATATTGTGATAAAATTCATTATTTTCTGTAATGTACTGATAAACATTAGACTTTCATATATTTTAGATTCATTACACACAACTGAAGTAGTTCAAGCCTTTTCTTGTTTTAATATTGATTATTTTGGCATACAGCTCATGAAAACCCCAAATTTCTATCAAAAAATTTGCATATTTCATCCGACCAATAAAAGAAAAGTGTTTTTAATACAAAAAAAGTCAACCTTCAAATAATTATGTTTAGTTATGCACTCAATACTTGGTCGGGAATCCTTTTGCAGAAATGACTGCTTCAATGCGGCGTGGCATGGAGGCAATCAGCCTGTGGCACTGCTGAGGTGTTATGGAGGCCCAGGATGCTTCGATAGCGGCCTTAAGCTCATCCAGAGTGTTGGGTCTTGCGTCTCAACTTTCTCTTCCCAATATCCCACAGATTCTCTATGGGGTTCAGGTCAGGAGAGTTGGCAGGCCAATTGAGCACAGTAATACCATGGTCAGTAAGCCATTTACCAGTGGTTTTGGCACTGTGAGCAGGTGCCAGGTCGTGCTGAAAAATGAAATCTTCATCTCCATAAAGCCTTTCAGCAGATGGAAGCATGAAGTGCTCCAAAATCTCCTGATAGCTAGCTGCATTGACCCTGCCCTTGATAAAACACAGTGGACCAACACCAGCAGCTGACATGGCACCCCAGACCATCACTGACTGTGGGTACTTGACACTGGACTTCAGGCATTTTGGCATTTCCCTCTCCCCAGTCTTCCTCCAGACTCTGGCACCTTGATTTCCGAATGACATGCAAAATTTGCTTTCATCCGAAAAAAGTACTTTGGACCACTGAGCAACAGTCCAGTGCTGCTTCTCTGTAGCCCAGGTCAGGCACTTCTGCCGCTGTTTCTGGTTCAAAAGTGGCTTGACCTGGGGAATGCGGCATCTGTAGCTCATTTCCTGCACACGCCTGTTCACGGTGGCTCTGGATGTTTCTACTCCAGACTCAGTCCACTGCTTCCGCAGGTCCTCCAAGGTCTGGAATCGGTCCTTCTCCACAATCTTCCTCAGGGTCCGGTCACCTCTTCTCGTTGTGCAGCGTTTACTGCCACACTTTTTTCCTTCCCACAGACTTCCCACTGAGGTGCCTTGATACAGCACTCTGGGAACAGCCTATTCGTTCAGAAATTTCTTTCTGTGTCTTACCCTCTTGCTTGAGGGTGTCAATGATGGCCTTCTGGACAGCAGTCAGGTCGGCAGTCTTACCCATGATTGCGGTTTTGAGTAATGAACCAGGCTGGGAGTTTTTAAAAGCCTCAGGAATCTTTTGCAGGTGTTTAGAGTTAATTAGTTGATTCAGATGATTAAGTTAATAGCTCGTTTAGAGAACCTTTTCATGATATGCTAATTTTTTGAGATAGGAATTTTGGGTTTTCATGAGCTGTATGCCAAAATCATCAATATTAAAACAAAAAAGGCTTGAACTACTTCAGTTGTGTGTAATGAATCTAAAATATATGAAAGTCTAATGTTTATCAGTACATTACAGAAAATAATGAACTTTATCACAATATGCTAATTTTTTGAGAAGGACCTGTATAGTCTTCGAGAGGGAAGGGAAATGGGACAGAGATAATTTTGAGGGGGGGGGGGAGGGAAAGGGGGGGGACAAGTCTGCATTAAAATTCAACATAGTACACTCTTCCCAATTCCTTATGCAATCTAGAGGTGTGCAATGGACTGCCATGCTCCAGCCGTCCCATCGTCCACTCCCAGCAAGCCATCCTCCGTCACCATGTCCGGGGTACCCAATAACCTCACACCTGTCCATGTGTCAACGGCCGCCCCCCCTCCCTGCTCCACAGATCAGAGAGAAGGGGCCATTCCGCGCTCCACACCCATCCAGGCCAACCTCATCAGCTATGTCTCACTTCCGTTAGATCATCCGTAGACTACCAGTCCGTACAAGGTAGGGTCCATGTCTCACCCCCTTCATCAGTCCAGAGTCAGCCTCTCCTCCTGCACCCAGGGATTCCAGATCTTATTAAACTTGTTAGGGCAATTAAGGCCCATATACGTTAACTTATACAGGGGAAGAGCCTTGTTAATAAGGGTCCTCCAAAATTGTGATGTTGGTGGGGCAGCTTCTTTCCAGTGCAACAAAATCATTTTCCTTGCATAAAATGCTGCATAAAACCCAAAAAGCTTCTTGGCCTGAGGTCCCTCCAGCGTGTCCACCACTCCCAGCAACAACGGAATTGGGTCACAGGGCATTCTAAGCTTACTAACCAGGTTTATTTTGTCAACCACCCCTCTCCAGAACGACTGAATAAGGCTACACGACCACACCACATGAAAGAAGGAACCTTCCTCCGATCCACATTTAGTACATAGTGGGCTATGTGCAGGATATATCCTAGCCAGTCGCTGTGGTGAGAAGTAGGCTCTGTGTATGAATTTCAATTGGATCGAACCTATCCCTTGCAGAGATCAAAGGGAGGTATTGCTGAATGCCTTCCTCCCAGTCGTCGTCAGCCAGCGAGGGTATGTCACCCTGCCAGACCGAGAACAACTGCGATACCTTGGAGGTGTCCAGGCTTGCCTAGGCCAAGTATACTGTAGAAAGGACCTTCTGTCCCCCCTCCTCACTTAATATGCTTTCGATTCCCGTAGTTCCCAGCACTGGCGGCGCTGGAAACTGGGAACTGTAGGCATGGCGAATTTGCAGGTAACGAAAAAACATGCGGTTTGAGAGCCCTTTACTTTGTTTCAGTGTATCAAACGAGAGCAAACCCGTTGTGTGAGAAATATCTGCCAGTGTCCTTATTTCATGTCTCGCCCACAACACCGGGTCTGGTATAGATTGGAAGTGAGGCAGCCTGGGGTTTCCCCATAGTGGGGTGCGGGGAGACCAGCCCACAAACTTCAGGACCTTGTCTCTGACAATCTCCCAAACTTTAAAGCGGAAGTAAACCCATCGATTTAACAGTTTAAAAAAAAAGGCATGCCGGGAATGCTAACTGCACATTGGCTGTGCTCTCAACCAAACAGTCAAACCATCCAATGGCTGGTGTCATAACGGATCACATGTGCAGCACAGTGGCAGTTGAAGATTAAACAGAGGCAAAGATGGCAGCTTCCTTGGCTGAAAACGATAGGGGGGTTTACTTCCACTTTAAGGGAAGTCCTCCATTGAATAGGTAATATCCGGGTTGGACCCAGGCCCCCGATGGATTACATTTCTCAATTCTGAATATGAACCAAGCAGCGCCGCCTCCAAAGTCGAGGCAGGGTTTGCCGGTTCTTCTGACAGCCCCCACCTAAGCGTTACCAATACTGCCGCCCAATAGTACTTTTGGAAACATGGGAGGGCCAGACCCCCCAACGAAAGTGGCAGTTGAAGGGTAGTTTTGGCTATCCTGGGAATGCTGCCACTCCATATAAAAGTCGTGAGCACTGAGTCAAGCTTCTTTAAAGAACGCATTCGGTATATGCACCGGCGTTTGCCTAAATATATATAGAAATTTGGGCAAGAGTGACATCTTGATCAGATTTACTCTCCCTACTGGGGTCAGGGGCAATGTCTTCCACGCCGTGCATTTCTGCACTAGGGAGGACATAGCTGGTGTTAGGTTTAGGGGAATAAATTGTGATCTGTCCCTATGTATCTCTATCCCTAGGTACCTAAATTGTGAAACTTTTTTTCAAGGGTGTGTTGTCCGACAGAGAGGCCTCCCCCGAGTGCAATGCAAAAATGACCGACTTGTTCCAGTTAACACAGACACCAGAGTACCTGCCAAACTCATTGATAATTGCGAGGGCAGCTTCCAGGGAACCAGAGTCGTTCCTTAAGTACAGCAGGGTATCGTCCGCATATAGAGATCTTCTCCCGTATAGATCCAATTGGTATGCCCTTTACTAATAGAGATGACCTCACCATGATGGCCATGGGCTCAATGGCTATGGCAAACAAGGCAGGGGACAGTGGGCCCCCTTGTCTAGTGCCCCTATGTAACGGAAACGGTGGCGAAAAGTGTTGTACCCGTACGAACCCTGGCATGCGGTGCCCTATAAAGGGCCTGCACCCAAGTGATGTATTTTGGACCAAAACCAAACCGACGCATGACCTCCCACAGATATTCCCACTCCACCGAGTCGAATGCTTTCTCCGCATCTAGGGAGGCCACTGCGTCAAATTTGGAGAGGTGTCCCGTGGCACCCATGACCGTGTACAGCCTGCGGAGATTTATGTCCGTGCCCTTACCAGGCATGAACCCCGACTGGTCTTCGTGAATCAACGTCAGTATAACCTCATTGAGCCTTTTTGCAAGTATTTTAGTTACAATCTTGGCGTCTGCGTTAAGAAGGGAGATAGGTCGGTATGATGTGCAAAGCTCCTGGTCCTTACCCGGTTTGGGAAGGACCACTATAATGGCTTCCGCCATAGACTCCTGGAGGGTATCGGTTTCCAGGGAACCCAGCACCATTTCATGCAACCTAGTCGTGAGCTGCTCCCCGTATTGTCTATAAAACTCTGGAGGGAGGCCATCTGCCCCTGGGGTCTTCCCTGCCTGTAATTCGCCCAGTGCCATTTTAACTTCCTCCATAGTTATGATTTTATCTAAGTCTTCCCTGGCCCCGCGGCTCAACATGGGAAAGGTGATCCGCTCCAAGAAGGAGACAAGTTCCTCCCTAGAGTAGTCCACCCTAGAAGCATATAAGGAAGTGTAATATGCAGCAAAGCAGGCATTAATGGCCAGTGGGTCCGTTACCACTGTTCCATTCTCCTGTCTGATGCGGGCAATAGACGTGGAGGGTTGCTGTTCTTTTGCCAGCCAAGCCAGCATGTGCCCTGTTTTTTCCCCCTGCTCAAATATACGTTGTGTCTGCGATACCTGTTTTTTTTTTGCTCCAGCCACCCGTAACATTGTTAGTTCCCGATACGCAGACCGCATGTCTAGTAGAGTGATGGGGTTTTGGGTCAGGACATATTGGGACTCTAGTCCCTGAGCCTTTGCCTCTGCCTCCTCAATGGTCAGTTTCGCGTTATGCCTGGCGTGTGAGATAGCTATTTGGTAACAACCACGGATATAAGCTTTAAACGCATCCCACCTTCCATGAGGCATAGCGGATTGTGCATTAGCCAGCCAGTAGTCAGTAATGTAAGGTACACGTCTTTCTTCTTGTATTCTAAATGCCTAGGCCAGAGATGGTAGAAGCGGAGATCCCAATTCACCGGTGGATAACCAACACACACATACACGGGTTTGTAAGTGAAGATGGTTACAAAGTTTAATAGACAATACGTTCCTCTTTTATGGGAAATGCAGAGGGAGGGGACAGCTCTCCCAAGAACCAATCAGACTCATACACATATGCATACATTAACAACTTCTTGTCATGTGACAGTCTTCAGTTTGAAATATGGAATATGGGGCAAAGGTTAGTCATGTGATGGTGGTTAGTTTGCAATATGAAATGTAAGGCAAAGGTTAGTGTATGACAGTTAGTTCACACCTGCTGACTTGACCACAAGAAACTCCTAAGTCATTGCTTAGCTAGTTTCATATCCTCTGGTGAAGTACAGAGTTAGAAACCACAACACAGATGCGTCCTGTTATGTCAACATACTGGTCAAAACCGTTTTTCTGCAGAATATACTTACAACAGTTTTGTTCAAAAGCTGAAAGTTAAGCATATTCATTTCAACCCCTATCAAAATGGTATATCATTATAAGTAGCCCCCTTATAATCCTCTCTTTGATCATTCTGATTTAACATAATGATCATCCTTTATCCTTGTAACGTTGGTAAGTATTAATGGGGGCGTGCCATTTAGGAGTGAGGTAAAATTTAAAGGTATGGCCATTAAAGGAACTCTGGCAGTACTGGGATGTAGTTTACTGCATATCCAGCACTTTTCAAAACCTGATTTTTGGGCATAGCTATATTTAAATTTCAACAACAACATTTTATCAGAAAACTCTTGGGGGGGTTCACTTCTTCTATGTCTTACTATAGGAGTGTTATTTGACTTGGGAATCCCACATATCCCTTTTAGTGGTCCCAAATCGTCTGGGTGGTATATACAGTTAGCTATCAGCCAAGTAGGTAAGAATACTACCAAAATTAGACAGCACCAGAGGCATAAGGTCTTCCCTGTTGCTGATGTTGAAAACATTATATATATATATATATATATATCTAATGTCCTCAAAATTCACTATTCTTCTTCTTCTTCTTCACTTGTCCTGCTGATGGAAAGATTCTGTTTAGTTTCCAGGTAAAATCATCGTGTCCTCCAGGGAGATTTGTCCTATGCCTTCCTGAATATCTTGTAGATTTTGTTGTTGTCTTGAAGGGAGTGTATCCTCGGTTACTGTTAGGGGGTCTGGAGTTGAGGGGAGCTGGGGACACTTCTTCAGTCGGCTGGCGTGGATCCAGGTGTTGCCTAGGTCCGTTAGTACCGCGGTCCTGGATACCTTTTCCACCTTCCACGGTCCGGAGTAGATTGGTCCAATTCTTTTCCTGTGAGCCAGCTGCTTAATCAGTACTTTGTCCCCTGGGATGAAGGGGTGGGTTGGTTCTGTTGAAAGAGGAAAAAAGGTGACAGAAACTTGTTCATTTATTTCATGAAGCATACTTACCAGACTTTTCACGTACACTTCCTGTTGGGAATAAACGTTAATGTCAGAATTTGGGTCTAATGGGGGTAATTCTATATTTGCAGGGATTCCCATTAGAATTTCAAAAGGGGACAATCCTGTCCTAGAATGGGGGGTGGTTCTTATCTGAAAAAGGACAGAAGGTAAGTGTTCCAACCAACCTTTTAGAGTACCTCCTGTAGCCTTTTTTAATTTGTCTTTGATGTTCCTGTTCATTCTCTCTACTACTCCTGCACTCTGGGGATGATAGGGAATATGTAGTTTCCATTGCATCCCCAGAGATTTGGCTACAACTTGGGTCACTGAGGAACTAAATGCGGGTCCTCTGTCGGACCATATGGTTGTGGGTATCCCGAACCTACAGATCCAATAATTTAACAAGCATCTCGCTGCTATATTTGCGGTTTCTCCGGTACAGGGAATTGCCTCAACCCAAGCTGACCATTTGTCAACGATTACGCAGAGGCACCTCAAGTTTCCCTTTTGCTTTGGTAGGTGTGTGAAGTCTATTTGTAAATCTGTTAATGGTCCCAAGGGTGGAGGTAGATGGCCATGTAGGCCATGTCTTTTTCCCTGAACATTGTTCTGGGCACAAGTTAAGCAGCTTCTAGTTAGAAGCTTAGTTTGTTTTTGTAAATTATTTGTGCAAAAAGATTTTGAATATATATTTACAAGAGGGGCGGGTCCTATGTGTCCTGGGCCATGGAGGTAGGATAAAATTAGGATACAATTAGCTTCAGGTATACCCAGGATCTTCCCCTCTTTTGTCCAAAGACCTTCAGAGTCTTTGGTCAAACCTTCATTTGCCCAGAAATGGACATCTGTATCTGTGGCCATTGACTGCATTTGGGCCACAACAGTTTTGAAATCAGGGGATGAGAAGTGCTCTTTAAAGAAGATTGTGGTAGGGGCTGGTGAATTGGGTGAACTGGCAGCAGCCTTTTTTGCTTCTCTGTCTGCGAAAGCATTTCCTTTTGATACTATACTATTATCTGATGAGTGGGCTTTTACTTTTATAACAGCAACCTTTTTAGGGAGCAGAATTGCTTGTAGTAGATTAAGGATCTGCTCTGAATTAGCTATCTGTTTGTTGTCTGCTGTTTTAAATCCTCTATTGGCCCATATGACACCAAAATCATGTACCACTCCAAATGCATATCTGCTGTCTGTATAAATGTTGACTTCCTTGTTTGTGAACAGAATACAGGCTCTGGTCAGAGCTTCTAGTTCTGCTACTTGGGCAGAAACAGGGGGCAATGGTTTTGCTTCTAACACTGTATGTGGCAACTGAACTACAGCATAGCCAGTTAAAAATGTAGAGTCAGAGGGACAGGAACAACTACCATCTACAAAAACATTTTCGGCATTTATAATTGGAATGTCAGAAAGATCAGGTCTTGGTGAAGTGACTTGTTCCACTTTTTCTACACAATTATGTGTGTGATCAGGTTCGTGTGGTAAACGTAACATGGAATGTAGTAAACGTACAACTGGATTGCTATTCGGAACATATTTAAGTACCAAGTTGTCAGTATTTAACAAAGTGATCTCGTATCCACTGAGTCTTTGGGAAGTCATGTGTTGTGTGTTCATATTCTGTATGAGGTGGGTAACTGAATGAGTGGTGTACAGTGTCATTTTGTGTCCCAATACTATTTTGTTGGCATCCTGTGCAGACATGGCACAGGCAGCGACATTCTGAAGACAGGACGGCATGCCCTGGACTTGGATAGGGAGTTTTCTAGATAAATATGACACTGGACGATACCCTGAACCATGAGATTGTGCAAGTACTGCAGCAAAAGATTTTCCTGAAACTACACAGTACAACTGGAAGGCTTTACCATAATCTACCAATCCCAGGGCGGGGGCAGTGGACAAACTCTTAATAAGAGCATCAAAAGCATTTTTTCTGTCTTCTGTCCAGTCTATCAATTTAGGGGCGTTTGACCCGGCAGCCTCTTGTAGGATACTATCATAATGAGAACAGTCAGGAATCCACTGGCGGCAATATACAATTGCGCCCAGAAATGACAACAAAGCTGCTTTGTCTTTTGGAGGACTGAGAGCTTGTAAGGCTGCGGCACGTTTGGGGGACACTAGCCTGGTCCCCTTGTCCAGAATACATCCTAGGTATTCTACTTGTGGTAGACACCACTGTATTTTTTTTCTTGAGGCTAGGTGGCCGGCTTCGGCCAGATGCTCTAACAGTAATGTTGAATCGACCGCACAATCTTCAGCAGAACGACTGCACAAGAGCAAGTCGTCCACATACTGTATTAGTACCGACCCATGCTCGGAAGTCCAAGACTTGACAGTCTCGTTGAGTACCATGGAGAAGGCGGCGGGGCTGTCTACATACCCTTGCGATAAACGCGACCAAGTTAACTGGCCCCCGGCCCATGAGAAGGCAAAAATAGGTTGAGCCTCTTCGGCAATAGGGATGCTAAAAAATGCGTTTGCCAAATCAATCACTGTGTAGCATAGGGAGTCTGCAGGTATGCATGAAAAAATGAATGTTATATCAGATATCAAGGGCGGGAGACGTAATTGGGGAGTGTAGGGTGTGCAGTTGATAAATCCTACGCTACCTTTGTTTTCTGCCCAGATTTTGTGAGTCTCTAAAGTAGCGGGCAGTAACATAAAGAATCCTTTATGTGTGTGTCGTTTAGGACCAGTCAGGTCACAGAAAGGGGAACTTGCAGTTAGTGACCCTTCTTTGTCAAATTTAATAGTGATACTTAAACTGGACAACAGGTCCCTTCCCATAAGGGATACAGGACAAGAGGTCAACACAGCAAAAGACTGATCGCACAAATGTTGCCCCTCGGGAGTGGTTACAGGTAATGGTGGAGTGATGGGATGGGTAACAGGGGTCCCATTTATACCAATAGAGTTTCCCTCAGTACATTGTGGTGTGTCAAAAATTACATTATTCACTGAACTTGATGTGGCGCCATTGTCTATTAAGAAACAGACACGTTGCCCATCAACATTTAATACAACTTGGGGAAGACTCTTCCATGAGAGGTTGTAACACACTAAACTGAGGGAAGGGACATACTCTAGGCATCCCTATTGGGGGTTTGGCTGCTGGCGGTTTGATGGCCACTGCATAATCTTTTAAACATTTGCTCCATGAGTGATAACAATCTTTCATGTATTGAGGGTCATTAGATTTACCCGGGGGGTAGGAATGCTTATGCGTCTGACAAATTTTGCTAACTTTCTTCCAATCTTCCTCTGAACAAGGACCTTGTGGTCCCGGATCATGAATACCTAACTGGTGGCATCTTTCCTGGACTTGAGCCCAGAAAGGTTCCACCTGTGGTCCAGGTAGATTGTTTTTAATATATTCATACGGGCACGGGATCCCTATGTCTGATCCTGGGGTGGCCGCAGAATTCCCCATCTAACAAAGTGGGCAGGGTATGACTAGTATGTGGGCACAAGTGATAACAACCCGTTTGGGTAATCACTTGTTGTCGAACAATTGGGTAGTCTGCTTGGTCCGTCAAATCAGATGGACTAATGGGACTGTGAAGGTTTACCCTTAGTACTCGATTTATGGTTCCTTTCTTTGTGGCGGGATATATTCCTCTTACCCCTAATCTACAAGAATAGCCCCCTGGTCTATTGGTTAATAGAACCCACCTATTTTCTATTTTAAAAAAAACAGTAATCCTATAGTACAATGTGGACAAGGTGGAACTATGTCACTACAATCAGGTTCTGCATATTCAGAAGTCATTTAACTCTTATACTTTATACAACATACAATTCTTTAAAATTTTTAGGTACTTACGCTGTTCTGTGGAAAAAGAAGTCTCACATATACATATATATATATATATCTTAAACAAAACTTTATACTTATTTCTATAGGTCTTATACTGTAAATCTTATGAACAGAATTATTTTAAATGATCATTATAAAACCATACATTTGTTCAATTTTATAGTGCACTTTTTGTTTCTCAAAAAACTTAATGGGCGTCCGCTCAACCAAACCTTTTATCACGGGCGTAATCTGCTACTTCCCGGTGATTAAAATAATAATAATAATAATCTCTTTTACAATAGTTTTTTTATAGTCAGACCAACCTAGTCGGACTCTCTTTAAATACCCAAATAACCTACGTAACTACCTGCGTGTCCTTTTAACCTCCCGGGGGACCAGCCTAGTCCGCCGCGAAGGCACAACAACCTCTTTAAACTAAATTCGTGGCGATGATCTGGACAGCGTAAGCATTTACACCTATTCACCTTAAAGGGTAAAAAGGGCAAAATCACTTACCTGTCACAAGATATTCCACTTCTGAACACCAGTTGTAAGGTACACGTCTTTCTTCTTCTTTTTCTTCTTTCTTTTTATTCTAAATGCCTAGGCCAGAGATGGTAGAAGCGGAGATCCCAATTCACCGGTGGATAACCAACACACACATACACGGGTTTGTAAGTGAAGATGGTTACAAAGTTTAATAGACAATACGTTCCTCTTTTATGGGAAATGCAGAGGGAGGGGACAGCGCTCCCAAGAACCAATCAGACTCATACACATACATTAACAACTTCTTGTCATGTGACAGTCTTCAGTTTGAAATATGGAATATGGGGCAAAGGTTAGTCATGTGATGGTGGTTAGTTTGCAATATGAAATGTAAGGCAAAGGTTAGTGTATGACAGTTAGTTCACACCTGCTGACTTGACCACAAGAAACTCCTAAGTCATTGCTTAGCTAGTTTCATATCCTCTGGTGAAGTACAGAGTTAGAAACCACAACACAGATGCGTCCTGTTATGTCAACATACTGGTCAAAACCGTTTTTCTGCAGAATATACTTACAACAGTTTTGTTCAAAAGCTGAAAGTTAAGCATATTCATTTCAACCCCTATCAAAATGGTATATCATTATAAGTAGCCCCCTTATAAGTAATACACTGGTCAATTTCCGCCTCAACATTTTCCTCTGAAACCCAATATCTGGACAATCGCCAGATTTTGTCTGATCGAGGTATTTGTGTTTGTAGGGTAACATACATGGGGGCATGATCCGATATTCCCCTTGGTAGCATAGAGACCTCACGTACTCGAGAGAGTAGCCCTCCACTGACATATATTAAGTCTATTCTAGACATCGACCGGTATGAGGCCAACTGGCACGTAAAAGCCCTATCAGTCGGGAAACGCCACCTCCAGACATCAGTCAGCCCATATATCTTTGCCCACTTATCCAAGGGTGAGTCTGTACCCGTCCCTGGCGTCAATCTGTCCATTGATGGGTTGGGAGCCATGTTAAAGTCCCCAACTAGGAGAATATTATCCGTAGGATACGCGGCAAGAATGGGCGTGAGGTACCTTAGGAGTGACATATTAGCCGGAGGGGGAATATAGACTCCTACAACCAGCATTTCAATATGATCAATCATCGCATGAAGTAGTACATACCTACCCTCCGGGTCGGCTCTAACATCTAGCAGATGAAATGTGAGGGCCCTATGTATCAATAGACTGACCCCCCTGGCGTATCCAGAGTAGGCGGAGTGGAAGTAGTGGCCCACCCAGGGTTTTTTAAGGCTGAGGACCCTACTTCCCACCAGGTGTGTCTCCTGCATTATACACACATGTGGACTATATTTTTTCAAATATGACATTACTAACGCTCTCTTGATTTTGTCATTCAACCCCCGGACAGTCCAGGAGACAATTTTTAAGGAGGACATAGTGATACCACCAAGAGATCGACTCTAGGGGTGAAACCATAGAGCCAACCCGGAGGAGGACACACAACAGTAAAATAAAACCTAGACAGAGGTCGCCTGTGTGTCTCCCAGTCCCCAGTAGTTCTGAGGGCCAGAAGAGACAGCCAGTCCACACCGCTGCACATTGTAGTCACATACTGAAGGAAACAGTACCGTATAATCCCAATAGCGAAAATAAAAACAAATACCAAACGAAACATAAATCCCACCACCCCCACCCCACACATCCGTTGACAAACTCGGAGTGTTTGATCCCACAACTAAACCCATTAAACTGTAGGAAAGTCTCCTATGGGGGCGAACAGAAAAGCTACCAGCCTTCCTATGGGCGGGCGGGCTAGCAGTTCCAGCGATTCCGGAGGCTTCCGCCCCCCTGCCTATAGCACAAAAGCAGATGCAGTGGGATAGCTTCCGGGTCTAGTATTAAAACATGTATGATGATGTAGTGTCAGAAGAGCGATACAGCTATCCTCAAAAAGAAGGGGAAAAAATCAAAAAGTAAAATAGGGGAAAACATTCTCCTAGAGTCATCTAGGGGCACATTCTTCAAACTGGCAACCAAAGATCGTATATGAAGGGCTCATCAAACATTCCCCCCCCCACCTCCATTAAGGGTCTCATGCCACAGCCTGCACATCACTTTAAGGTTCTCTACCGCTCAGTCCTAGGGCAATGCGGATCTAGTCTTAGTGAGACTGCAACCCTGACAGTTCTGTTCATCAGTGTGTTTCTCCAGGTGGGTCCTAGGCAAATGTTCCTTCCACTGTATGTATGACCACGGGATTAGTCAGTGCACAGGGCAAGCCAAAGGAACAGCCAGCAAGCTTATGGGCAGATTTGCAGAGTATGGAGGAGTACAAAATAGGGGAGAGGTGCCAGAGAGGGAGGCCAACCAAAGTTAAAGTGTAACAGAAATAGCTTTTTCATACATACTTTCATCTGGCCCTGGGCAGACCCTCCAACCACTGTAAGGCATCCTCCGGGGAGGTGAAGTAGCGGGTGGATTCTCCATCCACTACTCGGAGCTTTGCTGGGAACAACATACTATATTTGATGCCTTTCGTGCGGAGCTGTGCTTTGACCGGATCGAATGTGCGCCGGAGCCTGTGTGTATCTACGGAGTAATCCGGGAACAGCATGACCTTGGTGTTTTCAAATCTCAGTTCTTCCACTTTGCGGGCTTCACGCAGCGACAGATCCCGATCCCGGAAATTCAGGAGCCGAAAGATGAATGTACGTGGAGGGGTGCCTCGCACAGGCGGCATTCTATGGGCCCTCTCCACGGCAAAGTGAGGTGAGAACTGGGCCTGTGGGAGGAGTGTGCGGAGCAGCTGTTCCGTGAAGGCCGTGGGGTCCTGACCCTCGGCCCCCTCCGGGAGGCCTACTACCCTCAAATTGTTCCTTCGGCTCCGGTTCTCGCTGTCCTCCGCCCTCGATTCCAGGGCCTTCACCTTGACCTGTAGTGTGTGGATGTCGGCTTGCTGGTCGCGGATGGCATCCTCTGCGTCTCCCACCCTCCGTTCCGCCTCACCCATCCTCCCTCGGATTTTCTCGAGGTCCCTTCTCACCAGGCCGACATCCATCTGTAAGGTGTCAATTTTTGCCGTTAGGGTTGACTGGCATCCCGAGATCGCCTGCATCAAGGCTTGGAAGCGATCCTCCTCAGCCTTCTCCGGCGCTGGATCCGCCATGTTGGCCTGAGACGCCACGTGTGCGCGGCTGCGGCAGGCTGTGATTGCGACCTCGGAGAGGGTTTAGGGGCCGATTCACCTTTGCCTTTTTTCATGCCCCGTCACCTCAGGGCTTCTGTGGGTGAAAATAGCTTGCGAAAGGACCCAAAATCCGGATAATTCAGGCAGTCAGGAGCGGAGCTCCTCTCAAACGCGTCCTATCAGGCCGCCAGCTTAACCACGCCCCCTACCCCAGTTCTTAATACTGTGTATTACCCCCATTTAACATCAATGACCACTTGAAGTCTTTTTGTGGTATTTGTGGATGAGGCTCTTTATCTTCTCAGACGATAAAGCTGCCCATTCCTCCTGGCAAAAAGCCTTCAGTTCCTGTAAATTCTTGGGCTGTCTTGCATGAACTGCAAGTTTTGAGATCTCCCCAGAGTGGCTCAATGATATTGAGGTCAGGAGACTGAGATGGCCACTCCAGAACCTTCATTCTATTCTGCTGTAACCAATGACAGGTCGACTTGGACTTTTGTATTTGGTGTTTTGGATCATTGTCATGTTGGAATGTCCAAGTATGTCCCATGCGCAGCTTCCTAGTTGACGAATGCAAATGTTTCTCCAGTATTTGTTGCTAAAATACTGTGTTCATCTTGCCATCAATTTTGACCAAATTTTTCCTGTGCCTTTTTGTAGCTCACACATCCCCAAAACATCAGCGATCCACCTCTGTGTTTCGCAGTAGGAATAGTGTACCTTTTCATCATAGGCCTTGTTGACAAATGTAGCGTTTATGGTTAACAGGGGTTACTAATGCGCAAACCAAAAAATAATAACAATAATTAAATAAACAATAATGAAGCTGCCAACAGAAAGGAATGCTCACACACTCAGCAAAGATATAAAATAATAGATGACTGCGGCACTAAAATAATAAAGAAATAGTAAAAATCAAATCATCCACTAGAATAGGGATAATAAAGATAAAAGCAACCATTAATAGTATAAAAATTCTTCTGTGCAACAATGTATCACTCTCACTCTCCAACTGATTTGTGGCGCTTGAGGATCAAATATAGCTACAAAGTAGAATAAACCTTTGGAAGTGACACATAACATAGATCCAAAGGAATAGATATCGTCCTTCACAGTTAATGTCTCATCAGTATTGTATAGTCAATGATTAAAAAATTTGTGCTAACACAATTCGTGAGCATCTAATCCTAGGGTAATAAGAAAAATATAACCAATTGCTGAGACTAAACACTCAATCCTTATTCCAAATAACCAAATAAGGTAAGCTGATAGGGTTAAAAAATAAATATGCATCAATGAATAAGCGGAAAATGAGCCTAGTGGGCAAAGTGTAAAAAAGAAATCACTAAAATGCAAAAACCCCCGCTAACTAAGGTAGAGACCAATTAAAAAATCTAGAAATTACTAATTAATAAATAACAATCACATCTAAGTGTACCAATGGTGCAAATAATATGTGCAAATACCGCAATAAAGTGAAAATGACAGAAGTGCAAAATAGCAAAGACTGGGAATTAAAATAGTAATGACTTAGGCTGGCCATACATTATACAACTTTTGTCTATAGATTTCCTTTAGATTTACCAAAACCATATAATATGAGGTCAAATCTAAACACTTTCAATTTGTATGCAATCAGGCAGGCCTTGTACTACACAGTTGAAGGTAAATCTAAAGGAAATTGAATAAGAAAATTGTATGGTGTATGGCCAGCTTTAGTGACAGGTCAGCGCTGGGCGACCCACTCCACTCCACTCCTGGTTTCCTGCAGTGATACCGCTCCTAAGACTCTGCTCACTCCACCTGGTCAATCCTCAGAATTCCACAGGTTTCAGCAGGGAATGTTTTAGGAGGAGAAAAGGGAGGACTCCATAGTGTATCATTTAAAATAACATGAATTTAATAAAAGAAATGCACTTACAAAAATGTCAAACAAACAGCGCTTCACATATAAAGTTTCCAAAGTTTCACTGCCAACGTGACTTTTTCAAAGGGGTAGGAACCCCTTTGAAAAAGTCACGTTGGCAGTGACGCAACGCGTCAGAGAAAGAGAGTCGGGTGATGTCCCTGTTTTTGATCGCGGCCGAGATTGGAAACTTTATATGTGAAGTGCTGTTTGTTTGACATGTTTGTAAGTGCATTTCTTTTATTAAATTCATGTTATTTTAAATGATACACTATGGAGTCCTCCCTTTTCTCCTCCTAAAACATTCCCTGCTAAAACCCATGGAATTCTGAGGATTGAGCAGGCGGAGTGAGCAGGGTCTTAAGAGCGGTATCACTGCAGGAAACTAGGAGTGGAGCGGAGTGGATCGCCCATCGCTGACCTGTCACTCAGGCTCATTAAGGCTTGTTTTGCCTTTACTTAAGGTGAGAGGCTGGGGAAACCACTAGTTCATGCACACTGGGGATCGGTTGCATGAGTCACTGATCTGATTGGATGAATCTAAATTCACACTGAAAGGAGAGTGCTGCAATTATACTTCACAACTGGATTGCAATTTTTTGCACATATTATTGGATGTTTTGCATTTATTTGAAGAACTGCGCATCTATCACTTGATTGGACTTATTTTGGATTTATTTATTACTCATTATTGCTGATTTTTAGCACATTTATCAATTTGTTGCACATTTTCATTTTTATACATTTTTTAATTTATCTTATTTATTATTTAATACTTTTTACTACATAGATTCGTATATATCTCCTTATTTTTGCACAGCTTTGGCTAAATTCGTTTTTTTCATCATACAGATTTTGCACAGTTTTAGCCACTACTATTTTAATTCCTTCCTTTCTTTGCTATTTTGCACTTCTGTCACCATTTGCACTTTATTGCGGTATTTGCACATATTATTTGCACCATTGGTACACTTAGATGTGATTATTTAGTAATTTCTAGATTTTTTAATTGGTCTCTACCTTAGTTAGCGGGGTTTTTTGCATTTTAGTGATTTCTTTTTTTACACTTTTCCCACTAGGCTCATTTTCCGCGTATTCATTGATACATTTTCATTTTTTTAACCCTATCAGCTTACCTTATTTGGTTATTTGGAATAAGGATTGAGTGTTTAGTCTCAGTAATTGGTTACATTTGTCTGATTACCCTAGGATACTGATGAGACATTAACTGTGAAGGACGCTATCTATTCCTTTTGGATCTATGTTATGTGTCACTTCCAAAGGTTTATTCTACTTTGTAGCTATATTTGATCCTCAAGCTCCACAAATCAGTTGGAGAGTGATACATTGTTGCACGGAAGAATTTTTATACTATTAATGGTTGCTCTTATCTTTATTATCCCTATTCTAGTGGATGATTTGATTTTTACTATTTCTTTATTATTTTAGCGCCGCAGTCCTCTATTATTTTATAGCAATAAATGGTTGTTGCCAAAAAAGCTAAACTTTGGTCTTATCACTCCAAATGACTTTTTGCCAGTTGGGTAGTTTCTGTCATTATGATTTTAAAAAAGTAAACACATTTGATTCATAATAAATGGCTTCAACCAAACTCTAACCATGAGTGAAAGAAAAGTTTTTGTGCCATCATTCATATTCTCTGAAAAATGGCCAAGAAATCGTAAATGCCGAATGTAAACTTATGAGCACAACTGTATAATTCTTTTTGATGGATGGAATACCCTTGGGGTGCCTTCTTTCCAAAAAGGGTCGATTGAGGGGTGTTTGAACTGTCCTGGCATTTTACTCCCAAAATTAGAAGCTTCTGTCACACACTACCCACTCTTCTAACCACTTGAAGACCAAGCCTTTTCTGACACTTTTTGTTTACATGTAAAAATCTGTAATTTTTGCTAGAAAATTTTCTTGAACCCCAAACATTATCTATATTTTTTTTAATGCCTAGAGTATAAAATGGTGGGTGTTGTATTTTTTTTTTTATGTCACACAGTATTTGCGTAGCGGTTTTTCAATTACATTTTGGAAAAAAAATACACTTTTTTGAATTTTAATACACAAAAACACAATATATTGCCTAATTGGTAAAATAAAAAAGATGTTACGCTGAGTAAACAGATACCAAACATGACACGCTTTAAAATTGCACATGTCCGTGCAGCGGCGACAATCGGCGTAAATTTTTTAATATCCATAGGTGACGCTTTAAAAGCCTTTACAGGTTACCACTTTAGATCTACACAGGTCTAGTGCTAGAATTACTGCCCTCAATCTGATGCGATACCTCACATGCATGGTGCAATCACTGGGAGAGATTTACTAAAGCTGGTGCACTCAGAATCCGGTGCAGCTGCACATAGAAACCAATCGGCTTCTAACTTCAGCTTGTTCAATTAAGCTTTGACAATAAAACCTGGAAGCTGATTGCACCAGATTTTGCACCCTCTAGATTTAGTAAATAACCCCCACATACCTACACAGGAATAATGCTTGCTTTTGCTTTGTGCGCAGGGACGCGAGTGCTTTCATTGTTATCACAGGGATTGTCAATATGCTCTGTTGTAGCAATAGGCAGTGACAGGCACTCTTTTCTGAGAAATCTGGGATCTATCCCCTCTAGCTCACTCCTCTGCCCTTAAAGCATCTGATAACACCAAGATCGGTGTGATCAGATGTTTTCCCAATTTAAAAATGGTGACGTTTCTATCCGGCGAAACCAAAGTGATGAAATGCTCATAACTTCTGGTATCTTAGACCATAGAGATGATTGGAACCATTCTGGTCTCCGATCAGCTCTGTGGTTCTGCTGGCTGTATTCTTGAGTTCCCTGGTGCAACGGGAGAGTCCCAGGAAGCTGTAGAAGGAGGCAGGGGGTAGATGTCTCTCCTACTTCCAGAAATCCAGCAGCTACTTGGCCACTAGGATTGCTTTCACAAGAAAGCCAATCGCCTGCTGAAAAAAACAATACCGAGATAATGCCTGCAGCATCATCCCTGTATAACCACTCAAAGTCCAGTGATGTACCGGTACACCGCTGGTCCTTGTTGGGGGTGTGTGTGTGTGTGTGTGTGTGTATGTATGTATGTGTATGTATGTGTATGTGTATGTATACACACACACTGTATAATGCTCTCTTTTTTATTTCCCCATGCAGCCTGTGGGCTAAACTAAAAAATAAAACCAAACAGATTCCTCCATTTACATTGATCAATGTGAATAAAAAATTCTCTGCCAAAAAAAAAAAAAGCAAAACAAATATATGCCACAGTATAGGAGTGATCCACCCATTGGCCACCCCAGACCCCTCATGCCCAAGCACGTACATTATTTTATTTTTTTAAACTGCGGATGAGAACTCTTCAGCATCTCTGCAAACACTGTCGTATGTACTGCATTCTGAAGGCACATCCTGCTGCAGTCAGAATAAACAGATCCATGCTGCAGCTGAATGGTGTTCCTGCAAAGCAAATAACAATGGCTAACAATAAAACACAGCAACAACAAAACATTAACTCAATAAAATAACAACTATTTTTGTGACTTTTTTTTAAAAAAAAAATCCTTTTTTTTTTTATTTACATTTTTTTTAATTTGTGATTCATAAAAAATTTAACTGTAAAACCTTCCAGGCTGTGATTTTATGGTCTCTCAAAAATGCAATGGCCAGTTTCCTGACTATCCAACATCTTTTGAGATCCTTGTGTGCCATGCTGTACCCTATACTTTTTTTTTTTTTTTTTTTTTTAATTCAGTAATTTTTTTTATTGATTTTCTTTTCAAAGATACAAAATACACATTTCACAAACATACTTTCGAGATACAGTTATCATATACATCCAAGATAACCCCCCCAACCAAAGGAAACCCCCTCCCAAATTTCCTCTCCCTCCTGTACCCTATACTAATACTCCACTATGGTACTATGGGACAGAAACAGTCCTTGATGAAGAGACTAGGTTGGCCAGGACAGGAGGGACAGAAAAAAAAATGTGTGTCTCGTCTTATTCCATGTCCGCTTTAGCAGAGGGGGTAAACGCAAGTGGTGGCAGCGAACATGGCTGAGCCTGCTAACACTGCTTTTTTGAGTACACTATACAAAAGGAGGCACTAGTATAGTTCTGTTTGTGACCAAAATATTGATTAGTACAAACGCTATACTAGTAATTGCGGTGATAAGCGTCCTATAGCGCAAGTGCGTTAATGTGCGGGCAATCTAATGCTAGCTGACCCTGACACTATCTGATGTTGCAAGTGACGAGTGATCAAAGGGTTAATGAGGGCAATCAAAAGATTTAAACGTGCCTATCTACGTTTTTTGTGTGTAAAATGCGCCGCTTTTACACTCTGCGTCTCTGTTCTCTTCCTGCTTCTCCATTGGCTGCAGAAAATCAGCAGGGCCCCCGTAAACTTTTTTTGGGCTGGGGTCCACTGACAAATTGCCCCTACAATGAAAGGCAGCAGGACATGCGTGCCAATGCATGCTCCGAACATGGACGTATTGAGCAATGTACGGTTGTGTCGCTTTGCCTGGAGCGGCCGCTCGTCCGCAGTACATTGCGGGTGGGCGATGGGCAAGTGGTTAATAAAATACATTGGAATATTTATTGGAAAACAAATATACAAAGTTGCATTCAAGTACGAAAGTTGCTGCTTGATCGTGGAGGGAAGACAGTGTATGTGTAGATGTAACACTGAGTTTGCTGAACGGCAGCAGATGTCAGACACTTAGAGCTGGACCCGCCCTGAAGATGGAACAGCGACAGCATCTAATGGTCATCCTCAACGAATCGGGCAGTGAGAAGAGGCGTGTACAATGTGTTTCGAAGGCCCTGCCTCCTTTGTCAAGTTACCCTAAAGGCACATTTTTCTTAGTACCTAAAGGTCGTGGTAGGTCTAAAGTTGATTTGGGAGTTTATTACCAAGGGAAAGTCTTTTTAGCCACAGAGTTGATGACTGTACCGAACAAAGTTTTTCTTATTTGTTTGCACACTGTGTTGTCAAAACTTTTTACCTCTTTGATTTGAGTAATAAACATATTAATCGCGTTGTTTGTCTTTCCTATAACTATATATGGTAATATTCTAAGATTGTAAGGTTTGCTGATGCAGAAAATAAATTAAGTCCCATGAGCATACACCCAGAGACTTACGACTTCTGTAAATTCCTCTTTTTACTATTATTAAAAGCTTAGTCTGTGGTCACTGGGTGTGACTCCTCCCTTGAATCTATGCATGCAAGGACCTCGATACCTATGAATAAAGCTTCTTCCTTTCTGTGGACCAGGAGTCTTAACTAATCTAATGGGACCAGGATATTTTCCCGACAATTGTTCCAACATAAATTTCTTCAACAATGATACAAATCGAGACCTCAACCAGAATGTTTTGTTTCTGTCACATCAAGTAAGGAACATCCTTTCTTGATTGAGTCTACTCCATCACAGAAAGGTCTTTAGCGCTAACGACTTGGTCACAGTTACTACAAATTTCATTCTTTGGGGCTAGATATATCACTTCACGGGTTAATTTCCCTAATAATCAAATGTGTTGGTACCTAGGGTGCTGTCTAAAGCCTGAGGGCTTTTTATACTGTTCTTCAGAAAGTTCAGTAAAAGTCTTAATGGAAAAGTACTGGATATCTTTTTACACAGCAAAAGGAAAGAGGAACCCACAGTATAGCACTGATGACAGAAGTTCTCACATTCTAAACTATTTGGAGGAATATCTAGCTCAAAAAGGTAGTCATGGCTTTAGTCTTTCCTCATTTCAATGAGGGGTCCTTGGATGTAAAATGTATTTCTCCCATGTCTGCTGGCAAGTCTTTTGGCCTTACGGGGACAATGTTGATCTTTCCTAATACTAGCCTAACTTATGGTATGTGGAAGCAATGAGCCAAGATGCCTTGCCTTATCATTCCACTTAAAGAGGTGTTTCCACCAAAACTGCTTAAAAATCATAAAAAAAAAAATTTTTTTTTTACTCACCTCTAAATGCCTGTTGCTAGGGGGTCCCTCCTAGTCTGCCACCTTCAGTGCCCGGGCACTGACATCACTGCCCCTCGGCGCCGCACAGTCACCTGGGACCCGTCACGTGTCGTATCACGGCGCCGCTCGTGCATGCGCAGTGGGTGCCCGGCTGTGAAGCCACAGCCGGGTGCCCACAGCAAGGATGCCGGCGCCGCGAGCGGAGTGGGGAACAGGGGGGGGGGGGGGCTTCGTTCCCCCACATCGCTGGATCCTGGGACAGGTAAGTGTCTGATTATTAAGTCAGCAGCTGCAGTATTTGTAGCTGCTGACTTTAAAAAAAAAAAAAATTTTAGTGGGCACTCCTCTTTAAGCTATGAAACAATAAACGTATAAAGTTATGTGCCATGGTTTCTTCTGTTTGGGAAATGCAGTTGAAAACTGTACCTCTTCCTTGCAGTTGAAACTGCATCTTCTAGTCAAAGAAAACTGTCAGTATCCACACCCAAAGAGGCCATCATTAAGGCTATAGGATGGGAAAGCATTGAAACACCTCTGATTTAATTGCTATCTGTAATCCCCATTTGGGACATTCATCCTCTCCATTTTCCTGGAGACATTTCTCAGAAGGACAAAGTGATATGAAATTAAAATTTGTCCCCAGAAAAAGGAGCAAGAGTAAATATTTAATGGGGAGAGAGGCAAGAGAGTTATTCCACACTGGCAAGCGATTTACCCCTATTTCCTGTCTGGGAAACAGATGAAATCTCCCTAAAGGGACACAGACAACAAAAAAAATGTTCTAATAATTTCCTATTGTATCTTAAAGAACTGATGGAAGCTGCCACGAATATGGTTTTCCATATGAAGGAAGCTTCATACAACGTCCTGCCTGCTCTTGTGTCCATGTGTGTGCTGACCACAGTAATCATGGCTGCTGATCCATGATACTGTGGTTATTTTACGTGCCTCCGTCATCCTGCTGCTCTCCCTCCCTGCCTGTTAGCTATTGAGTCAGTGATGTGAAAGCCAATCTGCTCCCTGCCCCCTACCCTCCTGCTGCTATTCCGTGTAAAGTAACTGTGCCTAATTACTAGAATCCCCTCTGTTATAGGAAGCTATGTTGCAGTGTGTCTTTCATTTTCTAAAATTATGCAGCTCCATACCTTATTCAGAGCGCTGCTGTGCCGTCACGTGACCTCCCGTCGCCCTCCTCCTCTCCTCCCGACTGATGTCAGAGGGGAATCCTAACCCTCCCACTGTAGTCCTCAGATCGGGGAAGGAGAGCGACGGGAGGTCAACTGACTACACAGCGGCTCTCTGAAAAAAAAAAAAAAAAAATAAAAAAAAAAGGTATTGAGCTACATAGTTAGGTTGAAACAAGTTGCACTTTGAATGACAACTGCGCGGTCATGCAACACCGTACCCAAGCTAAAGTTTTTATAATTTTGTTCACACAACCAGAGCTTTCTTTTGGTGGCATTTAATCACCACTGGGTTTTTTATTTTTTGATAAATAAACAAAAAAAAAGACTGAAAATACGTTTTTCTTAAATTTGTTTTAAAATTTTGCAAACAAATAATTGTTCTTCATAACTTTAGGCCAAAACGTATTTAACTACATTTATTTGGTGAAATAAACCCAAATCAGTGTATATTAATTTAGTCTGAAGGAAAGTTTTTGAGTCCACAAACTATGGTATATATCAGAAAATGTATCAATCCTGATGTACTGATGGCTGTTCTCATTTCTTGAGGCCCAAAAATGCCAGGACAGTACAAATACCTCCCAAATGACCCCTTTTTGGAACATAGACAGTCCAGGGTATTTAGTAAGAGGCATGGCAGTTTTTTTAAAGTTGTAATTTAAAAAAAAAAAAAAAAAATAAAATAAAAAGAAGTATTTCCTGAATGAATACAGGGCTTCTCTTGATTGGCTGAGGTGGAGGGGTGGGCGGATGATGTCATGCTCTCCACCTCAGCTACTCAGAGGAAGCCCTATATTCACTGAGAAAATACAAAGCTTTCTGTCAATGGCTGAGCAGCGTTTATCCAGGCTCGATTTTGTTCTGGGAATGGGACAGGAAGTCTTTGTCCCATTGTCAGAACACAGCGCTGTATACTGTATATAGCTGATTCTACATAAAGTTTTTACAGCGCTAACAGCAAGCCCACCTTTAGTGAAAAAAAATTGTTTGTTTGGACTAGCTTCAATCAAACCTGGAGTCAGGCTTTCATCGTGCAATGTAATAGAAATTGAGAAGGGTAGTTAAAAGAAATGCAAATAACGAGAGGACTCAGAATTAGTTTTAAGGGGCACTCTAACATGTCAATCATTGTACAAACACAGCAAGGGTAAACAGTAACACCCAACACTAAAATGCATTGTGGATTCTCACAGAAGGGTAGCAGAAAAAAAAAAAAAAAAAAAATTTACAGCTGGATTTGAGGTCTGCATAAATAAAACAACATACATTTTCCTCCACATCCTTTTTTAATAAATTTAAGAACACATTTTTTATCATCACCCCCTCCCCCCAAACCCCAAGGCCCTTGGGCCTAGTTTAAAAACAAAAATAAAACAAAACCAAAGAAGCAAATAAATGAAAACGGAATTAAATGGATCTGGCCAGAGGCTACGAGTCATAATCTTCCTCCTCCTCCTCACAACCAGTGGACAGCAACGGAGCTGGCATAGCGGGCAAAGCAGAAGCTGCTGGGGGCATGACTGGAACAGAATGAAACTGTAGGAACGATGGAGCCGGAGGGGGACTAAAAGAGAAAATAATATGTGGTGGTCAATAGAACAGCTTTGTTACAAAACTAAATATAAATAGAATGAGTGAGCCAAAAAAAAAAAAAAAAAAAAAAAAACATTTTATCAAAGTTAATAAACACCAATACAAAAAAAGTGTATATACACACCAGAGTTTTACATAAAAAAATTAAAAAAAAAAAAAAAAAAAAAAGGAACCCTAATCTTTATCTGCTACACATAGATTTGCTTTTATAAACTGCCCATCTGCAAACGCTGAAGGCAGCAGGACAATGGTAGCACCACAGCACAAACATATTTATAGTTCTTTCCTTGTTTAAATAGCCTTGGAAACTTCTAAAGTAAAAGAGCCATTCTGAATGTTTAACTACTTGAGTAGCAGCCTGTCATTACCAGACCATTTTTCACTGCTGGGATACTATAAAAAAAAAAAAAAAATAAATAAATAAATAAATAAATAAATACTAGCAAAACTGTACCCAAATTATTTTATATTGTTTTTGTGACAAATACAGCTTTCTTTTTGTGGTATTAACTGCTTTTTTGTTTTATTTACTATACAAAGGGGGGGGGGGGGGGGGGGGGGGGGGGGGGGGGGGGGGGTGGGGGGGGGGGGGGGGGGGGGGGGGGGGGGGGGGGGGGTGGGGGGGGGGGGGGGGGGGGGGGGGGGGGGGGGGGGGGGGGGGGGGGGGCGGGGGGGGGGGGGTAGGGGGGGGGGGGGGGGGGGTGGGGGGGCAAACGGGGGGGGGGGGGGGGGGGACGGGGGGGGGGGGGGGGGGGGGGGGGGGGGGGGGGGGGGGGGGCGGGGGGGGGGGGGGGGGGTGGGGGGGGGGGGGGGGGGGGGTGGGGGGGTGGGGGTGGGGGGGGGGGGGGGGGGGGGGGGGGGGGGGGGGGGGGGGGGGGGGGGGGGGGGGGGGGGGGGGGGGGGGGGGGGGGGGGGGGGGGGGGGGGGGGGGGGGGGGGGGGTGGGGGGGGGGGGGGGGGGGGGGGGGGGGGGGGGGGGGGGGGGGGGGGGGGGGGGGGGGGGGGGGGGGGGGGGGGGGGGGGGGGGGGGGGGGGGGGGGGGGGGGGGGGGGGGGGGGGGGGGGGGGGGGGGGGGGGGGGGGGGGGGGGCGGGGGGGTGGGGGGTGGGGGGGGGGGGGGGGGGGGGGGGGGGGGGGGGGGGGGGGTGGGGGGTGGGGGGGGGGGGGGGGGGGGGGGGGGGGGGGGGGGGGGGGGGGGGGGGGGGGGGGGGGGGGGGGGGGGGGGGGGGGGGGGGGGGGGGGGGGGGGGGGGGGGGGGGGGGGGGGGGGGGGGGGGGGGGGGGGGGGGGGGGGGGGGACCAAACATTTTGAAAAAAACGGTTCCCCCTGAATCCTGCTAAAATAAAAATGGCAGGACAGTATGGGCACCCCCAAAATTGCCCCTTTTTGGACAGTAAGCGTCCCACTTTTTTGGAAAAAAACAAACATGTTGGGAAAGGAGGTGTTTAACCACTTCCCAACCATACTACAGGCAAAAGACTGCTACAGCGTGGTCGTCCAGTTCTGGGAGTTCTGGGATAGACATCCTTCCTGAACCCTGCCCCCTGTGGCGTGCATCAAACACGCTGTGTGCGATGTGTCCTTCGGGCACAGCTGATCACAGATCGTGGTAAAGGGCCCTTTACCATGTGATCAGTTCTGTCCAATCATAGTCGATCACATGTAAACAGACGGTTTGTCTGCGGGAGGATAGGAGAGCCGTTAACCAGCATGCTTGTCAGCACATAGTTTACACTGATAATCAGTGCCATGATTATTATTGCAGAAGATAAATGACCTATTTGCAAAATTTTATAAGAAAATGTATTTTTTTTGCTAAACAAATTAAATTAATAAAAAAAAATAAAAAAATACCACCAAAAGAAAGCACTATCTGTCCCAAAATAAAAATTTCAAATGGGTACAGTGTTGCATGACGGCGCCATTGTCATTCACAGTGCGACAGCACTGAAAGCTGATAATTGGCCTGGGCAGGAAAGGGGTGAAAGTGCCAGGTATTGAACTGGTTAAAACATGGAGCTTGGTAAAGGTGCACTAAATCTAACAGATACAGATCATAACCAGAGGAAGGAGAAAATTAATGGCTTAATGTACAGGTCACATACAGTGGAAAAATGGAGATGTGCATAAGGGAGGCAAAGGGTTACTATACAGGTCACAGAGAGGCAAGCGGGAGTTTGGATGTGTATGAGAGAAGGGGTAGTGAAAGGGTTAAAAGATCCTTATAGCTGTTGCCCTGTCTGTGCTGCAATCACAGGAACGAATAAAGGACTGAATCATTCATTAGCTCCCGTTCCCTCCCTTAGGCCCCTTACACACAGGGGGCCGGCTCTGCTGATCCCCGCTAAGCAGGTGGATGGCTTGCCTGTGTCCGCTCCACTTATGCAGAGTGGACACACAGCCCGCTCTCCTCTACGAGCGGTAGGATGTAAACGGACTGCCTGTCCCTTTACACCTGGCTGCCATCCAATCCACCAGACAGGTGGGGAACAGATCCACATCTGTCCATTGACACCCACCACTCCATAGAGGAGACTGAAGGGGCACATTGGGTCTGCCTAAAAGACCCGATCGGTCCGCCTTTACTCTGTTGTAAATGGAGGGAGAGGGCTCTCAGATATAAAACACAAGCCTGTGTACATTTCAGATTGCTGTGACTGGTCTCTTCTATGATCATTGATCAAAAGGTGCAGAGTAGCTCAGATCAGCTCTGCCTGTGAACCACACGTTTGTTTTTTGTTTTAGACCAGGCCTATTCTGACACTTCTCTCCTACATGTAAAAAATGTTATTTTTTTCTAGAAAATTACATAGAACCCCAAAACATTTTTTTTTTTGTATACCTGTACCTTTACATGCCTTTGACCATTTATTATTATTATTATAATAAGGAATGGAACAATCCCTTTTGATAGCAATAAGCAGTGGCAGGTCTTTACTGAACATGATCCAATGCTTTTTATAAACCACTAATGGTTTGTTTACAACCCGTGAAAATTGGAAAAAATTATATATAATATAGATATAGCGCCGCAATTACAGACTGAGCAGGGTGCTTCAACTACCATTTGGGGAGGCACATAAAGGCCCTTTGATAAGATAGGATTAGAAAGCGTCAATGCATTTAACACCATAGGACAGGAGAGATAACGACTTCAAGCTTCCACAATGATAGAGGCTGAAATGCACATTTACAAATTGAGGGGCACTGTCACTCAAAGAGAGACGTGGTTAAGAGGTAGCACCCCCAAAGGCCATACCAAAAGAGGACGCCAGTAAAAAGGACCTTAGGGGAAGTGCACACTGACAGTTCTGTAATAATTTCCGGTTGCTCCAACCACAGGTTTTTGTCAAATTTAGCTGGACAACCTCTACCGCTGTAGGAAGCCTTGTACAGGGGGAAGCACTGAATTAACCAGAGATTTCCACTGCTGCAGGGAAGGGGGATTTGACGATTTCTAGTGCAAAACTATACATTTATTTAGCATATTATAAAACACACTCAAAAGCACTTTTGGGACCTTGCGGGGGGCTAAGGGCTCCACCAGACCCAGCAAGCAGACTCAACCGTAGGGCACCGAGATGGCCATCACCATAGAGATAAATTTGAGGACTTGCATCCAAAAGGCAGCAACTATGGGACAGCTCCAAAAGATGTGAATAAAGTTTGCATGTGGCCTGGAACAGTGCCAGCAACCAGAGGAACCAGTAGCCCCAAATTTCCGCACCATATCCGGCATCAAATAAATGCAGTGAACAATTTTCAATTGAATCAGTTTACCTCTTACGGAGATAAGGTACTGAAAGATATAATCCCGGACATCATCCCAATCATCACTATCCAGGTCAGGAACAATCGATCATCCATCGTTCTCTACACTTAGGCTTGCAGGAAGAGGTGGACGTACAGCTTGGTAAAATACAAAGTGGGTCTTAGGAATAGAATCAGTGCAGAGCAGTGACTCCAGATCCTTTTCCCAAAAGGGTAATGTAGTGAGATAATATATAGTTCGTAGATGGATACTACAGGTAATGACTGCCAACCCTAACTGGGAAGTGTAGGCATAATGTAGTTGTAATGAAAAAAATACCAGTTGGGTAAGGAGTATTTAGCCTGTAAGACTGAGAATGGGGGAAGAAAGCCCTTAGCAACCATAGCCCCCTAGCTTCTTAATGCCTTTTGACGCCCATATGACCGGCTCCGGAACCCTGAATAGCTGGGGAAGAATCCAATTATTCCACAGCGGGCAATGTGGAGACCAAACACGAATCGTAGCTCTTATGGTTCGAGTGAGAGAATAAGGAGCTCTTAAATCTCTGTAAAGAAGGGATTGCAAAGCCTTGTACGGACAGTCGTACCAGGAAAGCTACTTGCAGACAGGTTTGCAGGCAACTTTTTTTTTTATCACCTGCCCCCCCCCACCCCCCACCCCCTCAAAAAGCAGTTTCCGAAGTTTTAAGAAGGAACAATGGACCAAATCAGTCCGATGCAGCAGAACACACCTGTGCAACTGACCAATCTGAGTGACCCTCTCTCAGGAGGGATCCTGTGCCAAGGCCTGTTCCGCTTTTCTCAAAGAGCCTTCCAGGTCCTGAAGAAGAGTATTGTGGGTGCTTAATCAAGGGAATATATTGACCTCTCAAGGAGGCTTTAAAAAAGGCATCCCATTTGATTTTAGGGCCCCCACAGTATCCCTATTGAGGTTCCAATAGAGCGTGATATGATCTTTAATCCGATCTTCAATATCAGGGTCCCTGAGCCAACTGGATTGAAGACGCCATGGGGGTCTAGCACAGAGCTGTAGATGGAAAATGTAAGTTGCAATGATCTAAAATACCACTAGGAAGATAAGTGTCTGCTGAAAGTTTAGTCAACATCATGGGGCAGCCCAGGGCTAGGTCAATACAAACCACAAAGCCATGAGGGGAACAGTAGTGGAAATAGGCGTTGCTAGTTGGGCATTTTCACCGCCACAATTCAGTAAAATCGAAGGCTTCCAGCCAAGCTCGGAGTCCAGGGCTGGACTGGCGATTAGGATTAGTAGCATCCAGCAGAGGTTCTAACATTGAGTAACAACAGATGATGGTTCGATGGGGGATGTAAAACCAACACCTTGTCAAATAGGGTGGTCAAAGGGGGGGGATATACAAGCTGACAAACAGGTAAGTGACTCCCCCAATAAGTAATACCACAGCCGCATATCTGCCCACTGGGTCTGTAACTATCGACTGAACAGCGCAAAAGAACGGATTTGCTGACCAAAATATCGACACTTCTTTCTCGTATATACCGAGTAGGAGGCATGAATAACTCTCTGGATCCATGGCTTGTGTAATGCATGGGCTTTGCTGCCTGTGAGAGGAGTTCCCTGTAAGAAAACAAGGTGTGGTTTGTAACGCTTCAAAATATTGAAAAAACAGGGCTCTCCTAATTTTAGAATTCAGACCCCTGACATTCCAGGAGATGAGATTAAAAGAATCCATCATCACCTATATTTGGTATGGGAAATGAGATGTAATCTGGTAAGAGAAGAATAATAGCAAAGCCAACTAGCACCTCCCCTGCAGCCAAGCACCCAGCATCCACTGCAAATAACAGTAGACGATATAGACAGAAGAAAAAAAAAATAACTGAGCTATCAAAAAAACCAAGGAGCCCTAAATTATGGTTAAAAGAAAAAAGTAACAGTCCCTGCAAATACCCTGTTACTAGCGCCCACCAAACAATGCACTCTTTTCCTAAAACCAGAACAAGAATATAAATACAGCGCCTCATGAGTCCACAAAAACAAGGCAGGCCGTATATAACATTTTCTCAAGTGGAGAAATAGGGGGGGGGGGGGGGGGGATACAATCAAGGCACAAGCGTACTCATTAAGGGGGGGTTGAGCTCCTTCAGGGAGCATCCAGGAATACAGAGTGTGAGAAACAGTGCAATGACGCATAGTAAAGCCGTGCCGCAGACAGCGCCATTCATCTGGAAGCAAAAGGCCAGGGCTGGTGAGATCCAGCGGGGAAAGTCAAAGTGGGTGCCAGAGAGAGACACTGCCCAGGGCAATGACCAACATGTGAGGCAGGATGATCAAGCCCCAGGCAAAAAAACAGGAAGGAAAGCCACAAAGGGATCAACAAGACAGCAGAGTGATTCAGATGGTTTCCAACCAAGCAGCAGTGTCGTCTGGGGTTTCAAAGAATTTCGTAGATCCGTCATAGACTACTTGGAGCTACCTGGGATAAAGCATGTTGTAGGTGTAACCCTTCACTCAAAAAGACATCTGCGAACATCCTTGAAGGTTCTCCAAAGGCACTGGATCTCTGTGTAGTAGTCTGGAAGCAGCACAACCTTGGTGTTCTCAAAATGGAGTTGTGGCTTGTTCCAAGTTCGGGTCAAGATGCAATCTTGATAGTTCAAGAACCTTATCAAAAACAGCCTAGGATTGGCACCAGGGCGACTAGGGCCCATAGGAACTTGATGCGCCTGTTCGACTACATAGGTCGAAGAAACCAACGTCAAATTCAGGAGGTCCTTAAACTACTCACTAGCCTCACATTTCTCCACAAGCAGTTCTCCGCATCGGATGATCTGAGCCTTCCTGAGACACAGCCGCTCCATTTCACATACCGGCCAGGCACCCTTGTCGCTTCCGGTTTCTTACTGGTACGTTGCCTGGCGTTAAGTGGTTAAAGCATAAGTTCACCTTTTCTTTTAAATGTTACCCCCATATTCAGGGTGTTACATGTTACAAATGCATCGACCCCAGATCTTCCCCACTGGCTGTCACAAACTAAAAAAAAGAAGTGTTCTGTGAATAGGAAAACTACAAGTCCTGACAGCCTTTGCGGAAGTTCAGCACTTACATGTCAGTGGTCATATGAACCTAACAGTATTCAGGAAGGAAGCAATAGCCACAAGTGGAACACGCATATCATTAGAGGTACTTTACTGATACCTAAACGAAGGCCCCAATATTGTTATTACCTGGAGTTCAGCTTTAATGGGCAGGGATACAAGAACCAAGCTAGTTGTATAGGGCCCGGGAATAATAAAATAAAAATTTAAATTAAAAAAATAAAAATAAAATAAAATAAAAAACACTAGTACTAGTGGATAAAAATGAACAGTGAGAATAAAGTGGGTACAATATACAAGTGATGCAGATAAAAGGTTGTAAAAAAAAAAAAAAAAAAAAAAAAGATAGGATAGAGCTGAGAAAAGAATGGATATGCTTTATATGAATGGTGGTGAAAGTAATGATATGCAGGTCTAAGGAGTGGAGAATATTGTGTAAAATAAGAAAAGTTGTCAAAAGGCTATGTACAGTGCAGCTATGATGTCACTGCTATTTATACAAGGTAATATCTGAATTTTCAAAGGTGTTTGATGCATACAAAATATATTTTTATCCTTTGTGGATATTGTGGAATATATGTAAGTGAATTTTTTTGAGCCCAGAGTTCAGTTCTAACGTAAAAGATCCTAATGGCAGACAACAGGGTGGGCTTTCTAAAACCTTTGCGTTAGAGTTAGAAAGCCCTCCTATATGAATTCTGAAAACAGTTGAACTGTGATAAACTTTTAGCTTAGGCATGAGAGCAATTCAAAAAAAAAAAAAAACTAAAATTGTCTACAGTGACAAGAGAATTTGATGGAGCCAGATGGAAATTTTTTCTTAAACACATTTCTAACAGTGCATGTAATTCCATTTACGCCAAAATAAAAATGTTAAAAGCAAAATGTTTGTTGAAGTACTTTTGAACGACATTCAATTATGGAAAATTTACTTACAAATGTTTGTACAAACGTTAATTTAAAAATCTACTAGCGTATGGGCAGCTTTAGCCATATAGTCAGACCTTTGTAAATGGGGGGGGGAAAAAAAACTGCTACAAGCAGATCAAGAAGATAATCGCTCTTCTTCCGTCAGAGACAATATACACAAAAGGATATGCTCTAAATAGAATGATGTCTACTACCTAGTACAGCACCAAAAAAGGAAAAAAAAATAAAAAAAACAAAACAAAAAACTGCACACTTGAATTGAACTTCATGGTTCCCGCATGGAAGCTATATTGTCTTTAATTAGGTCAAATCTGAGAAAGACAGGAATTTACCTTTGAAATGTTGCATGTGATTGCATATTTGCAGTTGGAGTCATACACATTTCTTCTTCACCTTCTGTATCTGTGCCTTCAGAATCATCCTGTTAACATACAGTATTACATAATATTCAAAATTAATCAGAATACAAAAATAAGAGGCCACTAGCAGATTCTACTAAAAATAAAGCCCTACCTCTTGCTCTGAATCTGTTTCAGATTGCTTTTTGTCTTTTCCCTTCATAGTTGTACCACCATTCTTTCGACTGCTTCCAGGTTTTCGGCCTCTTGGGGAACAGAATATAAAACATGATGATTTTTTATGATGCTCAAAAGTATGCTCATAAATCACAGGGAAGACTCAAAAAACAATGCCCAATTACCACTGGTCATACAAAAATAGCAATTTGCACAGTAAAGGTAGGAAATTAAGGTGTAAACATTCTACCTTCGTGATACTCTCTCCCCTTCTGTGTGATTGTCTTCTGTCTCGCCCTGCATATCTGGGACTGTTGCAACAAGATCTTTTAAGAAATCAAACTGCTGTTCAAGTTCTATACACTGTTTCCTGTGAAAGGCAGAAAAAAGTAGAATGATATACATGTCAGTGGTAGCCAAGCTGTATACTCTAGGGGGCCCGCATATGCCTCAACATTTGGCAAGCATTGCTGCATAATGTACAATTATTCCAAGAAAAAATTAATTAATCGCATTGACAAGTATTGTAGCCATGATTACCTTGAACACCTGAAGGAAGATGATGAGTTACAGGTACCAATCCCAACTAATACACTTCTTGCAGTAATTAGGAATGCACTTGGGTTTACACCATATACATCTGTATGTCTGTGTTAAGACTAGGTTCACATATATGTGTGTAAATTGCACACAATCCTGCACCTCCAGCCAAAACATGCTGCTTTTTAGCAGATGCACACAGGTGCCATTCATTCTTAATGGCACACCCCCATGCATCCGAAAATGCAGTGCGTTTGAGTGCGGGAAATCACTTGGTGCAGAAGCACCATGCAATTTCCATGCAGCTGCTATTATACATTCCTGCAGGTACAGTGGGGACGGAAAGTATTCAGACCCCCTTAAATTTGTCACTCTGTTATATTGCAGCCATTTTCTAAAATCATTTAAGTTAAGTTTTTTCCTCATTAATGTACACACAGCACCCCATATTGACAGAAAAACACAGAATTGTTGACATTTTTGCAGATTTATTAAAAAAGAAAAACTGAAATATCACATGGTCCTAAGTATTCAGACCCTTTGCTGTGACACTCGTATATTTAACTCAGGTGCTGTCCATTTCTTCTGATCATCCTTGAGATGGTTCTACGCCTTCATTTCAGTCCAGCTGTGTTTGATTATACTGATTGGACTTGATTAGGAAAGCCATACCTGTCTATACAAGACCTTACAGCTCACAGTGCATGTCAGAGCAAATGAGAATCATGAGGTCAAAAGGAACTGCCTGAAGAGTTCAGAGACCGAATTGTGGCAAGGCACAGATCTGGCCAAGGTTAGAGAAAAAATTTCTGCTGCACTTAAGGTTCCTAAGAGCATAGTGGCCTCCATAATCCTTAAATGGAAGACGTTTGGGATGACCAGAACCCTTCCTAGAGCTGGCCGTCTGTGCAAACCGAGCTATCGGGGGAGAAGAGCCTTGATGCGAGAGGTAAAGAAGAACCCAAAGATCACTGTGGCTGAGCTCCAGAGATGCAGTCGGGAGATGGGAGAAAGTTGTAGAAAGTCAACCATCACTGCAGCCCTCCACCAGTCGGGGCTTTATGGCAGAGTGGCCCGATGGAAGCCTCTCCTCAGTGCAAGACACAGCCTGCATGGAGTTTTTTTTTAGCAAACACCTGAAGGACTCCAAGATGGTGAGAAATAAGTTTCTTTGGTCTGATGAGACCAAGATATAACTTTTTGGCCTTAATTCTAAGCAGTATGTGTGGAGAAAACCAGGCACTGCTCGTCACCTGTCCAATACAGTCCCAACAGTGAAGCATGGTGGTGGCAGCATCATGCTGTGGGGGTGTTTTTCAGCTACAGGGACAGGACGACTGGTTGCAATCGAGGGAAAGATATATGCGGCCAAAGTACAGGGATATCCTGGAAGAAAACCTTCTCCAGAGTGCTCAGGAGACTGGGTCAAAGGTTTACCTTCCAACAAGACAATGACCCTTAGCACAGCTGAAATAACGAAGGAGTGGCTTCACAACAACTCTGACTGTTCTTGAATGGCCCAGCCAGAGCCCTGACTTAAACCTAATTGAGCATCTCTGGAGAGACCTAAAAATGGCTGTCCACCAATGTTTACCATCCAACCTGACAGAACTGGAGAGGATCTCCAAGGAGGAATGGCAGAGGATCCCCAAATCAAAGTGTGAAAAACTTGTTGCATCTTTCCCAAAAAGACTCATGGCTGTATTAGATCAAAAGGGAGCTTCTACTAAATACTGAGCAAAGGGTCTGAAGACTTAAGACCATGTGATATTTCAGTTTTTCTTTTTTAATAAATCAGCAAAAATGTCAACAATTCTGTGTTCTTCTGTCAATATGGGGTGCTGTGTGTACATTGAGGAAAAAAATGAACTTAAATGATTTTAGCAAATGGCTGCAATATAACAAAGAGTGACAAATTTAAGGGGGTCTGAATACTTTCCATCCCCACTGTACATCAGCCCATTCAAAGGAATAGCTTGCTGAACACATGCAAACACAAGCTACACCAACCGCATTATGTGTGAACCTAGCCAGTGCCGATGCAAGGATTTTAGCTGCTAAAATATCGTATAAACATTGACTAGCCAAACAAATATCACAGGCAAAAATAATACATCCGCTGCTTATCTCCAAGTCTCTCATGAGTTCTGTATAAAATAGGAGATTTGTATATAAAAATCAGTGACGCATCATCTCAATCTAAAGTTACATTGACAATCTTATTTGAAAGGCAGAAAAAGGAGTAAAGAAAATCCCAAATTTTGGTTTGTCCCCAGAAGAGTAATAGGAGGGGAAATCATTAGTTCTGGTGACCTGGGGGCCCAAAGGGATTCCCATAATTTGTAGGGATATTCTCTCACTTCCTGTTTGGCTACAGGACAATAAGAGAAGGTAAATCTCCAAAATGAGACACAAATGGTGGAAAAACAAAAAAAACCTGACTCGGTTATAACCCTCCCTGGCTCTATACAGAAGGGAAAAAAAATGATATGTGCAGGTGTTATTAATTCCTAATGGCACCTCAAGCATCTAGCAAATGCAGCCGTTTGTTCAGCCACCAAAAAGAAAAAAAGTACCTCAATACTGTGGGGTCTGGGGTGGTGCAATTTTACAATTTGTGCCTGCTGTACTCTTTTTGTGTTCAGCAGCCAATTGAAATGAATGGGCTGCCAAGAATGCACAAAAACTGTGTACACTTGGATGCATTTATATGGTTTGAATAACCCCTAAAATTAAACATATTATGTACAAAGTTTGCTAAATATAGTAAGGAAGGAATGCATTAAACATTAGATGGTAGGCAAAACACTGCATTCCTGTTCATTGGAATACCCAACACATTCCCACCCTCAAGGAATGGTTTAGAAGAATTAAAAGAACTGCTGAACTGGAAGAACTCAACTGTGGGTATAGAATGGGGTATATGGGATTGTATGATATATATATATATATATATATATATTTTTTTTTTATTTGTGGTTGAACTGGATGGACTTGTGTCTTTTTTCAACCTAACTAACTATGTAACTATGTAACTCATTCATTGCTCCCGAGACACACCACAAAAATACGGACTCAAATGGGCCTGTTGGACGCATTGCCAAACGACCACAGAATTCTCCCAATTATTTACCCACTCCACTTGAATCTGAATAATTCAGGGCCACCTGGTCGAGACTGCGGATGTTTTACGCTCCCGCCTCTCTATCTCTTGCAGGAGGACTATACTCCCATTTCTAGGAGAACCATACCCTTCCCTCCTGTCGGAGATCTCCAAACGATCATAAAGCAATACTAGTTCTGTCTGGGGAGGGAGGCAGGACATGGCCACCACTGTCTCCCACCTGTTCTACCCTTGTACCTTCCACTCCTCTCTATCCCTTTCCCCCCCTTAGCACGCCCACCCCGTTCCCTGCCGTGTCCCCAACTCACCACATGTGATAACGTCAAACTGAAAATATCTTACGCTATTCCAACCCCCTAACTAGGTAAACACCGACAGGACGTGTAGGTATCCTTACCCCTGAGCCCAAACCAATGGGTTATTACCTTGACTACGCTCTACATACTTGCTCACATGTCCCACTTATTGATCCATTCCATCTCCCATCTACAACGGGTAAACTTGGTCTGTTTTCTCGTCTCTCTTAATTCCACTACACCCGACAATTCAATGTCTCATCACCTGGCATCACCTACGTATGCCTGTAGGTCTATATTAGCATTTCGTACTTAAATCTCTTTCTAGTTATGTATTTTGACTTGTTTACCAATTCTGGTGATCGTTTTTTTTCTTTCTAATTGTCAATACTGACGTTGTAATATGTACAATAAGCTTAGTGTCATGTTAAACTGTTTGATTTTTTCAATAAACTTCTTTGGAAAACATAAAAAAAAAAAAAAAAAAAGATGGTAGGTAGATGTTCAGATGTCATGATTTGTTTATCATGTCTTTTACAATGGTGCTCACCAATTCTGGCTGCCCTTGCCTTTTCAGCTATCAGATGTTTGCACAAAACACATTTCATTTACTTCTAAGTGGGAAAGTAAATCTGACTGCAGTAAACCCTGATAGGAGATCTAAACCTTCCCCACTCTATCCCAAACTAAAATAAAGTTTGGCTATAGACAGATTTTCATATCCTAGAATAGATTTGGAAAGCCCTCACACATGTTAAATTATAGTCAAATTAAATCTAAAGTAACGTTTTGTTTTTTCTTCATTATTTAACATTAACATCGCCATGAAGCGATTTGTCTCATCTCCACAACCGAAACAGGATGTCGGTTTGTAAAACAAGCAGAATCATTATAGCATAATTGATTGTTTCGAACTATAGGTAGATTTAGCTGCTAAAATATAGCCTATCCAAACAGATGTCACAGGCAAAATATATCTGCTGCTTATCTCCAAGTCTCTCATGAGTCCTGTATAAAATAGGAAATTTGTATATAAAAAAATCAGTGAGAGATCTTGTCAATCTAAAATTTGAAAGGCAGATAAATATCTGAAAATTGGCAGGAGCTGTATACGTATTTTGCCAAGGCAGCATATGATTTCTTTACACGTTATACTTTAGGAAAAAATTAACATGTTTCTGTGTTTTCATTTCAACATCTGAATGAATACATATTTAACAAAGCATTCAGCATTATTTGGACAGCTGATTGTCAAATAGAGGATGTTAAGAGTAAACCTGCAATACAGCAAATGCAGAGACTGCAACCACTGACCTCCTTCTGATACCTGGTATGGTGACCTACTGGCTTTGGACTTTCGGAACCACTAACCCACAACAAGCAAACAAGATACATGGAGAAAAGTCAGAAATTCCTATCTGCATACATGATGCAGGCCAAATGTATTGAAGTAAGAGAGTCATCATGACATCCAGTAGTTTCAGAAAGTTCAGCAATGGCTGTCTCCATGTCCCTCTCATAACAGGTTTACTTAAAAAATATGGAGGACAGTGACCTGGAATGTACAGAATCTACACAGCCTCTTTAGGGGTGAAAAAAGTAAAATATATGACCACACACACATTAAACATTACACAGTGCTGGAGGAAAAAGTAAGAAAGTAAATGGAACTTTAGTCAGAAAATTAAAAGGGGTGTTTGACATTTTTTTTTTAAAGTCAGCAGCTACAAACACTGTAGCTGCTGACTTTTAATAAGGACACTTACATGTCCAGCGAACCCACTATGTTGGCCCCCCGAGGCTGATCTGTCCATCGGATCGGCTGCCGGCGCCGCAATCCTAACTAAGGGAAACAGGCAGTGCAGCCTTGAGGCTTCAATGCCCGTTTCCTACTGCGCATGCGCAAGCCACTTGGCGCTTTGTGAATGGCCCCGTTGTTTCCTGGGACACACACACACACACACACACACACACACATGTCCCAGAAGACAACGGGATCCGCTCGCCGAGGAGGAGGAATTGAAGAAACAGCGCTGCGGAATAGGAAGAGGCAGATTAGGAAGACTGCCTAGCAACAGGGGTTTCTGGTGAGTAAAAAAAAAAAAAAAAAAAAATTTTTAAATTTTAATTTTTTAAGAATGTAATTATTATTATTATTTTTTTTTTTTTTTTTTAGGGTGGCCCTCCACTTTAAGATCACTTCCAACTATGGAAAAAATGTGCGGTTTAAATCCAGTAGCACCCTACTCTGCACACGCTCAGTTGCTCTCTATTTTTTGGCACTTTGATGAAAATCAGAGCCACTAGAGGCAGATCTGCTGACAGCCTAAAATTTTACAGCTGCTCAGGGGTTCTGGGCTTCAGGAAATGGTAGCCTCCAGCAGGAAAAACCAGGAGCAATGCTGGAGGCAGTTTACAGCACACACTAATTTTGGTAGCATAATTAATATTAATGTGGAATGTATGCTCCTTGCTAAAAAAAAATAAATAAAAAAAAAAAAATAAAAATAAACTTTTGTCAAGTTGTTTGGGGGTCAAGTTCTGCTTTAATAGCTGGTCGAACCTCCTTTGGCAGCAAAGACTTCAAGCATGCACTTTCATTAGCTCTGGATCAAACCTGCACAACGTTCAGGAGGAATTTTTGACCATTCCGCTTTACAGAACTGGTGCACCTCATGTTTGTAGGAGGTTTGGTGCGAAAGACACTCAAAGTCATTCGACAGCATCTCTATGGCGTTAAAAGTCTGGGCCCCTCCAAATGGCATATTTTCTTTTTCTGCCTGTGGTGGATTTACTTCAATGCTTAGGGTCATTGTCCTGCTATATTACCCAACTTCTACTAAGCTTCGCCACACTGACATTATCCTGTAGGATATTTTGGTAAATTTGGGAATTTGTTTTTCCCCCTCGATGATGGTAAGTGGTCTAGGCACCGAGGCAGAGAAACAAGACCAAATCATGATGTTATCTCCACCATACTTCACTGTTGGGATGATGTAGTGATGTTGGTAAGTTGTGCCCTTTCTGCGCCATACATTTCTCGGTAGCATTGTGGTTTGCCATTGTGCACTTTGGCAAACTTTAACGAACAGCAATGTTTTCTTTTGGAGAGCAGTGGCTTCCTCTGTGGTGTTCCTGCCATGGACACCCTACCTGTCCAAAGACTTACATATGGTAGACTCATGAACAAAAGTATTAGCCAGTTTCATTGAGGTCATCATGTCTTTAGCTGTTATTCATGGGTTTTTCTTTACCTCATGGATGACCCTGCGTTGTGCCTTGGGCATCATCTCGGCTTGGCGCCCACTTCTAGGAAGAGTAGCCACAGTACTGAACTGTCTCCATTTATAGACAATTTGTCCAACTGTCCGCTGATGGATGCCTAAGCACCGAGATTGCTTTGTATCACTATCCAGCCTAATGCAGATCAATTACTCTTGATCATTTGTCTTCAGCGAGCTCCTTTTTGCGAGGCATGATTCACATCAGCTGATGCTTCCTATGAACAGCAATCTTAAAATGTTTGAGTATCTTTCATCAAAGTAGCTCTAAACCACACATCCAAATTAATTTCATTAGCTGGACTCCAGGTGAGCAAATTACCGACTCCAATTAGCTTTTGTTGAAGTAATTAGTCTATGGATTCACTTAATTTTTCCTCCAGCACTGCAGTGAATGTTTAAGGGGTGTGTTCAATAAAGACACAAGAAACTGGAATTGTTTGTGTGTTATCAGCTTAAGCACTGTGGGGTTGATTTACTAAAACTGGAGAGTGCAAAATCTGGTGCAGCTGTACATCGTAGCCAGCTTCTAACTTCAGCTTGTTCTATTGGGTTTTGACCAAAAAAAAAAAAAAAAAAATGGAAGCCGATTGGTTTCTATGCAGACCTGCGCCAGTTTTTGTAAATTAACCCCATAATGTTTGTCTATTGTTGTGACTTAGATGAGGATTAGATCACATTGTATGGCAAATTACATCAGGAAACGATTTAATTCCAAGGGGGTTCACATACTTTTTTTTTTTTTTAAATTACACATGCATTCATATACACGCAAACACACACACATACACACACAACTTACAGGTGTGATGTAGTCATGGTCTTGGCACTTCGAGACTGTGTAACCTGACAGGCCTTCTTTAAGAGTGACTCCAGGAACAACTCTAGTGCACGAGCTAGGACTGTGTCAAGGAGTACAAGTCAATCAGTTTATTAAAAATACCATTTAAAAGAGTGAACCTTCTTCCAAGATACAAATAACTTGCAAGGGCAAGCTTGCTGAATCCACATTAAAAAAGGTCTGCTTTAACCAGCCCCTCTCTAGATTTTTATTTTTTATTTTATTTTTACACATTAAAATCTGCAACATGCCTATACAATTGCTTAAAGTGGAACTAAACTGCATCCAAGCGCCACACACAAAAAATGCTATTTAATACATTTTTAACATTCAAAGCAAACTCACCCATCCATCCATCCAAGTCTCCATTCTTTATTTTGCAGAAAAAAATACTGAAAAAAAACAACCCCCTAGCATTTTGAGTAAGGGCAGATGATCCATGTAGATTTACTTTCTGGAATCCATCTGCCCTTAGCTCAGACATGCAGTCAGGAGGGTGTGCTTATCTGAGAAAACCCATCCTTCCCTCCTGAAAAAATATACAAGCTATACAATGCAAGTAGTTAAAGCCCAATTAAAGCCTTAGGTTTTTTTACTTGTTATGTAGCTAGGCTACATAACATATAAAAGGATATGGTATATTTTAAATTTTTACCAGGTGTATGCATTTTTGATTTGTAAAAGCTACTTGCCAGCAGCATACTGGAGAGCTGGACTGCTGCTCACACACAGGGGGTCTCCAGCGGTCCAACATTTCCTGAGATGTGGTTGTTGATTGGAGCACTGGGCAGTAAAACACAAAAAAAAAAAAAAACTGAGGCTTTAAATGGGATTTAACATACAAATACTTAGAAAATAAATTGTCATCACTAAATTGCAGTGCCAAACCACTTCTAGCCATCACAAGCAACATTTAAAGACAATGATGACAGATCCCATCTATACTGCAACCCACTTGTATAGCAGTGGAAGACAATAGAACAGCTGAGTGAAAGTAATTGAATAAATGACAGCATTTTACATTTTCATTCTGCTTCTATAGGCCTCACGTGTGACAGCAACATTTCAAGAATGTACTATTTTGCAAGGAGTGGGTGGAAACAGGCACACCTAAGATTCAGATAGTTTGATTCATGCTTTTGTTCTCTTTTACAACAAAAAGTTTCTGGAACCTTTGTTCCGTTTCATTGCTCCTTGCTTGTGCCTTCTCAAATAAAAGGTCTTCGCTGTCTACTAGCCAGAAGGAAGGACCTCTATATACATGTCAAAAAGCTGGAAGGCACTCCTGATTACATTCCCCCCACTCCTCCCTTACCAACTGGACAACAGAGACAAATGTTAATAAAACCTTCATTAAAAAAACATCATGATACAACACTTTCAGGGTGTGCATGAATCAAACATTTTTCAGGACTAAAGTAACAACCACGAGTGAGACACACATCATTTAGAGGTACATTATTGGTACCGTATATACTTGAGTATAAGCCGACCAGAATATAAGCCGAGGCACCTAATTTTACCACAAAAAAACTGGGAAAATTTATGGACTCGAGTAGAAGCCTAGGGTGAGAAATGCACAGCTACTGTAAGTGGAAAAGAGGGTTAACAATGTCCATTTGCAGCCTCACTGTGCCCATTTGCAGCCATAGGTCCCCGAACTTCAAACTTGGTTAAGGGTTCTTAGATGCCCCCTAGCTGCAGCCAAAATTTGGGGTCTCTAGACCCAAAGGGTCCCGAAATGACATTGCTGCAGATGGACACAGTTGACGGAATTTGGGGCCCCGTAATTATGGGCCACTTGATGCTAGGAACCAGCAATTTGGTGCACAAACCCAGTGGAACTAGCACTACAACATATTTGCAAACCCAGTGCCCCCCCCCCCCCCCCCCCTCAGTGGGGTTCCTAGCTCCAAGTGGCCCCGAGATACGGGGCCCCAAAGTCGGTTCAGAAAACGTCAAGCACTTTTCTGCAGCAGAGAATGACATTTTCCGAGCCGAGTTTGGGGCCCCGTATCTCAGGGCCACTTGGTGCTAGGAACCCCATCGTTGGATATGTTGTAGTGCTAGTTCCACTGGGTTTGCACACCAAATGTGAGGTTCCTAGATAGGGGGAATTATCTGCTGCAGAAAAGTGCTTGACTCGAATATAAGCACAAAAATGTGCCGAAAAACTCGGCTTATACTCGAGTATATACGGTACTCAACTAGTGGCCCAATATGGACAAATAGTGACAGTGAAAATAAAGTAAATACAAAGTAAAATACAGTCAAGGCCAAAAATATTGGCACCCCTGCATCTGTCAGATAATGCACCTCTTCGCCCAGAAAATTGTTGCAATTACAAATGTTTAGGCATTTTCATGGTTTGTTCCTTTTGTTTGTATTGGTATGACACAAAAAAGTGGAGAAACAAAAAGCCAAATTTGACATATTCCATGCAAAACTCCAAAAATGGAATTGTCAAAATTTGAAGAAATAATTGCATTCCAAGTTTGTGATGCGCCTGTTATTTTTTTAATAAACTCACCTGTATAAATTAACAGGTGCTGAAAATATACTGTAGATATGACACCGGCAACCAGTTAAAATGGTGAAAAAAATTCACTCAACCTTTCTGTGTGTCTCGGTGTTCCGCGTGGAAAAGAGAAAAAGCAGCAAAAAATTGTCGGAAGGTTTTAGAACAGAGATCTTAATGTTCCTGTGTCCACTTTGCGTAACAATATCAAGAAGTTTACATGGCACTGCAGCTAATCTCCCAGGATGTGGGCAAAAGAGAAATATTGATCAAGATTGCCACGAAAGATTGTTAGAATGGTGGATAAAGAACCTCCATCAACTTCCAGACAAATTCAAGCTGACCTTCAGGCACAAGGTACAACTGTGTCAGCTCGCACTATAAAATCGCCATCTGAATAAAAAGGGATGCTATGGTAGGAGACCCAGGAGGATTCCACTGCTGACACAGAAACATAAAAGCCAGATTGGAGCTTGCCAAAATCCTTTTGGAAGAGTATGCTGTGGACAAACGAAAAGTAGGCCAAAATTCCAGTACAGATGTGCAAGAATTTCATTGATGGTTACAGGAAGCGATTGATTTCAGTTATTTTTTCCAAGAGGTGTGCTACCAAATATTAAATTGAGGGTGCCAATAATTTTGTCAAGTCCATTTTTGGAGTTTTGCATGGAATGTGAGAGATTTGGCTTTTTGTTTCATATCTATACAAAAGAAATAAAACATGAGAATGCCTAAACATTTGAAATTGCAACAATTTTCTGGGCGAAGTGGTGCATCATCTGACAGAAAATCAGGGGTGCCAATATTTTTGGCCACGACTGCATGCAAGCTGAGGCATGTGAAAGGACGCAATGCGAATAGATAGCATCAATGAGAGTAAAGTAGATGCATATGAAATGTAAGGTTAAGTAATAGGGATAGAGCCAAGAAGAAAACAGGTCCACTTTATACTGATAATGGTGAAAGTAATAAAGTAGCGAATGCAGAGGAAAATAAAAATGACAAGGCAAAAGAAAGATTGTAAAATAAAGGTTTGCTGGTTTGCCAGAGACTAAAGCAGACTTTCCTATATACTCCTTTTACCCATTAATGTGGTTCTAAAGGCAGAACTTTTTTTTTATATTAGGATAGGTTGACCTTTTCAGAAAAAAAGAATAAAAATGCAAATTTTTTTTGTTGCAGGTAAAAATAATAAATAAAAAAAAAGCATTGCACCAGCGATCAGCAGATCACTGAGGGGTCTGAAGGAGACATGAATTGTATCTGCTTCCTCATTACGAGGAAGCCTAAACATGCTGACAGGAAGAATGAATGAACTACCACAGCACCAGGGTAGTTCATTGAAAACTACAAGCCGACGGCCGCAAAGGCTGCCGGACCTTGTAGCTTTCCATTTAGAGAGCGATGTAAATGGGTGATGCAGCCAGGTGGGCGGAGCTCCGCACGGCCACGTTTTTTTTTTTTTTTTTTTTTTTTTTTTTTTTAGACAGATAGCAGAACCCCCGCTAGCTGGCACAGCGGGGATTGGGGAGTTGCGGGGGCTGGTGCATTCATAACAGGTTACATCCCGAATATGGGTGTAACATATTATGAAAGGTTAACTTATCCTTTAATGCACCCTAAAATAAGGTAAAAAAAAAAAATGGCCCGTTGGTTATATATCCCCCCTCTCCGCCCGTTTTACTTACCTGGGTTGTATCTCGATTCAGGGCTGTGCCCAAGTGCAGCTAAGGCCACGTACACATGATCGGACTTTCCCGCGGGATTGTCCGCCGGACATTCCGACCGTGTGTGGGACTCCAGCTGACTTTTTGTTCCCAAAAGTCCGGCGGACTAAGTTTTAAGTTTTGACTTAAAATTGTCCGCCGGACTCGGCAAACGGGCGGACAATCCCGCCGTCTGTGTGCTAGTCCGCGGGACTTTTGAAATGAACAGACTTGCCTCGCACACGGAGGAAAGTCCATTCATTTTGTACGTGACTCCAGGTAGACGGGACTAGCGAAGAAAGTCAATGCTCCCGCCTCGATTGGCGACATTGACACCTTGCTAGCCCCGTCACCTGGTATGGATTTAAAGGGGAATCACAACGCCAAAAAAACAGCGTGGGGGTCCCCCCAAATCCATCTCAGACCCTTATCAGACCCCCTTATCAAGCTGGGGGGTGCCCTGGGGAAAGGGGGGCCCTGCGGCCCCCCCACCCCAAAGCACCTTGTCCCCATGTTGATGAGGACAAGGGCCTCTTCCCGACAACCCTGGCCATTGGTTGTCGGGGTCTGCGGGCGGGGGCTTATCGGAATCCAGGAGCCCCCTTTAATAAGGGGGCCCCCAGATACCGGCCCCCCACCCTATTTGGATGAGTATGGGGTACGATGTACCCCTGCCCACTCACCTAAGGAAAAAAAAAAAAAAAGTGTAAATAAAAAAACGACACAATTTTTTAAAATGCTTTATTGCACAGCTCCGGGGGTCTTCTTCCATCTTGGGGAGTCTTCTCGCCGGACTCCTCCGCTATCTTCTGCTCTTTTACTAGCTCTTTTACGAGCGGTGGCCCGGGCTTGTGATGCCGTCGCTGTCTTCTGCTTCTTGTTCTTCTTTCATCATCCGATGTTGACACGACGCTCTCTCTGGCCGTAATGGCAGACATGCTGTGCTGTGACTTATATAGGGACAAGGGGTGGGTCACCTGCTCATGTCATATGGTGACCCCGCCCCCATATGATGTCACAGTCTCAGCATCCTCCGGGACTGCGACATCATAAGGGGGCGGGGTCACCATGTGACATGTGGTGACCCGCCCCTTGTCCCTATATAAGTCACAGCACAGCGTGTCTCTGCCATTACGGCCAGAGAGCGTCGTGTCAACATCAGATGAAGAACGAACAAGAAGCAGAAGGCGGCGGCGACTACAGTGACGGCATCACAAGCCCGGGCCACCGCTCGTAAAAGAGCTGGAAGAAAGCGGAGGCCCGGCAAGAAGAACATAAGAGACCCCCGAAGTCGGAACAAGACCCCAGATGGCGGCGGTGAAGAAGAAAGTCGGGCTCCTCCGCTAGTGAAAGGGCTAGCAAAAGAGCAGAAGATAGCAGAGGAGTCCGGCGAGAAGACCCCCCCCCCCCCCCCCCCCCGGAGTTGTGCAATAAAGTATTTTAAAAAATTGTGTCTTTTTTTATTCACACTTTTTTCCTTAGGTGAATGGGTAGGGGTACATCGTACCCCATACTCATTCACATAGGGTGGGGGGCCGGTATCTGGGGGCTCCCGGATTCCGATAAGCCCCCCGCCCGCAGACCCCCGACTACCAACGGCCAGGGTTGTCAAAAAGAGGCCCTTGTCCTCATCAACATGGGGACAACGTGCTTTGGGGTGGCGCTCGCTCGTCCCCACCCCCTTTCCTGACCGGCCGGCATGCTCAGATAAGGGTCTGATATGGATTTGGGGGGACCCCCACGCCGGTTCTTTGGCGTAGGGATTCCCCTTTAATTCCATACCAGGTGACGGGGCTAGAGCGGCGGCATTGACTGCCTTCGCTAGTCCTGTCTACCTGGAGTCACGTTTTAAATGAACGGACTTTCCTCCGTGTGTTGGCAAGTCCGTTCATTTCAAAAGTCCCGCGGACTTAGGCCAAAACTCCAGGGGATTGTCCGCTGGAAAAGTCCGGGCGTGTGTGGGCAAGACCACGCGTTCGGAAAGTCCGGCGGACCTCCGCTGGAAAGTCCGGCGGTTTGTCCACTGGACTAGGTCCGGCGGACAATCCCGCCGGAAAGTCAGAGCGTGTGTACGCCGCATAAGTCCTCTTCTCACAAGACTCATCATCAAAATCTGAGATGAGGGAGCAGAGGAGGGGCTGAGACACACCCCATAGAAAGCAGCTACTTATGGTAGTGTAACCAGCAAAGAAGGTGGTGAGAAAGTCAGTGGGGGACCCCAGAAGAGAAGGTTTGAGGCCGCTCTGTGCAATACCAGAGCAGGTAAACAGAACATATTTATTATTTTAATTTGAAAAAAGATAGAGCTTTACAATCAATTTACATTTTTCTCAATGTCCTCTCCCCAACCATTGTTCTTTTACCATCTTTCATCTGCCATGTCCACTTATTATCACAGTGATTTTTACTTTCAGGCTTCATGCACACAGCTGTACAGTGTGCAGAGTCTGCGTATTCACTCTCCCAGTACTGGCAACTGTTGCACACCGCTGTCCATTGGGATCAATTAGAAAACGCAATTGTACGCAGTAATGCGGCAGGGGTTCCGTAAAGCACACAAACGTATGTTCCAAGTGAACACCCTCTGCATTTGAAGCATATGTCTGGGCGCGTGTGGGCGCTTTACACAACCCCAGGCTCATAACCGCATACAGCTAAATTTTCTAAAGTCATCTCATTAGGCTGGGCTGTGGGTCCAAGAAGACCCATTACACAAGCTCTGCATATTAGAGGTCGCTTGTACGACCATGTGTCTGAAGCCTTAAGCGTGCCATACACTGTACAATTTTCTTATTCGGTTTCCTTTAGATTTACCTTCAACTATGTACTGTAGTGCAAGGGCCTGCCCGATTGCATACAAATTGAAAGTGCTTAGCTTTGACCTCATTTTATATAGTTTTTGGTAAATCTGAAGAAAATTGTAGAATGTATGGTCAGCCTTTAGACCTGTATTACATTCACTGTTATTCAAATAAAGTGTATCCATTACTGTGCTTTTTGGCACAACTGCAAATTATACTGTTTTCATTAATTATTATCTATGTCTGAATTTGATATTTTTGAAAATTAGAAATATATTTTAACCCATATCAGATATTTACTGCATGTTTTAAGTAATGTTTTAGACCCGATAAAAGGGGAACATTCAGAACCCCTGAAAATGGCTGTTGAACAAAAATGTATAATAAAAATTTCTAGAACCTATCAACTGGATGGCGCTTTCCTCGCTGCACAAAAAAAATAAACTGATCTGAGATACGAGCCGACCCACAGCCCTCGTTTTCCAGAGAGTTGCCTAAAAGAAATTTCCCTGCATCAAGGGCCGGTTCACACCATAGAAACGCAGTCCGTATGAGTTTGATGCACTCACATGCGTTTTTCCCCTCTTTTCATCTTCAAATCAAATAGGGACATGTGCATTTGTGATGCGTTTTGCTGCGTCCCAGTACAGTTCAGAAAAAAATAAATAAAAAAATCAGAATGTTCTACTTTTTCTTTTTGACTGCACTGGTGTTAGCTATGCATTCTTTAGTCCCCCTAAACCGCAAACCCTAAAAACATATTGCTTATCAATACACGTCATGCATATCAAAAGGATACAAATTATGACAGGAACAGCAGCAGCAACTTTGCCTATTTCTTCATCCGTTTGCATAATCTTCTTAATTCGTGCCTGCAAATCAAAAACAGTATATCAGAGTAATGACAAAACTAACCATCAGAATAGGTTAAAAAAAAATGGATTTTTGTACATACTGTAAAATTATTTTCTTAAATCTCAATGAGGGACACAGCTTTATTTATAATATGCAAGCAAGGGTAATACGCCAGGCTACAGGAGAAACTGACATGCAGGCCAGCCTCTTAGAAGCTATAACCCATTCAAACACTTGCTCAGGGTGAGCAAGCATTCCCGAGAGGAAAATACACAGAATATGAGGGGAGGAAGCGGTGCCAATCAATGGACTCCAAGAAAAGGATTTTACATGGAGTTTAAAAATCTTATTTCCTCTATCGTCTATTGAAGGACACAGCTTTATTTATAATAACCAAGAAATATCCAAAAGTAGCCCAAACTGAGGGGCAGTCACGCCAAAACCATACAAACAAACAAGCCCAAAAAGTCAATAATGTCAATAAATGTAGAGCTTTGCAATTGGGGGCTAAAAACATGCATCATAGACTCTAGGAGTACAACAAGGGGAGTCAATGGTTAAGAAGGATGTGGGTGTTCTGGTAGATCAAAGATTTAAAATGTAATTCCATGTATTAGGATTAGTTGGGTATATCCCAGAATACTACTTTAAAGAATAAGCACGCCCTTGTAACATGTTACACTTGTATTTGGGTGCAACACACTACAGTACAATTCGAAAACAGTGTGGCAGTGCGGGGCTCCACCCCCAGTTTCCTGTGAATAAATATGAACTACAAGTAACGATGGCCACGGCGGCCGATGGCTTGTAGTTCTCAATGAACTGTGAGGGAGCTGGTGAGCACTTTCATAGTTAATCCATTTTTTCTGCAGTTCAGGACTGACAGAGTCTGGAGGGAGGGAGGGAGAGGGAGAGAGATATAATTTTGCCCCCGTACAAAGCATTAGTAAGACCTCATCTGGAATATGCAGTGAAGTTGTGGTCAACAATTCACAAGGATATAAGAGAATCTTTTATATAGAGAAAGTGCAGAGAAGGGCAACCAAGCTGATAAGAGGCACAGATGAGCTCAGCTATGAGGAAGGATTAGCGGAACGGAATTAAAAGATTAAAAAAGGTGAGATCAACAACAATAGATACATAAGTGGTCAATATAGTAAACTTGGTGAAGAGTTATTCACTTTAGGGCTACATACAAACGTGCAGAAAAAAAAAAAAAAATTCACTTTTAGAAGAATTTTTTTTTTTTCTCAGCTCAGTATTAGCCAATGTGTCTATGCACATTGTGGAGTTTGCATTAGCATTTTAGAGCAGCGCTGGAGCATGCATTTAAAAAACAAAAAAGAGAAATCCCCAAACGTAGAAAGATGTGTACTGGCATAATTTCAGAAGATGAATTCCAGGTATGGATATTTTGTATATGGTTACATTGGTCCACTATGTTTATAAAATACCTGGTCAAAATCCCTGGAAGGACTATTGGTTCTGCACCAGTAATCTTCATTTGCTTCTGGGTTCCATGCTGTGCGGCTGGGCCTGAGGCATTCTGAACACAGGTCGGCCACTCAACATTGGTGCCATTCAGAGAATATTTTGCATTGTCTGAATTAATGCAAAGCACTCCCTGACTGGGCAAAATGGACAAAGTGGAGAGGCAGGGCAGTGACGCCACACTCTCCACCTTGTCCAATCCCAGGACACTTTGCATTTATTCAGAAAATGCATGTAAAAAATTACCGGATTGGACGAGGTGGAGTCTGCTACACTACTCACAAAAGTGAGTTTTCCGATGCAGGGTCAGGTGAAAACTGCCTCAGCATTGCTTCCAATGGCTTTGCCAAGAATCCCCAGATATCCCCATTTAAACTGAAGAGCTGAGGCTTGTGTAACTGGTTGGTAATCACTACCAACAACAGGACTTTACAGAGTTCTCAACAGTATAAAATACAGGGGGTCCCCGGGTTACAAACAAGATAGGGACTGTAGGTTTGTTCTTAAGTTGAATCTGTTTGTAAGTCGGAACAGGTACATTTTTTTAAGTGTAGCTCCAGCCAAAAAATCTATTAAGTTTTTTTAGATAACATAGAGAAGGGTTATCACCCCTGTAACATTTGCTGTCTGTGCCCCTGTTCAGAAGATTTCACCTTCTGTCCCAATGACAATTGGATTTTGAAAATTTTGGGTTGTTAGGGAAACATGGACTGGTGATAAAGCATCAGTGGAGACACATTTTTCCCATATTAGCTAAAGTTAATTTGGAGTGAATTTTTCCCTTCCTAGGGGTGGATTTCCTCTCACTTCCTGTTGTCTCCCTCCGTTTGTAAGTAGGAGTCGTTTGTAAATCGGATGTTTGCAAGTAGGGGACCCCCTGTAACCACTTGTCTAACAAGGTCATAGACATGGTAGACAAGGGCTTTTTGATAAAAGTGATCGGGTGGCTCTAGAGCCTCACAATCATTTTTAATGTCAAAATGCTCTCCCCATCCTCCCCAGCGGGTGGTTGCCAGGCATTCCTGTTCTGGGGAGCTTCAGGCCGCAGGAAACTGCTTCCCCAGTGAGAGCAGAAGGAACATCCATTCCCTGATCCCTCCTGCGAATAAATGACCCCCGAAGCGATGTGTATTTCGTCACAGTTAGTGTAGCCAAGGATTCAGCTGTTAAAACACGATCTGTGTTTGCATAGCTGTGTTGGAGAACAGGGGAGACATTGGAGATCTAATAGTCCCCCCAAAAGAGTAAATAAATTGTGATATTATATTGTGCTTGCTTGCACTAAAATTCACTTTAGTGCATTTTTCCTGAGAATATGCATTTGATACATAACAGCACAAATATTGTGGAACATAAATTGCAGCCATCACCATTTTATTTTCCAGGGACTGTGCTTTTAGAAAATATATACACTATTTGGGGGGTTTACAGTAATTTCTAGCAAAAGAATGCAGATTTTTAACGTGTGCAAAAAAAAAAAAGTGTTGAATTGGAGAGACCACAGTTTAGAATAATTTTGAATAAGTTTGAATAATCCTGCAATATTCTATTCCTCAAATTGTATGGCGTGTGGGTGTGCGTTTATTTATTAAATAATAGTTATAGATTAGTGCGCACACACGCAATCATGTTTTATTCATGTTTAATAGCTTTGTTATTCAAAAATCATTCAATGTTTCTGAAAACAACAAAAGAAACATTTTCTATAATGTATTTATTTCTTGCATGAATCTACTGTGTATGTTTTTGAAATATGAAATGCAATCTACTATAAAACTTTGTTTTCACAGATCCCTACAAAAAAATACAGATAATAAAAAAAAAAAAAAAAAAAAAAAAAAAAAAATTGGAGAGACTTTAAAGATTTAAAATATTATCTATCTATCCATACACCAGGAGGTGCTGTATAGTAAAAAATCTTCCAATTCAAACAAAATATAGCAGTATAGTATAGTCTCTTGGGGATGCCAGCTGAGCAGGTGTAAAGTAGAAGGGTTATAGACTCTAGGGTGCCAACCTTCACTTTCAATATGCCTAGTTTCTATTTCTCTGGTAGGTGGCAGTATAATCCTTGGTTGTCTATTATGAATAAAGTGGCGTTTCTCAATGGACGATAGAGAAATACGCACTTGCTTGCTGCCCATAACCATTAGTTTCCCACTGCTAGTATACTACTGCAAATTACTAAAAGCACATCAAAATTATTACATTTAACTAGTTGAGGATCCAAGTATCTTTGCTCCCTGTGGCTCTGGATCTGAATATTGCATCAGACATGTTGTGCCTGGTTTATGTATGCTCTTTTATGATTTTAACCATATACCGCCTGGCTTATAGCAAAATGACAGCCGGGTGATGGCTTTCCCGTTCTGACTGGACATCATATGACGTCCTTCAAAACATGCCACTCGTGCGCAGCGATCGGTGGTGCAGTGTGCACACCGCATCTCCGATCAAGGTAAATAGCCTATGACATAGCTGTCCAGCACATGAGGAGAGCAGATAAGTGGCTTTCCTGACAGAGAGGATCTGCACTGACAATCAGTGCAAATCTTATCAGTGCAGCCCCATTAGCGATGCCCACCAGTGCTACCACTGCCTATCAGTGCCATCCATTAGTGCTGCAGATTAGTGACACCTATCAGTGCCCATAAAGGCTGCCCATCAGTGCATGTCAGCGAAGGATAGAAATTACTTATTTACACCATTTTATAAACGAACAAAGAAAAGATTTCTTTTTCCAGTGATAAATAAAAATAAATAAACTAAGAGATAATATTGCCAAAAATGTGATGGATACTCCATCTAGATCAAGATGTTTAGTTTCTTTGAGGGTTAGGGATATTATCCGTGTAAGGCCCCTTTCACATCTGCGGACCGTTCAGATACGCCTGTCAGTTTTTTCAGGTGGATCTGAACGGCTGCTCCATTGTCTCTATGGAGCGTCGGATGTCAACGGTGACATGTCCTCTGACATCAGATCAGCCTCGATCCGCAAAATCCAGATGGATGGATGTCCTATTTTCCATCCGTCTGGCGGATCGGATGCGATGCATACTAGCCCATTATGCTTTTAATTTGCAGGCCTTGCGGGGAGCAAAAGAGAAAGTAAAACCCATCAGGGTTTAACTTCCTCTTTAAGGCCAAGTTCACCTTTGCTCACTTTTTTCCTAAATTCCAGCTCCCCTGTACCAATATAGCATTAATGTACTTTTGCAAAAATAAAAAAGCTTTCCATTTATTCTACACACGCTTACCTCACTGTCCTCATTGCTGTTTAAAAACACTTCTGCATTATTATTTTTACCTTACTTCCTGGACAGACCATATGTGATAACACAGGAAGAAGTTGACCAGCTGACATAATTAGCGCACACACCCTGAATCATATACCCTCCTACCTACCACCCACTTCCAGGTGCACTTTTTTAAATGAAATGCAATCAGTGATCATAGTTCTCACCAAATACACAGGCATCGATTTTTTTTTTAATACTTTAACTTTCATCTTGCATAGATTGTTCATTTGTCAGATTGTGCTGATAGATGAGATAACAGCCTATGTGAACAGAGCGGTAGTACTGAAAACAGTGTGTTCTGGGTTCTGTAAAGCTCATCATACAATCTGATTGTACAACCTCTTTTAGATCTACCATCAGCTAGGCGATCAAGGGGTTAAATGTGTTCCCTGGGAGGTGTTTCTAACTGTGGGGGGGGGGGACTGACTGGAGGAGAGAGATCGCTGTTCTTATTCACTAGGAACAGCAGATCTGTCTTTCCTCCCCTGTCAGAACAGGAATCTGTTTACATCGAAAGGTCCTTGTTCTGGCTCTGTGGAGCGATCACGGGTGGCCGGCAGACATCGCAGCCGCCGGCCACGTGCTCCGGTGGCACGCGTGTGCCCCATCGCTTCCTAAAATCGGCCAACGTACATCTATGGGAATTTGCCCAGGAGAGTCAACCTGCCGCAGTATAATGACGGCGCCTGGTCCTTAAGCGGTAAAAGGTAAGGTAAAGAGACATAACACACACACACACACACACACACACACACACACACACACACAGTCCTCTCCCGGGATAAGGTCAGGTGTGTTGGGATCCTAATATGAACCCGCCTCAGCCATCACTGTCTCACCAATCATAAGCGACGAGGCCTGCCCCGTGGCGCACACACACGCTGCGCTTATTTATGCCTCGGGCGCTTATGACTGAGGGGGTGCAGTGAGAGCTCCTGACAGAATAGCTCAAGTGGGTTCAGACTAGGATCCAAATACGCTTGAACTCATCCCCGATCCTCATTATTTAGCTTTAAATTAGGCCCTGTTCACACCTGAGCGATTTTCAGCTTGTAAAAGGCTTAGCTCTGAAGATCCAAAAAACGCCCAACAAGCAATGGCCCCTTTTCACATCTGAGCATTCTGTCGCTTGAAGCAAAATACCTGAAGCTCAAAAAAAGTACATGAGGAGAGAACGCATGCGTGGATGGCCATAGCGGATGCATTCCTGAGCTGCTCTGCACACTCCTGGCAAATACAGCCAGAATTAGCGGCCCGCACCTCACCCACATAGCATAAATTGTGTGGTGGATGTCCCACCAGTCGTTTGGAAAGCCCCAGGGAGACTCCCGTTACTCGCTTCGTGCGGCGGGCAGGGAGGGAAAGCAAGATGCCGACCGGCTGCAGCACACGCAATGTCGCCGACTACAAGGGAGGAGAAAATGCTTCCACAGAGGAACACTCCTAAGCCTCCTGGCCCTGGAAGCCACAAGACGTGCTCCTCCATAACCTCTCCAGCTAAAAGGTGAGCCCATAAACAAACACTGCTCACCATCCAGCCCTGAAAAGTCTCCCTCACAAGTTACAGCTCTATCACCTGGCCAGGACTCACATATCTCCTCGGTTTTAGATATGGAGATGGCCGACATCCTATGTAGCCAACCCAGCAGCCAAGAGATTGGTCCCGACAGCCCTGCAGACCTTCCTGCTACCCAGTCAGCCCAGCCACAATATTCTGGGGACCCAATACTTTTGGCCCGCTTTGCGGATATCCTACAAAAGGTAGCTGGTGAAAGCTACCGACAAATTAGCCTTGGACATAAAACAAGATTTCCAGGAGTCTGGGAACCAACTAGAGAGCATTGAATCAAAAAGGTGGATGTCACTGTTCACAGGAGTATCCCAAAACTTGACTATGATGAACAGACCTGTAAGACCGCTTTGAGGGGGCCTATTCAAAAAAGACTTAGTTAGACTTACCGGTGACGGTATTTCTAAGAGCCTTTCAGGACAACCCTGGAGAGCGCAGCTCCGCCCACTTTTCAGGAAACACATGCTTGACCTTTAAAACCCCTCCTCTTCCACCATGGCCTCAGTTATTGGGGACCTCCGGCATACTGGAAAACAAAGCACAGAGAACCACACAAAAAACCATGACAGATACTTGTATCCTTTTTATGCATTCAGAAACACAAGGGAGGGAACTAGGGGTTGTCCTGAAAGGCTCTTAGAAATACCGTCACCGGTAAGTCTAACTAAGTCTTTCTCAAATCGCCTTTCAGGACAACCCTGGAGAGGATAACCGAGAAGCTTACCTAGGGTGGGACTACTGCCTGCAGTACCTTCCTGCCAAAGGCCTGATCTGCAGCTGACAGCAAGTCCAGTCTGTAGTGGCGAAGGAAGGTCGAGTAGCTTGACCACGTGGCCGCCTTACAGATCTGATCAGGCGTAGCACCGGCCCTTTCAGCCCAAGAAACTGCTGTTGCCCTTGTGGAGTGGGCAGCAATCCCCGCTGGGGGCACTTCCCCTTTGGCCTTGTAGGCCTCTGCAATAGCCCCCCTAAGCCACCTGCCCAAGGTGCTCTTCGAAGCTTTTTCCCCTTTTCGGGGTCCTGAGAAGATCACAAAGAGGGCATTAGACTTCCTGAACTCCCTAGTGACCAAAAGGAACTGCAGAAGACATCTCCTTACATCTAGCGTGTGAAACGCCTCCTCACCTGCGTTGGCAGGAGCTGTAGAGAAGGTAGGCAAAACAATTTGCTGGGAGCGATGAAACTTCGAGGAGACCTTGGGCAGGAACGCTGGGTCTGTTTGAAGAACCACTCTGTCTGGGAAGATTCTAAGGAAAGGTTCCGTAACTGCTAGAGCTTGCAGCTCACTAATACGTCTTGCTGACGTAATAGCCACCAAAAAAATAGTTTTCAAGACTAAATCTTTTAAACAAGACCCCTGTAGGGGTTCAAAAGGTGCCTCCATAAGCCCCTGAAGGACAATGGATAAATCCCAACTAGGAAAAAAGGTAGGAGCCACTGGCCTATTTCGAGCCAGAGCTCTAAAAAATCTGGAAATTAAAGTCTCCCTGGACAGGGTTTTTTCAAAATAAACAGATAACGCTGCTACCTGTGTTTTCAGGGTGCTAGCTGCTAATCCTTTTTCCATCCCCTCTTGGAGAAATTCCAGAACGGACACTACACTTTTGACCTGGAATCCCTTAGAGGTACAGTACGAATTAAATTTTTTCCAAACTTTAAAGTATATTGCCCTAGTCACCTCCTTTCTACTGGACAGGAGAGTCTTGACTACTCTATCGGACAGGCCTCTAGCTTTTAGGAGGTCTTTTTCAGAAGCCAGGCCGTTAGCTGAAGTCTGCCTACTTCTGGGTGAACCACCGTTCCCTGCAACAGCAGGTCCTCCCTGACTGGCAGCCTCCACGGAGGCTCCACTGCTAAGCCTAGGAGAGCCGAAAACCAGGGCCTTTTGGGCCAGTAGGGTGTGATCAGGATCATACAGATCCCCTCTTCCCTGAACTTCCTCAGTACCAACGGAATTAAAGGGAAGGGGGGAAAGGCATAGCACAGGTGGTAGTGCCATGGGTGAGCCAGGGCATCCAGACCCACGGCTCCGTCCTCCCTGTGCAGGGAAAAGAACCTGCGGACCTTGCAGTTCTGCCGATTGGCAAAAAGGTCTATTTGAGGAGACCCCCACACTTTGGTGATCATAAGAAAGACGTCTTGATTCAGAGCCCATTCTGCCTCCAACAGCCTTTTCCTGCTGAGCATGTCCGCGAAAAGGTTTAAGGAACCCTTCAGGTGGACTGCCGAGAGGGAGGCTACCCATGGTTCCGCCCAACTGAAAAGTTGCTCGGCTAGGACCATAAGAGCACTGCTCCTGGTTCCTCCCTGTCGCTGTACATAAGCCACCGCGGTCGTATTGTCCGAGAGGATCTGGACATGATGACCCCTCACTTCCTCTCGAAAAACTCGAAGGGCTAAGAGAATGGCCCTGAGCTCCCGCCAGTTTGACGATCTTCGCGACTCTGTTTTGGTCCAGGTCCCTTGTGTCGTCAAACCGTCCAGATGAGCCCCCCAACCCCAAGCACTCGCGTCTGTTGTGAGGCGCTTGTCCAACGGGAAGACCCACGGGAGACCTCTGGAAAGGTTGGTCGGACACCTCCACCACCATAGAGCCCTTTTTACTCTTACCGTGAGCCTGATTTGTTTCTCTAGAGAAACCTGATGCGACCAGGACTTCAGGATATTTGCCTGAAGAGGCCTGGCGTGAAACCGAGCCCAAGGTACTGCCGGTATTGCGGCTGTGAGAAGCCCCAGAACCTTCATGGCAGAACGAACTGAGATTGCACAGTTCGTTTGGACCTGCTTCACTGCCGCCTGGACCTTTTCCCGCTTTGCCTGCGGGAGAAAAACTCTCTGGAGGACTGAGTTGATTACATAACCCAGGAAAGTTATTTCCTGACTTGGTACCAGGCTTGACTTCTCCAAGTTGAGGAGCCACCCCAGGCTTCTGAGGTGGATTTGAGCAACCTGCAAATTCACAGCTACCTGCTCCTTGGAGTCTGCAAAAAATAGAAGGTCGTCTAGATAGGGTACTACGGGGATACCCTTCAGCCTCAGGGGCTCCAGAGCTTCCGCCAAAATCTTCGTGAAGATCCTGGGGGAGGACGAGAGTCCGAAGGGCAGAGCCCTGAATTGCAGGTGCCAAACGGACTCCCCCAGATTGACTGCCAGCCGCAGAAATTGCTGGGAGGACTGGGCAATTGGAATGTGTAGGTAAGCATCCCTTAGATCTAGGGATGCCAGGAAACAATTCGGCATTAACAATTTCGTTATCGAGTGGATGGTGTCCATACGAAAATGTTTGTACCGGATCGAACGGTTTAGGATCTTTAGATTTAAGATCAACCGAAATTTTCCTGAGGGCTTTCTGACTAGGAAAATGTGGGAGTAAAACCCCTGCCCTTGTTGATGTTTTGGGACCTCGACAACCACCTCTTGCTGTATCAGATCCTGCAGCAGGTTCGTCATGGCAGAGGCCTTGTCTTGATCCCTTGGGAGGGTCGTGACATAGAACCTGTTTGGAGGAGGTTCTAGAAACTCTAGGTTGTAGCCCTGGGCGACAATACTCCTCACGAATGGGCTCGGAGTCATCCTGTTCCATTGCGGAAGGAAAGCTGACAGCCTTCCTCCTACTGGAACCAGACCGTCATTTGCTTTTGGGTGTATGGTCGGAGGGAGCTCTAAACAGGACTCCTCCCCTACCTCTACCCCTCTGGGGAGCCCAACGGCTTCTGTTATCTTCCCTACTTTTTTGGGGCTGCTGAACAGCACGAAAATTTTTCTTCGGAGCCTGTTTCTTCTTAGTAGGGAAGGCCTTCTTTTTATCAGCAGTTCTGTCCAAGATGGTTTCCAGATCTGGCCCAAAAAGTAGGTCCCCAGAAAAGGGAAGGCCACATAGCCTAATCTTTGAGGCCGTGTCACCCGACCATGTCTTTAGCCAGACAGCACGACGGGCTGAATTAACTAAAGCAGAAGACCTAGCTGCCAACTTAATAGACTCGGCAGAGGCGTCGGCCATGTATTTTACTGCCTTCAGGATCAAAGGGAAAGATTCCAAGAGGTCTTTCCGAGATGTCCCTGCCTCAATATGACTCTTTAGTTTCTCCACCCAGCATTCTAGGTTCCTCGCTACTACCGTGGAAGCCATGGCTGGTTTGAGGCTAGCTGCCGCAGAATCCCATGCCTTTTAAGGGAGGCCATCAGCCCTCTTATCCATCGTGTCTTTGAGGACCCCCATGTCCTCAAATGCCAAATCAGTGCGGCGTGAGACCTGGGAGAAAGCGGCATCCACCCGCGGCTTTTTATTCCAAACCTCCGACTCTTTGTCGTCGAATGGGAAGCGCCGTTTGAGGGTTTTGGAGAGAAAAGGACCTCTCTCAGGGTCCTTCCACTCCCTTTTGACTGTGTCTGATAGTACCCGATGGACCGGAAAAACCCTGGTTTTGGTGTCATCCAGGCCCTGATACATTCTGTCATGGACTGACAGTTGGACCTTTTCTTCCTGAATGTCTAAGGTAGTATATATACCTTTAAGTAGGTCATCTACTTCTTCTAGGGAAAGTTTGTACCTAGACCTACGGTCTTCATCCTCCTCTTCCCCCTCATCCTCTGAATCCCTGAGGGAAGGAAGAGTGCTTGTCCCCTCGTCCTCGGAATCCAGGATCTCCAGCTGTCTGGAGGTGGATTGTCTAGGACTTAGTGGTGGCTGCTGGCTAGTGCTCTGACCTGCTGGGTTCTGAGCCAACATGGTTTTTACAGAACTCAGGGAACTAGCAATCTCCTTAACAGAGGAGAAGAGGTCCCTGTACTGCTGGGAGGACTCTTCCTCCACCAGTTCCCTAATGCAAGCTTTGCAAAGGGCTTTTTGCCAAGATTCCCGCAATGGTACTTTGCACGAAGGGCATTTCTTCTGGCCTGGAGGGTTAGATCGTTTAGTTTTCCCCAAGACAGTCTCCTGAAAGAAACCAAAAAAGGAATGTCTTACTGCTACTGCAGAGGGCCCACTAAACAAACAGTGCTCACACCGACCACCAACAGGGAGAAGGACAACACCCCACTGTGACAAACAAAGGGGAAAAGACACAGCCACCATAAACCCACAGGTCTGAGTGACAGTAACCTCAGAAACCTGAAGGGGCAGGCTCCCCTGAGGGAGGGAAATACAGTTCACAAGGAAAAAACATAAGCCCATAAGGGTAAGAATCAAGAGCACCGTTGTGCCCCTCTTACCTGGGCCTGACCGGTGCTCGTGGTGCCTGCCTCCACCGACGCTGACGATCTCTCTTCCATCATGCAGAGAGCGCAGCGGGGACTGAATCTGACACAGCTGATTTTAAAACTCCCGGGCGTTGCGTCATTACGCTGGCCGGAAGCTTGCACGCGGTCTATGGACCCGCCCCCTAGCCCCTGCGTTGTCAGGCGACCGGAACCACTCGTCGCCCCGCCCAAACAGGAAGCCGCGTCACTGGCCGCCGCGTCATCCGCCCTCCAGAGGGGACCCGGAAGCCAACTCAGCGCTAGCGCGCGAGATTCAAACTCGGGCTCCCGGGTCCAAGACGCCTCGACCTCCTGCTCGGCCATGCTCCCCTAAGCTGGACAAGGCTGGGGACTCCGGAACACCCTCCGAACGTACCAGGAAGGTGCTGGGATGGTCGTTTTGCCGCGAATCGCACCTCACCGAGGTAAGGCCTTTCAGCTCCCCCTGGAGAGATCGCAGCCCTGCTGGTTCCCACAAGTGCTTCCACATGGCGGAGGAAACACAAATAACTGAGGCCATGGTGGAAGAGGAGGGGTTTTAAAGGTCAAGCATGTGTTTCCTGAAAAGTGGGCGGAGCTGCGCTCTCCAGGGTTGTCCTGAAAGGCGATTTGAGAAAATTGATTACCTCGAAAACCGCACTAGGCGCTATAACTTTTGTATCAGAGGCATTCCGGAAAATGTGAAAAGATATCACTTCCATTACTTATTCACTAATGCATGCTGCAGAACCTGACATTAATGAAATCCATATGGAAATGGATTGTATTCATTCCTGGTGCCTCCAAAACCTGATGCCCCCCCAGGGATGTTATTGTAAAACCACATTTTTTCAGAATCAAAGAGGCAGTGATGCGCCACGCTAGAGAGCATCCAGATCTGGAAAAAGATGGTCACAAAATTCAAGTGTTTGCAAATATCTCCTAGGCCACCATCCAAAAAAGACAATCATTCAAGCCCTTGTTGTCACTGTTAAGGCATGCGCAGTACACAGGACGATCAGATTCCGAAAATTGCTGAAGATGAACGGCGCCTGCGCCGTGAGTCCACTTTCAAGCCCCACCATCCAAGTGGACATAGAGTTAGAATAAAAAAGAGCCGAGCGCAGCGAGGCCGTGCGTGGCGAGCCCGCGAGGGGCCCTCTAAGTTTGTGTAGCCCTATGTCCACTTGGATGGTGGGGCTTACACCTCGACTCACGGCGCAGGCGCCGGTCATCTACGGAGATTTTCCGAAAATCCTTCTGCTCCGTGCTGCGCATGCGCAGTACACAGCGGACACTTGATGATAGCCGGACCATTCGTGACAGAACATCGGGAGGAGTCTATGCACTTTCCTTACCAGGTTTTGGTGAAGACTCCTCTGCACTTTGAACTTTGGTTCTGAGACACTTAACTGTTTGTTGGTTCAGGTGTATGATTTTCTGCATTTCTGTGCTACATTACTTGGAGCTTGGGGTTTCCTGGCCTGATCATCATCGTATTCTTCTTCTTTATCGAAGATTCCCTTGGTTCCTCTGGATTCAGAATTTCGCAGACTGGTGGGTGAGTTTATATACCAATAATTGTACTGACTGTTTCTTGTGCCTAGTGTAACAACTACTTCCCAAAACATCCGCCGGCTCTCCCATAACATTCAAGGTTTCGGGTCACCCTCTAAACGGATTAAGGCCTTCGCACATTATCGATCCTTAGGGGGTGGACATTGTGGCTCTTCAGGAGGAGCACTTTGCTCCCCCATTTACCCCTCGATATCTCCATAAAGACTATCCACTTTGCTACTATGCAAATGCATCGTAAAAAAAGAGGGGAGTGGCCCTCTGCTTCTCTAGACGGGTGTCCATTTACTGAAACCAAAGTTCTCAGGGACAAACAGGGACGTTAACTTTTAGTTAAAGGTTGCCTGGGGGAAACATTGATGACCTTCTTACTCTACTACGCTCCTAACACAAATCAAATTGGGTTCTTTCGCTCCCTCTTACAATCCATGGATCCTGAGTTTGAGGGAGAAGTAATTCTAACAGGTGACTCTAATCTAGCCTTAGACCTTATTAGGGACAAATCTCACACCATTGTGCTCCAATCCCCTCCTAAGCAAAGTAGAACATTTTAAGTTGCTTTATCATTATGATCTAGTAGATGCCTGGGAGGGAAGCTAACTCCACCTCTAGAGATTTTTCAAGAGCACATGGACACTACTCTTGTATAGACCAGGTTTCTCATCTCAGGACTATTGCCAAAATGAAATTCTGCTAAAATACTATCTACTTCCTGGTCGGACCACGATCCGGTAATGATTCCGCTTTCAGATCTGACCAACAGGATAGGGAAAACACACTGGCGTCTAAATAAATTCCTCCTCAGTGATGAATCTTACCGTCTTGAGATTTCTACTCATCTAAAGACCTACTTCAATATTAAATGTATCAGAGGACACCTCCCATGCAATTAACTGGGCTGCGCACAAGGCTTCTATCAGGGCTTCTTTTATTCAATTGTTCTCCAGACTCAAAGAGGCTTGTGGTGAGTTAATATTTGCCAAAACCAAAGAATACAAAGCTCTAGCTACACAACATAAATGCTCACCATCCCCCAATATATTCACTAAAGTAGAACAATCCCATTTAGAACTCAACATTTGTCTCACCACGAGGGCAGAGAAACAATTACGTTGGACGAATCATAAGTTCTTTACCTGGCATGATTGCACAGGTTCCTTGCTAGCACACAAGCTTACCCCTAGACTTGGTGCTCCCTAAAATTAGACTTTCGGGAGACCATCTCTCTCAAGACACCCAAAAGATTCTTCAGGAGTTTCACAATTTTTATGCTGAATTATATGGGCATCCCCAGGATGCTGCTCCTCCATCCATCAGGGAATTTTTTCTCCCCCTCCCATCAATTGCGGAAGCTGATAAAGACCTTATGGATCAGCCTTTTACATGTGAGGAGATCTGTAATACTATCAAAACATCATCACTTCATAAATCTCCTGGCCCTGATGGCCTTCCTAACTCTTACTACAAAAAATTCTCTGAACAGCTGGCTCCACACATGGCTCTTTACTTACTGACTTATATGCAGCCAGTGGCGCATGGGCTCTGAAGGAACAGCCGCCCTTACAGATTCTTCAGAGCCCCTGTGCTGTGAACGGCAGCTCCCGCATGCGTGCATGGGAGTGAAGTCATTGTGGCTTCCAACCAGTCATAGAGCCGGAGTCCGCGAACCCGGAAACAAGACGAGTAAAGATGGGAGCCCCTGCAGCGCTGACTGCTCGGTGCTGGAAGAGCATCGTTTTCAGGGAAGTTTAACGTGAAGGCATACTAGCATATTATGCCTTTACCTTGCAGGTCCATAAAAAAATAATTGTCCAGCGGTTTACAACCGCTTTAATAGCACCCCAAAATAACATGCTAAAGTTATGTGAACACACATAAAAATCACGTGCTGCGATTTAATTAAAAAAAAGTGTTTACACTTCTTTTGTGCAATTATTGTGTGTAGAGCCGCCCATTAAAATGAATACTGTAACAGTACAGGTGTGATCAGAGCCTGTCAGACGACCACGGTACATTTTAGTTTTGCACTCTTCCAGCATTTCTAATGGAGACAGAAGTCCATGCTGGAGTGCTGGGATTGGAAGTCTAAACAAGGAGTAGATGGCTATACAGAGTGCAAGCAGCAGTGACGGAGCTCTGAATGGGGGGGAGTATCATCAATAAAAGCCATCAACCCAAACGTACACCAATCAGCCCCAACTTTATGACCACTAACAGGTAAAGGCAATAGCACTGATAATCTTGTTACAATGGCATCTAAAGATCAGTGGGATATTTTGGGTAGCAAGCAGGGTGGATATAAATCAATGATCACATTTAAATTGATTTAAATTTAATTTTTATATCAAATTTAATTTTAATAAATAAAATAAATAAATTTTGTTTATCATGAAATGGAGCTTAGTTTTGTAACATGAGGCTGTATATTCTGTAATATTTAAATTTTTGGTAAACTCATTCAATGAATCCAAGCTGAGCTAACATGCCGTGCAATGATGCCTTCACACAATTTCACAGTAACCATAAGATAAAACAAAGTTCAGGAATATTAATTTATCCCATTGTTTTGCAAATCTATGTACACTACAAACTGTATGATTGAACCGGTTCTGATATCGCTGCTTTACTAACCTGACAGCTTATTATTCTAAATAGGAAACCTTAATATTGCTTGCAAATATTAAAGATTCTAACTAGCAGCAAGGATAAGTCCTTACATTTATAGAGCACCTGTCATTTCAGATCCATCATGGCAGCGCCTGTTAGCGGGCATCCACTCACCTGCTGCCGCCACGTCCCTCATCTTGTTGTGTCACTGCCGCATCACCAGCTGTCCCATTAAAGTGATTGGGACTGTTGGAGAGTCAACAGCAGGTCAGAGGAGGAGCTGCTGCTGTGGGACAGCAATAACAGTTGCTCTTTAAAAATTATGATTTAAATCGAGTTGATTTAAATCAAGCCTTTTTACTAGCAATTTAAATTGACTTGATTTAAATCAAATCCACCCTGTTAGCAAGTAAACATGTTATCCCTGACATTTGTGTGTTGAAAGCAGAAAAAAAAAAATGGGCATCCCAGTTTGTTGTGCATGGGCTGTGTAGCCGCAGACTGGTCAGAGTGTTCATGCGGTCACGTGTCCACAGCCAAAAATGGGCACCCGAGCATCAGAATAGGACCACAGAGCAATGGAAGAAGGTGACCTGGTCTAATGAGTCATGTTTTCTTTTACATCATGTGGTCAGCCGGCCACATGTGCATTGTTTCCCTGGGGAAGAGATGGCACTAGATTGCAGTATGGGAAGAAGGCAGAGGTGTGTCATGCTTTGGGCAATGTTCTCAGAAATCTTGGGTCCTGCAATTAACGCTGGTGTTACTTTGACACAAACCACCTACCTAAACATTGTTGCACCCCTTCACACTGCAAAAATGGTTCAAGAATGGTTCGAGGAACATGAGTTTGAAGTGTTGACTTGGCCTTCAAATTCTCCAGATCGCAATGCATCAAGCATCTGTGGTACGTGCTGAAAAAACAAGTCTGATCCATGGTGGGCCCCATCTTGCAACTTACTGGGATTAAAGCGGAACTAAACCCTCCTATTTATTTTTAGCCATGGAAGCTGCCATCCTTGCCTCTGTTTGATCTTCCACTGCCATGGTGCTGCACATGTGATCATTTATGAATCCAGCCATCTGATGATTTGACAGTTTGGATGAGGGCACAACCCAATGCGACCGTTAGCGATCCCAGCATGCTGGGAATAGAACGTTTTTAAACTGTTAAATTGATGGTTTTAGTTCTGCATTAAAGGATTGGCTAACAGCTTGGTGCCAAATACTACAGCATACCTTCAGAGGTCTAGTAGGGTCCATGCCTTGATGGGTACAAGCTATTTTGAGGGGGAAGGGGGGATCTACTCAATATTAGGTGGGTGGGTTATGGCCTGTGGGGGTTCAGATGCCCCCTCCAGTCCTACCCTGCATTACCCCTAGGTGTCCAGAGAGAGGATCATGTACAGCAGACAGACACGTCACTGCAACAACAGTGTCCCTGGAAATGTGTGCACAGCACTGGCAATGGAATGATAACAGAGCACCATGGCATGGAAGCAAAACATGGGGGGGGAGGGTCAGCTACAAGTCATGACCCAGTTAAAGGGGGGACAGGCGGAGAATTGGCCTGTACAATCCACAAAGGAGTAACACTCGCCCTACAGACACACAAACCAGCCAAACAACACTGCACCGGGTGCCCGAGAGCAGCATTTCCGGCATTGCGGGGCCCGAAAACCTGATGAAGGAAGGCCGGGGTCTAATCCCATCACAGGCCTCAAACCTACCGGCGGGAAACGCGCGTTGTACTTCTTCTTTTTGCTCGGCATCGTCCACCGATAGGAATCCCGAACACCGAGGAAAGCAAAGGCGAAGAACAATTCACTGACCACAACTGCCGGGAGGACTGTCAGGATTTGTCCGCAAAATGGTGTTTAATAAAGTTCATCCTGTTGTTAAAAAAAAGAAAAAAAAACACTTCCTAGTACATTGTAGAGTGAATGTGCGTGGACAATAAAGTTATACTGTGGAGGACTTCCGGTTCCTCAACGTGTGCTTCCGCTTTGACACAAACGTTAGAAAAGTACGATTTACAGCGAACAGAAGGTGTTTCCTGTGTTGTAGAAGTGGGGTGGTGCTATGTTAATGTTTGACTTCAAGCAGCTTTCCGGGGGAGTGCGAAGCCTGGTGTTATTGTACTGTTCTCCGCTATTGTTAATAAAGTTTTAATTTACATAACACCCACCCCTACAGTCGCTCGAATATGGCTGCTGTCGCCTAGGTAACGGGGCCTACTACTGGAAGTTTGAGCTGGCAGACATGACAACGGAGCCTCTCCTCCAGTAAGCCGCCTGTGTAGCTGCGTTTGGGGGTATATGCTCCGGGTAATGGACGATCTTTTGTTTCCTAGTAGCTTGTGCTGTGTCCAGAAATGTGCTCTCTTTGCCCCACATAGCATTCCCCATGACATATTTCCAGCACTTCCCTCCTGTGTTATTTACCTGATTTTGCTTTGTTGTTTTCTCTCTGTGTTACTTGTGTCACCTGGCACAATGCTGGGCACTCTACTGCACCACCATAGCTCCTATCTGGCCCTTATTTCGAGCCAAAGCCACCTGTCCTTTCCTCTTCAGCTGTCCCTTTTTAATCTAGTCCATAGCTCCCAACTGTCCCTGATTTGGAACAATGTCCCTCCTTCCTCCTCATTTTGGTCTAATCTATATAGTTGTATATACAATGCGCTACTTATCGTTCAAAAAGTGTTTCCCAGGGCTAAACCTTTCATACAAATTCTAAGTTGCCGCATTTGTAAATAAAGGTATAATAGTGGTTAAAAAAAATAAATAAAAAAAAAAGCATTTGTGGATTTAACTAATCTAGTTTGTATAATTCTCCCTTAAGGGGGCGTGGCAAGTGGTGTACAAACTCTCATCTCAAAATGTTGGGCGGTGTGATCTAGTCTGATGCATAAAGTTAGCTGAAATCTCTAACCTCTAGCCCGCCACCCCCCCCCCCCCCCCCCATGTTTGTTTAAAAAAATTAAATAAAAATCAAGCTATCTATAGTTTTTTTTAAAAATCTGGCCTTACCACCTTCCGCCATTTTCTCCTAGACTAGAGTGCTGTTTTCTTCTCATCTTGCTGTTTTCTGGGATACTGACATTAGATATCCTGGAAGGCATTACTTCCATTCATGTAAAGAGATGCCAGCTCTCACACTGCATGCGTCATTGGGGGACAGGCTACAGGAACCAGAGGAAGACAGCCAGATTTGCGGTGAGAGGACAATACTGGATCTGTTGTGCTTGAAAGGCTGCTTTCACACTGTTTTTCAGAAAAAATGCATATATTTTTTTTCTGCATTTCTGGTGCTTCCCATTACTTATCTTCAATTAAGGCTGCATTCACACTTGTGCGATGCAGGAACACAACAAAATCACACATCCTTTGCTGACATACTGCAGTGCCATTAATTGTTACTGGCACCCCAACACAACTTGCTAAACTTATGTGAAAATGCATGGTAACAAAGTGACGTGCTATGATGCGATTTACATTTTTTAAAAGTGCTCGCGCTTCTTTTGTGCGATTTTTATGCGTAGAGCGGCCCACTGAAATGACTACTGTACCAGCACAGGTGTGATCAGAACATGATGGGACCATTTAGTTCTACATTCTTCCAGCATTTCTATTGAATCAAAAGTCCATGCTGGAGTGCTGGGATTGTAAGTCTAAACAGGGAACAAATGGCTATACAAGAATTTTTATAAAAAAAAATTTTGGTGCCCATTGCAACCAATTGGTTATCACCTGTCATTTCTGCAGGACAGAATTGAAAATGGAATGATGATTCTAATTGGTTGTTATAGGTAACACACAATTTTCTTGTTGGGACACTTTTTATAAATGGGTCTCACAGTGCAGTAGTTAATTACATTTTTCAAGGCTCAGCCCTCGTGTGGAGGGCCAGGATACACATGCATTTGAAGTTTGCGTCTGATGGTTTGAGAATCACTTTGACAGATGTGAAGTGCAATGTTTGAATTTTGGTTTGAAATGTGAAAAATGGACACTCATTGAAGTTGTACTTCAATTGCCTGTGCACACTAATCCTAAAGTGACAGCTTGCACCATGGAATTTCAATAAGGCAAACACATCGGTCATGACACTTCTTTCATGTCTAAATGTCTTTTTTTTTTCTCTCTCTCTCTGGCTCCGCCTTCAAAAGGAAACACAAACCAGAGATAGGTTAAAAACCCTCCCACCTCCCTCGTACTACTCAGTTTCATGTCCAGGAGTTCACTTCAAAATATTTGTTGTTTCTCTGGGTCTGGTGTGTGTGGTCATCAGCCCTCCCCTTCAGTGTAGTTGGGTCCCAATCTCTGAGCTGTTTCCTCCCTTCCTATCTGTAGGTGTCCTTTCTGCTGTGCTGGATCTTGCCTTCATTGCCACATAAAGTGTTGGGGGCACTCCAGCTGCCTCGCTAAGCTGTTTTCTGTATGTCCCCCTCTAGCCTGTGGCTGGGGGGAACAAAATGACATGTCTCTCTGCCTTTAGTGAGGCAAGGTGTATTGAGGCAGTCTGGGGTGGACCAAAATGGTGTTCATTTTCTCTTCTTGGATGCACTTCATTCGGGGTGACTTAAGGATCTTTGTATTAGACTTAGCCACCCTAGCAACAGCACTGGTCTCTCTGCGGCCCCAACAGGAATGAGAAAGGGGAAAGGGCAGAAGTATAGGAAGAAGTGAGGTGCTTAGATGGCACACCCCACCCCTCCTTAGGCTCAGCGCTTCAATGAGCATGGAGCAGCTGAGCAGGAGAGATGCTGACTGACGAGCAGCATCTCTCCGGTTGGGGAGGTGAAAGAACCTAGATATCGGCGATGTTCGTTGGCTCGGTTCTCAGTGAAGAGGCAGCCGGGGACAGATGCAGCATCGGTCTGATGCTGCATCCACCTAGGTAAGTATGAATAGCCCATTCAAAAAAAAAAAAACATATTTCTCTTTTAAGTGGGTAGTTTGTATTCATTTATGTAAAACCTTTATCCCAAAATAAATAAAAATATTTGTTCTAACTGCTTATAAAGTTTTAGCTGGAGTTCAGCTTTAATTTGTTAGTCAAGTCTATCTGCTAGTCTAACAGTACCTGCTCTCCAGACTGACAATGCTGCCGTCCAAAGGTGTCTGCTTTACTACTTTATCCAGAATGCAGACACACCAAGACTCCATTCACACTTGGCACTTTGAGATCGTGGCAGAATCGCTGCAATTCTGCCCGCAATCTCAAAACGCACTGCAATCACAAAACGCAAGTTCAGGTGCCACCATTTTCAATGGCACCTAAAATGCTATGAATGTTGCATTATTTATTGAGTGGCAATTGCGGAAAATTGCATTGCGTGAAATAATGGCAAAACCGCACCGCGTTTCAGGTGCCATCGAAGATAATGGCATCTGAACCTGCGTTTTGTGATTGTAGTGCATTTTGAGATCCCGGGCAGAATAGCAGTGATTCTGCCACGATTCCAAAATGCCAAGTGTGAATGGAGCCTCAGACAAGAATTCTGTTACAGGCTGGATCACCAGTTAAAATAAAGGAAGAAGAAACCCAAAAAAAAAAAAAGAAATTAATGCAGCCATCACATATAAGAATTGGTAATCTGCAATATATTGCATTTGGTTTTTTAGGTTTTAATACCACTTTAAGCAAACTATGATTTTACATAGTTAGGTTGAAAAAAAGACACAAGTCCATCCAGTTCAACCACAAATAAAAAAAAAAATATATATATATATATCATACAATCCCATATACCACATTCTATATCCAGTTGATCCAGAGGAAGGCAAAAAAAAAACCCCAGCAGCGCATGCTCTAATTTGCTAAAGCAGGGGAAAAAATTCCTTCCTGATCCCCCGAGAGGCAATCGGATTTTCCCCGTATCAACTTTACCTATAAATGTTAGTACCCAGTTATATTATGTACATTTAGGAAAGTATCCAGGCCTTTCTTAAAGCAATCTACTGAGCTGGCCATATACTGCTAGCTACAGGAAAAATGGATACTAAGTACATAGAATAACTGAACGTCAGTCCCCTTAAAGGCTAAGTTCAACTTTAGTTATTAGATATTAAAGTCTCTTTTTAAAAAGGAAAAAATACTTACCTGCTCTGTGCAGTAGTTTTGCACAAATTAGCCCCGATCCTCCTCTTCTCGGGTCCCTCGCTGGTGCTTCTGGCCCCTCCCTCTTGCCGAGTGCCCCCCAGAGCAAGCAGCTTGCAATGGGGGTACCCAAGCAGGCTCCCTTCCAAACTGTGGCTCTGCGTGTCCATTCACACACACAGTCACAGCTCAGCCGCACCCCCTCTCTCCTGATTTGCTCAGAGGCTGTGATTGACAGCAGCGGGAGCCAATGAAACCTCAGAGAGCCGAGGCACTTGTGCACTTCGCTGGATTTTTTGCTTTGACTATAGGTTTTGTACTAAACGGAAGGGAGATCGCTCTGACTGCAAGTGACCCATTTATGCAGAACGCTGTTTGTAGTATTTAACTCGACCTCTGTCACGCTTTAAAGTGGTTGGAAACCTCAGACATGAAATATGAACAAAGAATATCCCTCTATAGTGTGTACTTGTCTCAATCCAGAGCACTAAGTGTCAATTCTCTCTGCTGCCTCATTCTTCTGTTATCAGCATGAGTCACTTATGACAAGTTTTCGTGACACCTATTACAATTTTTCTCTTGGGTAGGGCACAGCCTGTGATTAACAGCTTCAGCTCTGTTCATGTGTGCTGTGTGAAGGAAGGGGGTGTCCCTTTGTGACTGTGGGTGTTGACAATAAACCTATTGAATGTGTTGACCAGATCATTGCCGCATTTCATTTTATGTGCAGCACAGCATTGAATGGTAGCTGAGTTTTGTCTCGAAGTAACCCTTTCTTCTGTTCAGATCTGCAAGCATCCGGGCTTAAGTATATCTACTAACAGTGAAGAGCTCCTTTAACATAAATTACCAAACGTTGACTCAAATTGCAAATAAATGCATGCTGTAAATAGACACTTGGGTATCTCTGTGCATTTAGTGGTACTCCCTATTTTTATTAAAAAGTAATTGGACCTCTGGTTGGACCTGGATTGTTGATTCAGAGGGTTATCACCATGTTTCCCCAACCAAAAGGCTTCAAGGTTTTTTTCTCAAACCTGTTTACAGTTTTGAAAATGGGGTCTGTTTGGACAGTTATTGCCACCATTCTTTGCAAGACTTCCTGTCATCCCTCAACATAAAGTATGTATTGTTATTCATTTCTAGCTTTCTGTGTCATCAGCAATTTCTTGGGTTACAACCACTGGCACAGGTTACCTAGACCAGCAGACCTACTACTGGTCTTTGTGTCCAATGTGTTAATCGCAGTGTGGACCTTTGGAGGACCATGGATGAATCCTGAATGAACACAGAAAAGTCATCTCTGGTTCCATCATATTACTTGGGGTACTTGAGCCTTCTCTTGGATACCTTTCAGGTCAAGGTCCTGCCCCAGGAGAAATTGCTGAATCTGCAGAATCAAGTTCGGCATCTTTAATCCTAACATTGGTCTTCCCTGCAGAGTTGTATGCGAGTGCTGAGATGAATAGAATTCTCATTCAAATTAATCCCTTTTGCTCAGTATCATACTAATCCAGAATTTTGCAACAGAACATTCTCGCGGCATGGGACAAATCAATTTTTTTATTTTTTAAAAGGGGTTACACACATTGCTTCCACTGTTAGACCCCATACATAGATTTTATGCAGATTTTTGTCTTCAGATTTACCAAAACCATATACAGAAATATGAGGTCAAACCCTAATGCCGCGTACACATGATCACAGATTCCTACAACAAAATCCATGCTTTTTTCCCGACGGATGTTGGCTCAAACTTGTCTTACAATCACACAAATCTTGTCGGAAATTCCGATCGACAAGAACGCGGTGACGTACAACGATCGGAGAAAAATTAAGTTCAATAGCCAGTGCGGCTCTTCTGCTTGATTCTGAGCATGCATGGGACTTTGTACGTCGGAATTGTGTACACACGATCGGAATTTACGACAACGGATTTTGTGGATCTCAAATTTTGTTTGTCAAAAGCCTACACACGGCAACAAGCTTCCATCGAACATTCCCGTCGGAAAATCCGACCGTGTGTACGCGGCATAAGAGTTTTCATTTGTATGCAATCAGGCAGGCCTTTGCACTATATGGTTTTGGTAAATCTGAAGACAAATATCTGCAGAAAATCTAATAGTGTGTGGCTTTAGGCCTCCATGGGATTTAAATCTAGTACTGTTGATGTTCCAAAGACCTCTTTTTAAAACTATTTCTGACCCCTTGAAAGTCACTACTCTGTAAGGTAGCATTTCTTGTGGCCATCTCCTCAGCCAGAAGGGTTTTTCAGAGATCCGTGTTAACCTGTAAGATTGTTTTGAGACCAGGATCCTTCTTTTTACTCAGTGGTTTCTGTTTTTTTTTTTGTTATAGAGAGAATGACAATCCTAATAATCTGTCAAGGCAATGTACATGAAACTCAAGACTGTCATTCCTACTGGTTTATACTTTTTAAGAGGCAATATAACCTCATAAGTGATCAAAGTATAGTAAGGAAAGTTGTGGGGAAAAAAGCAGAGTGCAAGAGGGGAATAAAGGGGGAGGGAAGGGGGTTATTTACTGCACTCCATCCTCTCTCTAAGTCCAGAGTCTGGATTTGTAGTTTCACCACATCTGGAGGGCCGAGGTTGCCTACCCCTGACATAAGCCATGACTGTACTCCTCACTCCGGCACCCAAATGCTCCTCAATTCATCTCCACCCTCCACAATCCTTTGGCCAGTATTAGTTTGGAACTCAAAAGTGTTTTCCGTATATAGTGCAATATTTTTTTTTTATAAAAATTGCATATACTTAACCTAAAATGTGCACATATACTGGTGCACAGCAATTTCCAAGCATTACAATGGGGAAAGCCTGCATATACAGCCCTGGCCAAAAGTTTTGGGAATGACACAAATATTAAAGTCTGCTGCATTTAGATCTTTTTGTCAGATGTTACTATGGTATACTGAAGTATAATTAAAAGCATTTCATAAGTGTCAAAGGCTTTAATTGACAATCACATTACGTTTATGCAGTATATTTGCAGTGTTGACCTTTCTTTTTCAAGACTTCTGCAATTCGCCCTGGCATGCTGTCAATCAACTTCTGGGCCACATCCTGACTGATGGCAGCCTATTCTTGCATAATCAATGCTTGAAGTTTGTCAGAATTTGTGGTGTTTTTTTTGTTCACCCGCCTCTTGAGGATTGACCACAAGATCTCAATGGGATTAAAGTCTGGGGAGTTTCCTGGCCATGGACCCAAAATGTTACTGTTTTGTTCCCCAAGCCACTTAGTTATCACTTTTTTTCCTTATGGCAAGGTGCTCCATCATGCTGAAAAAGGCCATGTTCATCACCAAACTGTTCTTGAATGGGAGAGGTTGGGAGAAGTTACTCCTTGGAGGATGTTTTTGTACCATTCTTTATTAATGGCTGTGTTCTTAGGCAAAATTGTGAGTGAGCCTACTCCCCTGGCTAAGAGGCAACCCCACACATGAATGGTCTCAGGATGCTTTACTGTTGGCATGACACAGAACTGATGGTAGTGCTCACTTTTTCTTTTCTAGACAAGGTTTTTCCGGATGCCCCAAACAATCAGAACCAAAATCAGTCCTTAGTAGTCCAATCCCTGTACCTTTTGCAGAAATACAGACTGTCCCTGACGTTTTTCCTGGAGAGAAGTGACTTCTTTGCTGCCCTTCTTGCCATCCTCCAAAAGTCTTCGCCTCACTGTGCGTGCAGATGCACTCACACGCAGATGCACGCTGCCATTCCTAAACAAGCTCTGCACTGGTGGTGCCCCGATGCCACAGCTGAATCAACTGTAGGTGATGGTCCTGGCGCTTGCTGGACTTTTCTGGGTGCCCTTAAGCCTTCTTCACAACAATTGAATCTCTCTCCTCGAAGTGCAATCTAAAGGCCTGTACACACGATCTGACTTTTTAACAACAAACATGTACATGTACGCTCCATCGGACCAACTTTTTCAGTTTTCATTGGACTTTTGTTGGCTGTGCGAATGGACCAACTTTCTGCCAACAAAAGTCAGATGGAGCAAAGTCCGACCGTGTGTAGACAAAGCCATCGGACTTTTGTAGAAAGTACAAACACCCATGCTCAGAACCAATGCAAAAGATCAGACAACAATACAGAAGTTGACCAAAGGTGGCGCTGGAGTATTCGAACGTCCTCTTTTGAAGTCTCGTCAGTATGTTGAAATGTCACTACGTTCATGTTTGTTGCCTAAAAAGTCAGATCGTGTGTATATACAATACCAACTTGCAATACCAACTTGGGGCCAACGCCCTTTGTACAAAAATCCACGGGAAAGTTGGTACAAGGTCTGATCGTGTGTATGAGGCTTTAGTAACAGCAGTATCTTTGCCTGTAAATCCCTTTTTGTTCAAAGCAATGATGACTGCACATGTTTCCTTGATCCAATGATTTCAACCACCACCCTTCTTTTAACCACTTGACAACTGGGCACTTAAACCCCCTTCCTAACCAGACCAATTTTCAGCTTTCGGTGCTATCATGCAACACTGTACCCATATGACATTTTTGTCCTTTTTTTCATACAAATAGAGCTTTCTTTTGGTGGTTAATCACTGCTGTTTTTTTTATTTTTTGCACTATAAATCAAAAAAGACATAAAATTCGGTAAATAAAAAAATAATAATAATTATTTGTTTCTGTTAAAATTTATTGCAGAGTATTGGCACGAGTATTGGCAGAGTATTGTCACTGAGCAGCGATGTGGGCACTACACATCGAGCCCACATTGCTGCTGCAATCTCTTCCCCTCTTACTGTACCGATCAGTACAGAGAGGGGAAGGAGGAACCGGCGTCACGTAATGACATTTGTTTACAAGTGATCGCTTCATCAATTGACGGAGCGATCACGTGGTAAGCGGCCATTTTCCGTGATGCGCTGGTCCGGAGTACCTGGCGGTCACGGATGTTCCCAAGTGTGCGCAAGATTCTGGGAGGACATCCCACGGACGTCCACCCAGAATAAGCCGACCGCGCTGTAGCCGTTTTTCGGCTGTGGCCCAGTCGGCAAGTGGTTAAAGCATCCAGTCTGTTGTTATAACTCAATCAGCATTACAGAGTGATTTCCAACCTTATCCTCATCAACACTGACACCTGTGTTAACGAGAGGCTCACTGACATGTCAGCTGGTCCTTTTTGTGTCAGGGCTGAAATGCAGTGGAAATGTTTTTTATGGGATTAAATACATTTTCCTGGCAAAGAGGAACTTTGCAATTAATTTCAATTTATCTGATTACTCTTTATAACATTCTGGAGTATATGGGGACATGCACAAGTGGTGAAATAAACGTTCTAGAGAATTATTGTCACAGTGGAAATTCAGAAGAATCTTTTGACATTATCATGAAGAGTATTTGGGCTTGTTTTATTATGATCATTCACGCTTTTAGATTACGTTTAATGTGAATACATGGACACATTGGACTGTTCTTTAATGATCTTTATCTTATAAATATTCTGTGAGATAAATAATATTTTATTTGTTTTTGCTAATTATTGCGTATCACTGATTTAATATTTTATTCCCCTTTTAGAATGTAAGCTCTATGAGCAAGGCCCTCTTGTACCTTTTGTATTGCACTAATTGTACTGTAACTGTGTTGTCCCCCCTCCCTTATACATTGTAAAGCGCTGCGTAAACTGTTGGCTCTATATAAATCGTGTATAATAATAATATTCAGTATTAAAAAGGTGTTTAACCCCGGTAACACAAATCTAAATGCCTAAGCACAATTTTGAAACTTTGACAGTGTTAGTAAAACTGTACATATCATCACAACTGCTTTGTGCATCCAGGTGGACTATACAATGTTTTTTTTAGGACCAATTGGGCTTTCTTTTGGTGGTAAATGGTAATGGATATCTCCTGATTTTTTTATATTTTTTTATTATTATTATTATTATCAATAGAAAACTGGCCCAACAGCTTTTTAATTCAGCTTTATATGTCCTGCTACTACCATAATCTTCCACCAAAGAACATCCCAAATTCAATTCTCCTGCTCCTGATGATCCCAGCGATACCACATATGTGTATGTTAGTTTTTGTACCCGTAGCACAGCCCAAAACAATAGTGCCTTTTTAATTTTTTTATTTTTTATCCTACCTAAAACATACTGACACTAATTAACACTGATACAAAAAAAAATTACTGACTCTGAGCTTTGAGCCTAACCTTGACCCAAGCACTAACCCTGGCGCTGACCTAGATCAAACTTTGACCTAGGTATTTTTTTATTATTAGTAAAGAAAAAAGTTGTGATAGCGCTGCCCAATAGTGAACAATCAATCATTCCATCAATTTAAAAGACAAAACATTTTGACTTCCATAAATATTGGGTAACAATAAACTGTGCTATTAAATTGCTATAAACATTGATACATTGAAAAATGCATAAACACATATTAGGCAAAATAAATAAACTCACACATAAAGTGCTCTGGTGCATCTTTATATTTCAATATGTGCTCCACCATATAACAAAATGACTCTGTCACCAAGTGAAATACTCGCTCACCTCAGGACAAGACCCTCAAAAGGGCCAACACAGCATAATGGTAATCATTCCTGTACACTAGATAGTGGGTCCTCTGCTCATCAGAGTATTATCTCTGATGATACTTCCCCAGCTGGGATGATTCCACAGAACTCTCAGAATACAGGAAACAATCTCCAATACTGCAGTATCATGGTTAAAATGCATAAGAGAATTCCAGCCAAGGAAATGCACTCACATTTATTCAGTTAAAAACAAGCAAGATAATAGGCCGGTGGTAGTTTTTCTTGGGGGGGGAGCACCAAACAGTGCACAGACAACCACCCCCCCCCCCTCTGGCTCCAATCACATGCTTCATAAAAAAACACCCCCATTGGAATCCATGCATCTGGTGCCCTGTATGTAAATTAGGGGGCCGGACGCATGGATAGGACCTATGTGCCCCTTATAGACGGGCCGCCACTGGTAACCGGGTCTCGCAGCATCCAGATCAAGTAATGATGCACACTGCCTGGCTCCCCCTTTACTCGTTACACCACTGTCCCACGTGGCTTCTTCAGAAGGTGACTGAATAGCAATTTTTATAGCACAGGAGTTTTTTGTTACCCAATATTTATGGAAGTCACTATTTTTTACTTTTTCAATTGATTGATTGTTTACTACCGGGCAGCGCTATCGCAACTTTTTTTCTTTACCGATTGTGGAAACACATTTAGTGATTATATTTATATATATATATATATATATATATATATATATATATATATATATAAAATTTGTGTGTGTGTATATGTATGTGTGTGTGTGTGTGTATATATATATATATATATATATATATATATATATATATATATATATATAATATACGAAAAAAGTTCAAAGGTTTCCGCAAAAGTCATTCATTTATTTATCAAATATTTTCAAGAAAGGTTACATATCAAAAGTCATTCATAAGTCGTTCAAACAGCATATTAAGTTTTTGTTGGATTTACCGTACTTAAAATTGTCCTAGATGAGAATTATTTTGTCTTTAAGGACACTAATTTTTTACAGCTGAGAGGGGCAGTGATGGGTTTCAATGTCGCACCCTCATACGCAAATGCGTTCATGAACATGATTGAAACATCCTTTATATTTGTTAACAATATGTTCATTCAACACTGTCAGGGATGGTACAGATTTGTGGACGATATATTCGCAGTGTGCGGTGGCGACATTGGTTCCCTTTTATTATTTGATAGTTATCTCAATTATCTTATCCCTGGTTTAAAGTTTAATATCGAATCAAGTGAGATTGAAATTTCTTTCCTTGACACTATGTTGAGGATCGATAATCTGAGAATTATGAGCGATCTGCATGTTAAAACCACTGATCGTAATCAATTACTAAATTTTGATAGTTTTTCACTTTGACAAGATTCTCCTGTGTTGTTCTGGGCTGATTCCTCACCGTTCTCATGATCATTGAAACTCCATGAGGTGAGATCTTGCATGGAGCCCCAGACCAAGGGAGATTGACAGTTATTTTGTGTTTCTTCCATTTACAAATAATCGCACCAACTGTTATCACCCTCTCACCAACCTGCTTGCCGATGGTCTTGTAGCCCATTCCAGACTTTCTTTGGTCTACAATCTTGTCCCTGACATCCTTGGACAGCTCTTTGGTCTTGGCCATGGTTACTTTTCCCTCAGTGTAGATGGTTGAGACAAGCCATTTAAAACTGACAGGGATTCTTACAATGGTCAGCTTTTATTTAATTAAAACATTTATCCTCAATAGTCTTTATCCCAGAAGCTAGCTGTTTTATAAAGTGATAGCAGGAATTCAGCTTCAGTTTGTTAGTGTATCTAAATCTGCTAGCACACATTTAACAGTCCCCTCCCCCCAGACTGGATGAAGAAGCGATGTTTGGACGGCAGCATTGTCAGAGTGGAGCCACTGGTCAAATCAGCAGGTGAAAACAGGGGGGGGGGGGGGAAAGCCTAAAAAAAGAAAATGAAAGAAAAAGAAAACAGCAGGCACACTTGGCACCATCACAAGAGATGTCACAAAATGGATGAACGGGTGGCCAGAATTCAGAAATAGATAGAAATAATTCTGATAGTCCAGTTGCTTTTGCATTGTGATACATGGCAAAAATGTCCTCCCGTATAGGCTGCCAGCTACATGCTAGATAAAAAAGATACTTCAATTGCGCAACCTACGTGTGTTAAATGAGTGAATAATGACACTTCCCTAAATAGATCAATATGCCACCAATGGATTATTCTACTAACCAGTGTGTCATATTATTCAATCGACCTACTGGGTAAAAGTCAAATGATTGCAAGTGGAAATGATTAAAAATAGAAATGATTATGAAAAAAATAAATAAATTGAGGAATCAATTAATTACTATGCTCAAACAAGTGTCCATGCTAAAAAAACACAATGTCCATGGACCTAATATGACAAAATAGTCAAATAATGTATCAAAAGAGTCTTTTTCAATGTAGCAAAGATATCAAAAATGATACAAATTGTAGCAGAGGTTCCCTTCTCTTCCTTCACATGGAAGCACCATATGTTCGATCAGTTCAGCAAACATCAGCCAAAGAAGTAAAATCTGACCAAGTGGCCGCTTACCAGTAGGATCTCAAATGATAGATATCGTATGGGCATGTATGAGGGTAGATCCTCAGCACAGGGCGATGTGTTCGTCCGATCCCTGGATATGGATCATCCACTCCCCTGATGTAGGCAAGCGGGATGTCTCCTCCACGCAGCACTTGTCTGTTTGTAGTGCTACTCTTGTTCCCTGAAACTCTGAGCACGCTGGGATCACTCGCACGGAAAGGAGCCTCCTTTCCCAGTCAAAGCCTCTTATGGAAAAACGCGTCGGGTGGAGCTATAGGACCAGACGTACATTGCAGCTAGCTGGCTTGTGCCGCTGCTGTTGTTTTGTTTATTGATACATCGCTTGCTTTTAAAAATCTCTTGGATGTCAGCTGTGTACTAAACTACCAATTTTTAAACTCAAATAAAGAAGCCTTTTAAAAAGTACTGCACCATAAAGTTTTTTTTCTTCCTCCGTATGTGATTACGTGCGAGTGATCCCAGCGTGCTCAGAGTTTCAGGGAACAAGAGTAGCACTACAAACAGACAAGTGCTGCGTGGAGGAGACATCCTGCTTGCCTACATCAGGGGAGTGGATGATCCATATCCAGGGATCGGACGAACACATCGCCCTGTGCTGAGGATCTACCCTCATACATGCCCATACGATCTCTATCATTTGAGATCCTACAGATCTGGTAAGAGGCTACTTGGTCAGATTTTACTTCTTTGGCTGATGTTTGCTGGACTGATCTAACATATGGTGCTTCCGTGTTAAGGAAGAGAAGGGAACCTTTGCTACATTTTGTATCATTTTTGATATCTTTGCTACATTGAAAAAGACTCTTTTGATACATTATTTAACTATTTGTCATATTAGGTCCATGGACATTGTGTTTTTTAGCACGGACCCTTGTTTGAGCATAGTAATTGATTAATTGATTCCTCAATTGATTTTTTTTTTTTTTTTTTCATAATCATTTCTATTTTTAATCATTTCCACTTGTAATCGTTTGACTTTTACCCAGTAGGTCGATTGAATAATATGACACACTGGTTAGCAGAATAATCCATTGGTGGCATATTGATCTATTTATGGTAGTGTCATTATTCACTCATTTATTTAACACACGTAGGTTGCGCAATTGAAGTTTCTTTACACATGTGCACAAGCTGAATATTTATTTTTATTTTTTATTGCAGCACCTTTATAACCTTTTTGTTTTTTAATAACTATCATATCACCCACTTGAGTCCCCATCTATATATAGGTGTCTTTTTATACCACCATATACTAACGGGTATATGTACACTAGTTTTGAAGGGTAGCGCAGATATTTCACCTTTAAACTGATAAACATACATCCCTTAATGCTGTACAGGGCTCTGCTCCCATGTGACGGAGCCTTTAGGTTGACCCAGACCAAACAGAGTAACAGAAGAATGCCCTGCCAGCCCTATCCCACTGATCTAAATGTATCAGACAGTTCTAAAATATATCAGCATTACCAATACATCATACATTAGTGGAAGCTGATTTTAGATTGTAAGCTCTAACAAGCAAGGGCCTCTGATTCCTCTTGTAATGAATTGTATTGTAACTGTACTATCTGCCTTCATGTTGTAAAGCACTGCACAAATTCTTGACACTATAAATCATTTGTAATAATGTAGCGCTTACCCCCACAGGAGCCGCTGGTGAATGATGGGTCCTCTCTTCTGCCATGACTCTCTTAAAAGCAGTGTACACCTGTGTAACTCAAGAATTAGTAGGCTACAACTCTTTAATAGTGCAAAGGAATTAGGCAACAACAACTTGGAGTTTAATTAATTAAGGCCTCATGCACACAGAGCTTAAAAAAACAGCACTTCTATAGGCGATCAGCTTTTCAGTTTTCAGCCTGTAAAAGCACCTCTATGGTAGCCTATGTGGCCATGCACACATAGGCATTTCTAGGAGTATTTGAAGAGGAACGTTTATAGGCAGAAAGAAAAAAAAACACCAAAAGTGTGTTCTGAAAGGCGCTTTTGAGCAGTAAAAACACGGGTGCATGCATGTTTGTGTAAATGTATTCCAGTTGCCAGAATAAGTTAATATTCTGGCCAGTAAAATGCATTTACGCTCAAACACCATGTACGCATAAATGTGCATACATATTTTAACAAATTTTGACAGAGCCTACATGCGTGAGGCCTGAGAGTATCAAGACTCAGTTATCAACACTTAATTATAACCCACTTAGATACAATGTAATGGCAATTAAAGCGGAGTTCCACCCGTTTTTTAGTTTATTAAAAGTCAGCAGCTACAAAAAGCATAGCTGCTAACTTTTAATAAACCGACACTTACCTGCCCCACGGTCCAGTGATGTGGCTGCCCGGAGGCTAGCTACTCTCCCTTTCTCTCCTCTGCACCACCATGGTAACTGTGGGCACCTGGCTGTGACAGCTTACGGCTCCACGCCCAGGCACGCACTACGCATGCGCGAGTCGTGCTGCACTCTCCCGTTGGCCAGCCGATCTTCTGGGACCTGAGTTGTGTCCCAGAAGATTGCTGGCAGGGAGGGGCCACCTAGGGCAAGAGGAGGAGACGTCTAGGCGACCGAAGATAGGAAGCAGGAAGTCCCACGAAAAAAAGGGTACACCCCCCCTCCCCCCAAAAAAAATGACATGCCAAATGTGGCATGTCCGGGGGCGAGTAGTGCTTAAGGTTTTAAATAGAGATATAGTTGATAGTGATTTCTAAATTATTATTTTTTTTTTTGTGTTTTAAGTGAGCATAGACAAGAATTAGTATAACCTATTCCAAAACTGGTTATCTCTCCAAAAAAAAAAAAAAAAAACCTGACGGGCTCAAACACGCAGTGCGCTGCCCTGCTCTAACTTCTATATCTGGTTATCTCCCCCCTTCTTTCCAGGTAGGTACTACAGTATATCTAACAACCATATGTTTTGCATACTCTTTGATCTCTGATCAAATGAATATAAGGTCTGGTATGAGCAGATCTGTGTTCAGTTCATGGCCAATGTATCATTTTGTATTGCTGTGACCTCTTGCCTCACTTAAAACAACTTTCCTGACGCCAGCATGGCAGCATACATATGATATATCTTGGCTCCTATATCCACCCACAGGACCTGGGCAAATCTATAAAAGTCTGACTGAGAGCAATCTGCCCCATTTTTGGATCTCTAAATTCAAGCATTTGCCTATGGAGACAACTGCAATGTAGCGGGCTGGTGGGCACAGTGCACCTGCCTCAGGCGCTACAGGGAAGATCCAAGGGCTTGTCCATTGTAATAAAAGTTTGATTATACATTTTAGCCCTTCTTGTTTAGCTCGCTATTTATCATATGTATGCTGCCATATTGGCATCAAAGTGGAAAATTGTACCAAATACTTACTGTAATTTTCCTTTCCTGACGCCAATCCATGGCAGCATACGAACCCTCCCTTTTTTGATCTTGATATTTTTATGGGGGAGGTTGCTCTGTCAGACTTTTATAGATTTGGACAGATCCTGTGGGTGGATATAGGGGTGGAGCTATATCATATGTATGCTGCCATGGATTGGCCTTAGGAAAGGAAAATGACGATAAGTATTTGATACAAACACAGGTAGATTTTTGAAAGCATTTGCTTAAGAATATATTTAATAATATAATAATGTCACCACTTATTCCATAATATTCGCAATGGGTCAATTCAGCCTTGAAGAATATCAGTCTAACACATTTACTAAACTTTTTAATTAACTATCTGTACAGATATCTTTATATTCACCTAGCAGTAAAAAAGGTTGCTGGTTCAAATCGCAACCATGACACTACATGCCTGGAGTTTGCAGGTTCTCCCTGTGCCTGCATGGGTTTCCTCCGGGTACTCCGGTTTCTTCCGAAACTCCAAAGATATGCTGGTAGGTTAATTGGATTCTGTCTAAATTGTCCCTAATATGTGTATGTATGAATGTTATTTAGGGACCTTCGAGTGTAAGCTCCTTGAGGGTAGGGACTGATGTGAATATACAATTTATATGTAAAGCACTGCGTAAATTGGCAATGCTATATAAGTACCTGAAATAAATAAATTGTTAAGTGTAGTATCAAGCCATCTCAAAATATCCCAATATTCTTAAGGCAAAGGTCTGGAGCCAATAATCACTCTGCAAAAAGTATTGAATTTAGGGTACACAAGGGCGATTTTTATTCATGTGGAGCTAAAAGCACAAGCGATCATTGGTTCCATTGAAACACATGACAGACATTGAAAGAGAGTTCTTGGGAGATTTTAGTAGACATGTGCAATTCGTTTCATTTCTTTTTCGTTTTTTTTCGTTCGTTCGTTTTTCGTACGAATGAACGAATCATTCGAATCATTCGAATCGAACGAATCCGAAAAACAACGTGCTTCGAATGGATTGAACAAAAAAATTTGTACATTCGTAACTTTTTTTTCGATTCGTAACTTTTTTTTTTCCGATTCGTAACTTTTTTTTTTTTTTTTTTTTCGATTTGTAATTTTTCTGTGTCTCTATTGAACAAAAAAATTCGTACATTCGTAACTTTTTTTTCGATTCGTAAATTATTTAAAATGTAATAATAGCATACACATTACATCAAATAATGAATTATGCTCCGATTACGAATCTACGAATGTACGAATGTACGAATAAATACGAATGTGTCCGAAAATTTAACTAACGAAAAAACGAATCAACGAAAAAATAACTCTTACGAATGTACGAATCGTTACGAATACGAACACCGACGACTTACGAATGTACGAATCCGAACAACGACGACTTACGAATGTACGAATCGTTACGAATCGACGGAAACGAAAAAAACTAAACAAAAAAAAACAATTTTTTTTCAGAAACGAAAAAAACGAAATGAAAATAAACGAATTTTTTTGTTGTGCACATGTCTACATTTTAGTCATGCAATCAATCGCAGGACAATAGTACATTCTCCAAAATCAATTTTTTTAGCTCGTTCAAACAGTTGTAGTATAATCCAATTTTTTTTTTTTTTTGCTCAGTTTGCATTTTTTTTTCCTTTGTTCATATTAAACTAAAACTAAAGACAAAACATTTTTAGATTTGGATCGAGAGGTCATGAGTTAAATCTATTGCTGTTTGTGTCCCAATTAGGGGGAGAATCACTCCCTCTAATTGTCAGTGTCACCAGAAGTATTACACTTCAAAATCCGACGGATTTTGTGGTCGGAATTTCCGACCGTGTGTATGGAGCATTACGCTCCATACACACGGTCGGAAATTCCGACCACAATATCCGTCGGATTTTGTCCAACACTGGTGTTGCATACACACGGTCGGACAAAGTTGTTGGAAAATCCAATCATTCTGAACGTGGTGACGTTCGTTGCATACGACGGAACTACGTAGAGGCTAGTAGCCAATAGCTTTGGTCTTGTAATTTGATCTGAGCATGCGTGGCACTTTGTCCGTCGGAATTCGCTACACACGATCGGAAAAAGTCCGATCGGACTTTGTTGTCGGAAAATTTGAGAGCAGGATCTCAAATTTTTTCCGATGGAAAAAGTCCGATGGTGCCCACACACGGTCGGATTTTCCGACAACATGGTCCGATAGGACATTTTCCATCGGAAATTCCGACCTGGGCGATTTCAGTGTGAAAGGGCTCTAAGACTAAATGGTCTTCTTTGGTTGGCTGGGTGACATTGCAGTTTCTTTTATACAGTATATTAAAGTAGAACTAATGGCTTCCTATTAAAAAATAAATAAAAAAAAACATAAAACGTGTGCTGCAGCACTAGATTAAACGTGTATCTGCATTTACAGTTTTCTCTTAGTCCCTCTACAAAATCTCAAAAATACCTGTTGAGCCTGCCATTGTCCACCTTTTATACAGCTTCCTGTGATGGTGTGGCAATGATGCTGCACTGCTTCTGAATTCAGAGCAGGGTTGCCATTCTCTTATAGGCTGTAGCTTGTCAATCAGCACCTGGCCACACCTAGTTCTGCCCACAATTTTTTTGACTGGCAGCACTGTTGCTGTTGCTGAAACCCTTCCCAATGTGAGCTCCAGTGTCTTGGAGGGGGATTCTGTGAAGCACAAATAAAGGAGGATTTGGCACAGTTAGGAGGTACAATAAGTTTTATGTTTTATATATTGTATGATAAAAAAAATGTATGCTTCCAGTTTAGCTCTTAATATTAAACATAACTTTTTTTTGTATTATTGTTTATGGTTACATTGTGTTCAATACACAATGGTCAGTAATTAACAATCTTGTACCATGTCCACCACACACTGTTTACTTAATGTACTAATGCCTTAGTAGAAGTTTTGTACTTCTGTTGTGATAGCAGACTGAATCTTAACCGGCCATAATCGCTCGATTCCCCTATCAACATAGTCAGTGTTGATGGGGGAATCCCTCCCGGGAGCTATTGCTGGGAGAACACACAGTGATTATTGCTAGCGGCTATAGTCGCAAGCAATAATTGCATGAAAAATTCAACATGCTGGTTGTACTCAAGTTGATCGATGGATCGACTTGGGTACAATCAGCCTGCACATACAAGGTTTAAATCTCGTCGGGTACCTGCTGCACCAGCTAAGATTTGAACCATCTGTGGCCAGCTTTACTGTTTGGGTAGTTTTGATGTCATATGGTTTGCAGAACATCTCAGTTTTTTATTAAGTTGTATTTTTGTCACATACTTTGGCATAATTCATATTGACATCATAAAAGATGCTTTGTGAATTGCTTTCCAAGCGCTTTTTAACGTCATTTAGATTTCCTTCTTCTTTTGGTGTATTCCTATAATCATCAAGGTTCAAAAGGCCCAAGTCTATACTTATTCTAATTCATGGATATGCCAATCCAGTTAATCCAGTCAATCCAGTGAAGGCAAAAGTGCTTTCATTTTTAAACCACCCAACAAAAACAATGTATGTCTTCCCAACTCCATAAATAGCAGCACGATAAAGATACATTCCCCAGATCACTAACATGTGTTTTCCAGTTCACTAAGCATGTGTATGAAATAAAGTTAAACATATAGTAAAAATAACAGTATTTCTGTTTTTGTCATGGTAGCTGTACAAAAATGGCAGATTGCGATGAGGGAGAAAGGTGGTCAAAAGGATCAGAAGACCATGCTGCAGAAGCAATGGCTGCTGATATGGACCCCTGGATAATTTTTGATGCAAGAAAGACTCCACGTGCTGAGTTTGAAGAGTGGCTAGAAACGTATCGTCCTTCCAGGGTCTCTCGTTTTGGTAATCCTGAGGAAGGATCTGGACCAGTGGGTTGGTTGGCTGTGTATGGCCCTGGTTATTGTCCACAGATTGAAGGTGGAAAAGAACTTCAGGATGCCTGGGACAAGCTTCAGAGTACAGGACGCAAAATCAACTATGAACTTGTGCGAGAATTGGCGCTTAATTATGGTGTAATATCTGGAAAATGGCTGATGCATTTAGACACAGGCTTTAAAGTTGACCATGCATGGCGTGGAATAGCCACTGCAGTGATAGAAGGTCGCCTTAGTGTAGCAAAAGTAAGTCCTCATCAGCCAGATAGTAAACATGTTATATGTGTGTATACATGTGACTTTACAGATGAGGAAAGCATCATGCAAACAGATGCTGTCATTCGCAGCTCAGGTGTAAAATGCCTACTAACTTACAAGCCAGATGTGTACACTTGCCTAGGCATTTATAGAAACAACCAGTGGCAAATATGTCCCACCATTTATGAAAGTCGATATGATCTGGAGTGTATTCCTCGGAGATCCAGAGTTACTAACAAAATAACGAACACAGAAGTGACATAGTCTCTGAGTAAAACTCTTACTTAATTTACAATTAAAACAAGCCTACAATCAATTTATTCATAATTTGTGTGGATTGTTTGGTCATTATTGTGTTCTAAGGACCAAACTACATTGAAATACCTGACTGTGTCATTTGCTTTACATGTATATGTGCTTACAATAAATAAATATGTGTACATCATTGAGCGCATTATATATAGGAATAGTTAAGTTGTTTATGTATTAAAAAAATGGCTTAGCCCCCTCACTCCGATCAGAGATAATCCTGACTTTCCCCCTGGTCAGGATCAGTACTTCCTGATCAACGACTGGCCTCATGAGGACATACAAGTGAAACATTTCTTCAAAAGAGGTATTCTCTTAACCAGAGACGAAATTAAAACGGAAATTGACCCAAATACGATATCGCAATGGAACTACATGCAAATCCGACACTTCCTGACAAAAAGTGAGACCGCCCAATACTGGACGAGACTGCCTACAACACTAGAAACCCTATGCTCCAAAAAATCCCCACAAAGACATATTATTTCGTCCCTATACTATTCATTATATGGTGATATTACGGAGTTCTCCAGTGTGTCGTGTCAGGCGTGGGAAAAAGATCTTGAAACAAACATATCAGAAGAAGACTGGGAAAAAATACACAATTTTGCACACAAAGGATCGTTAAATGTAACCACTCAAGAATGTGGCTTTAAAATAATCACAAGGTGGTATAGAACCCCCTCACTCCTACATAAATTTTACCCCCAGATATCTGATAGATGTTGGAGATGCGGGGATGGGGAAGGCTCGATGATACACATATGGTGGTCCTGTTCTGCAATCCAGGATTTTTGGAGGGCGGTGCATGACACCATAACATCAATCACTTCAGAGAACCTGGAGTATTCCCCTGCGCAATACTTGCTACACCACAACTCTTTACCCAAACAAAGGTATCTGAAATCATTACCCATGATCATGACGAACGCAGCAAGACACTGTATCCCCTGTCATTGGCGCACGAATATAGTCCCTACAAAAACAGAATGGTTCAGAAGAATAAACTGTATAAAAAAAATAGAAGAACTTATCAGTATCTCCCAACAGAAAATAACCAATTTCACTTCTGTATGGTACAACTGGCTCGAATTTAAAAGCACACAAGAATATAAAGATATTATCACTTAAGAAAGATAGATTTAGACCGGAAAGGAATTTCTTAAGACTATCCGTGAAAACAATGAGACAATAATGTCTCACGTTAATGCTTACTCCCTTATCTCCTCCTCCCACCCCCTTTTTTTTTTTCTTTCCCTCCCTCCTCTCTTCTCCACCTCCCCCATCCCTTAACTCCCATGGTATAGTGTGGTATGTCTACACCAAAAAATATATAAGAAAATATATCTGAACAATTTGTATATGACAGAATTTATTTACCTTTAAATTCTATAGACCTAGAATTACGTTAATAACTCATTGGTAATATATTGTGAGATTGCTGTTATTCATCTCTAATCAACATAAAATGTAATATGCTCACGTTTTTCTATTGACATGACAATGTATTATCTGTTCATACTTTTTCAATTAAATTTTGTGAAACAAAAAAAAAAAAAAGAAAAAATCTCTTAAAAAGTCTCTAAACTCATCTACTTCCCAATCACCATAAAGGTTGGAAAGACTAACAAAAAAGTAATCAATCCCCTAATTGGACTATTTCCTTGTCAAAAGATTTTATTTAGTGCATCAAAATAGACATAACGGGTATGTTATTGAACATATAATGACAAAGGCTATGAAGCTCATTGTTACAATAGTAGTACAAAACATAGGATAGATAATTATGTAAAATCGGATGTGTTGTAAGTAAATTGTAAGAAAGTACATCTGAATTGAGATATTTGTCTGGACTAAGAAAAGTTAATGAGGTAAATCTGAGGAAGAAGGCTATGTTCTGTAAAAATGAAGAGCTTCAAAATCATAAATGAGACAAAAAGAAAGGATAGAGTGAAGGTAAGTAAGGAGCAGAGGGGGTCCACAAGGTTGATCCAAGAGCCACTGCGAGGCGTAGTATTATCCAAATGAAATCCGCTACCTTGGCTTTAAGACAGAATCATTAAAGGATGACGGTAAGTAATGAAAAAAACCAAGGATGCCATATTTTATGGAATTTGTGAATTTGATTACGTTCAATAGCCACCATTTTAGAATGAATCATGGTATTGTTCATTCTGTGTTTGGTCTCAGCTACTGCCAATGAAGGGGTCTTCCAAGCTTTTGCCAGTGTTTGTTTTGCTACTGTAAGGAGTTGGATAAAGAGCTTGAATTGTGCATGGGTCAGACAATCAGGTTTTAGGTTGAGTAGTGTGGTGGTAGGGTCAAGTTGCACAGGTACTACAAACATTTTGGAGGCAAATGTAAAGATTTTCTTCCAGAAGGTTTGGGCTATTGGGCAGGACCACCATATATGCATGTATGTTTCCAGATTTGAACAACCACGGCAACATAGGGCAGAGTAGGTAGGTATGTATTCAGCTATTCTAGATGGTATAAGGTACCAGCGGGTCAACACTTTATAGTTGGTTTCAACCACTATAGTGTTATGGGAGGACGATTTAATCGTCGACCAGATTTTTGACCAGTCTGTAATATCCAGGTTGTGGCCCAGATCCTCCTCCCATTTCTGAGTGTAAGTTGGTTTATCTGTGTCAGATTTAACTAGAAGGTGGGAATAGAGGGAAGAAATTAGCCCTTTAGCATGTGGGTCATTCTTGCATATGGATTCAAAACTAGTGAAGTGATTCAGGGGTAAGGATGAGCCCGGTGTTCGATTCGAACCCATGTTCGAATCGAGCACCGGGTGTTCGCTCGCTCGCGAGCCCAGAACTATTGGGGCCGCTCGCATCAAATTCGTGTGATGCGAGCGGCCCCGCAATGCATTGCGGCCCGCGCAGTGCAATGCTGGCTGATGATTGGCCAAGCATGCACTGTGACCCCGCATGCTTGGCCAATCACAGCGCCGGCAGCGAGGAGAGCCATAATTGGCTACAGGCAGGATGCCTGTAGCCAATTATAGCTCAGGGGCTTTAGTACACGCCCCACGGTATAAGAGGCCGCCGTGCCGGCGGCCTCGCATATTATGTTTCAGTCAGTGTCAGCGTGTCAGTGTGCTGCTGACTGCTGACAACAATATGTGCTCTATTTCTGGGGATTTGTGTGTGCATGCTGTTAGAACAGCATTGCAGTATCACATCTGGGGGGTGTCTATAGGTGGCCTGTGAAGGGGGCAGGTTTCCTGTGCTTAGAACTTTCCCTGCAAAAAAGTGTAATTTTTGCAGGAAAAAAGCTATTTAAAATCATTCGCGGCTAATGAATTGATGGCTCCTGTAACACAGAGAACTGTCATTCATTAATAAAAACAAAAAAAAAAAGCGTAGGGGTCCCCCCAAATTCAATAACCAGGCCCTTCAGGTCTGGGATGGATATTAAGGGGTACCCCAGCCAAAAAAAAAAAAATGGCGTAGGGTCCCCCTCAAAATCCATACCAGACCCTTGAGGTCTGGTATGGATTTTAAGGGGAACCCTAGCCAAAAAAAATGGCGTGGGGTCCCCCTCAAAATCCATACCAGACCCTTATCCGAGCACGCAACCTGGCAGGCCGCAGGAAAAGAGGGGGGGACGAGAGCGGCCCCCCCTCTCGCCTGAACCGTACCAGGCCACATGCCCTCAAGTACCCCTACCATTTCACCAAAAAAGTGGCAAAAATGACAGGAGACAGTCTTTGACAATTCCTTTATTAAAATCTTCTTTCTTCTTTCTTCGGTTTCTTCATCTTCTTCCTTCTTCTTCCATCTTCTTCTTCCATTTTCTTCTTCCTCCGATCCGCTTCTTCTTGCGCTGGTCTTCTCGTCCTTCTCGTCCGGCATCTTCTTCCGTCGGCGTCGGTGTCGGTGTCTTCTTGGGCCGCTCCGCGCAATGGGAGGCTCCCGCTGTGTGAGGCTCCGCTCCGTCTGACAGGTCTTTTATAATGGAGGGCACCTGGTGACCCCGCCCCCTCTGACGCACAGGGACGTCATGGGGAATTCCATGATGGCTTTCCCCATGACGTCAGAGGGGGCGGGGTCACCAGGTGCCCTCCGTTTTAAAAGACCTGTCAGATGGAGCGGAGCCTCACACAGCGGGAGCCTCCCATTGCGCGGAGCGGCCCAAGAAGACACCGACGCCGACGGAAGAAGATGCCGGACGAGAAGGACGAGAAGACCAGCGCAAGAAGAAGCGGATCGGAGGAAGAAGAAAATGGAAGAAGAAGATGGAAGAAGATGAAGGAAGGAGAAGATGAAGAAACCGAAGGATGAAGAAAGAAGAAAGAAGATTTTAATAAAGGAATTGTCAGACTGTCTCCTGTCATTTTTACCATTTTTGCCACTTTTTTGGTGAAATGGTAGGGGTACTTTTGTACCCCCTTACCATTTCACACAGGGGGGGGGCGGGATCTGGGGGTCCCCTTGTTAAAGGGGGCTTCCAGATTCCGATAAGCCCCCCGCCCGCAGACCCCCACAACCACCGGGCACGGTTGTGGGGAAGAGGCCCTTGTCCTCATCAACATGGGGACAAGGTGCTTTAGGGGTCTTAGACCCCCCCCCAAAGCATCCTCCCAATGTTGAGGGCATGTGGCCTGGTACGGTTCAGGCAACCTGGCAGGCCGCAGGAGGGGGGGACGAGAGCCGCCCCCCCTCTTTTCCTGCGGCCTGCCAGGTTGCGTGCTCGGATAAGGGTCTGGTATGGATTTTGAGGGGGACCCCACGCCATTTTTTTTGGCTAGGGTTCCCCTTAAAATCCATACCAGACCTCAAGGGTCTGGTATGGATTTTGAGGGGGACCCTACGCCATTTTTTTTTTTTTTTTTTTTGGCTGGGATCCCCTTAATATCCATCCCAGACCTGAAGGGCCTGGTTATTGAATTTGGGGGGACCCCTACGCTTTTTTTTTTTTCATTTTTTTTATTTTTTATCAATGACTTTTTTTTATGAATGAGTTTCAATGAATCACTGTTCTCTGTGTTACGGGAGCCGTGAATTAACATTAGCCGCGAGTGATTTTAAATAGCTTTTTTACTTTCAAAAATGACACTTTGCGCAGAGACAGTTCTAAACACGGGAAACATGCGCCCCTTCACAGGCATACTATAGACACCCCCCAGGTACAAAATTTAAAGGAATATTACACTTTTATTGTTTCAATTTAAGCATTATTAAAATCACTGCTCCTGAAAAAACGGCCGTTTTTAAAAAAAATTTTGCATTGATACATGTCCCCTGGGGCAGGACCCAGGTCCCCAAACACTTTTTATGACATTAACATGCATATTAGCCTTTAAAATTAGCACTTTTAATTTCGAACGTTCGCGTCCATTATAACTAATAGGGTTCTAAAGCTCGCACGGACTTTAGGTCCGTTCGCGGGTTCTGGTGCGAGCCGAACGGGGGGGTGTTCGGCTCATCCCTATTCAGGGGTATGTCAGTATTTATATTGGATGTGAATTTTTTTTTAATTTGGAGATACGGGAACAATTCTGATTGAGGTAGTCCTAGAGTCTTGCAGAGAGTCGGGATGAAAGATGAAGAGGTGACAAATTTGGGCAATCTCAGTACATCCAAGGATGACTATACTTTGAATGATAAGGGTTAAATCCGTGCAGGGTAGAAAGCAGGATTTTTAAGGAAGGAGAGAAGAGGGTTGTGTGGAGATTGTAAGTAATGTTTAATAAATTTAAACCTATCCCAAAGGGATATAAAGTGTTTGGTTATAGGATTGCGTAAGCTAGGGCGGTCTTTGGGATGAAGCCATAGTAAGTTAGAAACCGATAAAGGATCACATTCAGTTGCTTCTATCATTACCCACAAAGAAGTGTGTACAGAGGTGTTTGTGGTGTGGAGGAGCCCCATATGAATGTTGTTGCTCTTTTCTGTACTAGTCGTGTGTAGTGGGTTGGGACTGGAATCGGTAGGACTCTAAACAAATATAATAGTTTGGGTAGGATCGTAATTTTTATAGCATTTATTTTACCTTGCCAGGATAGTGGGAGATGGGACCAATGTTTCATAAGATTAGTGATAAGTTTCAGGGTTGAAGGGTAATTAGCTGAATAAAGGTCTGAGATAGAGGCAGTAAGGTGAATCCCTAAGTATGGTATTTATTTCTCAGCCCAAACGAAGGGGTGCTATTTTCGCTGAATTAGGTTCTAAGTAAGAGAGGGATATATTCAATGCTAAACATTTCTTTGGATTAAGTATTAGTCCGGAGATACTGGCAAACTTGTTGAGGGGAGGAGATTTAGGCCTGAAACTTGAGGGGATGATAGAAATAGTAAAATATCATCTGCGAATAAACAGTTTATGTTGCTAACCTCCTAGCTCTAATCCCGTTATTGTCGGATCCAATCTAATTGTGCAAGTGGTTCTATTAAAAGGGAAAATAATAAGGGGGAAAGTGGGCAGCCCTGACGTGTGCCTCTTTTAAAAGGAATGTTGAAAGAGTCGGATTTGTAACCTGCATACTTTATGTATTCTTGAGTTTTATCGTAGAGTGCAGCTATCCATTTCGTAAAGTGGGGGCCAAAACCCCATTTCTGGAGGGTGTGTTGTAAATAAGGTCAAGACGCAGAATCAAAGTCCTTTCTGATATCAAGAGAGAAGCAAGAAGGGATGCAACGGGTTTTGGCTATATGTGCCAAAAGGGCTGTCCAGCACACGTTGTCACTTGCTTGATGTGTAGGCATAAAGCCTACTTGATCTCGATGTATCAGGTTGCCGATGATTTTGTTAAGGCGAGTTCCTAAAATTTTTGCTAGAATTTTAATAGCTTGGTTCAGAAGGGAAATGGGGCGATAATTTGTGCAAGATGTATTATCGGAGTGAGGCTTAGGGATCATACAGATAATTACCGTTAACGATTATTGTCTGAAGGAATATCCATCTAATATTATATTGAATGCATCTGCTAGGGTAGGAGAGAGGGTCTCTGAGAATGTTTGGTAATATAAGGCTGAGTAATCATCAGGGCCTGGCCTTTTGTTAGTTTTTAGCTCTTTAATTGTTTTAGAAACTTCATCTGTGGTGATGGGTTGTTCAAGAAGGCTTCATTGGGCATGTGTTAGTACAGGAAGGTTTAAACGAGAAAAGAAGGTGTCAGCTTCAGTATGGTTAAATTGGGAACGGAATTTGTGGACAATTTTAAGAGGATTGCTAGTGTAAATATCATTTGACAATTTGAGTCCAATAGGTTTGATTGGTTTGTCTATAGACTTCAGTGCACGTGCCAGAAAGGTGTTTGGTTTATTAGATTTCATATAGAAAGCGTGTCTAGATTTGTCAGGGGATTCCGTAAGGAATAAATCATATTCCATGCAGGCCTTTTCTAAACTTTTCTAAACTTTACATATTAACTAAATTATACACCACACATTTTTTTTTTAAGGTTATTAGCCGATTTAATCGATTAATCGAAACAATAATCGGCCAACTAATCGATTATGAAAATAATCGTTAATTGCAGCCCTAATAAAGACCCATTCTTACTGCAGTTCTGTGGCATAGACTGCATGTTCCCATCTTGGAGGGGCTCTAATAGAGCGAGTGATTTGTCCCAGAGGGAGACGAAATGGATATTTTGTAAGAAACCATGAAATCAGACCGAGAAAGAAGTACAGTTAAATCACACTTGTTTAATAATAAAAGTAAAAAAAACAAACATAGTCAAAACATAGCCAAAGTTCAGTAACCGGAATGGATAGTCAGCCAAACCAGAAGTCGGGGATCAAGATAGTGGAACAGCAAGCAGGAGCTGGAGCCAGAAGGGATGTCAGCAAAGCAAGTCTTTTAAACCGGAACTCAGGAGATAGGCTCTGTGATGTTGAGCAAGGAGAAGGCAGAGATCCTTTGGGCTGGACGGCTTAAGTAGGCAGGACTGACTAGCAGGATATCACCAACTGCTGAGTAACTGTGGAGAGATATAGGTGCTGTCAATTAGCCGACAAGTGAGTGATCAGCTCTGAGAAGGAAGGGCTGAGTCCAGCCCTGACAGTACCCCTCAACGATCCCCCTCAACAAGGAAAACGTCTATGGAAATCATGGAGGAGGACAGGGGCATGTACATCTGAGGATGAGACCCAAGAGCGTTCCTCCGGACTGTACCCCTTCCAATGCATCAGGTACTGTATGCACCCACAGAACATACGGGAGTGAACTGTACTTCATACTCCTCATGGTTCCCAACCTGTACAGGGTGAGGACATGGCACGAGGTGGTAAAGCGGTTGCAGACCAAAAGTTTTAAAAAAAGAGACTAGAAATACGCATGTTAGAAGAAAGGTCTAATGCGTAAGCCACTGGGTTAATCCTGCGAAGAATACGGAAAGGCCCAATAAACTGTGGTGCGAACTTCAGTGAGGGAACACATAAGTCGGAGGTTGCGAGATGACAGCCAGACCCTGTCCCCAACCTGATAGAAAGGCGCGGGCAGGCGTCTGCAGTCAGCATGGAGTCTGTACCTATCATTAGCATGTCGCAAAGCCTCCTGGACTTGTACCCAAGTGGAATGAAGACCACAGAGATGCTCCTCTAACGCAGGAATACTCTGGAACAAATGAGTCAGGCAACATGGAAGGTTGAAAACCACAGTTCGCCATAAAACGGGGACAATCAGGAAGCAGAATTCAAGGCACTATTGCGAGCAAGCTCTGCCCACGGTAATAGGTCTGACCAGTTGGTATGATGATCAGAAATATAGCAACGTAGGAATTGCTCCAAGGATTGGCTCGTTCTGCGGCCCCATTAGACTGCGGGTGATACACAGAGGAAAAAAGCAAGCTGAATTCCCAACTGTGCACAAAAGGCTCGCCAGAACCGGGACACAAACTGACTAACCCTGTCCGATCACCTTGTGTAGCCCATGTAAGCGAAAGATCTCTCGAGCAAAAATGGAAGCCAGTTCCTTAGAAGTGGGCAACTTCTTAAGTGGAATACAATGAGACATTTTTGAGAACCGGTCAGCCACCACAAGGATAACTGCATTGCCCTGGGAGTTGTGTAACTCCACAATGAAATCCATAGACAGGTGGGTCCAGGGCCGCTCTACATTGGGTATGGCTTGTAGGAGGCCCACTGGAAGATGTCGTTGAATCTTACTCTGAGCACCCAGGGAACATGCAGCTGCAAAAGCGGTTACATCAGCATGTAGACTAGGCCACCAGAATTGTTGGGAAATGGCTCAAAATAGTTGACTCTTCCCAGGGTGGCCAGCAGCCTTGGGAGAATGGTAAGTCTGGAGCATGGCAGTACAGAGACTCTCTGGGACAAAGCAGCAGTCACAAGGTTTCTCAGGAGGAGCATGGACCTGAGCAGCAAGAATTTTGTCACCCATAGGAGAAGTGAGACTGGTGTGAACCATAGCCAGAATACGATCAGGAGGGATCACCGGAACCGACTCCATCTTGGAAGTGGAGGAAAATTGTCGTGACAAAGCGCCAGCCCTTACATTCTTAGTACTGGGTAAGAATGAGACAATGTAATTGAAACTTGACAAGAAAAGAGCCCATCGCGCCCTTCTGGGAGAGAGGCGTTTAGCCTCAGACAAGAATGTGAGATTCTTATGATCCGTAAGAATGAGAACCGACACAGTGGTACCTTCAAGGAGGTGTCTCCATTCTTTCAGGGCTAAAGTGATCGCCAACAGCTCTCTGTCACCAATCTCATAATTGCACTCCGCAGGTGACAATTTCTTGTAAAAGTAGCCACAAGGATGCATAGTGCTCTGAGGTAGGACGTTGTGACAGAAGGGCGCCAACACCAGTCTCAGAAGCATCTACCTCAAGGATAAAAGGTAACGTAGGATCAGGATGTGCCAACAGAGGAGCAGAAACAAAGGCAGCCTTGAGACTCTCAAAGTCCTTAATGGACTCTGGAGACCAACTGTGGTTTACCATCCTTTCTGGTCATATCAGTCAGGAGCTTGACCAGAGACAAGAAGTTAGGAATAAACTTCCAATAATAGTTGGCAAACCCCAGGAAATGCTGCAGAGGATGTAAACCCACAGGTCGGGGCCACTGTAGGACAGCTGAAAGTTTCTCTGGGTCCATCCTAAAACCAGCAGTGGAAATGACATAGCCCAGGAATTTAACCTGTTCACAATGGAACTCGCACTTCTCCTCCTTACAATAGAGATTGTTCTCTCTTAGTTTCTGAAGCACACGACAGACATCTGTGTGGTGGCTCTCCAGGGACTTGAAAAATATGAGAATATCATCGAGATAAACCACCACACAAATCTCGGAGGACATCATTAATCAATTCCTGAAAAACTGCCGGGGCGTTACAAAGGCCAAAAGGCATTACGAGGTACTCATAATGGCCTGTTCTGGTATTAAACGCAGTTTTCCACTCGTCGCCCTCCTTAATCCTCACAAGATTGTATGCCCCTCTCAAATCAAGCTTTGTGAAAACCGTTGCTCCCTTGAGGCGGTCAAATAACTCTGTAATCAACGGAATCGGATAGGCATTCTTAATCGTGAAATGATTGAGACCCCTATAATCAATACAATGGCTCCGTTCACCACTCTTCTTCACAAAGAAGAAACCAGCGTGAGCATAAGACAAGGATTTGCGAATGAAACCTTGAGAAAGTGCTTCTGCAACATTCTCCTCCATGGCCTTATCCTCCAAGACCGACAAAGGGTAAACCTGGCCACGAGGGGGTATGGCACCAGGTTGAAGGTCAATTGCGCAATCATATGGCCGGTGTGGAGGCAAACTGCCGGCTTGACCTTTTTAAAGACATTGCTAAAATTGCGGTACTTCTCCGGCAGGGAGGAGAGTGAAGAGGTTCACAGGACCATGGCTACCTTTTGGAAGCATGTCTTAATGCATTGTGGCGACCAGGAGAGAACCTTAGCACAGATCCAATCAAAAGAGGGGTTGTGCCTCTGTAACCAATGATAACCGATAACCAGCAGAAACTTAAGTGAGGAAATAACTTGGAATTGGATTATTTCATGATGAAGAGCCCCTACGGCCATGGACAAGGGAACCGTCTCATGAGTCACATGGGCAGGCTGTAGAGGTCTACTGTCAAGAGCCTCAATGGCAAGTCGCACAACTGCAGCGGATTTGAGTGCTTCGATACAAAGGCAGCATCAATGAACAGGCCTGCAGCCCCAGAGTCGACTAGAGCCTGTATCTCGATGGACGACACAGCCCAAGAAAGGGTGACCAAAACCAGGGTCTTATCCTTCTGGATAACTGGGGATGAAACAATACCACCTAAGGTCTGTTCGTGACAGGACCTCAACGTTCAGGAGTTCCCTGGACGGGTAGGACAAGGCTTCAAAAAGGTGACCTGCCTGGCCACAAAGGTGCAATCTCTCCCTCCTCCTAAAGGTTCTCTCATTCGCAGAGACGCGTGAAACACAAGTGCATTGGTTCACCTACTGACCGACTCTGTACCAGGATGCATGGGAGGTGAGGGAGGCACGGGTGAGACTGCAAAGCTTGGAGACAAACGTACAGGAGGATTCCGCAAGCGCTCCTTAAAAGAGTCTTTCTCTGAGTCTGGAGTCAATGAGGATGGCAAATGTGATCAACTTCTCCTACTCAGTGGGTATATCTCGGGCTGCTATCTCATCTTTTGATAGTAGCTGAAAGGCCATGAAAAAAAGCAGTCACGAGGGCCTCATTGTTCTACGCAACCTCTGCTGCCAGAGTACGGAATTCAATGGCGTAGAGGGCAACCGTTCTCGTACTCTGTTCGATGGACATTAGGCACTTGGCAGCAGAAGCGGGAACGTCAAATACTCTTTTAAACAAAGCCACAAACTCAGGGTAACTCAAGACAACAGGTTTTTGCATCTCCCATAGAGGGTTTGCCCAGGCCAAGGCTCTCTCAGAAAGCAAAGATATCACAAAACCTACTTTTCTTCCTGGGGCAGTATCTCAACCTGGTTGAGAAACCCTCTGCATTGGACTGGATCGCCCTCAAATCGCTGGGGAAGCAGAGCGGAACCAGACATACCTCTTATAGAGGTAATACTCGAGGCGGGTGCCTGCACAGAGACTGGAACATCAGCAGGCATAGGTACATACCCTGTTTCCCCGAAAGTAAGACCTAGCGTGATTGTCAGTGATGGCTGCAATATAAGCCCTACCCCCCAAATAAGCCCTAGTTAAAGTCCTTGTAGGCCTTTTTTTCAGGGTAGAGCTTATTTTCGGGGGAACAGGGTAGGGCTTATTTGGGGGGTAGGGCTTATATTGCAGCCATCACCGACAATCATGCTAGGTCTTATTTTCGCGGAAACAGGGTAGGTTGTACCGGGGCGGCCACAGTGGGAGATTCAAGGTGAGCCGTGCGACTCAGGAGCGTTTGTTACGCCATGGCAAATTGATCCAGTTCATCCAATCTGGAAAAAATAGTACCAACAAGTGGATTTTCTGAATTCATGGCCTTCGCCTACTGTTAGAAACCATGAAATCAGACCGAGACAGAAGTATAGTTAAATTACACTTGTTTAATAATAAAAGAACAAATGTAAAACATAGACAAAGTTCAGTAACCGCAACGGATAGTCAGCCAAGCCAGAAGTCAGGGATCAATATTGTGGAACAGCAAGTAGGATCTGGAGCCAGAAGGGATGTCAGCAAAGCAAGTCTTTAAACAGGAACGCAGGAGATAGGCTCTGTGTTGTTGAGCAAGGCGAAGGCAGAGATCCTTTGGGCTGGACGGCTTAAGTAGGCAGGACTGATGAGCAGGATATCGTCAACAGCTGAGTAACTGTGGAGATATAGGAGCTGGCAATTAGCTGACAGGTGAGCGACCAGCTCTGACATATTCCTTCTGAAATGTCTTACACCGTATGGCTTGAATGTAGAATTGGATCTAAACTGTTTTTTATAAATCATTTTTAACTTGACTAGTGGTTGAACTAGATGGACTTGTGTCTTTTTTTCAACCTATGTAGTGTATTAATTGAATTTGATTGTTTTTAATGTAGTGTCTGTATTTAATTTTTATCTACTATTGATTTATGTAATTTGGTCAAATGTATCTTTGAAAGTAGTTTGTCATTATGATCAATTTAATTTATGCAATATATATGTTTTTTAGATTATAAATATAACCTTATAATAAGTAGTTTTAATTTTAATGATGAATTTCTATTTTAATACATTTGTGATTATGTGTTTTATTGAGTTGTATTGTTATATATGCAGATTATATGAGTTTATACTTGGTGGATGCTAGATATATCATCTCTGCGGGGACACTGGGTGGGTTGGTAAATTAATCTTTGCTATTTGCATAAGTGGGAGTACTTAAGTGAGGTTGCTGTGTCGTACAGCCAATCCCAGGATGAAGTCGGCATGATGAAACGCATCGGTGCGTGGCTGTACAGCAAGTTATGTTCCAAGTGTTTTGACAAGGTCGGGCGAAATTTTGAGTATTTCTTATGCTCGCCGCAACAAGATATTTCTGGCATTGTACACGATACCAATGCGAGAGTTTTATATTGCCTTCTGGTAAGTGCACTACCATTAGGCTGGTGATGTAATGTTATGTTTTAATAAAAGTTTTATATACGGTATCACACTATTCAGAGTTTATTTCCTCCACATTTTGCAGCTATCTTTGGATCTCTACCTGATGGGATGTAATTTTAACCCTGAGGGGTGATTGCTGTTTTTGCCAATACACGAGAGAATGAGGCAATATTAGCTGGTGAGTGTACATCTGATTGGGGAAGCGGTGGCACGTTTGCTCACAGGGTGTGGTGACAAGTTGGAGCTCAGCAACAAAGTGTCTGATTATTACACTACTCATGGACTATTAATGCGGTGTTTCAGCGGTAACATTTTTTTTCTTTTTTTTTTAAAGTCAGCAGCTAAAAAAAAAAAAAAAAAATGTAGTTGCTGACTTTTAATAAGGACACTTACCTTTCCAGGGCGCCCGTAATGTCGGCAGCCAAGGCCGACCCATCCCTCGGCTCTCGGGTCCCAGCACCGCATTCCTCACTAAGGGAAACAGGCAGTGGAGCCTTGCGGCTTCACTGCCCGTTTTCTACTATAAAAAAGCGAGTCGCGCAGCGCTTTGTGAATGGGACACGCTGTGTTAGGAAATGCACAGTTCCCAGAACACAGCACGCCCCATTACCCAGAAGACAACGTGGAGGAGGAGAGAAGACTGCGGAGTAGGAAGAAGGCAGATTAGGAAGACTGCCTAGCAACAGGGATTTCTGGTGAGGTAAACAAAAAAAAAATTCCAAATTATTTATTTTTTTTAAGAATATTAATGCCGTTTTTTTTTTTTTAGGGTGGCCCTCCACTTTAATCTCTCTACACCCTATTACTGTGGGGTTTTATATGGGTGTTATTACTATCTGTAGCACTACCATTTACCTTCATTTTTGTATATATATACATTTTTATTAGGTATATTATTGTTTTTAAATGCCTTTCTTTTCCATAGTGGCTGCCATATATCTTAATATTCAACAATCAATTTATTATTATTGATTTGCTCTGTGGCGCGGTGTTTTGATCTTTGTTAGTGGTGCATATTAAGATTTTATTACTGTTGTTTAAACAATATAGCAAACTCATTTTGTTAACATAAACAAACAGCTAGTTCTTGTAAGTTGTTAGAACCCATTCACAGAATCACATTGTGGCAATACATGACCATTTCACTCTGATTGGCACGCCAACACAACCTGCTGACAGATGTGCATTACAGCAGTGTGGTGTGCTGCCACAAAATGGTGCATGCTCCACACTGCTGCAATGCACATTGCAAACCACACAAAAAAAATTACATTTACTGTAAGGCGTGTTGAAGCGCCATTCAGAAAGAATCAATGCATTTAACATGCGCTACTGTAAGCTACAGCAGCAAGATGGTGTACAAGTAGGCCCTTGGAAAACTAACTGAAAACCCGACAAGTGTCTGTTGCGATTTGAAGATACATTAATTCACAGCACATGCAGCTATTGAGGGTCAACGGTGGCTTGTTTAACCGCTTCCCGACCGCCCACTGTAGATATACGTCTACAGAATGGCATGGCTAGGCAAAAGCACGTGTATATATACCCCTCTAACCCCTTTAATTGCCTAGCCGTGGGGTCGCGCTTGCGACTCGGTCGGGAGCTCCGTGACCACGGCCACGGGACCAGCGGATCCGATCGCCGCTGGTGTCCCGCAATCGGGTCACAGAGCTGAAGAACAGGGAGAGGTGTGTAAACAACCTCTCCCCGCGCTTCCTACTCTGCCTGTCACTGATCTGCTGTTCCCTGTCATCAGCCGATCAGTGACGTCAGCCACGCCCCCTACTGTAAAACAACACATCACACTAACTCCTCCCCGCCCCCTAGTGGTTAACTCCATCACTGCCATTTACATAGGAATCAGTGCATTTAAAATAGCACTGATTTCTGTAAAATGACAATGGTCCCAAAAATGTGTCAAAAATGTCCGATGTGTCCGCCATAATGTCGCAGTCACAATAAAAATCGCTGATCGCCGCCATCACTAGTAAAAAAAAAAAAAAAAATTTATAAAAACTATCCCCTATTTTGTAAACGCTATAACTTTTGCGCAAACCAATCAATAATCGCTAATTGCGTTTTTTTTTTTACCAAAAATATATAGAAGAATACGTATCGGCCTGAACTGAGGAAAAAAAATTTTTTTTTTTATATATATTTTTTTGGGGATATTTATTATAGCAAAAAGTAAAAAATATTGCATTTTTTTCAAAATTGTCGCTCTATTTTTGTTTATAGCGCAAAAAATAAAAACCGCAGGGGCGATCAAATACCACCAAAAGAAAGCTTTATTTGTGGGAAAAAATGGACGCCAATTTTGTTTGGGAGCCACGTCGCACGACCGCGCAATTGTCAGTTAAAGCGACTCAGTGCCGAATCGCAAAAAGGGGCCTGGTCCTTTGGCTGCCAATTGGTCTGGGGCTGAAGTGGTTAATAGATCTGTTACTGCTTGTTAAGAATATGAGAAAAATGTAATGTCCAAAGTCTGGCCCAGGTGCACTTTAATTACACCTGTCATGAGAAAATCTTATGAAATTCATAGATCATACTGCTGAGCTTGCCCAGGGCCAGACAGTGCGCCAGAAGCTGTGGCTACAGCTTTTTCCACAGATTCAGTCTCCCAAAAAAAAAACAGCACCCCTGCGTACTACATGAGGTGATTGTATACAACACTTGAGTACAGGATATAAAAAAAAAACCTTAGACCACAACCTGTAACGCACAGTCCTTTCCTGGGAAGGTGGATGGCAGTGTGAGGTAGGGTTATTAAAGAGGACCTGGGCCCTCTCTTTGGATGGAGGATGAGATAAATCATAGATGTGCCACGGGAAAGATTTAAGAGCCTCTGTCAGATTTTACTGCTGCCTGTGTCTCTCAGTGGAAAGACTTTCCTTCACTTAATTTCTCTGATCACAATAGGACATATATTGAAACCTCCTGAATGGGGACTGCCTAAAAGCCTAGACATGTCGGTAAAATATATAGCTACCAAAATGGCAAATTTCTTTGAATTCCCCTTTACTGTTATGTACCAGAATAACATTATCTCACTGATTTCAGATCTGCTTATCAGCACGTTTTGAAATTACGTTCACCATTCCACTATTCAACCAGACACCGCTGACTTATGCTGTTAGAGTAAAAGGGACATTTGTGCATCTTGCATATGAATTAAAATTTCCTAACTACGAGTCAATCGCGAGGGACATGACATTTTTAGTGTGGACTCTACTCTCATTAAAGTGGTTGTAAATCCTTCCATATACCAACTGAATTTACTGACCTCAGGTGATACACAGGTATAAAATCAATCTTCCTACCTAAGCTGTACCTGCTTGTCTACAGCCCTCTCATCTACAGTACACTCCCCTTTCTCTAAACAGTCTCCTAGGGAAAGATGCACAGCCAAGGCTGTCAATCACATGCTGTGTGCTGGAAAAGGGGGGGGGGGGTGTCCCCTGAGATTGTTTGGCATAGACTGTCAAGAGTGACGAATGAAGATAGCAGAGAAATTTGAGCGCAGACAGACATCCCACTAAGTGCTTTGTATAAAGGCAAGTACACACTATAAAATATATGCTTTGTTCATATCAAGAGGTTTACAACCATATAACATGTCATAACTGGGGCAGGGCTAAACCAAAAAGAGAAAGGCTTAGTGCCAAATAGATTCCCAGGAACTGTCTACAAATAACAATCGTATTCTTTGGTCAGTGCCCTTTATGTAGTACAAGGGCTATTTAACATTTCAATATTTTTTTTTTTTTTATTTGATACTCGCACAGTACTTCATTTTTGTAAACAGTAGATTGTACAATCAATCAGATTGTAATGTGCGTGTGGCCTGTTTTGGCTATAAATGTCATTTAGCATGTGCTACAGTCGCTGACTAGACTGAGAACTGAGGGATCAGCGGTCTTTGATTGCTCAGTTCTCAGTCTTAGAAGCTGCAGGGGACAGAGGCAGCATTGGATCGATGCTGCATCCACTTAGGCGAGTATAAATGTTATCTGAAACAAATTCTTTATGCCGATTGTAAACATAAAGCCATGTTAACAGTTTGGCTGCAACAGTTAAAGTGTTAAAGAATATCTAAAATACCAAATTTAAAAAGGAGAAAGCACAGCTCCAGACTCCCTTTTGTTCTTGTCACAAGATCAAAAGTCCAGACATTTAGTCATATGACCTCTGCCTAAATTAAATCTTTTTGAGACAAACCTGAGGGTTGTCATAGTTGACTTCAAATTCTGATAATGCTAGCTTGCTGGTTGGCATCTATTGCCAGACCCAAGTATGAAGATAGGAACTTCTGACTTTACTGATATGCATACATGTTCTAAGAATTTAATTCAAAGTACCTAAGGCAGAAGGAAGTCAGGAATGGCATCCCCTAAATTTCTCTTAGGAAAAAAATTCACAGGAAGGGGAAGTTCCACAATCCTGAACTTACATTTTCTCCTTTATTGGAGACAAATGTGACCAAATGTGTGGTGTTTTGGTTTTGACCAAATACCTATATTACTATTTATTAATTCTAGTAAGACGGTTAAGATTTAGGAAAAGGGACTGCTTTAAAGAATGGACTAAACAACGTTTGTTGCAAAACAAATACAACACCTAATTTTAAATTCGAAAGAATTAAAAGAAAAATATTGTTTAGCCAAAGTCTTTGCGGAGTGCAAAAATGTTACTAGAGAGAATTTGTAGTTTGTAACAGGTGATTAGGAAAATTTACGCTTATAAAATGCTCTCTCTGATCTTATTTTACTAAGCCTGATCTGCCAATCAGCTTGACTCTGTGGAGGGTCTGGGTACAGGCACATAGTACATCAAGAAGAATATCTAAACCCAAAAACAAACATTCAATAAATTGCAGCATACCGATTCTAAAGTGTAAGTAAGCCCCCCTATAGTTTTTAGCCAAGGAAGCTGCCATCTTTGCCTCTGTTTAATCTACAACTGCCATGATGCTGCACATGCGATCAGTTACGACACCAGCCATTGAATTGTTTGACAGTTTGGTTGAGAGCACAACCAATGGGAGTGTTACATTTCCGCCATGTACCGGAAATTAAACTGGTTTATGGATGGGGTTACTAACGCACTTCCTGTCTTAGAGTCTCTCTTCCATCTATGAAGGAGCAACAGAGACACCCTTAGTCAGAAGTACTGTCTGGAGACAGTCTATTAAACAGACTAGTACATATAGACAGGATTTATATAAATGACTAACAAATTAACCCCCATGCGCGAACCGCCTCCCAATCTTTTAAGTCTTAAAAGCTAGGAGGCAGAGGTGGGGATTCAGGTCATGTGATCGCTGTGATTGGCTGTCACATGATTGGAAAGCTGCCAATAGCAAGTATGCATCAGGGAGCCTATCGTTACCCGCCAGCTTCTGCGTTGGGAGCGTGCTTTTAGCATGGCAAGTGGTTTTAAAAGGGCTGCATATATGGGTGCGGCCATCGCAAAGAGGTTACCATATAACTCCTGCTAACATTGTAAGCAGTTACAGTTAGATTTTCTTTTTGGGATAAAAGTTTTTAACTAGCATGTGTAAACATGAGCATTGTAAGAACACCTGGCAGCAGTGCTTACACATTTAAAGTGTCAATAAAGCCAAATAATTCTTTACCTTAATGCATACACAGTAATAAAAAGGTAAAAAATGTTTCACTACTTGTTTCCCATAGACCAGACTGAAAGTGGCAGGAGCCATTGGCTCTTGCTCCTGTCAGTCAAATCCTGTGAGTGGGCCATGGGAGATGACCAAGTGGGTACCACTATAGCATACTTCTTGGTGGCAGTGGCTATGGGGCACTCGGAGCAGGGAAGGAGAGAACAGAGCTGACAGGGGACTACTAGAGAAGTAATAAAGGAGCACACTGTGCAATATCGTTGCACAGAGCATGGTAAGTATAACATCTTTTTATTTTGAAAAAGCACTTAAAGGATATATTTATTTTTTTCTTTTGGATTTGAATATTCAGATTCCACACTTGAAAAGAATCATTTGCTAGCCCTTAGGGATGTTAGGCGTGAACAGCTTCTAAAATGTTAAATGTATTATCAGTTCTAAACACAACAAATTGAAGCAAAACTCCAGCTAATACTTTATAAGCCGTTACAGAAATTAGGTTTCTTTTTTTCCCCCTTTTGGGATAAAAGGTTTTACATGAATGAAGAAATAAGCCAATTTTTTTTTTTTAAGCACCCCTGCCAGTGGGTAAATGATCTGTCTCATCCCTGCAACTGTAAGAGAACTTTTCTGTTGAAAAACAGACTTACTGGCTAGATCACCAGATGAAAATAGAAGAAAGCTTAAAAAAGAAAAACTAATACAAACAGCACATACAAGAATATGTAAGATGAAAAATACAGGTTTGTTTTTGGGTTTATTACTGCTTTGACATAATCAAGATAACTGATGGAAAAGGTATATTAAAAAAAGTATGTATTCACCAACAACTTAAAAATTCTTATTTGTGACCTTTTGGGCTGTAAACGACTTCAGCCCTGGAAGGTTTCACCCCCTTCCTGACCAGAGCACTTTTTAGAATTTGGGACTAAGTCGCTTTAACTGGTAATTGCGCGGTCATGCAATGCTGTACCCCAAACTAAATTTGCATTCTTTTCCCCCCACAAAAAGAGCTTTCTTTTGGTGGTATTTGATCACCTCTGTGGTTTTTATTTTTTGCAATATAAATGAAAAAAAAAAAGACAGAAAATTTTAAAAAATATTTTCTTTTTGCTATAAAAAAAAAAAAATAAATACTATAAACTCAATCTTAGTCATACATTTAGGCCCAAAAAAAAGCATTCAGCCACATGTCTCGGGTTAAAAAAAATAATACAATAAGCATATATTTACTGGTTTGTGCAAAAGTTATAGCATCTACAAACTAGAGTACATTTTCTGGAATTTACACTGTTTATAGTTTATGAGTGCCCATCTCATTTCTTGAGGTGCTAAAATGGCAGGGCAGTACAACCCCCCAAAAAAAGACCCCATTTTCGGGAACGAACTTCAGCACAGGGTACAGCACAGTCATAGGACACACTTTCACAGGGTATCCAAAGATGCCATTGCATTTTGAGAGACCCAAACCTGGAACAGTTACAGTTACAAATAAAAGTGTAAAAAAATATAAAATAAAAAAGCCAAAAATAGTTGTAGTTTATTCTTTTCTCTCTCTATTCTCCTGCTCGGTTTTACTGTTTTTTTATAACTGCAATCATGTTTGCGTTTCAGGTATGTAATTCTTTTATACTTTAGTGTGCTTGCAGGTTTAGGTATCATCTTGGTATCATTCTTTTCAGCCAGCGGTCGGCTTTCATGTAAAAGCAATCCTAGGCGCTAGACTGCTTTTTACAAGCTCTCCTGTCTCACCAGGGAACCTGAGAATGCAGCCGGGGTTCCGCTAGCTGACCATACAGCTGATCGAAGACCAGAATGGCTCCAATCATCTCTATGGCCTAAGAAACCAGAAGCTACAAGCATTTTAAGACTTCGGTTTCGCCAGATATTAACAGCGCCATTGGGAAATTTGGAAAAGCATCTGATCACACCAATCTGGGTGTGGTCCGATGCTTTGAGGGCAAAGAAGAGATCTAGAGTCTAATGGACCCCATTTTTTTAAAGACTCTAGTGTGTGGTAGGGTTTGAAACATTCATCAATGCAAATACCAGGTTGGTTAAGACAGGAGGGACAATAATAGCGGGTGTCACGTCTATAGCCATGTTTTCTACAGACACAACGTCTTCTTTGGGGTGATCATTGGGTAGGGGTACCAGCGAGGACATACAGAAAATGCCTCTCATGCAGCCGGGTCACTGCATTTGCGTTGGGAAGTTGGACCACAGCACTGTCTGGAAACAGAAGGGCTGTGATGATCTCTTCCTGGAATTGAACCATTTCACCCCCGGAAGTATTTACCCCCTTCCTGACTGTGCCATTTTTTGCGATACATCGTTGCTTCGCTTTAACTGACAATTGCACGGCGTGCGGCGCTGTACCCAAACAAAATTGATGTCCTTTTTTCCCCCACACAATTAGAGCTTTCTTTCAGTAGTATTTGATCACCTCTGCAGTTTTCATTTTTTGTGCTATAAACAAAAAAACTGACTGAGTATTTTGAGAAAAAAAAAAAAGCAATATTTTTTACTTTTTCCTATAATAAATATCCCCCAAATATATACATTAAAAAAAAATTCCTCCTCAGTTTAGACCGATATGTAGTCTTCTACATATTTTTGGTAAAAAATAAATAAAATAAAATCACAAATAAGCATATATTGGATTGGTTTGCGCAAAAGTTATAGCATCTATAAAATAGGGGCTAGATTTATGGCATTTTTATTATTAATTTTTTTACTAGTAATGGCGGCGATCTGTAATTTTTGTCAGGACTGCAGCATTACGGTGGACAGATTGGACACGTGACACTATTTTGGGACCATTGACATTTATACAGTAATCAGTGGCTATTTATAGCACTGATCGCTGAATAAATGTCATTGGCAGGGAAGGGGTTAACACTAGGGGGCGATCAAGGGGTTGTGTTACCTAGGGCTGATTCTAATTATTAGTGTTCATAAGAATTAGGAACAACAGATCGCTCTCCTCACCCCTGACAGAACAGAGATCTGTCTGTTTACATCTTCTCAGGAGCAATCGGCCACGCGCATGAACTCCTACATCATGGCGCGGGCCCTATACTTCTTAAATCGCCATAGTTACGGCCTTTTGCGCAGGAGTGCAATTCTACCGCCGTAAATCAACGGCGGGTGGTTGGCAAGCGGTTAAGGAAGGATCCAGTTCGTCCCGACACCTTGTATAGCACATAAGCGTTCAGCAGAGCCAACTGGAATAAGTATAGACAATTTTGTACCAGCGTCTGGCCTTACGGGCAATTAAGTACGGCGCTATCAACTGGTCGTTGAGGTCCACCCCTCCCATACTAAGGTATTCGTGGACAGAGGGATTTCTTCACAACACCAGTCGCCGTTTGAATTTGGACTGTAATATCTGTTTGAAGGGAGGACAGAACAAAAACATTCCGATTATCCCTCTACTTCACTGCGAGAAAATTATTTCTCAAGCAGGCTATCTCCCCCAGTATAAGTCGATATTCTACAAGCCACGGGGGTAAGTCCGGCGATTGGATCACACGGTGCCACATGCACCAATTCCATGATCAAACAAGTGACTAAAAAGTGTCACAAGTAATAATTGTCCAGATAAAAGTGGTACCCCTTTCTGAACAAGGGTGACGCCAAGTCCCACACAATCTTACCAGCGCTCCCTATGTAATCAGGACAGTTCCCTGGCACCGTGTGACTATCCTTTCCCTCGTAACCCATAAAACTATATGTATTGCATGTTGCCTCCGTCACAGAGCTTGTACATCTGGACCCTGTATCTGGCATGCTTGCTGGGAAGATACTGTTTGAAAGACAAGTGGACAGAAAATGTCATCAGGGACTCATCAAAACGCAGACAACTTGATTGGAAATAAACAAGGCTGCAAATTGTTGGTTAAAATGGTTTACAAGGATCCAAATTTTGTCGAGTTGATCGTACTCGGGTTCACCAGAGTTTATTGTCATTAAAATGAATGAAACGCAAGATCTGCTCGTGTCGTGTCCTGGTCATGCAAGCAGAGAACACAGGCATATGGTGAATTGGGTCAGTGGACCAATATGACCGCAACTCACTTTTTTTGTTTTTTTTTTAACTATGACCATGAGGAAGGATAGGCCCAGAAAAGTCCTAAAATCGGAAACCGCAATAGGTTTCCATTATCTGGCAAGGGTCAAATGGGGATTAGCGGCGATGAATTGACCAGCATACAAATTGCTTTGTTCCACAATAGATCTATATAAAGATCTTCCTTGAAAACAGCGAATAAAAAATAAAGTGACATAAAATCAATTGTTTCCACCTGAATTCTGGGTTGGCCAGTAAATGGGGGAAGTACGGGTGCTGCAGAAGTGGTGGGCTCCCAAATAGGATTGGCAAATGCAGCAGTATGGGCTCAACAGGCCTGTGCTTATCTTCTTGGTGGCTGCGGGACACTACTTGTGTTAGCCACCGCACCAGCTTGAACTGCACTTATAGGACTCGCCAAGTCACCATGTGATACTGCAGTGCTGAATGTACGACCAGGATGTACTAGGCCGCTGGCGCTTGCCAGTTCACCAGGATGAGCGGCACTAGTACTGGCTCTCTGCTCCATACGAGAGCCCTACGGTTCTTGCACCTCAACAGCACAGGGTCGGGTACACCTGACCTTAGCAGGGACCACTACTCTGTTGTCAGAGCCATCTGTCAGGGTGCTGCTGCCGTCTACTGGATCGTATTCTGAGCCTGAATTTGACAGATGGTTGACTTCCTCTTTACTCTCATCCGTCATGCTCAGAAACGTGTAGGCCTCTTCACTAGTGGACCTTGTGGCCTCTAAATTTACTGGTACAACTAGTGAGACTCACAGGCAAAAAGGGCCCGATGGTCAGAGCCTGCTTCAAGCGCTACCAAAAACTGTTAGTGTTCACAGGGATCAGGCCTGACTCTGCAAACGCTGCTGTTATGTGTTTTGTAAGTGACAGTGATCGACTGATACTGCACTTGGGTGGGCTGGGCAGAGGGGTTAAACGCAGGTGCTAGCAGGTATCTGGGCTGATCCCACTACCGCTGCGTTTTTGGGAACCCTAAACTACTGGGAGACGCTAGTATAGATCTGATCAGATCAAAGATATTGATCGGTTCAGACACTATATTAAGGGAAGTGTATGGTGCGTACATGGGTGTTAGTGCTACTGGCACTAGGCTGACACAGACCCTAACTGATGCTAAAACCTAATTGATGTCCCTGCCCGGTGATCAGGGGGTGACACTAATATGGTGATCATTGGTGACAGGGGGTGATCAAGGGGCTAAACCTTTATTGGGGGTTAGGGGGTACCCTAAAGCTACCTGGACCTACTACTAACTGCCCTAACACTGATTAGTGCCACAAATGGCACCAGAACAGTGAAAAATCAGAAAACTGCACTTGGTGACACTGACAGGGAGTGAACGGGGTAACTGGGGGGGGGGGGGGGGGTTGGGGAGTGAGAAGTGTGCCTACGTGCACTGGTGTTAGTGCAACTCAGTTAGATGTCCTCTCCGGAACAGAAAAGAGTTCCATGAGGGGAGATGACATCACTTCCCCTGCCTGTGTTTACACTTACAGGCAGGGGAAGCATTTCATTCGTCAGAACCGATCAGCAGGTCCAGGCCAGAAATCATTGGCCTGGACCTGAAGATTGACCAGTTCTGTAACGAATCCAATCGTCGCAGGTGCTGTACAGGTAAGGCGATTCACACAGTGGTGCCATTCTGCTGTCGTATATCGGCATTGGAACCGGTTAAAATATACAAATGAGATACATTTATTATACAGTTGTTAACATACCCTGGCATAATTTATGATTTCTTGGCCATTTTCCAGAGAATATGTATAACACAAACTTTTCTTTTACTTATGGTTAGTGTTTGGTTGAAGCCATTTATTATCAATCAACTATGTTTACTCTTTTTAAAATCATAATCACAACAGAAACTACCCAAATGACCCTGATCAAAAGTTTACATACCCTGGTGATTTTGGCCTGATAACATGCACACAAGTTGACACAAAGTGGTTTGACTGGCTTTTTCAAAAAGGTAACCATCCTCTCCCATCCCCCTCATTGATTCTTGAAGCTCATTGTTACTAATAATGTATCTCATCCTCACCTGTGATGAGTTTGCTTGAAATTAGTGTGTGTGTGTATATATATAAAAAGGTCAATGAGTTGCTGGACAGCAATCAGTGCTGCACTGATGTTTCTGAATTGAGTCATGGGGAAAGCAAAATTGGATCTGCGGGGAAAGGTAGTTGAACTGTATAAAAAACAGGAAAGGGATATAAAAAGATATCAAAGGAATTGAGAATGCCAAACGCTAATCAAGAAGTGGAAAATTAGGGGTTCTGTTGAAACCAAACCACGGTCAGGTAAACCATCTAAAATTTCAGCCACAACTGCCAGGAAAATGGTTTGGGATGCAAAGAAAAACCCACAAATAACTTCAGGTGAATTACAGGACTCTGAAAACATGTGGTGTGGCCGTTTCAAGATGCACAACAAGGAGGCACTTGTAGAAAGATAGGCTACATGGTCGAGTCGCCAGAAGAAAGCCATTACTACGCAAATGCCACAAAGTATCCCGCTTACAATATGCCAAACAGCATAGAGACAAGCCTCAAACCTTCTGGCACAAAGTAATTTAGAGTGATGAGACCAAAATTTTGCTTTTTGGTCAAAACCATAAACGCTACATTTGGAGAGGAGTCAACAAGGCCTATGATGAAAGGTACACCATTCCTACTGTGAAACACGGAGGTGGATTCGCTGATGTTTTGAGGATGTGTGAGCTACAAAAAGGCACAGAAAATTTGGTCAAAATTGATGGCAAGATGAATGCAGTATGATATCAAAAAAATACTGGAGGAACATTTGCATTCATCAGCCAGGAAGCTGCGCATGGGACGTACTTAGACATTCCAACATGAAAATGATCCAAAAACACAAGGCCAAGTCGACCCGTCATTGGCTACAGCAGAATATAGTGAAGGGTCTGGAATGGCCATCTCAGTCTCCTGACCTCAATATCATTGAGCCACTCTTGCGAGATCTCAAAACGTGCAGTTCACGAAAGACAGCCCAAGAATTTACAGGAACTGGGGCTTTTTGCCAAGAGAACTGGGCAGCTTTACCATCTGAGAAGATAAAGAGCCTCATCCACAGATACCACAAAAGACTGTCATTGATGTTAAATGGGGCAATACACGGTATTAATAACTGGGGTATGTAAACTTTTGATCAGGGTCATTTGAGTAGTTTCTGTTGTCATTATGGATTTAAAAAGAGTAAACATAGTTGATTGATAATAAATGGCTTCAGCCAAACACTAACCATAAGTGAAAGAAAAGTTTGTGTTATCATACATATTCTCTGGAAAATGGCCAAGAAAACATAAATAAGGTATGTAAACTTAAGAGCACAACTGTATATAAAATTACGAAAAAAATACACGTTGATCTTGCCAGAAGTCAGCGGAGAACAGTTCCCAGAGGCAGAAAGCACAGAAGTTAATCGGTTACTATTTTTCTTGGCGCTCTCTCATGACTACAGAACCCAGTGGCGGAACTACCGCCATAGCGGCACATGCAGCCGCTATGGGGCCCGCAGCCCAGTGGGGCCCTTGAGGACAGGCGCCGCGGGTGGCTCCGGGGGTCCGCGGGCGGCTCCGGGGGTCCGCGGGTGGCTCCGCGGGTGAGAGCGGGCAGGTCCGTAGACGTGAGCGGTCTGGCCAATCAGGGATCTGGAGCGGGGGGAGCAGAGAGATGACATCATCTCTCACCGCCTGGTGCCCGCCCTGCATTGAAGTTCCCCCTTCACTGTGCAGTCAGCCTGGAAGCAGAGAGATGACATTATCTCTCTGCTGCCTGACTGCTAACCTGCTGCAAGTGACAATCCGTAACGGTGTGGCAAGTGACAACCCGTAATGTGTGGCAGGCGACGTGGCAAGTGACAACCCGTAATGTGTGGCAGGCGACATGGCAAGTGACAACCCGTAATGTGGGGCAGGTGACGTGGCAAGTGACAACCCGTAATGTGTGGCAGGCGACGTGGCAAGTGACAACCCGTAATGTGTGGCAGGCGACGTGGCAAGTGACAACCCGTAATGTGTGGCAGGCGACGTGGCAAGTGACAACCCGTAATGTGTGGCAGGCGACGTGGCAAGTGACAACCTGTAATGTGTGGCAGGTGACGTGGCAAGTGACAACCTGTAATGTGTGGCAGGCGACGTGGCAAGTGACAATCCGTGACATGACAATCTGTAATGTGGCAGGTGACAGGGCAAGTGAAAACCCGGGACGTGGCAAGTGACAATCCATAATGTGTGGCAGGTGACGTGGCAAGTGACAATCCGTGATGTGGTAAGTGGACAATCCGCAACATGTGGCAGGTGACATTCCGCAACATGTGACAAGTGACCATCTGCATCTGGTGGCAGGCAACGTGGCAAGTGGACAATCCGCAACGCGTGGCAGGCGATGTGGCAAGTGACAATCCGTAATGTGTGGCAAGTGACGATCCAGGACGTGTCAAGTGACAATCCATAATGTGTGGCAGGTGACGTGGCAAGTGACAACCCAGGACATGGCAAGTGACAATCCGTAATGTGTGGCAGGTGATGTGGCAAGTGAAAATCCGTGACATGGCAAGTGACAATTTGTAATGTGTGGCAAGTGACAACCCGGGACGTGGCAAGTGACCATCAGTAATGTGTGGCAGGTGACATGGCAAGTGACAATCCATTATGTGTGGCAGGTGACATTCTGCAACGTGTGACAATTGACAATCTGCATCTGGTGGCCGGCGATGGTGGCAAGTGGCACACGCTCTGGGCTCCCACTGATTCTGCATTATGGTGAGTTGAACTATTTCATTTTATATAACAGAACATAAATTGGTTAGAAGGCATGGAGATCAGCAATGTGTGTCCTTCAGGGGCTGCATACAGTATACTGCATACTTTGTTGTTCAAAATTAATATAAGCTGTTGCCTGGGTACTGTGCCACATGAGTGTGGAAATCTGTTGTTCGGTGGCATTAGTTAATTTTTTTCGTGGGGGGGCTATTTGCAGGGGGCAGGGGCCCATGCAACATTTTGCTATGGGGCCCTATGATTTCTAGTTACGCCCCTGACAGAACCCCACTATATAGGTTATGGCATAGAGGTGAAAGCATTGTGTCAGCTGTCCTGATACAGTAAGGGTGAGTTTTCCAGGACAGAAAATTTGTTACTGTCAACAGGTGAAAATTAAGGAAAAATACCTGAAAAAAAGAAAACGAATGCAGCCATTTTATTCAAAGAATGGTTAGCTGCAATATATAAATAATTTCGTGTTTAAATACACTTGCATTTCTGGGATATTACACCTCAAGGGCAACTGACGTCAGGTACGTCTGACGCAGAACTGTGGTATCATGGTCCCTATAAATCTTGCCATAACATGCATGCTCAGGATATACAGCAAAGTCAGGGTCTGTAAGACAGGTGGACCAGCTTGAGCTTGGAATACTTCAATACATACACAAGTTTTTTTTTCTTAATAGTGCGTGGCTTCTTTTATGCTTGAATATGCACAGGATACCTGCACCATCATTGCCTCTTTCAGCAATGCAAGGTTCGTGCTCTCCCTCTTTGGTCTATCACCACCGCTGCAATCTTACTCAGTCTGCAGCCTTCTCCAATGGCTAGCTTGGGATGACGTGATACTACCATGGGCACCAGGGTTACTTACTCCTGCCATTTGTATACATCTCAGTTTACTATTTTTAAGAAACTGATATAAGGAAAGAAAAAGGAGGAAAAGAAGAAAGAAGAAGATTCATAAGAAGGGCCATAAAAAGACTTTAGAGCTGTTGAGTTGAAGCATTTAAGGCTAAGGGGTTTCAAAGGCATTTCTAAGCCAGTCTGCATGCGTTAGGCCCCTTTCACACTGGGGCGTTTTTCAGGCATCGCTAAAAATAGCGCCTGTACGCCGCCTGAAAAAATCCGGCCCCATTCACTCCAGTGTGAAAGCCGGTGGGCTTTCACACTGGAGCGGTGCGCTAGCAGGACGGTAAAAAAAGTCCTGCTAGCAGCATCTTTGGAGCGGTATAGGAGCGGTGTATTCACCGCTCCTTCCCATTGATTTGAATGGGACACCTTTTTCGGCCGAATACCGCGGCTAAAACGACGGTAAAGCAGCACTAAAGCTAAACGGTAAAGCTCCCGCCCCAGTGTGAAAGGGGCCTTAGAAACTCTTGACACTCTAGAAGCAAAATCAGACACAGTGTCAAATACCCCCAGGGTGGCACCCAAGAGCCGATTTTTACTACCATGGGACAAAGTTTGCAATAAAAAAAACAAAACAAACAAAAAAACAAAAGGAACTCCAACCTGCATCAGGATATTCAGATGCAGATCACACTGAATCCAAGTCAGAAATACAGGAACGTACTAAGGGTTCACAAACAAATTCTTTAAAAATGTAGATTTGTCTTTTTTCCCCCCTATAGCAAGCTATATAGGTAAAATGTGATAACCAGCTAATTTACTCATTCCTTCATGTTATGATTTTTTTCCTGCTATTCTGCACTCTTTAGCTTGATTAGTTTGGAGTACGCTTACCAGAAAAAAGCAAGACACTTATTGGGTCAATAAAATACCTCTTGTCTACAGATATTTGAAGTTGCTAATTCAGAAATTTTAAACTATACTCATTACAGTTCAACTAAAACTAAAAAAGTGATAGCTGGTCAGGATGCCCTAAAAAGGCACTTTGTTATAATTGAAAATAGATAAATAATTAAAAAAAAAAAAAAGCAGTCTGAGAACAAACATCCATTCACATCAGTTCTTTTTAAATGGTAAAAACATAACCCTTACAACTTCATTGTAACATACATATATCTCAACAAAGCCTTTAAAATGGTTACATTTGTAAACAAATGTAGTAGAGTTTATTAGCTCAAGCAATATTAATCTATGGGTTAACGATCTGTGTATATATTTTTTTTTAAATGAGAGGTACCAATCCAAATTCCAAGAGTAACCACTGTTTACGTGTCAGAGTAAATGAAGCTTCTTAAAGTGGAACTTCAGTAATTTTTTCATCTTTCCATCTATTAAATCTTCTGCCCTTGTTGATTTAACTCAATATATAGTAAAAAAAAAAAATTCTGACAGTAAATACCCTATACAACCCACTTCCTGTTTCTTGTCTGTCATTAGCCTAGGCTTATGACATCTTGCTCAGCTCTCTATTGAGAGAGTTTGCCAGGAAGGGAGGGGGGATGATTAATAAAAGCGCCAATGAAAGCTGCAGAGCTGGAGGTGTGTCTGTGTAAATCCAGGAAGTGAACAGGCAGCAGCTTCAGCTGCCCAGTTAAAATGATTGCAGCCAGACTGAGTGGAGTGAGAATTCTGCAGCATATTTGGCAAGTACAGAATCGCAGTATATATAAAATAATACGCAAAGTGGTTGGAGGGAAGCTTAAGATTGGCAAAGATGTTTTTATTACAAATTATGTGAGCAGACTGCAGTTCCTCTTTAATTCATTTACAAGCAAAGTGGTGAAGGGGAAAATGTGTGCTGAATGACACGATCACCGTATTTATCGGCATATAACATGCACCTTAACCGCTTCCCGACCGCCTCACGCAGATATACTGCAGCAGAATGGCACGGGCAGGCAAAATCACTTACCTGTACGTGGCCCTTTAATTGCCTGCCTGTGGGTCGCACGCGCGCTGCCAGCGGCGCACTCGCGACTCGGTCGGGAGCTCCGTGACCCGATCGCCACTGGACCAGCGGACCCGATCGCCACTGGTGTCCCGCGATAGTGTCACAGAGCTGAAGAACGGGGAGAGGTCTGTGTAAACAAACCTCTCCCCGCGCTTCCTACTCTGCCCGTCATTGATCGGCTGTTCCCGGTCATCGGGAAAGCCGATCAATGATGTCAGCCCCGCCCCCCTAATGTAAAAAAAAACACACACGTCACAGCCCATAACCCCTCCCCCTAGTGGTTAACTCTTTCACTACCACTGTCATTTATACAGGAATCAATGCATTTAAATAGCATTGATTGCTGTATATATGACAATGGTCCCAAAAATGTGTCAAAAATGTCCGATGTGTCCACCATAATGTCGCAGTCACAATAAAAATCGCCGATCGCCGCCATTACTAGTAAAAAAAAAAAAATATTAATAAAAATGCTATAAAACTATCCCCTATTTTGTAAACGCTATAACTTTTGCGCAAACCAATCAATAAATCGCTAATTGTGATTTTTTTTACCAAAAATATGTAGAAGAATACGTATCGGCCTAAACTGGAGAAATTATTTTTTTTTTATATATTTTTTGGGGATATTTATTATAGCAAAAAAAAAAATGGAATGTTTTCAAAATTGTCACTCTATTTTTGTTTATAGCGCAAAAACCAAATACCAAATACCACCAAAAGAAAGCTCTATTTGTGGGAAAAAAAGGACGCCAATTTTGTTTGGGAGCCACGTCGCACGACCGCGCAATTGTCAGTTAAAGCGACGCAGTGCCGAATCGCAAAAAGGGGCCTGGTCCTTTGGCTGCCAATTGGTCCGGGGCTGAAGTGGTTAAACTTTAAATAAAGAATTTTGAAGCAAAATAAAAGGTCAGTGTCCATAAATGCAACATTATCAGTGCCCATCTGCAGCCTCGCTGTTGTCAATTAATGAAGCCAGATCAGTGCCCATCTGCAGCCTTGCCATTGCCCATTATTGCAGCCTTGCCCATCATTACAACCTAATCGGTGCCCATCTGCAGCCTTGTCTATGCCGGAATAGACAGAGCCGGATCTCCTGTAAGCTCGGCTTGCAGTCACGCCCAGTCCCGGCTCGGCTCCTATGATGGACATAACAGCGGTCCAATGCCAGGACATCAACAATAGGAGCCGTCCAGGGGGGCGGGACTGGGTGTGACTGTGAGCCAAGCCCACAGGAGATTGCAGCTCTGTATTTCGGCGGTGCTCGTTCCCTCCTTCCCCTCCGAGGCAGCCTATATTGGCGTATAACACACACTCATGATTTTCCCCATATTTTAAAGGGGGAAAAGTGCATGTTATACACCGATAAATATGGTATATCTAGGGGTAGTAGTGCAAATAAAGCACATAAAAAAAAATATAAAATGTTATCTTGTCTGTAAGCCAGTTAAGCATTAAATGTTGTTTGTTTTATTTAACATGGATGTACTTTTTGCTGATAATTAGAATGCGATAGATGACTTTACTTTAAAATACACCACATTAATGTTATTCATACAAGATTAGCCTGTATTAAGGCTATTAAAGATGCAACATGGCTATTTCAAGCTCTCTGGTTAAAGTGAATAAGGATGAAATTCAACAGGGCCAGCACAATCCTCAACATTGTAGGCCCAATATCACCTAAATAGCAAAAGCACCCTGAAGGAGTTGAAGGCCAACTGTGTTCTGAAGAATTATACTGTTCCACTAGTGAAGGCATACATCTTCACCAAGTATTCATTTCATACCCATGAGAGATGAAAAGTCAATATCTATCATGGAGTTCAAACTTTCGCCTTGCTGCATGTCAAAAATCCCATTCATTAAGGTGCTGTCAAGTCTTTCAGAGTTTTCCTCTCCACCAGCCCCCTCATTAGAGCCAGACGCCATGAGCCGAGCAATCGATTCCGGATATGCCATGAGGGTACTCTGATTATGCCCAGATTCATGCAGGGCCTGTGAAAGAGAACCTGAAGACTGAGATTGACTGAGAAGCTGGCCAAAATCACTATTGTCAATAGAACTTAGGCTGGCACAATGGCTGTCAGGGTCATTTTGCAGCATGTTTACTAAATCCAGGTTTCCATCATCTGTAAAAGAAGGGTAGTCCATATCTATACGATCTTCAGGTGATGGTGGAGGCTGTTGCATTGGAGGCATAGGGGTAAAGCCAATACTGGCAAAATCACTAATATTCACAGTAGAGAGAAGTGTGGACATTGCATCTCCAGCATCAGGTTTTACCATGTATGAAGGGACAGAAGAAAGGACTGGTACCAACATCTGAGAACTTGGACGAATGGGAGTTGGCGCAGGTTCTAAATCAAACAAAATAATAGAAAATGGTTCCATTATCAAGAACAAATAGGAGGAGAGAGGAATGAGCAAGAAGGACAAGAACAAACCTGGCTTTGGAATGTTGCGGGACGGTATAGCAATCCTGCGCTGGTGCTTTGTTTCATTTCCTGAAAGTATATTAATATTTGTGTCAACATATTTGAATGTTCTTTTCTAAGGACACATGCCCCAGTGGCAACTACACAGACTTGATGGTAAATTTAGTTTTTGCTTTACCTCTAATGTGAGGGCACTGAAACTAAACAAGTACTAAAGATAACACAAGAAATGTCTGTTGAAATCAAATGTCTTGAAGGCCAAATGAAAGATAAATGCTTTTTGTTGCTTGTAATTATTTTTTTATAATATATATTACATTTAATATAACATTTTATTAGGGGGGTGGGTGATGGCTATAAAGCTAAAATGAAGTTTCTCCCACATATTAAAAAAAAAAAATAGATTTAGGGGTTGATTTACTAAAACTGGAGAGTGCAAAATCGGACACAGATCTGCATAGAAACCAATCCGCTTCTAGTTTTTTTTTTGTCAAAGCTAAATTGAACAAGCTGAAGTTGGAAGCCGATTGGCAATAGCAGAGTTACACCCGATTTTGCACTCTCCTGTTGTGTTGCTATGGGCATTTGTATAGTGACTTTATTGCAATAATATAGAGTTTTAGATTTAGTAACAGCATGTCCACAAAGTTCTCTTCCACCTCCATTGATATGTAAATAAACCAGATAGAAGATGAGCAGAGGAGGTTGGTGTTTACAGGAAGTGGGTGGGGGAGGCATGGAGAGGGTTGGAAAGAGACATGTGTTTTGGGAAAAGAGGGACAGTTGGTGTTTGGAGGACAAAGAGAAAACACATGGCTTCCAGGAACTGGAGAACGTTGGAGACGCTTTTGCGAGTTGGACTTTGAATAAGGAACTATGAAGGACATCTTGACCCCTAAGTTGAGTAATTGTTTAGTTTGCTTAATGTGATATGTGTAGGCATATATATTTTGTAAGCTATAAGTTGTGTTGTATTGTTCATCCTACAGTTTGTATGTGCAGATTTTTCCCTGTTTAGTAAAGCATTAATACACTTCAGAAGTCTAGGTTTCCTTGGTTTTACCACAAGAACTTAATAGATAAACGCAGGCAAAACATTTTGGGGGCTCGGCCGTTATTTGTGCTAAAATTTCAACTGAAGCAGACCTGTTTTATAGTGTGTGTTTTGTTGCTTGTGCTGGGGAAAAAATGCTGCGTACACTGTTTAGGAGGAGTAAGGCTGCAAAGATTTCTGGTGTCCAGGAGGACTTGAAGGCGTGCACCCTTCCTATCTGGGCCAGGAATAGTCAGTGGATGCCTGTTGCAAAGGAACTAGCTAAATATGCGTCTCCTTTGAACAGAGCTTGGGGGGATGGAGTCTGTGATCTTTCCTCAGATTTTAGTCTCAAAAGTTTTGGGTTCAGTAAGGGAGAGATGCGGGCAGTTGCTGTGTTTGGTTTGCACTTCCTGCATGCTCTACATATTGAATCTGAAAAGAGGGAAAAGGCGGAATTAGAAAGAGATTTACTGAAGGAGCAGCTTGCAGTGGCATCCAAGTGTTTGGAAAAAACTGCAAGCAAGGAAAAAGATTTAGAAAGGAGGGTAATCAAAGTTAAACCTGCAGTGGCTTTGAAGTGTGTTCAAACCCCTGTAGGCCGAGCTGAAGATTTGAATGAGCGGTGTGCAGCCCTCATGACCAAGTCTAATGATGCCCTAACAAAGGACAAAGGCCCAAAGCCTGTAAGCAGAAGTAGGACATGTGCCACTGTTACTTCTCATAACCGGGAAGCAGAGGATTTGATCAGCTCAAATGACCGAGTTGAGTCAGATACAAGGAAGGCAAGGCCTATGATCTCCAGGAGACACATGTGGATTGATTTACTTAAGGTGGGGGTCCCTAGAGAGGAAATAGATGGGATTCCTACACCAGCATTGTTTAAGAAGTGGAAGCAAATGGTTGGGAATGGTAGATTCAGTCACATTAAGTGTTTCTGTTGCCATAAAATGGGGCATTTTGCAAAAATGTGCCTTGCTGTGAAGGCTGAACAACAGCAAGCCGGTGTGCTTCCCAGGACAGCACGGAGAGACATGCAAGTTTATTCGTTACGTTGGAAGTCAATGCCTTTCCGTGAAAGTATTTCAAGGCAACAGTGGGCACCCTACAATAGTTTTGCAGTTAGAAATGGGCAGATAGAGAAATGTGAGCAGTGAGCTATGTTTTTTGGCACAGTTGGAAGGAACATATAATCTGCTTTGTCTCTTACTCTTTTCAGGTATTGAGCATCGAGAGGTGGAGCAGGCAGAGCAGATGACCATACTGGATGGGAGGAGACAGACCAGAAGAGAGCCTGAGAAAAGGTGGCTGAATTGGAGTGGACTTCCATCTGAGCATTTTCCTTATGACCAAGAAGAAGAGAGACTTTTCATCTGGGACTTTCTTTACAAACTGCCAAAAGACATTGTTAACCCTGCTCAAAAGTCAGCCTTCCTGGGACAAACCAATCGTCTGACCGCCCACAAGATGGGGGTCGAAAGGGAATTTGTTCCTCCCATTTATACGGGGGGTTTATTTTGCCCTTTCCTGGACAAAAGGCTTCAAGAAGTTTCCTATATTATCCTATAAAGTCAAGAGGTGGTATGTGTTGCTATGGGCATTTGTATAGTGACTTTATTGCAATAATATAGAGTTTTAGATTTAGTAACAGCATGTCCACAAAGTTCTCTTCCACCTCCATTGATATGTAAATAAACCAGATAGAAGATGAGCAGAGGAGGTTGGTGTTTACAGGAAGTGGGTGGGGGAGGCATGGAGAGGGTTGGAAAGAGACATGTGTTTTGGGAAAAGAGGGACAGTTGGTGTTTGGAGGACAAAGAGAAAACACATGGCTTCCAGGAACTGGAGAACGTTGGAGACGCTTTTGCGAGTTGGACTTTGAATAAGGAACTATGAAGGACATCTTGACCCCTAAGTTGAGTAATTGTTTAGTTTGCTTAATGTGATATGTGTAGGCATATATATTTTGTAAGCTATAAGTTGTGTTGTATTGTTCATCCTACAGTTTGTATGTGCAGATTTTTTTCCCTGTTTAGTAAAGCATTAATACACTTCAGAAGTCTAGGTTTCCTTGGTTTTACCACAAGAACTTAATAGATGAACGCAGGCAAAACACCTGTTTTAGTAATTCACCCCTTAGTATCTAATGGTGGCCATACATGGTCATTGTCCGAGTACACAAGTTTCCAAATCTGACATCAAGTGACCGAGAAAAAATGTCATGGCCAAGTGATGAGACAGATATCTGAGGTTTCGATAGCCAATCGCTTGTGGCGCAATAAAAAAATAAATAAAAAACATGCAGGGTCAATCAAATCAAATGGTCTACATGTAAATAAGCATGCCTCAGATTGTGAAATTATCCAACCACCTCTCCACTCCACCAATCCTAGGAACCATTGTACCCGAATGATAAAAATACAAGGCTCCCTCTGAATGGCTGACTTGATTTTCATCTGGCAGAAGACAGGAAGTTGACCGTGCTGTTGCTGGAACACAGCACAGCATACTGTATGCAGCTGATGCTAATACAGTATGATGCAGTACTCACTGCCACCAAATAACTTAGCATTGAAAATAATTTGTTTGGGCCAGCTTGGCCCAAATGAACTATATAAAAAGAGACAAGAAACATAGACTTGGGCTTCAAGCTGTCCATACATTGATCACATTTTTTAGTTCAGCCTGTGGGCTGAACGAAAATAAATAAATCTAACAGGATCCCCGCTATACAGTGCAGATGGGCAAATCCCCTGCTGGGCTACTGTCTGAATACTGTCAGAATACCGGAATACCAGAATGCTGGCTGCATACAAAATTAAACACTGGTATGGCTGAAATTCTCTCACCTGCAAATGGATTCCTTTTTACAATGTGCTTGAAGTTTTCCATTGTTCTCTTTCTTTTCTCCTCAATGTGATGAAAATCTCCTGTAAAAAATAGGTAAATAGATAGATAGATAGATAATTGAAAAAAAATAACAAAGTCACTACACACCTATTTTAAACAAAGCCAACATACCTTCATCTGGTAGATATTGAAATTCCATAGGTTCGCTAACCTCCTTATCAGATGGCCGCCTCAACTGCATTTGGACCTTTACAGGTTGACGTATTCCTGAATCACAATAAGGCGGCGTTCTAAAAACTATAGCCACTTGTCTGTGCACATCTGCTTGGGAAAATAATCCTCGTGCCTCCCAGTTACCTACTGCAAACACCACTTCGATATCTTCTGAAAAAGACAAAAACAAGATAAGTTTATAGAACAAGGCACAGCTTACCTGTAAAATCCTTTTCTTGGAGTACATCCTGGGACACAGAGCCATAGTAGTTACTATGTGGGTATATAGGCCACCTTTAGGTGATGGATACTGGCCTGCCCTAAGACAGGAAGTTCACTCCCTATATAACCCCTCCCATTACCGGGAGTACCTCAGTTTTGTAGCAAAGCAATACACGTGTAACCAAAGAGGGGAGGGACCACTGTGTCCTGTTATGTACTCCAAGAAAAGGATTTAACAGGCAAGCTGTTATAAAAATCCTATTTTCTTTATCGTACATCACGGGACACAGAGCCATAGTAGTTACTATGTGGGATGCCCCAGAGCAATGCCATCTGAGGGGAGGGAGAAAAACAAAAAAACAGGGCGCCATCAGACTTGAGGACCTATACTGCAGCCTGCAGCACACTGCGCCCAAAGGCGATATCCTCATGCCTTTTTACATCCACCTGATAGAATCTAGTGAATGTATGGACTTAAGACCAAGTTGCGGCCTTCCAGATTTGAGCCATGGAGGCATGGTGATGCACTGCCCATGAAGCACTAACAGCCCTGGTAGAGTGCTCTTTGATTTGAAAAGGTGGAATCTTCCTCTTCAAACCCTAAGCTTGAACAATTACTTGCTGAATCCACTTAGAAATAGTAGACTTCGCTGCTGCCTGTCCTTTCCTAGGACCTTCAGGCAGCACGAACAAAACATTTGCATTTCGAATCTGAGCAGTCGCTTTCAAGTAGACTTTGACTGAGCTCACTACATCCAGTGAATGCAGCGACTTTTTCTCCGTAGAACAGGGTTCTGGAAAAAATGAAACCCTGACACTACCTTAGAAAGTTAGGATGAGGACGCAATACTACCCTATCCTTGTGAATAATTAAATATGGCTCTTTACAAGAAAGAGCAGCCAACTCTGATACCCTTCTTAATATATAAGATATGGCTACCAGAAAAACTAGCTTCCTTGTCAAAAGGACCAAGGAGATATGTCGTATCGGCTCAAAAAGCTGTTTCTGTAATACCGACAGAACTAAATTCAAGTCCCAAGGGTTCAGGGGTTGCTAAACCAGTGGATTAAGCCGCATTACGCCCTGTAAAAAGCTACGGACCAAAGAATGTGAAGCAAGTGGTCGTTGAAACAATACAGATAAGGCCGAGACCTGGCCTTTGATAGTACTCAAGGCCAGCTTCATCTCTAAACCCATTTGTAGAAAGGCAAGGATTCTACCTACGACATACTTTCTGGGATGCCAACCCCTCACACCAGGAAACATATGCCTTCCAGATTCTATAATATATGGCTCTGGAGGCCGGCTTTCTTGCATTATTCAAAGTAGATACAACTGATCCTGACAGCCCACGCTTCCTCAGAATGTGGGTTTCAATAGGCAAACCGTTAAATGTAGCGCTTGTAAGGTAGGATGGAATACCCGACCCTGCGAGAACAGGTCTGGATGTGGTGGTCCCCTACCGCCATCTTTAAGATCTCTGCATATCAAGATCTTCTGGGCCATAAGAACCACCGATTTTCTTTCCTGTTTGATCCTGCGAAGAAGTCGTGGAAGCAACAGAATAGGAGAGAAAAATCTGTGAAAACTGGGTCGCCAAGGCATCTGTCCCGCATGCTAGAGGATCCCTTGTTCTTGACACAAAGTTGTTGATCTTTTTGTTGAACCTGGACGCGAATAGGTCTACGTCCGGGATCACCCATCTCTGGCATATTGCCAGGAAGATATCAGGGTGAAGGGACTATTCACCCGGGAACAACTGCTGGCGACTCAATTTTCTATTCCTGATATTCAGACTGCTGAGAGGCAAGGAGCATGATTTTCTGCCCAAGTTAGGATATGGTTTACCTCTCTCTGGGCCGCAAGACTTCTTGTGCCCCCCTGGTGATTGATATAGGCCACTGCCGTGGCATTGTCGGATTGGATTCTGACAGGACAATTCTGTAATCTGAATGCTGCCCGAATCTCTAGAATATTGATGGGCAAGGTCCTTACGGATCTGGACCACTTCCCCTGGGCAGTCGCCTTCTCCAGGACTGCTACCCAACACGAAAGGCTGGCATCTGTTACCACTTTCCATGTGACCGGTAAGAAGGGGTTTCCCCTTCTGCAGATTCTTGGTTAACCACCACCAACTGAGGCTCTGGCACACCCTTGGAGATAGATGCATTGGGAGGGCTAAGGCTTGGACATTTTTGTTCCAAGCGGATAGGATACCGTGTTGCAGCAGTCTCGAATCAAACTGAGCATAGGAAATGGCTTCGAACGAAGCTACCATCTTCCCTAACAACCTCATGCAACGACGAATAGGAAGCCCTCTCTTTGCTCAGATGATCCGGACCAGCTCCTTTATGGCGCTGATCTTTGCTTGTGGCAAAAATACTTTTCTGGTCTGTATCTATGATCAGACCAAAGTATTCTAGCTGTCTTAATGGTTTTAAAGGAAGATTTCTCTAGGTTGAGAACCCAACCTAAGCTTTCCATTTAGTTCACTGTCTATTAAGAGCAGGTCGTCTAGGTATGCAGTAACTGTTATACCCTGAGCCCTTAGTCTGGCCAGAGGAGGGGCTAGAACCTTTGTGAACACCCAGGGTGAAGTGGCTAGTCCGAAAGGCAAAGCTACGAACTGAAAACGTAGAAATTTCTGATGAGCGGGAAAAATGGGCACATGCAGGTATGCAACCTTGATGTCGATTGATGCCAGAAGCTCTACTCCTTGCAGGATGGAGACTACTGACCTTATTGATTCCATGCAAAACGAGCGTATATTTAGCAATCGGTTTAGATCCCTGAGATCTAGAATGGGTCTGACATCCCCATTTGGTTTTGGCACCATGAAGAGGTTTTAAAACAAAACCCCAACCCCTGTTCTTCTGTGGGAACCTCCATGATCATTCTGAGACAAAAGCCGGTCTAAAGCTTGAAAGAGACTTATTTTTCTCTGGATCTTTGGGGACATTTGACAGAAAACAAGGAGATGGAAACTCCCGGAACTCTAGTTTGTAACCCAGAGCTCCTGTGGAGAGCCCCCATCTGTCCCGAAATTCTTCCTGCCAGACCCTTGAGAACTGCTGAAGTCCCCCCCCCCCCCCCCAATCGCGCGAGCGAGGGCACCCCTTCATAAAGGAGCCTTAGCATTCTGCTTTGTAGGTTTCCTTCCCCAGGACTTCTGTCCCTGGGGTTGACCCTGAGGTTTACCCGTGGAACCTGGAGGTCAGAGGTCGTCGCGACTGCCTAGTGGCTGACGCCCCTGACCCTGGAGAAGGAGCCCCTTTAAATGAAGGACGTTTATTCCTTTTTTCAATTGGCAAAAGGGTACTTTTCCCACTTGAAATTTTCTGGATGTATTTATCCAAATCCTCACCAAACAGCCGTTCACCGTGAAAAGGAAAACCAGCCAGGGGTGTTTTGCATGATGCTTCGGCTGACCAATTTTTCAACCATAAGATCCTACGCATATATGCACAAGTACAAGAGTCAGGCGTGAAGCCTGAAGGATAGAATCTCTAATAGCGTCAATAGCAAAACATAATGCCCCTGGTAGCTTGGCTAAATCCCGTGCCTGTTGATCAGGGATGACCTTGAGCACCTGTCTCAACTGGTCCTTCAGGGATTGACATACACCTATTGCCTCCTTTTTAGGAGGGAGAGAATGCTCATCTGGGTGATCCCACTCAGAATACATAAGCTGTACAATGGATGACAGGAAAAGCATGCATAGCTTGGGGATGCTTTAGGGAACCCAAAGAAGAAGTGGGTTTTTCAGCAGACTCATTTAAAAAGGTAGCTTAAATGTCCATTTCTGTCAGGGATTGCACCAGCAATTTTTCAGATTGTGAAGCTGAAAGAGGCTCTTCCTCAGAAGTGGAGTCAGACTCCTCATGGTCCCCTAAGGGGGGCCTCATCCACCCCTGCCCACCGATCCTCTGCTTGAGGGTCCTGGGTGGTAGCAGGGGACCCATCGCGCTTTCTCCCATGCTGGGAAGATGCAATTAGAGCAGTCAGTCTTTCCTCCAGCCCCACCAAAGCGGAGGAGAAAACATCCTCAATAATGTAGACAGGGGCGGAAGTGTTGGTAAAAGTGTTAACACTTAACAAACCCAATGGCTCACTCTGATCAGCTACCTCTAAATCCTCGGGTGAGGGTGGCATTGATGGAGTAAGACTAGGGTCCTCAGAGCCTGAAGGTGATACCTTTGGTCCCCTCTTTGACGAATTTGTACGTCCCTTTCTGGAATGCATAGTCATAAGCACAAATGCACTCACTGCTGAGCAATAGTTCAGTAATTGTTACTGCTATTATGCGCTCGGCCTGATGCGGAGTAAATGTGCCTTGGGGAATGCCTGTGTCCCACACTAACATGCCCAGGACTGCTTCTGCGTCCCTCAGTTAGTCCAAATGAGACTGACAATGGAGCTTTTTTATAAGCTAATCCGCCCTATGCTGCGACGCCAACGCTGTGCTAAGCCACGCCCCCTTCCTCACTACGCCCCCACTTTCTTTTTTAAAGTGATGCCCGTCGGCCTCCGATCCAAATGGATCGGCGTGGGGGGGGGGGGGGAGGGGCTGAGGAGGAGAGCACAGGGGAGAGGAGAGCCGCTGCTGCTGAGTGCGGTGGAAGGTGAGCGGAGCGGCAAACCACCAGACCATACAGCGTCCCCCCTGCCTGCTCCCGGAGAGGGAAGAAAAAAGCATTCCTGGATGGAGAAACTTCAGCCAAATCCCCCCCCCCCCCCCTTTTACCGGTGGCTAGGACTGATAGCTGGAGGAAGCCATGCAGCTTCTGCTGACACAGAGCGAGATCTGAAAGCATGGAAACAGGTACGTGCTCTTTACAGCCCCCAGTGGTGACTTTAGGCATGACAATATTTACTGTATAGGAGAAATTCAAAAGGAATTTTTTTTTTAATTCCTTAGAAATCTCCACTTACCTTATCCAGCCGCAGGGTTCTGTGGTACAACCAAACAGCCCCAATCTTCGCCCATCACAGCGCGCTCCATTAAAAACCTTCAAGGACTGGGTCCCTTTTTATCAGGGTTCCACTGCCCTGGTATAGCACCCTGTCAGTGAGCTTTATGGCACTGCAATATGATCAAAGCACTGAATCCCAGGGTCCAGCTCTCAAAAGAGAAGCGAAAACCTTGTTTCTTCCGTCACAAGGCCTGGGTACCATCCACCTTGGCCTCAATGGCACTTTGGATGGATCCGGTTGCAAAGCTTGCTCCAGCAAGGAATACTCCAGTGGAGCCTCTGCATAGCACATCTTTACTCGTGACCAACACCTAAGACACTGGTGGAAAAACTCAGGTACTCCCAGTAATGGGAGGGGTTATATAGGGAGTGAACTTCCTGTCTTAGGGCGTGACAGTGTCCATCACCTAAAGGTGGCCTATATACCCACATAGTAACTACTATGGGCCTGTGTCCTGTGATGTACCATAAAGAAAAATACTTTTAATAGCTCTACAATGAGAAAAAAAAAAAATATCTTTATAACAAACCTAAAAATTGGGATTTCTTTATTTACTATAAATCTATTTTTGGCATCCATCCAAGGACATATGAACTTACAGACTGTCAGGCTATACTGCCATCTACAGGAGGTTATAGCACTGGCAAATAAAAAATAAATAAAAAAAAGTGGTGGGTCAGCCCAGTATAAAACAGCGATACCAAGAGCATAAGCAAAGGACTCAAAAAATTGGGCTTAAGCTATATGGTGCTTAAGCCCACTTACTGCGACAAAGTACCTCTGTTGCAGTAGGTGGGCTTAAGCACCATATAGCAATACGGTGTGACCAAATCCCAATTTTTTTTTTTAAATGGTCAAGGGTTTTAAATAGCCTTGCAGGAGTTAAATGTCATTTTCTGCATGTGTGCACTGTAATATTTAGTTCTGTTTTATGGCCTTATGGCTGCACCATCTTTAATGCATCTTTTAGGGTGTACCCCCCAAATATTTTGTTTGCCAGTTGATATGGATAGAGCTGCCTGCATGAATACCTGTGCAGCCGGTGTCCCCAAAATTACATCAATGGGACTGCCTGCATGGGGATGCACAGAATATCTGTGCATCTAAACATGGCCTCGCTGTATTATAACCCTCGTGGCAGATCCATTAGTGGCTGCAGCTGACGGGAGGAAGATGAGGGAGAGCAGGCCAGCAGCTTCAGGGGTAGGCAGGCACTAAAGGGGGGTTTGGATCCAAAGTCAGTGTGAGTGCAGAGGAGGAAGGCAGAGAGCTGAGGGAGGGGAGGGGTTGTGAAGGGCAATTTAGATCACAGCACAGGAGGATGATGGGGAGCAGCAGGTAACACTGCACGGTGAAGCAGCGGGTGTGTCAATTTAGGTAAATGGCTTTGATCAGTGGCTTATCAGCCATTGATTCAGCGCTATCAGTTGCTGCTGAACAATTCTGCTACAAAAGTTAATGGTGTCACTGAAGCAGAGGAGGAATGCAGAGGTCCGTAAGGCTTATGGACCTGGCTAGCTGGAAGTAGTGCTTTGTGTGCGCTGCATGGACCTGGCAGCAAAAGGGTTAAACTGCAATACTGTTAAAACCAATCAGGGTTTACTTCCTCTTTAAGGTTAATTAGTATATCTACATCTCTCTGTAGCATATACATTTCCAGGAACCATGTAGTATCCAGGTGGTGCTCCCCTGGATTCCATTCTCCAAAAAGTGGGAGCAATTAACCACAATTTAAAAAAATGAGAAATACTAAAATAATAATAATAATATATCTCCCTGCTGGTTTGTGCACTTATCAGGCTGATAAATAGTCTCCAATTCTCTGGGCGCATTCCCATCTGTGTTACGCTCATTACAAGCAATGAATAAAAGAATGCCACATAGCGTAATCCTGTATCACACTAGTTTCCGTCTTTACTTTCATCAGAGGGCATAGCTACGCAGCGCAGCACTGAAGATTAAATACAGACCAAATACACATAGCCCCACCTAGAGGTGCTGCCTCCTGCGGTCAGGTGTGGTGTATAGCTGTGTGACTGAGCTTCCGCCCCTCAATCACTGTCAGCAATGTATGTACCTCCGTGTTATGCTGTCTGCATATCAGCATTAGCAGCATAAAATATCTTTATTTAGTCTATAGCTGACTCTGAGGTACAGCGCAAAACAGGGTATATCAAAAAGGGAATTTATAAATAGAGAGAGGATTAATGCGCAAAATATGTGTCCTTAAGACAATACCAATCCGCCGCCACTCAATTGTACATTGCACGACCCCCTCTCATAATATATGTCTGTTTGCAGACCAAATCCCAATATATGCCATTAAGCAGAAATAATAACTTAATTGTCTTAAGGACACATATTTTGCGCATTAATCCTCTCTCCATTTATAAATTCCCTTTTTGATATACCCTGTTTTGCGCTGTACCTCCGAGTCAGCTATAGACTAAATAAAGGTATTTTATGCTGCTAATGCCGATATGCAGACAGCATAACACGGAGGTACATACTTTGCTGACAGTGATTGAGGGGCGGAAGCTCAGTCACACAGCTATACACCACACCTGACCGCAGGAGGCGGCACCTCTAGGTGGGGCTATGTGTATTTGGTCTGTATTTAATCTTCAGTGCTGCGCTGCGTAGCTATGCCCTCTGATGAAAGTAAAGACGGAAAAGCGTCAGGGCGTCGCTACGCAGCAACCCCCAGTGTCACTCGTCTCGTATCTCTCCTACCCGGGAACACCGCAGGAGTGGTGAGAGGTTAGAAAGGGATTGCAGTGGCAAATTTTATTGATTATGAATACGCTCTTGTTTTATGGATATATAGTGAGTGTTTTATCGTGAGTGTTTTATCGTGAGATGCGCTTTTAAAAATAATAAATAGTGTGATATAGGATTACGCTATGTGGCATTCTTATGCTCATTACAAGCAATGAATAAAACACAGATGGGATGCACCCAGAGAATTGGAGACTATTTATCAGCCTGATAAGTGCACAAACCAGCTGGGTCTGGTAAGTAGATGTCTTGCAGTGGTGTGGTGAAGGAGTCTTTTTTTCTACACTGGAATTGCTGACAGCTTGGTCTCTTGATATTCCACATGACACTAATACATTTTGCACTTTCTAGACTTGAATTGATTATTGTATTATCATTATATTGACTCACAGTGGATTTAATCGTATTATTCATTGTTATACGGCACAGTGGTGTAGTGGTTAGCACTCTCACCTAGCAGTAAGAAGGGTCGCTGGTTCGAATCCCAACCACGACACTTCCTGCTTGGAGTTTGCATGTTCTCCCTGTGCCTGCGTGGGTTTCCTCCGGGTACTCCGGTTTCCTCCCACAATCCAAAGACATGTAGGTAGGTTAATTGGCTTCTGTCCAAAAATTGGCCCTAGTATATGAATGGGGACCTTGGATTGTGGGCTCCTTGAGGGTAGGGACTGATGTGAGTGTGCAATATACAGGGATGGGGACAATTGTAGACACTTGCTCAGGTTGAACTGGATGGACTGATGTCTTTATTCAACCTTACTAACTATGAAACTATGAAACTATACCAAATAATTAACCATAATTGTTCTGTTAACAATGTAGTCAAAACGCCATGATTTTTACAACAATTAGTCCAATAGCGTTTACCTTTTTGCACTTTATCACAGAGTAAAAAGATTTCATCTCCACCTAAACAGGTACCAGAATTCTTGTTAACTCTGCAAATCTTCAACTCAGCAGTGTTCGGAGCTCCTAAAGAACAAAAAACATATACAACACAAAAAACAGTGTCACAAAGAGGGAAATGAATAGACATTTGCAACATGCCTAAGCGTTTAACAAAGTATTAATAAAAAACTTAGTGCTTTTGTCTATTAAATCAGCTCCAAATGTTCTCACAGTAGGGAGGTGCTGTCCCAAGCAGTAAAACAATCCAACAAGGGCTTGTGTTGACATGCTGAATGCTTTCAGGGGCATTCAGCCTGCATTTGAGATCGGTTTGTAATGTGCTTGAAAAGCAACATGACAAGTTCTTCACAGGTGAGCCTAAGCTGCACCGAGTAGGTTTTTGACTTGTATTCTGAGAAAAGGGGCTTTGATGCAACCAAATGCTCATTTATACAAGCCCCGCTTCTGGTTTCCTGAGTCCTCAGATTTTAATCTTGACACATACAAGGCAATACTGCCCAGTGCTTGTGCCAGTACTACCTATTGATTGTGTCCATAATTAATTTTGTAATGCATGTCAAAATGAAGATATACATTAAAAAAAATAAATAAATAAATAAAAAAAGGTATTGGTTGCTGGTGGAAAGAAAGAACATACAGATTTTTTCAGAAGCACAGAGGCAAGACCTCTGCAGCAGTGCTTCTGGCTATTTACCACAGCCGCTGTCAATGAAGACACAATACCCTAAGCAATATTCCTTAAAATAAAATTCCAGTCTGAATCTAGCAGGTCTTAAAGGCCAAGTTCACCTTTTTTTTTTTTTTCGAGCTCCCCTATGTACCAATATAGCATGAATGTACTTCTTTTGCAAAAATAAAAACAGCTTCTCATTAATTCTACACCAGCTTACCTAACTTTCTTCATAGCTGTTTAAACACACTTAAACAGTACTGTCTTACTTCCTGGTCAGACTTGATGAATTTATTATTTTCTCTTGAGCGTCAAAGAATAAGGCTGAGGGCATCTGTTGTAACTGCTCTAATAAAAAATGGGTTCATATATCTGTTTGTTTGTCTTGTTTAGTGAGCAATAATCTGGCAAACAGACATGGCAAAACCAGCTGACTGCAGGGGCAAAGGAGGGCTTCAAAGCGCATATCCACAGAATTCTTAAAATAGGGAACATGCTTAGTAGGAACTGTAAGGTGTTCATGGATTTCTGCAATAGAAGGATCTACTACCAAAACCATAGGAGAAAAAAATTTAAGAAGTCAGTATCCTTCAGGACTATTTTGTAAGCCGCTTAGTGCAATTTGGATAAGCATATGCTGCTAAGCAAAGACTAATTTACACTGTGTCAATCAAGTAAATGTTGAGAAGCCATAAATTGTGGTTGAAAATGCTCTACAGATTTGGCTACAATAGCTGTGTCTCGTTTCTCTCTAGTTTCATTTCCGATTCATAAACAGAGGGGAGATGAGCAGTGTAGAGTTTTTGGGCTTTGTGCTGAAAGTTTGCTGAAGAATTCAGACATAGTGGCAGAGAATCCAGCTTCTCAGAGACAGGCTGGGTGGTGTGCACCTGGAAGAGAGCATGAGTCAGAAGAGGGGAGCAGTGTCATAATAGGACATTGCTCCATGACAAGAACAGCCATCACTGTCAGCAGCGTTTCAGTGGGCCATCTACAGAACGTTAGTCGGCCCTTTTGTCCCAGCTACCTTGAGCCTGTGATCTGCCATTGCCAAGTGAGAAGAACCCCAGTGGAGTACTCATGTAATGCAAAAGAAGGAATAAGGAGTAATTTTAACCCAGGTGATGACCTTTTCCTGTGACTGTGTAGCAGAGGGCAGCAGGAGGTACCACAAATATTCTGTGTACATCTTCGATGGGTATGGTGGGGAAAAGTGTCAGCTGGGAGGCGTGTCAAAAAACACCAAAAACAATAGGAAACAATTATAACAAGTAGTAACTGCCTTGCCTTCTCCACGTCACTGTGCCCCGTTTAAGGGCAAGGCTTCACCAATCACAGTGGGCAAATCTCTGAGGGGAATTCCAGGGTACAGGAACCATGAAGATGGACCACAGACCTGAACCTGTATAGCAACCGTGGCTAACATGCATTGTACATTGTGCCAAGATGAGCACGGTACAGTGCCTGAAATAAACATTACATGCTGGCCCCACGCAGTGGTGTTTGGTTACCATCACAAAGGTATAACGCAAAAGAGTAATGACCTGGAGACTGCTAGATGGCCCAGGGCAATAAGCAGTCAGATCTCAATAGCAGTTTTAGAAGAAAAAAAGTATGAATTAAAAAAAAAAAAAGGCCACAAAAAAAAATAAAACAGAGTGGTTGCAGTTAAGAGTGCCTTTGAAATAGTATTCATACCCCCTTGAAATTTCCACATTTTGTCATGTTACAACAAAAAAAAAACAAATGTATTTTATTGGGATTTTATGCGATAGACCAACATAAAGTGACACATAATTGTGGAAGAAAAATAATGTTTTTCCAAATAAATATCTGAAAAGTGAGGCATGCATTTGTATTCAGCCCCCCCCCCCCCCAGTCAATACTTTGTAGAACCACCCTTCACTGAAATTACAGCTGCAAGTCATTTTGGGTATGCGTCTACCAGATTTGCACATCTACAGTTAGACATTTTTGCCCATTCTTTGCAAAATAGCTCAAGCTCTGTCAGATTGGATGGAGAGATGGAGATCAACAGCAATTTTTAAGTCTTGCCACAGATTCTCAATTGGATTTAGGTCTGGACTTTGACTGGACCATTCTAACACATATATTTGCTTTGATCTAAACCATTCAATTGTAGCTCTGGCTGTATGTTTAGGGTTGTTGTCCTGCTGGAAGGTGAACCACTGCCCCAGTCTCAAGTCTTTTGCAGCCTCTAACAGGTTTTCTTCTAAGATTGTCCTGTATTTGGCTCCATCCATCTTTCCATCAACTCTGACCAGCTTCCCTGTCCCTGCTGAAAAAAAGCATCCCGACATTATGCTGCCACCACCATGTTTCACGGTGGGGGTGGCGTGTTCAGGGTGATGTGCAGTGTTAGTTTTCTGCCACCCATAGCGTCTTGCTTTTAGGCCAAAAAGTAAAATTTTGGTCTCATTTGACCAGAACACCTTCTTCCACATGTTTGCTGTGTCCCCCACATGGCTTCTTACAAACTGAAACGGGACTTATGGCCTTTTCAAAAATTTCTTTCTTGCCACTCTTCCATAAAGGCCAGATTTGTGGAGTATACGACTAATAGTTGTCCTGAGATCTCTGCAGCTCCTCCAGAATTACCATGGGCCTCTTGGCTGCTTCTCTGATTAATGCGCTTCTTGCCTGGCCTGTCAATTTAGGTGGACAGACAGATCTTGAGATGTTTCCATCTTCAGATGATGGATTTAATAGTGAACAGAGATGTTCAAAGCTTGGAATAATATATATATATATATAAAATATATTTTTATAACCTAACCCTGCTTTAAACTTTTGAACTGGCTGTTCACTAAAGCCCCATACACACTATCAGATTATCTGCAGACTTTTGTCTTCAGATTACCAAAACCATATAATATGAGGTCAAACCTTAAGATTTTCAATTTGTATGCAATCAGGCAGGCCCTTGCACTACATGGTTTTGGTAAATCTGAAGACAAAAAAGTCTGCAGATAATCTGATAGTGTGTATGGGGCTTAAGGTTCTATAACAAACCTCCGAGAGCTTCAAAGAACAGCTGCATGTATACTGAGCAGCTGTGATGTATTTCAGTTATCTTGCAAACCTGGCCTGTTAGTGGGTCCTGAGGACAGGAGTCGAGAACCACTGCACTCGATTTTAGTTAGGGGTATTAAGGGGGCTGAATAGAAATGCACGCCACACTTTAGATATTTATTTGTAAAAAAATTTGAAATACCATATTTATCGGCGTATAACACGCACTTTTCCCCGCACGCACTTCGGGGGAAAGTCGTGGGTGTGTGTTATACGCCGATCCCCCCCCCCCCCCCCCCCCAAAAAAAATGTAAAAAATGGCAAGCGCGGGCAAAAAATAGCGAGCGCTGCCGAAAAAGACCGACTTGCGGCCGAAAAAACCCGAAGCCGCGCCGGAATAGACCGAGCAGACTGTTCGGCTCTGCTCGTAGTCCCGCCTCCCTGCGCTCGCTCCGGAAACAGCAGGGAGGCGGGACCGCTAACGGAGCTGAACAGTCGGCTCGGCCTTTTCCGGGGCCGCTTCAGTCTTTTTTGGCGGCGCGCGCGACAGAGAGTCTCGGCGGCGGGAAATTAAAACCCGGACCGGACTTCAAATGACGCTGGCAAGGTACAATGACCCTGGGCAAGGCTGCAATGACCCTGGGCAAGGCTGCAATGACGCTGGGCAAGGCTGCAAATGACGCTGGGCAAGGCTGCAAATGACGCTGGGCAAGGCTGCAAATGACGCTGGGCAAGGCTGCAAATGACGCTTAAATGTAAGTTTTTTTTTTTTTCCCTAAACTTCCCTCCTAAAACTTTTTTTCCTTAAAATGCCCTCCTAAACTTGGGGTGCGTGTTATACGCCGGTGCGTGTTATACGCCTGATAAATACGGTACATTTATCATTTTTTCTTCCAGGTCACAATTAAGTGCCACATTGCGTTTGTCTATCACATAAAAGCCCAATAAATACATTTACGTTTCTGGTTGTAACATGACAAGGGGGATGAATACTTTTTCAAGGCACTGTATATGAGGAGCGATCATCACCTGAAGCAGTGGCGGCCCATGCAATGTGGGTGCCGCCCCCCATCCATGCGCCCGACCCCTTTCAGGACATCGGATGCATAGATTCCTATGGCAGGGCGGGAGGGGGTGGTATTTTTTAAAGCACGTGATTAGAGCCAAAGGCTCTAATAGGCTTCAAAATAGGGTGGGCTCGGGGCGCCACCCAATTGTGTGACCATAGCAAATAAATTTTCGCTATTGTCACACTAATCAGGAGGCAGGATGTCAGATGCAATCAGGATGCAGCCAGAGCCGCAAACCCGCGAGTGGGGGGGGGGGGGGATCAGTGGGCACAAGTGGCTGCATTTGATGGGCACAAGTGGCTGCGTTTGATAGGACGGGTTCAGTATTTTTCAGTTTGCGCCCACCCCTCCCCCCCCCCCCCCAAAACAAACATTTTGAGCACCAGCCTGCACATAACCCATGCCTCCTGTACGATTAAGATACAGCTATTTCTGGAGATTATCAATAAACCAAATAAAAATATTAAAAAAGACAGGCTAAATTCCAAAAATTAAGATATTTTGTACACATTAAAATTACAAATTTTTACAAATAAATTCTTTAGGAAAACTGCAAACACTAAGTAGTAACAATAGACAGATAGCTCAGGCACCCATTGTCATAACTGCAGAACCTACCTCAGTCAGCATTTCAGTGGACACACAGTGAGGGGAAAAAAGTATTTGATCCCCTTCAGATTTTGTATGTTTGCCCACTGACAAAGAAATGATCAGTCTATAATTTTAATGGTAGGTTTATTTTAACAGCGAGAGACTGAAACAAAAATATCTATGCATTTTAATGAGTAAAATAAGTATTTGATCCCTTATCAATCAGCAAGATTTCTGGCTCCCAGGTGTCTTCTATAAAAGGTAACGAGCTGAGATTATGAGCACTCTTAAAGGAAGTGCTCCTAATCTCAGCTTGTTACCTGTATAAAGACACCTGTGCACAGAAGCAGATTCCAATCTCACCACAATGGCCAAAGAGCTGCTCAAGGATGTCAGGGACAAGATTGTAGATCTACGCAAGGCTGGAATGGGCTACAAGACCATCGGCAAGCAGCTTGGTGAGAGGGCGACGGCAGTCGATGCGATTATTAACAAATGGAACACACACAAAATAACTCAATCTCAATCGGTCTGGGGCTCCATTTAAGAACTCACCTCGTGGAGTTTCAATGATCATGAGAACAGTGAGGAAGCAGCCCAGAACTACATGGGAGAATCTGGTCAATGATCTCAAGGCAGCTGGGACCACAATTTCCAAGAAAACAATTGGTAACAATCTGGTCAATGATCTCAAGGCAGCTGGGACCACAATTTCCAAGAAAACAATTGGTAACACACTAGGTGAAAGTGTTGTGGTCACATGAGACCAAAATCAAGCTCTTTGGCATTAACTCAACTCATCGTCGTGACCCCAAGAACACCATCCCCCGTCAAACATGGAGGTGGAAACATTATGCTTTGGGGATGTTTTTCTGCTAAGGGGACAGGACAACTTCACTGCATTAAAAGGGAGGGTGGACGGGGCCATGTCCGGTCAAATCTTGGGCGAGAACCTCCTTCCCTCAGCCAGGACATTGAAAATGGTTTGTGGATGGGTATTCCAGCATGATAATGACCCAAAACACATGGCCAAGGCAACAAAGGAGTGGCTCAAGAAGGAGCACCTTAAGGTCCTGGAGTGACCTAGCCAGTCTCCAGACCTTAATTCCATAGAAAATATGTGGCAAGAGCTGAAGGTTCGAGTTGCCAAACGTCAGCCTCAAAACCTTAACGACTTGGAGAGGATCTGCAAAGAGGAGTGGGACAATATCCCTCCCGAGATGTGTGCAAACCTGGTGGCCAACTACAAGAAATATCTGACCTCTGATTGCCAGCAAGGGTTTTGCCACCAAGTACTAAGCCATGTTTTGCAAAGGAGTCAAATATTTATTTCACTCACTTAAAACGCAAATCAATTTATAAAACTTTTTTGAAATTAGTTTTTCTGGATTTTTGTGTCGTTATTCTGTCTCTCACTGTTAAAATAAACCTACCATAAAAATTATAGATAGATCATTTTTTGTCAGTGGCAAACGTACAAAATCAGCAGGGGATCAAATACCTTTTTCCCTTACTGTACCATGAAAAAAGTAGTTGCCTTGCCTATGATGTAAAATCCCTGCACAAGGGCAGCAAAATATTTTTGAAGTTCAAAAAATGCTTATTGTATACATAATTATTCTCTGCATGGTCTAACCATACTAGCAAGCAGCCTCTGTTTTCATGAGATTGTGGGGTACACTGCATTATTAAAAGGCTCTCGAGAATGTGTTCATATAAATAGAGATTTTTTTCTTTGCTTAGAAAGGATAAGTTAATCCTTAGTAACATGTTACACACTTATATCAAGGTGTAAACATGTAACAGGTTACTAATGAAGCAGCCTTGATCCCCCACTAACAGCAGGCGGGGGAGGGGGATCTTCTCCCTGCTGTCACATTTGAAAAAACGCGTGGCTGTGCAGGGCTCCGCCCACACAGCCATATTATTTCACAGCAATCTATGAATGAACTACAAGTAGTTGGCTCGTAGTTCATGGACACTACCTGCAGCTGAGTAACTGACTGCCCATATGGAGGTACAGGCAGACAGTGGTCATGAAGTCAATAGAAGCCTGACATTGCACGCTCCATGGTAAAAAAACAAAACAAAAACTACGGTAAATATATATTCTCAACGGCAGCACATTTGTTTAACCTGCAAAATCATGTGCATTTATTTTACGAAAAGGTGAACTTGGCCTTTAAAATGCTTGCATTCTGCAATAGGGATAGGTTATAAAATATGCCATTAATATTTTGTAAATTTTATAAAGATCAAGCTTACGGTTGTCATATATAGGATGAGAAACCACAAATGGCAAATGAGTTAGGCCTCCACTTGGGTCACGCATGTACACTTGGAAGCAAAGGCACACTGTATTCAGGTCAAAGTCAGACTTGAGATCTTCTACGGATACTGCAAACAAAATCACATGCAAGAATTTATTATAACATTGATCCCACACAGATATATATACACACTTAAATCCAATAACTTCAACAGGAGTCAATGTAGTTTAGACCTCCACTCCCAACTTTCTGCACATCTTATTCCTTCTTAAACTGCACTGATGGGAAAAACCCCAAAAAAGGAGACAAATTTCATGAAGTAACTTCTGTGCAAACTCAATGAAAAAAAAAGTTTTGCTTCAAGAAGTTTCACTTTAAAGCATTTTATTAAGCGGCAGGCATCACACACACTTCATGGTCTTTCTTAAAAGAGAAGTATGGGGGGGGGGGGGTTCCCCTTTTATACTTGCCTAGGTGGATGCAGCATCGGTCTGATGCTGCATCTGTCCCCCTGGAGTCTCTACACTGAGAACCGAGCCATCGAATATCGCAGTTGGCTCTGTTCTCATAGATCCGAGAGGAGAGCTGCTGGCCGTGAAATCAGCAGCTCTCCTCTCTGATCTGTGAGAACGGAGCCATTGGCGATATTCAATGATGAAAATGGGTCACAGGAGTGCAAAACGAATTGCACTCCTGTGACCCGTAGGAGAAGCCCAGCCAAACGAACTCAGGCTGGACATCTCCTTTAACTCTGAGTATCATTACTAGTAGGATGCAGAGTGAGAGCAGAAGGGCTATCTGTGCAAAGTGATTTTTTATTTTTTTGGAATTGATCAAGCGAGGGATGTGAATGGCAGAGAACTGAAATGTGACTTTCTACCCAGGAGTGTCAAAGTTGAATTCTCTTAGGCCAACCTCTGGTACCCTCCTGATACTTTATGCAGGCTATTGCACCGTCTAATTGCACCCTGACTCTGTGACCTTGTAAAAGGGGGTCCTGTGTCAAGAGTTAATTTGATGGCTCTCATTTTCAGAATGTTAGGAGTGTGGACTCCAGATCCCCTGGATAGTTAAAGGGGTTGTAAAGGCAGAAGTTTTTTTTTATCTTAATGCATTATATGCATTAAGAAAAAGCCTACTGTGTGCAGCCCCCCCTCACACTTACCGGAGGTCCCTCTCTGTCCAGCGATGTCCACCAGTGTCTCAGCCATCCAAAATTCTCCCTGCCGTTTGGCTGAGGTTTGTTTTTGCTATTTTAGAGGGGGGGGGGGGGGGGGGGGTGGGGGGGGGGGGGGGGAGGGAAACAAGACTTTACAATCACTTTAAGGTGTTGTAAACTCACCTTCAGCCCATATGGCCGGCAGCCGTTGTTGCTACCTTTTGGGGGCATGGGAAAGAATGACTTTCATAACACCAGGGAAGAGTTGGCGATCCCTCATGCCAGAGAGTGATCCGTTTGTCCCAAAATGTGAGGCTGCTAAAATTAAAAAGGAGGAGAAGTACAGCCAAAGCTGATTTGTTTCAGCTGTGAAGAATCAAGTGCTGATAGGCAAAGACTAGTTTACACTAGGTCAATCAGTGTGCCCACAGTGGAGAGCAAATGTCAAGAAGCCATAGCTTGTGGTGGCTCATAAAATCTGGGTGTTGAAAAATCCTCTGCAGATACTGCTACAATATCTGCATCTACTTCTCTCTTCTATTTCATCCTCAAACAGGTTAGGAAGTTCCAGCTCTAATTCATGAACAGTCAGGAGGGAGAGAGAGGCAGCGCAGCTTTTTTTTTAGCCTTATTTAGGTTCTAAGAGTGCCAAAAGTATTCTGAATAATTCGGACATAGTAGCAGAAAGATCTGCTTTTGTCAGACTGGCCACATGGTGTGCGCCTGACAGGGAGTTAGAATCAGAGGAGGTAAGCAGTTTCATAGTAGGATTTTGTTATGGGACAAGGATCAGCTATTACCCTGAGCAGTTTATGGAATTTCCTGTAGAGCAGAGCACATTCTTTGTCTCTATTGTCCCAGTACCAATTCCCCTCCTTGTGTGAGCCACCATTGTGAAAGTGAGTTATTCACGGAATGGATACAAAAGGAATATGGTTTTGCACGTCTGGCATGCAGGAGCTGCTATAACCCAGGTGCTACCTATGTTCCGTGGCATTGTGTCTGTAGTAGGAGGTGGCAAGGAGTGCAGCATGTGTGTTGCGCATGTTTTTTTTAGCAAATATGGCGGGCAGAAGTGCACCAGAGAGAAAGAGCATATTGCAACTACCTCTATGGGTAAACACCATTAAATTTAAAATTAAGTCAAAATACTTATGTTGAAAAGGGTGTTAGACAAGTACAATGGGGAGCAAAACTTTAAGGCCACACTCACATTGAACACCGCCCCGCGCTAGCAGTAAAGCGCAGCTCGTTTTAGCAACGCTTTACCAGCGTTGTACAGCCTGTAGCTAGGTGCTTTTAACCCCAAAGACCCCCTAACTGGAACACAACAGGCGGACGTAGAGTGTACATATGACGCCCCAGAGGACTTTCTTTCGTGCTGAATTGTCTTTACTATATGTAAGTGGATATATGCACCTTGTCTCTGTGAAATAAATGCTTTCAATTTTAACCTGGTGGCGCCTCTCTCCTGTGCTTTGTCTTTCATGTACTTTGGAGTTCTGCTTTCGACTCCCCTATTGAAGGCTGCCCTGGACTGTTGATTTGCCTGCATGCCACAGATGAAAGGTCTTGTCCCCGTTGCTACATTCTAGCATATGGTTTTTTCATTTAAATTATGATAGCTATGTTACATTGATCACTATTTGATACAAGGGAAGTGCAAAATATCGTTTATTGTGCAACAGCGCCATATATATATATATATATATATATATATATATATATATATATATATATATATATATATATATATATATATATATATATATATATATATATATATATATATATATATATATATATATATATATATATGTCACTACAACATATACAGATGGGGCTCCTAGCACTAAGTGGCCCTGAGGTACGGGGCCCCAAAGTCGGTTCGGAAAATGTCATTCTCTGCTGCAGAAAAGTGCTTGACATTTTCCATATCTCAGCGTCACTTGGTAATAGGAACCCCATCTGGATATGTTGTAGTGCTAGTTTGACTGAGTTTGCATACCAAAATTTGGGGTTCCTAGCACCAAGTGGCCCCAAGATACAGGGCCCCAAAGTCTGTCAACTGTGTCCATCTGCAATGTTATTTCAGAGACCCCAAATTGTGGCTGCAGATAGGGGGCATCTAGGAACCCTTAACTACCAAGTTTGGGGGACCTATGGCTGCAAATAGGCATTGTTGACCCTCTTTTCCACTTACAGTAGCTGCGCATTTCTCACCCTAGGCTTATACTGGAGTCAATACGTTTTTTTGTGGTAAAATTAGGTGCCTCGGCTTATATTCGGGTTGGCCTATACTGTATGATTGGTTGAAGAGAAATGTATCTGTACCAGGCTCCAAGTGTGAGGAGTAAAAATTAAAGTGAAACCTAAGCAGCTTATAAACCTTGTGATCTTTCTGCACATTGACTGAAGTGCTTTTTTCCTCTCTTGAAGAGAAAATGGCAGCAGGCTGTAAAAGAGACCCAGTTTGGGAATATTTACTAACCTGATAGCTTATTATGCTAAACAGGAAACCTTCATTTTTGTTTGCAAAAATTAAAGATTCCAACTACCAGCAAGAATCAGTCCTTACATTTAAAGAGCGCCTGTCATTTCAGATTCATCATGGCAGCGCTTGTTAGCGGGCATCCACTCACCTGCTGCCACCACGTCCCTCAACTTGTTGTGTCACTGCCGCATCACCAGCTGTCGCATTAAAGTGAATGGGACTGTCGTGGGTCAAAGGGGCAGCCGCCGTGGGACAGATGACAGTTGCTCTTTAAAAATCATTTAAATCAAGTTGTTTTAAATCAAGCCTTTTTACGAGTGATTTAAAACCGATTTGATTTAAATCAAATCCACCATGCAACATATCCATCAGTGTAGGGTTACACCACTATTTGGCTTAACTAGGATTATGGAAAATAGTTGCAAGTGGTAATTTCAATAAAGATATCCCATTGTTTGAGTTCCCAATCGATAAAAAAAAAAAAAAAAAAGGATTTAAATTACAGTGCAAAACCGATGTTTCACCTTTAAGTTAAGACCCCTTTCACACCACACCGCACATAGCGTCGGCGGTAAAACGCCGCTATTTTTAGCGGCGTTTTACCGTCGGATTTGTGGCGCATTTCGGGCGCTAGCAGGGCGCTTTTACCCCCGCTAGCGGCCGAGAAAGGGTTAAAACCCCCAACAAAATGCTGCTATTGCCGGCGGTATTACAGCGCTGCCCCATTGATTTCAATGTAGTTCACCGCTCCTTCACTGCTCCAAAGAAGCTGCTGGCAGGACTTTGTGATGCCCTGCCAGCGCACTGCTGCAGTGTCAAAGCCCTCGGGCTTTGACACTGCAGACAATGGTGCAGCAGTTTGAGGGCAGATTGCAGGCACTATTTCTAACGCTATAGCGCCTGCAAAAGCCCTCGGTGTGAAAGGGCTCTTAGTGACACAGACAGAATATTTATAGTAAAGATATCAACACGATTTACCATTGAAGGGATTATTATTTGTTCGCATTCGTTGGGCAATGGCTTCCTCAACTTCTCTCTTTTTAACACATTGAATGCCCAAATTCTGGAAACTAGGAAGAAAAAAAAAAAAAAAAAAATTATAAAAATTTATATACACACACACTTTATATATACACATACAAAAACTATAAAAACTATGTGTGTGGGTCAGTTTTCCTTCTTGAACTTTACTGGGATTTAATTTTCCCCCAGGCCAGCATTATTTACAAAGCATGCCGATAATCCAACTTTTACATACAGTAAACATTAACAGACCATAACCTGTCTAGAAGATGGGCATATCCGTACAGAAAAATATAGTTTTCTCCAGTCATCTTTCAGGACAGCAAACCTGAAAGAGGAGTGGCTCCTCCCCAACAGGAAACAATTAACCACTTGCCGACCAGGCCATAGCCAAAAGACGACTACAGCGCGGTCGGCTTATTCTGGGAGGGCATCCATGGACGTCCTCCCAGAATCTTGCTCCTGTGCGCTCCCTGGGGCACGCACCCGGGAACATCTGTGTAAGCCGGGTCTGATAGCAGCCGTTTACCACGTGATCGCTCCGGCAAATGACGGAAACAAACTGGCGTCACGTCATGATGCCGGTTCCTCCCTCCTCTCTCTGTACCGATCGGTACAGTGAGAGGGGGAGAGATTGCAGCAGCGCTGTGGGCTGGATGTGTAGTGCTGCTCAGTGCCAATACCCTGCCAATAAATTTTAACAAAAACAAAAAAAAATGTTATTTTTTTTACCAAATTTTCTGTCTTTTTTGGATTTATAGCACAAAAAATATAAAACCCAGCAGTGATTAAATACCAAAGGAAAGCTCTATTTATGTTAAAAAAAAGGACAAACATTTCATATAGGTACACAGTGTTGTATGACTGAATAATTGTCATTCAAGTGTGAGAGCATCGAAAGCGGTCACTGCCCTTCACTACCCTTCTTAATTGCAGACTCAGGAGGATGGAAAGGTAGCCCTGGCAGCTGTGGCAAAAAGGACAAAAAAGGTGGGGAGTACTTTGCCTGGAGGTTTGGTGGCAGAGTCCCTAACACAGCCAGGTGGTTCTGAGCATTTAGATAGTAGCACCTGGACTTGGGAAGGAGGACACTATATTTTTCCCTTGTGTTGTAAAGTATCACACAATTTTTTTTGGGACACTCATGGCAAACATCCATAAATGTATACACAAAAGAAAAAAGGGGGGGGGGGGATATCAGACTGTACAAGCCAAAAAGGAGCATACACTAAGGCTACTTTCACAATAGGGCGTTTTGGACATCAAAGAAAACGCTATGTCTGGCGCAAACCCAACACACCACATCACCCAAAGAACACCATCACCATGGTGGTGGCAGCATCATGCTGTGGGAATGTTTTCAGTAGTCGGGACTGGGAAACTGGTCAGGGTTGAGGGAAAGATGGATGGTGCTAAATACAGGGATATTCTTGAGCAAAACCTTCCAGTAGGACAATGACCCCAAACACACTGCTAAAGCAACACTTGAGTGGTTTAAGGGGAAACATGTAAATGTGTTGGAATGGCCTAGTCAAAGCCCAGACCGCAATCCAATAGAAAATCTGTGGTCAGACTTAAAGATTGCTGTTCACAAGCGCAAACCATCCAACTTGAAGGAGCTGGAGCAATTTTGCAAGGAGAAATGGGCAAAAATCCCAGTGGTAAGATGTGGCAAGCTCATAGAGACTTATCCAAAGCGACTTGGAGCTGTGATAGCCGCAAAAGGTGGCTCTACAAAGTATTGACTTTAGGGGGGTTGAATAGTTATGAACATTGACCTTTTCTGTAATTTTGTCCTATTTGTTGCTTCACAATAAAAAAAAATAAAAAAAAACAACAACAACAACACCACAAACACACACACACACACACCTTCAAAGTTGTGGGCATGTCCTGTAAATTAAATGATGCAAAATGAAAGTCCTCAAACAATCCATGTTAATTCCAGGTTGTAAGGCAACAAAACTGCCTGAAAAATGCCAAGGGGGGTGAATACTTTTGCAAGGCACTGTACATACCATGCAATTTCACATGATCCATTAATTTGTTTTAAAGTGTCATTGCAAAAATATAGTACACCTTTGGATATATTATGTTCTTCAGCTGCGCCATACACTCCGGTGTATACAACCAATATAGATGATCTAGGCCCCTTTTGGATTTACCTACTCATTTTAAACAGACGGTTAAATAATTATGTATACACACACATAATAGTATTTAACCACTTTCAGACCGGACCATTTTGCTGGCTTAAGACCAGAGCACTTTTTGCGATTTGGCACTGCGTCGCTTTAACTGACAATTGCGCGGTCGTGCAACATGGCCCCCAAACCAAATTGACATCCTTTTTTTCCCCACAAATAGAGCTTTCTTTTGGTGGTATTTGATCACCCCTGCGGTTTTTATTTTTTGCGCTATAAACAAAAAAAAAAAAAAAGCGACAATTTTGAAAAAACGCATTATTTTTTACTTTTTGCTATAATAAATATATACCAAAAATATATAAAAAACAAAACTTTTTTTTTCCTCAGTTTAAGCCGATACGTATTCTTCTACATATTTTTGGTAAAAAAAATTTAAAAAAAAAACAATAAAATCGATTGATTGGTTTGCGCAAAAAGTTATAACGTTCACAAAATAGGGGATAGTTTATTTTATTTTTTGTAGTAATGGTGCCGATCAGAGATTTTTATTGTGACTGCGACATTATGGCGGACACAGACATTTGACACATTTTTGGGACCAGTCATTTATACAGCAATCAGTGCTATACAAATGCACTGATTCCTGTGTAAATGACACTGGCAGTGAAGGGGTTAACCAGGGGGTGGCAGTGTAGGGGTTAAGTGTGTCCTAGGGGCGTGTTACTAACTGTGGGGGGGGGTGGCTGTGTGTTACTGATCACTGATTTCTGCTCCAATCACAGGGAGCAGAGATCAGTGTCACTTGTTGCTAGACAGAAAGGGGAGATACTGTTTACTTCAGCATCTCCCCATTCGTCCTCCCCATGACACGATCGCGGGTATCCCCGCGACGATCGAGTCCGCGGGACCCGCGACCGGTGTCGCGCACGCAATGGCATGGTGGCATATTCAAAGGGACGTACCTGTACAACCTTATGCCTGTCCGTGCCATTCTGCCGACGTACATCTGTGTGCGCCGGTTGGGAAGTGGATAATGTTTAGGGCCAAAATCTCTCTACGGTCAAGTCTCTTCCTTATTGCTCCGACGCCTGCCCAGGGAATTTGTATGCTTGTGCGGTTTAGCGTTGAGGTGGGTTCCGCACATTCAATATATGGCTGCAATTAGAGATTGCTGTTAGTAATTTGTGTATACACCTAAATCTATTTTTCCAGGATTGGGAGGTGTGTGGTTAAGGGATGGGGTTGGGAGGGTTGAATGGGTGGAGGGGGAGACAGGGGGAGGAAAATTTTGAAATAATAATGGTCTTTTTCTAATCTGTACCACTTGTAGAATATTTTGATAACGTAAGTTGTTAAATTTGTTAACTTGAAACTCAATAAAAAGTAAAGAATTAAAAAATAAATAAAAATAAATCTATATTTGTGTAAATCTCTATTGTGGATGAGTACTGTATGGTCTTCATAATCTGATGAAGCACAAATTGATGAAACGCATTAGCACAAGGACCTACTACATTAGTACTCCGTTTCGTGTCACAACCACACGCAGCAAACTGTTATATCTAGACCCTGATATTCTTTTAATATTTAGATATGTGTTGTGCGTTATATCGGTTTTAAAAAAAATTCTGTGATATTTCAATAAAATATGTAATTTTTATGTATGCTCCTTTCTGGCCTGTACAGTGAGATATCCCCCCTTTTTTCTTTTGGGGTGTTGCAAAGTAGTCGTCCACAGACGAGTATGCCCCTGAAGTTTCAGCTAAACCAACATCTACGATTCTACGGCTTCCTCTCAGTTGATGCTATTGTTATTGCAATTAAAAGTTGGCAGCCTCTTACTCTAAGCCCTTCTGTTATAAAATGTATTCACAAGCTATCAGGTAGTGAAATATCAGCCTTTATGAAGGAATTTATTCCACAGTGTGGGCTGAGATGGTTGCCATCTTTTCAGTCCTTGAGGAATGCCTTTCCAGTTCTTTGCCTCCCTCCTCGCAGACAGGTCCTTCTGCTGTAATTGCTTCTCCTCGTGGACTTCTCACTGAGCTTGGAAGAGGAAGGCAATGGTGAGGAAACGGATAGCTCATCTTCTCTTGAACTAGCCCATAGTTTCCCAGAGGGAAAAAAAACTGGATACCAGAAGTGAATCTAGTGAAGAGGCGAGGTCTGCTAGACACTAGCTCCCTTTAGAATACAGGGAGTTTCTTTTTTTTTTTTCATAGGCTATTTATGTCACCAAATTCCTGTCACGCCTAAGGAGCCATCAGTAAAGTATAGGATGTACAGGGGATTGCAGGGATCTGGGTCTTCTAAAATAATTAAAACAAGGATTTCCTCTGCTACACCCTGCAGGCTAAATACCCTATGCCAACTGCTATGAATTTGACAGATCTCGATGGTAGGTTGCTTGGAGTTTTCTCCCCTTACTTTATCCGTACTGTGGGAAGGCAGTGTGGGGTACCCTTGGGAGCATGTCCCCTTTTTGGATTGTTTACTATGATTAACACCCCTCAAGCTGCAGAGCAGCATAACAGCAACTCAGAGATCTGAAAAAGCTTCAACCTATTAAATCCTTTATACAATGCTGTTATAATTGTTGGCGTACCAGGGTCTTCAAAAACTCATTAGGCTCAACCGACTCCATGAGTGGCTGCTTCAGAGGCAGTGTGGTCCCGTCTATGCACAAAAGCCCACTGAGCTTTTATCACAGTATGATTGACACGTTGTCAATGATTCAGTTTTTATCATTGGCTATTCCATTTATGCGTTTTTGATATAATAAAATTTGACTTTTTGTACTTGCACAGTGGGCTGTGTGTTTTTTCCCTTTTCCCTATCCCCTTTATGTCATTGGAGTTGGTTGAGCCCAAATTTTTATTATGAGCTTTTGATAATATGATACTGGGAGATTCCACTCCAATCCTTTTACCCCTTCTCTCCCCTTTTTGCAGTTTCAAGCGTCGATGGAGGGATCCTTTTATTTTTTGTTATCTGTACCAGTCTGCTTATTCCATTTTACCATTGATTTCAATCTCCCCTCCTCTTTATAGCAAGGAGAGGAGGTGGCCTGGTGGGTTTCGCTGTGGTTTAATCAGAACCTTGTGCGTTTGGTTTTGGGGCTACAGCCCACCCTAAGGCCGGGTTCACAATGGTACGACAAATGCTCTGACATTGGGTGCTCACATTGCATGACGTGTGAAAATCAATGGTTTCCCCCATGGGAGCCATCTTAACTGGTCCGACACAAGCCGGTCCGACTTTGAAAATGCTCCCTGCACTACTTTGGTGCGACTTTGATCCTACTTCAGCCCATTGAATATCACTGAAGTCGGATCGCCGTCTTGACTGATGCGACTTTGGCACTCCACGGCAAAAAAAAAAAAAAAAAAAACTTCCATGGGTTTCCCCCTCCAAGAGCATACCAGGCCCTTTGGTCTGGTATGGATTTTAAGGGGAACCCCTATGCCGAAAATCGTCCCCCAAAATCTATACCAGACCCTTATCCGAGCACGCAGCCCAGGAAAGGGGGGTGGGGACAAGCAGGCGCCCCTACCCGGCCGCATGCCCTCAACATGGGGGGGGGGGGGGGGGGTGCCTCCCCACTCCAAAGCACCTTGTCCCCATGTTGATGAGGACAAGGGTCTCTTCTCCACAACCCTGGCTGTTGGTTTCAGGGTCTGCGGGCGGGGAGGCCCTCTTCCCACCCTATGTGAATGAGTATGGGTACACCTTGTACCCCTAACCCATTCAAAGAAAGAAATAAAAAAAAAAAAAAAAAAATAAAAAAAAAAAAAAAATAAAAACGGGGTCAAAAACACAGTACACAGGTGTTTAAAGTAATTTATTAAGCAACTCTGGCATCTCTTCAGACTTCGTCCCTCTCCGGCTCATCTGCCACCTCTGCTGAGGTTTTCTGCCTCTGCTAGCTCTTCTACGCTCACTCTCTCTCTCTTCTCCCTCTGTCCGCTGTCTTTTCGCTCTTTTGACGGGTCTTCGCCGCGCTCTCTCCCGCTCTAATGCCGGGTGCACGGTGTGCCACTGCTTATATTAGCATCGGGTGGGGTCACCGCGTGACATCATTCGCAGGCCCCTCCGGTGACACTGCCCTATGCCAACAGAACAACAGAGGCAAAAGACCAGGAAAAAAAAAAAAAAAAGGGAGCGAGAAGACAGCAGGAGGAGACCCGGCAGTAAAAAGAGGGGAAGAGCCGGAGAGGAGAGAAGAAACGGCAGAGGACGTCACCAGAAGAGGGAGAAGAGCCAGAGGGGAGTGGAGAAAGAGATCAGAAGAGAAGACGGAGCTGCCTTAAAAAAAATATATGACTTTCAAAACCTGCGTACTGCATTTTATTTTTGCCACTTTATGTTAATGGGTAGGGGTACAATGTACCCCATACTCATTCACATGGGGGGGGGAAGGGATCTGGGTGCCCCCTTGTCAAAGGGGGCTCCCAGATTCCGATAAGCACCCCACCCGCAGACCCTGACAACCAACGGCCAGGGAAGAGGCCTCAACATGGGGACATGGTGCTTTGGGGTAACTCCAAAAAGCACTTGCTCGTCCCCACCCCCCTTTACTGACCGACGTGCTCGGATAAGGGTCTGGTATGGATTTCGGGGGGGAACCCAAACGCTGTTTTTTCGGCATAGGGGTTCCCCTTAAAAACCATACCAGACTGAAGGGCCTGGTATGCTCTTTGAGGGGGAACCCACGTTTTTTTTTTTTTTTAGATTCATACAAGACACAGTGCCTGTTATTGTCAGGGATAAAAGTCGGATCCCCGTTCATTGAAGTCAGATGGATGTCGGGCTTCAAGTCACAGGGCAAAGTCGGATCCAAAGTGGTACGACTGTCGTGTCGTACCAGCTGGGAGGTCTGGGTCATCTCCCACTGAAAATAAAAATATACAGCACTAAGTGCCACAAATGTTAAATAAATATCACATTTAAAAACTGATGCGACTATGGAAAAAAAAAATCCCTAAAAAGTCCCGTACAGAAGATTTGTTGCAAATATCAGTAAACTTGAAGCAATAAAAAAAAAAAAAAAAAAATCCAAATCCCAATTAACCACTTCCCGACCGCCCCATGTACATATACGTCGGCAGATGGCACGTACAGGCAGAAGCACGTACCTGTACGTGCCATTCTTCAGGCGCGTGGGGGGTCCGATCGGACCCCCCCCCGGCCGGCGGGGACGGTCGGGATCCCTTCAGGAGCGATCCGGGATGAGGGGACGGCCAGTGGTTTCTGGCCACCCCCTCGCGATCGCTCCTGGCGAATCAGATGCTTCCTCTGTCTGTGTCAATCAAAACACAGGCAGAGGAAGTGATGTCACGCTGGTGCGCCGGTCTATGTGACCGGAACGCCGAGCTGTCAACATGTACAGGTTAGTGCACCAACAGTACACTGACACCAGATCACCCCCTCACCCCCCCCCCCCCCAGTCACAGTGTCACTAATTGCAGTGATCATTTTTTTACTGATCACTGCATTTAGTGTCAGTGTGACTGTAATAACTGTCAGTGCAGTTAGTTTTAGGTCCAAGGTAGCCCCCTCCCCCCCCTAATAAAGGTTTAACCCCTTGATTGCCCCCCAGGTAACCCTTTACCCCCTTTTGCCAGTGTCACTAAGCGATCGTTTTTCTGATCGCTGTATTAGTGTCACTGCTGTCGCTAGGTAACCATTTTTTTTTTTTTTAGGTAACCGCCATGTTTATATAGTTCATAAATAGGTTTATAGGTCAGGTACCCCCATATTACAACCTAAATAAAGGTTTTAACCCCTTGATTGCCCCTAGAAAACCCTTTCACCAGTGATCACTGTATAACTGTCACTGGTGACGCTGGTTAGCCAGTTAGTCATTTCGTTATTTAGGTTCCCCGTCAGGTTTTTATATAGCGTCAGGTACCCCCATATATTACCTAATAAAGGTTTTAACCCCCTGATTGCCCCTAGTTAACCCTTTCACCCCCTTTTGCCAGTGTCACTAAGCGATCGTTTTTCTGATCGCTGCATTAGTGTCGCTAGGTAACCAGTTTTTTTTTTTGTATTACTGTTACGGGTGACGCTGGTTAGTTAGCTTGTTTTTTATACTGTCAGGGCACCCGCCATTTATTACCCAATAACGGTTTAACCCCCTGATCGCCCGGCGGGTGATATCAATTAGGTTAGGGTCAAATAAGGTCTGCGTCGCCCCAGGTTAGTGCCAGTACCGCAAACACCCACGCGCAAAGCATACACCTCCCTTAGTGGCACAGTATCTGAACAGATCAATATCTGATCAGATCAGATCTATACTAGCGTCCCAGCAGTTTAGGGTTCCAAAAAAAACCGCATTGTTAGCGGGATCAGCCCAGATACCTGCTAGCACCTGCGTTTTCCCCCTCCGCCCAGCCCAGCCCACCCCAAGTGCAGTATCGATCGATCACTGTCACTTACAAAACACTAAGCACACATAACTGCAGCGTTCGCAGAGTCAGGCCTGATCCCTGCGATCGCTAACATTTTTTTTGTGGTAGCGTTTTGATTCAGTCAGGAGCTTTTTTACCTGTGAATCTCAAAAAAAAAAAAAAAATAAATAGTTGTCGTTTTATTGTTCTCTCTCTCACTCTATTCTCTCTCTATTGTTCTTTTTTTACTCCATTCTATTCTGCAATGTTTTATTATGTTTTATCATGCTTGCTTTTCAGGTATGTAATTTTGTTTACTGTGTTTTAGTGTTAAGCATTTTTTTTTTTCAGGTGCGCCATTCAGTTGCAACGCGGATTTATTTATCTTGACAGCAACAGCGTTTGCTCCCACGATACATAAAGCCGCGACTCCAACGCTGTAGGAGGTGATTTCACCACCACAGTTAAAAAAAAGAGCATATATGCCGAAGCATGGGGGCAGCAGGGGGGGGGGGCAGCAGGGGGGGGGGGGGGGGAGGAGCGATTGGCTCCTAATGCCACGTACATACGGTCGAAATTCCGACCGTGTGTACACGGCATAACTTTTGCGGGAGGATGCCCCCATGCATCGGCATATATAAATGGTGCATGTATGCCCATCATTAGAAGTGGGTGGATGAAGGGAGGTATTCTAATGGTGGGCATACCCACCAATCAATCTCTTTTTTTTCGTTCAGCCAAGAGGCTGCATGAAAAAAAAAAAGATTACAATATATGTCCAGTATGTTGCTGGACTTTGAATGGTTATACCAGAATGATGCCTGCAGGTTTAGGTATCATCTTGGTATCATTCTTTTCAGCCAGTGATCGGCTTTCATGTAAAAGCAATTCTAGCGGGTAATTAGCCTCTAGACTGCATTTACAAACAGTGGGAGGGAATGTCCCCCCTCCCGGATATAAACCGCGCCATTGGGAAATTGGGGAAAGCATTTTATCACACCAATCTTGGTGTGGTCAGATGCTTTGAGGGCAGAGGAAAGATCTAGGGTCTAATAGACCCCAATTTTTTAAAAAAAAGAGTACCTGTCACTGCCTATTGCTATCATAGGGGATATTTACATTCCCTGAGATAACAATAAAAATCATAACAAAGAAAAAAATGGAAGGAACAGTTTAAAAATAAAATAAAAAAGCTAAATAAATAAAAAAAAAAAACAAAAAAAAATAAAAAAATAAAAAAAAAGCACCCCTGCCCCCCCTTCTCTTGCGCAAAGGCGTACACAAGCGTTGGTCTGGCGTCATATGTAAACAGCAATTGCACCATGCATGTGAGGTATCACCGCGAAGGTCAGATCGAGGGCAGTAATTTTAGCAGTAGACCTCCTCCGTGAATCTAATGTGGTATCATGTAAAGGCTTTTAAAGGCTTTTAAAAATGTATGTAGTTTGTCGCCACTGCGTGTTTGTGCGCAATTTTAAAGCATGTCGTGTTTGGTATCCATGTACTCGGCCTAAGATCATATTTTTTTATTTCATCAAAAATTTGAGCAATATAGTGTGTTTTAGTGCATTAAAATAAAAAAAAAGTGTATTTTTTCCACAAAAAATGCGTTTGAAAAATCGCTGCGCAAATACTGTGTGGAAAAAAAAAAAATGCAACACCCACCATTTTAATCTGTAGGGCCTTTGCTTTAACATTATATATAGTGTTTGGGGGTTCAACGTAATTTTCTTGCAAAAAAAAAATATGTTTTTCATGTAAACAAAAAGTGTCAGAAAGGGCTTTGTCTACAAGTGGTTAGAAGAGTGGGTGACGTGTGACATAGGCTTCTAAATGTTGTGCATAAAATGCCAGGACAGTTCAAACCCCCCCCAAATGACCCCATTTTGGAAAGTAGACACCCCAAGCTATTTGATGAGAGCAATGTTGAGCCCATTAAATATTTTTTTTTTTTTTGTCCCAAGAGATTGAATAATGAAAAAAAAAAAATATATATATTTTTTTTACAAAAAGTTGTCACTAAATGATATATTGCTCAAACATGTCATGGGCATATGTGGAAATACACCCCAAAATACATTCTGTTGCTTCTCCTGAGTATGGGGATACCACATGTGTGGGACTTTTTGGGAGCCTAGCTGCGTACGGAACCCCAAAAACCAATCACCGCCTTCAGGCTTTCTAAGGGTGTAATTTTTTTATTTCACTTCTCACTGCCAATCACAGTTTCGGAGGCCATGGAATGCCCAGATGGCATAAAACCCCCCAAAATGACCCCATTTTGGAAAGTAGACACCCCAAGCTATTTGCTGAGAGGTATGGTGAGTATTTTGCAGATCTCGCTTTTTGTCACAAAGTTTTGAAAATTGAAAAAAAAGAAAAAAAAAATGTTTTTTTTTTTACTTTCTTCTTTTTCAAAAACAAATGAGAGCTGTAAAATACTCACCATGCCTCTCAACAAATAGCTTGGGGTGTCTACTTTCCAAAATGGGTCATTTGGGGGGGGGTTTTGTGCTATTTTGGCATTTTATGGCCTTCGAAACGGTGATAGGTAGTGAGGAGTGAACTCAAAAATTTGCACCCTTAGAAATCCTGAAGGCGGTGCTTGGGTTTCGGGGCCCCGTACGCGGCTAGGCTCCCAAAAAGTCCCACACATGTGGTATCCCCATACTCAGGAGAAGCAGCAAAATGTATTTTGGGGTGCAATTCCACATATAACTATGGCATGTGTGAGCAATATATCATTTAGTGACAACTTTTTGAAGAAAAAAAAATTCTTTTTTATTTTTGTCTTTATTCAATCACTTGGGACTAAAAAAAAAAATATTCAATGGGCTCAACATGCCTCTCAGCAAATAGCTTGGGGTGTCTACTTTCCAAAATGGGGTCATTTGGGGGGGGGGTTTGTACTTCTCTGCCATTTTAGCACCTCAAGAAATGAAATAGGCAGTCATAAATTAAAAGCGGTGTAAATTCCAGAAATGTACTCTAGTTTGTAGACGCTATAACTTTTGCGCAAACCAATAAATATACGCTTATTGGCATTTTTTTTTACTAAAGACATGTGGCTGAATACATTTTGGCCCAAATGTTTGACTAAAATTGAGTTTATTAGATTTTTTTTATAACAAAAAGTAGAAAATCTCTTTTTTTTTCAAAATTTTCGCTCTTTTTCCGTTTATATCGCAAAAAAATAAAAATCACAGAGGCAATCAAATACCATCAAAAGAAAGCTCTATTTGTGGGAAGAAAAGGACGCAAATTTTGTTTGGTTACAAAATTGCATGACCGCGCAATTACCAGTTAAAGTAGTGCAGTGCGAAATTGAAAAAAGACCTCTGGTCCTTTGGCTGCCAAATGGTCCAGGGCTGAAGTGGTTAAAGTGCTCTACAAAGTGGATATGAATCCGTGCTTGATATGTGCTCACAGGACAGTGCCCCCCACACGGACCAACTATTTCTAGTTTGGTCAAAACACGCATGTGGGGGCAATCCCTGTGGACTGATGTGGTTCAGGATCAATACTTCCTCATATGACTGGATATGATAAAGAGGACCTCATTCCTCTATACACTAGCGTTGTTTGGGGTAGATGTTCCTCATGTAAAATGACAGAAAAAGCTCCATTGCACAGCAACGTTTTTAAAACATGTATGTAGGGCTGAAAGAACTAATCGATTAATTTCATAATCGATTAATTGGCCAGTAATATAATGGGGTTAACAAATAAATAAAATGAACCCTTTATAGTACAAAGAGCAAATAATCGTTACTGTGAATATAACTTTCACAGTTCTACAGTTAAAAAAAAATAAAAATAAAAAAAAATGAACCCCCTACAGTAGTGATTATCTGCTTTTTTGTACTATAAAGGGCTAATTTTAGTTTGTCGCTGAATGAAAGAATGTTTGAAATTTTCACTTGTTTTTAAAACATTCCGTTTTTAAAATAATTGTAATTTCTGAATGAAAACCACATGCACTGTCTGAAAATTCCTTTGACCAAGAAGTTTTCTATTATTTTCAAATTGTCACTGTGGTTGAAAATGAACGTCGGTTTGACCCCACTAACGATTAGACAATTGAACGAACGTTCTTAAAATAATTTTTTTTTTTTGAAGGAAGACATTGTTTTTTTTTTTTTTTGATCTCGGAGTCTGATGATATTTACCAGATTCACCCTTTAATAGTATATATCCTCTAATAGTTTATACAGTATATCTCTCCTCTAATAGTATATCTCCTCTAATGGTATATACTGTACTGTATATTCTTCTGTCTGTTATTCTCAGTGAGTGAATTAGAAATTTTGCTCTCTAACCATATAGTTGGTCATTTATATTTACCACTGCATATAGATATTTAAGAATAAATTGCCTTTTAAAAAAAAAAAAAAAAAAAAAAAACACTTTACACATTAACTAAAATTATACACCACACTTTTTCTTTTAAGGTTATTAACCGATTAATCGAAACAATAAAAAAAAAAAAAAAAAAAAACACGGGCAACTAATCGATTATGAAAATAAGCGTTAGTTGCAGCCCTACATGTATTACATATAAATAGACATAGTAATTAAACCCACATGTAAGGCTGCCTGTAAACCTGGCACCCGGTGTGAACAGCAGGTAAGTTCCCAGGAAATATGCCCAAATGCAGTGGCATGCCGCCACAGTATACTGGTTGATTTCCGTGACCGGAAGTGTGACACGATGCTGAGGACCAACCTCTACGCGTGAGACAACTTCCTGAAGACGGCCCGCTTGATTGGCTGAAACACGCGTAGAGGTTGGTCCGCAGCATCGTGTCATGACACACTTCCGGTCCCAGAAATCAACCAGTATACCGCGGCAGCATACCACTGCATTTGGACAGATTTCCTGGGAACTTACTTGCTGTTCACACCGGGTGCTAAATTTTTTATTTTTACACCTCCCACGAAGTATGGGCTAACTCAAGTGTACTAGGGGAGTCACTGTATGCAGACTTAAAAATGGAATAGTAAAAAGGGACGTATTTTCCTAAGTTCAGGTATGGAGGCGGATGCTGTACCTATTATGGGTTACTAGTATCTAACTACACGTCAGTTGGTGTGCTAAATCTTAAATTTCTAAATCACCTGGAGCGCCAAGTTTCTCCACTGGATAGATGTATAGGGGATTGGTAGCCAAAGTCTAGTTATGCCTATGATAGGTGTTGCTGATTGTTGGGCATTTCTTAGATGAATACACCATGACTCTGACCTCATCAGAAACACACAACATTGGAGCTTAGGCTCTTGTTCTGTCTATTTATGGAGTATTGGTTATTTTTGCTGGGCATCAGAAAATACACAACATTGGTGCTTACAGTGCATCTAAAAAGTACACAACCCTTCACTTTTGCCAAATTGTTATGTTACAGCCTTATTTCAAAAATAATTAAATTCATTATTTTTGTCAAAATTCTAGAAACAATACCCCATAATGACAACATATACAATACCCCATAATGACAATACATTTGAAATCTTTGCAAATTTATTAAAAAATAAATAAAAATATCCCCATGTACAAAAAGTAGTCACAGCCTTTGCTCATTACTTTGTTGAAGCACCTTTGGCTCAATGACAGCCTCAAGTCTTTTTGAGTATGATACTACAAACTCGGAACACCTATTTTTGGCCAGTTTCTCCCATTCTTCTTTGCAAGAACTCATGCTTCATCAGGATACATGGGGAGCATCAGTACACAGCCATTTTCAGATCTCTTCAGAGATGTTCAAGTCTGCGCTCTGGCTGGGCCACTCATGTGACATTCACAAAAAACAAAAAAAAAAGAAGGGTCCTGTAGCCACTCCAGTGTTATCTTGGCTGTGTGCTTAGGGTCGTTGTCCTGTTGGAAGATGAACCTTCTCCCCAGTCTGAGGTCCAGAGCAGGTTTTCATCAAGGATATCTCTGTACATTGCTGTACGCATCTTTCCTTCGATCCTGGCTAGTCTCCCAGTTCCTGCCTCTAAAAAAACATTGCCACAGCATGATGCTGCCACCACCGTGCTTCACTGTAGGGATGGTATTGGCCAGGTGATGAGTGGTGCCTGGTTTTCTCCAGTCCCAACGCTTGCCATTCAGGCCAAAAAAAAAAAGAATATCATTTCCCATGGTCTGGGAGTCCTTCAGGATCCTTTGGGCAAACTCCAGGCGGGCTGTCATGTGCCTTTTACTGAGAAGTAGCTTGTCTGGCCACTCTACCATACAGGCCCGATTGGTGGCACGCTGCCGAGATGGTTGTTCGTCTGGAAGGTGCTCTCTCCACAGAGAAACTCTGGAGCTCTGTCAGAGTGACCATTGGGTTCTTGTTCACCTCCCCGACTAGGGCCCCTATCCCCCGATCGCTCAGTTTGGCCGGATGGCCCACTCTAGAAAGAGTCCTGGTGGTTACAAACTTCTTTCATTTATGGATGAAGGAGGCCACTGTGCTCATTGGGACCTTCAAATGGTGCAGACATTTTTCTGTACCCTTCCCAAAATCTGTGCCTCGATACAATCCTGTTTCGGAGGTCTACAGACAATTTCTAGGACTTCATGGCTTGGTTTGTGCTCTGAAATGCACTGTTTACTGTGGTACCTTATATAGACAGGTGTGTGTCTTTCCAAATCATGTGCAATCAACCGATTTTACCACAGGTGGACTCCAATCAAGTTGTAGAAACATCAAGGATGATCAGCGGATGCACCCGAGCTCAAATTTTGAGTGCCATGGCAAAGGCTGTGAATACTTTACGTGTTCTTATTTTTAACAAATTTGCAAAAAAGACTTCAAAAACAAACTTCTTTCATGTTGTCATTATGGGGGTAGGGTCTGTAGAATTTTGAGGAAAATAATGAATTATATTCCAATTTGGAATACGGCTATAACAAAATGTGGAAAAAAAGTGAAGCAATGTGAATACTTCCTGTATGCTTGTGTTATTCTGTCTATATTTATGGTGTATCGTTACTTTGCTACACATGGGAGGCACAGTGGTGTAGTGGTTAGCACTCTCACCTAGCAGTGACAAGGGTCCCTGGTTCAAATCCCAACCATGACACTACCTGCCTGGAGTTTGCATGTTCTCCCTGTGCCTGCGTACATTTCCTCCGGGTACTCCGGTTTCCTCCCACACTCCAAAGACATGCAGGTAGGTTAATTGGCTTCTGTCCAAAATTGGCCCTAGTATATGAATGGGGACCTTGTATTGTTGGCTCCTTGGAGGGTAGGGACATGTGATGCGAGTGTGCAATGTACAGGGATAGGGACAATTGTAGACACTCACTCTTTGGAAATGTGCAACATTGGAGCTTGATGCTTGCGTTATTCTGTCTATATTTATGGTGTATTTTCTTTGCTGCGGGTAATGCCCCACATATCAAATGGGCTGACAGCCTAGCTTGGGAACAAGCCCACACAAGTGCACACCAGAACAGGCGAGTATGACAGGTTTGTTATTTTAATCAAGAAAACCTAGAAGCTTTACAATCACCAACACTGACTGTACAATAAGGTTGTCTTTATACATAAAATGTAGAGGAACAAGATGAGAGCAAAAAGTTTAGGGGTAAAACCTCTGGTTAAGGACTGACCAGGTTATATTTACAGTATAAAAGTGTCTCAGGCTTTATATATGAAATTCACTACCTATTGCCCTATACATGTGATATTTATACATGTCTCACTTTTATTATATACGGACTGTATTTCCCCTATTCATCTTTCAGGACAGCACCTGGAGAGAGCATAGCTCCATCCCAAATTTTTGGCAAACACTGAGGCAAGATCTTAAGTTTTTTTTTTTTTTCTCAAAAAATGATTTTTTATTGATATAAAAAAAGGTAACATACATGTTGAAAGAAAAAAATTGTTATTCCGGTGTAACATTTGAGAATGAATGAATTAGTTAGTTTCTCTTAGGCCCCTTTCACACATGCGGACCGTTCGTCCGTTTTTTCATACGTCCACTTACGGATGAAAACGGACATTAATGCTTGTCTATGGGATAGCGGACGTTAGCGGATGATCGTCCGTTAACATCCGACTCCGTTAACCTCTTCGCGCCCGCGCTATAGCCGAAAGACGGCTGCAGCGCGGACGCTCCCTGCAGGGAGGACGTCCTGTTTACTTCCCTAATGCGCGCTCCTGAGAGCGCGCATCGGGGAAGTTCTGTGCTGGCCGTGTCCGTCGGACACGGCCGGTCACAGATCGCTGTAAACGGCCAATTACAGCGGCCGTTTACAGCGAGATCGGCGTGTCCAATGAGAGATGATCTCATATGGAAACATATGAGATCATCTGTCAGCGCCGCTCTCTCTCCTCACACAGACAGCGAGAGAACAACGGCTGCAGCGCCGTAAGTTTAAATAAAAAAAAAAAACAAACAACTAAACTAAATGTGCGATCTGTGTCACCATCCACCCGCCGCCAGCCACCCCATTCACCCGTCCCCATCCACCCCATTCACCCGTCCCCATCCACCCCATTCACCCGTCCCCATCCACGTGTCATCAGTGCCACGTGTCATCAGTGCCACGTGTCATCAGTGCCATCTCTCATCAGTGCCACATATTAGTGCCATCTGTCATCAGTGCCATCTGTCAGTGTCACGTGTCATCAGTGCCCCATACTAGTGCCATCTGTCACCAGTGCCACATCAGTGTCACATGTCATCAGTGCCACGTATCAGTGCCACCTGTCGTCAGTGTCACGTGTCATTGTCCTGGTGCTCCAGGGCCTTCAGAAGTGTAATAGGTAGTCAACAAGTTAGATGTGTAATTTATGCTCCTAGAACACGTGATGGCTCTCCCTGCATGTTGGGCCTCTCTAAGTGGCCAGGCTGTGGAAAAGTCCCACACATGTGGTATCGTAATACTCAGGAGGAGTAGCAGAATTTATTTTGGGGTGTCATTTGTGGTATACACATTCCATGTGAGAGAAATAACCTATTAGAATGACAATTTTGTGAAAAAAAAATAAAAAAAATAATTAATTTTGCAAAGAATTGTGGGGGAAAAAAAAAAAAAACGACAGCATCAAAAAGCTCACCATGCCTCTTACTAAATACCTTGAAATGTCTACTTTCAAAAAAGTGGTCATTTGGGGGGTATTTGTACTTTCCTGGCATGTTCGGGTCACAAGAAATGAGATCGGTCACCAGTACATCAGGTGTGATCAATTTTGTATGATTTGCACCAGTTTGTAGAGTCTAACTTTCACAAAGACCAAATAACATCCACTAATTTGGGTTATTTTTACCAAAGATATGTGGCAGTATAAATTGTGGCCAAAATTTATGAAGAAAAATTAATAATTTGCAAAATTTTATCACAGAAACAAAGAAAATGCGTTTTTTTTTCAAAATTTTCGGTCTTTTTTCATTTATAGCGCAAAAAATAAAAAACCCAGAAGTGATCAAATACCACCAAAAGAAAGCTCTATTTGTGGGAAAAAAAAAGGACAAAAATTCATTTGGGTTCAGTATTGCATGGCTTAGTAATTGTCATTCAAAGTGTGAGAGCACCGAAAGCTGAAAATTGGTCTGGGCAGGAAGGGTGTTTAAGTGCCCAGTAAGCAAGTGGTTAAGGTCCGTTTTTTCCTGAACGGAAGACCACCCTATTTTGTCTTCCGTAAAAAAACAGAACGGACGAAAAACGGACGTTAGCGAACGATCCGCTGACATCCGTTTTTCATCAAAAAAAAAAAAAATTCCCATAATTCATGAAAAAAAAAAAAAAAAAAAAAAGGATAAAAAAAACGGACGTAATCGGATGAAAAACAGACGAAAAACGGAAATGAAAATGGATGAAAACTGATGTTTACTGAAAACAACTGATCTAATGTACGGTCCGCATGTGTGAAAGGGGCCAAACACACCAGCACCCAGCCACATCTCTAACCTAGTCTCAAAATACCAACCTAATTGTTCTCGTCGCTCCTCCCAAGACCTCCTGCTCTCAAATTCCCTTGTCACCTCATCCTCGCCTTTAGGACTTCTCCAGAGGCTCGCCCATCCTCTGGAATGCTCTACCCCAATCTGTCCGATTTTCTCCTAATTTAGCCACTTTCAGACGATCCCTGATAACTCATCTCTTCAGAAAAGCCCATCTGGCCGCCACCCAACAACTGTACATTTATCTTCTCAATCAGCACATCGCCCACAGTTATTATCTCTTGACCTTCTCTTAGATTGTAAGCTCCAAAGGAGCAGGGCCCTCAGATTCCTACTGTATTAAAGTGTATTGTAATTTGTACTGTCTACCCTCAAGTGGTAAAGCGCTACGTAAACTGTTGGCGCTATATAAATCCTGTATAATAATACCACAACCTGACACTCGGTAGGTATATGGCAAACTAGGCCTCAACATTTTTCACCTAGACATTCCTGTACAAATATCTGTCTTCATACAACTATACATTTCCCTCGTGACCAGTTATCACATATCTTAAAGAAGCAATCTGTCCATTACCAATAGCCCATAACAGGTCAGATTTTCCTGGCCGGCCCGTGTTGAAATATATACTTTTCTTATCGTAATGTGGCTCCCATCTGAGCTATCCATTCCTGTAACTTAGGCGGGTCAGTTGCCTTTCAATGTTGGAGGATAAGTTTACAGGCTTGGAAAAGAGCTCTACCAATGGCCTTTTTTGGGTGGTCTTCAATTGGGAGATCATTCAGAATACCAAGGATACATACTTTAGGGTCCTATGGGACCTTGACCATGAATGCTTCATTTATGGTTTTGAGGACCCCCCTCCAGTAGAGATGTAGCTTGGGGCACTGCCACAATAAGTGAATGAGGTCCCCGTGGTCTCTAGCGCACGTGGTGCAATCATCATTTTCGCTGACTCCCATCTTATGCAGCCCAGCAGGTGTGAGGTGAACCCGCAACACAATATATAGTTGTGACAGTTGTTGTGCTGTGTTCAGTGAGCACCCTTGTATGGCCTGTAAGGCCTCCACCCATTGGTCCTCAAATGTACCCATGTCCCTTTCCCCATGAGGATGTCACTTTAGTGGGAAAGCCCGTTAAGAATATGGATAGTAGCATGGCGTATGATCTAGATACGAAACCCTTAAAGTAGGACACCTCTGTCATGTAGTGGAAGATTGGGGTGGGGGATTTTATCCAAATATTTCCTGCATGTGCCTCGACTTAGCTGTAAATAAGGGAAATGCATTGATTGGGATAACCCAAATTTTACCTGCAGCTCTGCAAAAGAGAGCAGGCTGCCATTAGAAAAAAATGTGAACCAAGTGGGTAACACCATGCCGTTTCCATTGCTCAAGTCAGAAGACGCAGCTCCCCGTAATACCGATTGTTTCATATAGGGCTGTGCCCAGTAAAGCCATTGATATCCTGTAGTTGGTGAGTTTTATTCCAAATTTTTTGGATCAATGCATGTGGGGAAGAGCTTGTTCAACTTGGCAAACAATAGAGCTTCGAGGCCCATCACTACACTGTGTGAGGCCATGGTATGCTGTAAAAGGGCTGTTGTAGGATCCTCACCTCCTCCCCCTGTATCAGACCCACTAGGTATAGCTCGGGCTATATGTTGTAGCTGGGCGGCCAAGTAATACAACCATGGGTTGGGAAGGGCCAACCCTCCTGCATCTTTGGGTTTCTGGAGCTTCTCCAATCTAATTCTAGGGGGTTTATTAAGCCAGAGGAAAGCCCAAAACAGGGAATTAATGACTCTAAATATTTTAAGTGGGATTACCATAGGGGGGTTATGCAGGATGTACAAAAGTTGTGGCATAAAAATCATTTTGGTGAGGTTTACTCTGCCCGCCAGTGACATTTTTTTTATTTAGACCATATTTTAGATTTGTCCCAATCTGGCCTAATAACGAGGAGAGGTTAAGGAATACGTACTTGCGGGGCTGTGGCGTGACCCAAACACCCAAGTATTACAATTTTGTTGATAAACGGGATATCCTGCAGTGTGGGGCCCTGTAAATGTAGAGTCCAACATCATGATTGTGGATTTGTTCTAATCACTAGTCCTGCGAACGACCCAATTTTTTTAACACCCGACAGACTCCCCCAGGGACCCCCGACATATCACCCAATAGCAACATGACATCATCAGCGTAAAGCATACGTTTGTGTATCTGTCCATATTTAAAGCCAGTTATTAAAGGATTGGAGCGCACTAGGGCTGCCATAGCCATAGGCTATGAAGTGGGAAGGGGGGGGGGAGATACCCAGCCCGCCTCTCTAATTACCGCTGAAGGGCAATTTTATAGGAGTTGTACCCAGGATAGGAAAATGGGTCCAAATCCAAATTTGGTCAGAGTTGGCCAAAGATATTGCCATTCAATGTTGTCAAATGCCTTGTGGGCATTGAGACAGCAATGCCCCATCTCCAGTGTTTTCTGCATGAGATTGTATGTTGGAGGAATAGCCGGCGAAGAGTAATGGCTGTATAAAGCCGAATTGGTCTGGGTGAATAATGGATGATATCACTTTATTACGTCTCAGGGCCAGTACTTTTGCATTGATTTTTATATGTCATTCTACAGGAGTGACATAGTGACATCTGCAGTGTAGTTGAGCATGGGAAATGTAGTTCCAACATATCTGGGGTGCCAAGGTTCGCTATCACTGGCCTATATGAACCTGGGTCCAGTGAGTCCTTCCCTGGTTTAAGCAGCAAGACTAAGCTGGCCTGCCTCAGAGTCTGGGAGGTGTTGTGAATCCATAGCCGAGTTTAAGGTCCGGAGCAGTTGTGGTAGTATTACATCCCCATATTGCTTGTACACCTGGATCGGGATGCCATCATCCTGGGCGCCTTGGAGTTGGTTACCATCAGCATCTTCAATAGTGATGGGAGTTTCTAGCAACTCGACCTGGGATTCCGTTAAACACGGTAGCTCTATCCCCTGTAGGAACTCCCTTATCTCTTCTAGTGCATGTGTCTGTTTGGATTGATAGAGTTCTGAATAAAAGTCCACCAATTTCCAAATAACCAAGTCAGGATTGTTTACCATTGACGCCTCAGCTTTAGAGGCGTCAATTCTATTATTATTGCATCCGGAGTGGCTATCCATGCCTCGCGGGAACCCTCCCCTGCATAAGCAACGTATTCCGCCTCCAGGCATCTCACTGGCTGATCAGCCTGTTCCCTCTGTGCAGACGTATTACGTTTAATGGCATTAACCTGATAAAAAAAAAAAAAAAAAAAAAAAAAATATAGTCCCCTTAGGAATGCTTTAAATGCGTTACAGGCAGCATTCAGATCAGGGTAATCTGCGTCTCTGCGCCAGTAAGCCGCAATGTCAGTCTCAATTTTGGTGTGAGGGGAAGATTTAGCCAGAAGGCATTAAGCTTCCATGGCACGCTCGATAAATTAGATGCCGGTCTAACCATCAGGCGTACCAGCAGAGGGGAGTGGTCTGAGATGCTTCTAGTTAGGTATTGCACTTCCTCAATATGTTGGGATGCCGATGTCGTGCACAGGCACATGTCAATTCTGGATAGGGACAAATGTGTTTTGGAAAAACACAAAAATTGCCTCTGTTGGGTTCCTATTTCTCCAGAGATCCGTACACCCCATTTCCTCTATGAATTTTGATAGGGCTGGCCTTGTCCTTATGGGTCCCCCTAATTGTGGGGGGGGTGTCTATCCAGTTTTGGGTCTATGATGCCATTATAGCCCCCCACCAATATCAAGGGAATCCCCCAGGTTACCCAGTTAGTATGATAGCAGGGCCCGTAGTACTATGGGATTAAATGGTGGAGGATAAATGTCAACTGAGAAATACTGCATAGTAAAAAACACATATCTTCCCTCTTGGTCAACCATTGAATCAAGCAATTGAAAATCTAGTGATCCATGTATCAGTACACTCACCCTCCCTGGAATATGAGGTGTGAATAGAGTGATATGCCCATCCTACCCACGCATACCCTACACACGACAAAAGTATCTGACGTCAAATGAGTTTCCTATAAAACACATAGCTGGGAGATGTTTTCCAAGAGGAGGTGGATACCATGGTACGCTTAAGGGGGATCACTCAAGCCTCTCACGTTTCATGAAACAATAGAAGTGTAGGTCATCATGTTATATCAGTATAATAACTGTACTGCAATTGCACAGACAAAGCTGCCCTCCATTCTAACTTGGTATGTAGTGGGCTGCCATATCTGGGACATTCAAAGAGACCATCATATTTTGCAATACTTAGCCAGTTCTTGTCAGCAAGGGACTGTCTCATGACTTTTCCTAGAAGGTGCTTAAGGGTAGATGACATACCAGTGGTGAAATTATTATTAATTGGGGCTAGAATGATATCTTGCAAAGTTTTGATCAAAGATTGTATGGCTCAGAACAGTGGGAAACAATGTCTTACATTGGAAGTTTGCAGTCAGGGTGTCCAAGCCGAGGTGTCCTCCCACACACCAATAGACAAACGGTCATCGAATAAAAGCAGCCGGCAACTCCATAACATCAAGCGTATTTATTTTCAAGCCTTCACAGTGAGTACAGTCAGTAGCAGACTAGTTTCGGCGATGAACCTTGTTCACAGATATCTTGCAAAGAGGGGCTCCTTGTAGGGGCTGTCCAGTGTTCATATTGTAATGCATGTCCGGTTCATAGCGTCTCGTCCAAAGGATCGGAAAACAGTGTTGGCGTTTCCCTTCTCCCAACAGGTTTGGGGTCACCAGTAAACAAGGGAAAAAATAAACTCAGTAGCTGTAACAACAACTGGTGGGTGTAAACCGTAACCCATTCCGGTCTCTGCTGCAACAGGCAGACAGTAACCAATGTCTTGCAACTCATTTTGTACTCCAACCGTGGATCTAATCGCATAGGAATTATTTATGCTCATTTCCTGATAAGAAAAGGGTGCGTTTTCTCCCGGTCGTGTAACCACAAACAGAAAAGTCTCCCTATAGGAAAGTTATAATCCACAGATTCACTTCAATAGATTTTTATCTGTATGCTTAATTGAAACTCAGTCCTCTTCTGCTTCAGGCCTTCCGGCTTGGCGGAAAAGGTGGTCATTCGCATCAAGCCACACAGAGGCCTCTGTTGCTGATTCATAGAATTGTGCCCTGCCCCCTATCATCACTCGAAGCTTGGCAGGGTATAGCATGGCATAGTTAGCCCGGAGACTTTGAAGCCTTTTCTACACCTCCCCAAATTTGACTCTGCGCCTTTGTAACAAAAAAAAAAAAAAAAAAAAAAAAAAAAGGGTAAAAGGATACTCACGCCATTGAACTGTATATTGCGCCTTTCCCTGGCCAGGCGATGTACGATTTCTTTATCCTTGCTGTTACGGAGTTTTGCTAGCAAGGTGCGCAGTGGGTGACCTGGTGGAAGGGGTCTAGGTGGTACCCTGTGGGCTCTGTCTACTGAATAAAAAGGTGTACATGCCTCCTTGCCAGACACCTCAAGCAACCAGTTTTCCACAAACTCTGTAGGATCTCTGCCTTCCGTCTTTTTCTGGTAGTCCCACAATGCGGACATTACTCAGACAGTTATCAATGTCCTCATTTTTAAGTTCATTGGCAGTCGCAGTTCTAGCTGTGACCTGTATCTCTCTAATAAGGGGGGCCATTTTATCCTCCACTTCACCAACACAGCCCTCCACTGCTGTAGTGCGCTCCCTGATTTTTGTACATCATGTCAGAGCAATCCCACCTCCTCCAAAGTGTTCCTGTAAATATCTGTACTGAGGCACTTATGTACTGCTCTCAGGATTTCAGCCAGGGTAGGCTGTTCAGTGTCCTCCCCATCCTAATCTGCCATCTCTGGGGAGAGCTGTTCTGGAGCAGCCTGCATTGACTCCCCTCTGCAGTGCATGAAAAATGTCTGGGGTGGTGTCCAGCGCCTCATCTGAAGGGCGCTCTGCAATGCCATTTAGTTTCTGTGTATAGTACACCATATCCTTGGGCATATCTTTCCCCTGGGCTTTGGGCGTTTTAGGAAATGGCTTACCCAGGCCTTTGTCCCCACGTACTACCGCGGCGCCATTTTGGAGGTCATGTGGCATCTCGTCTCCTTTCTGCCATTTGCGGGTGAGCATGCTGTTTACAAAGCTGGCGAGGGGTCCGGATGGAGCCCGCAGTGTTCGGTGAGCTGTCAGTGGGTTCCGGATCGTGTTGTGGGATCGGCCGAGAGAAGGATCTCTCAGGGTACTTGCAGGGAGCTCTGTGAGACACGTCCTCTCACCTGCCACTCTTGACCACGCCCCCCCCGCCCCCAGGCAAGATCTTTAAAAGCAGGATACTTCCAACCATGGCCTCAGTTTTTGTGTTTCCTCTGTCATGGTGGTAGCACCAAGTTGAGAACTGTTGGTGGCACCATGCTCTTATCAGGTGGAGGGGTTACATGCCATTTCTGTTTTTTTGCTTTTGCTGAATTGGTGACCGCCCCAACACTCCCGGATGGGCGGAGGGTGTTCCAGAGTCCTTTCCAAGCTCCATGAGAGCATGTTGCCCTGGGAGCTTGGAGGGGAGGTTGTTGCTCGTGTTTCTCACTTTTCTACAGGCCCAATGACAGGGGGGGGGGGGGGGGAAGAGAGTCAAATCGGGGGGAGTCGCGCGCTTCTGGTCACTGGAACTAAGGGAGGGAGGGGGCGGGTCTAGCTTTTGCTTTCAGTTTTTCCCCCCCCCCCCCCACTTCAGCAATATTCAAGAGATTATTATTCAACTTCGCGTTCATTTGTATCTCTCGTTATATTTCACATCATTGTGGAATTTTATTATGAAAAAAATGTAACCATACCATTTTACATACTATATATATTATCTCTTTTAAATTTTTATTTCGCTTTTAGAATGTGTGGAGTTTTCTTTTTATCTTCCTATTCCCGTTCTTTCCCTCCCCCCTCCCTATCCCACCCGTCCTATTTCCCAGTACCTCCCGTCTTCTTGTTGCGGATCCATTTCGCTATATCATTTTATTTATATAATCGTTTCGGCATATTCCCATGTCTGCCTAAAAGTCTGCCATCTTTTCCATTTTTCCAAATCCTCTTCCTCTTCTCCATTAGACCTCAATTTTTCCAGATGATACATTTCTTCCACTTTTAAGACCCACTCTTTTAGTGGGTGCGTCTTCCTGCTGCCATTTTTTCGGGATAAGGCCCTTGGCTGCATTTAACATCTGGGGTATTAATGTTTTTGTATATTGCTTTATTGGATCGTCGGTCCCGTGGAATAGGCATATCCAGGGATCCTCTTTTATATTCACATCGGTGATTACTTTTATGAGGCTCCGAATCTCTGACCAAAATTTTTTTATTTTTGGGCACTCCCACCAAATATGGGCCATTGTGCCCGGCTTATTACATCCCCTCCAACAGTTCTGTGAATTATCTGAGTGAATTTTATTTAGTCTATCTGGTGTCATATACCATCTGGAGAGGCATTTATAATTCATCTCCGTCGTCATAGTGTCAATAGCTGATTTGTGGGTGAGTTTCAATATTTTTTTTATTTTGTGCATATATTCATGTGAACCCAGTTCCGTGCCCCATTTGAAAAGGAAAGGCGGTATCTCCAGCTGGTCCTCTACGAGTATAGCTCTATATAAATCGGGATATTGTTTTTTGTTTTTTTTTCCCCCCCGAATCCGCACAGATTTTTTCTAATGCTGTATATTTTTCTTTTGTTCTAATCGGTTGGGGGAGGCTTCTTACGAAATGGATCAGCTGCAGATAACGCCACTCATTGATTCTTATTTGTGCCCCAATGTGTTGTAATTCTACTAGTGTTTTTATTTTTCCTTTATCCATTATATCTTTCAGTTGCGTGTTTTCTCCTAACCATTGACCCCCTATGTGTCTTTTCCCTGGTGGAAAATACTCATTATCACTCAAAAACATTAGCGGTGAATTATACTCCCACTTATATTGCTTATGTAACAAATCCCATATTTTTAATAAATTTTTAGTTATTTTTTGTGTGTTTGTGCCCAAACCCCTTAAATGTGGGGGATTCCATATTGCCCTTCTTAAACTTACTCCACTTATAATATTCTCGATTTTTACCCAGTGTTTATCCTCTGTTTCCCGTGCCCACTCCATTGCTCGTGATGCTATGATCGCATAATAATATTTTTTAAGGTCCGGGATCCCTAATCCTCCTTGATCCTTATCCTGCTTCAAAATATTGCTAGAGATCCTAGGTTTTTTGTTTTGCCAGATGAATCCATTTATTATCGATTTTAAAGTTTGAAAATAGTCTGGGAGGGGGATTGGTAACATTGAAAATTTATATGTAACTTTAGGGAGTAACACCATTTTGACTGTGTTGATTCGGCCAATCCATGATAGAGGCTTTAAAGATAGTTTTTTGGTCTCATTTTTAAATTTCATCCAATAGTGCAATATAATTCTCGCTGAATAGTTGTTCTACTGAGTTTGCTAATTTAATCCCCAGGTATTTTAAACCTTTCTTCTTCCAGGGAAAAGGATATTCTTTTTGCAGCTCATGTATCTCTTTTGGTTCAACATTTATGTTTAAAATTTCTGATTTGTTTAAGTTGATTTTGAAATTTGCCATTTCTCCATATTTTTTTAGCGTTTTGATTAATTGTGGCATTGTGTGTTTAGGTTTGGAGACATAAAACAGCAAGTCATCTGCGAAAGCCGCGACCTTATGCTCAATGTCGCCCGTTTTTATTCCCTTAATCTCTCTATTTGCTCTGACTGTTGACAGTAATGGTTCGAGCGAGAGCACAAAAAGCAATGGGGACAGGGGACAACCCTGTCTCGTCCCGTTTCTCATGATAAAGGGAGTTGAGAGATCTTCATTAATTTTTATTGCTGCGGTCGGTGCTTCGTACAATACCGCAATTCTTTGTACCATCCTGGCACCCAGACCTATATGCCTCAATGTCTCCATCATGAACCCCCAGTCTACTCTGTCAAATGCTTTTTCAGCATCAATTGACAGAAATAGCCCTGGGGGCCCCTGGGTTTTCATTTTTTGCAACAGGAGGAGTGTTCTAACTCCGTTATCACGCCCCTCTCTTCCTGAAACAAACCCTACCTGGTCCATATGGACTAGTTCTTTCATTTTATCTCTAAGTCTGTTTGCTAGAACTTTTGCATATAGTTTTGTGTCAAAATTCAGGAGAGAGATTGGTCTGTAGCTTGGACATAGCATTTCATCTTTTCCTTCTTTTAAAATTATAGTAATCCATGCTTTCTGTGCTTCAGAGCTTAATCCGTGCCAAGTCCATTCATGTAATTACAGAGCCGGGGTATCAGAATTTTCTGGAATTTAAGATAATTTATAGAGAATCCGTCCAGACCTGGGCTTTTCCCTGTTGGTGTTTCTAGGATAGCTTTTTTAATTTCCTGTTCCGTAATGGGGCTTTCTAGATCTTCCGTATCATTCGGGCTTAATTGAGAGATTCCTGATTTATCCAAAAACTGTTTAATTTTGTTTGTTTTTCCTTTTTCTACATTGCCTTTCTTAATGTCATAGAGTGCACTATAATAATTTCGGAAAACATCAGCTATTTCTTTTGTTTTAGAAACTACTTCTCCTTGCTTTCAGTTCTAACCCTTGCAGAGGTGGGACCGCCACAATTTTAATTTTGCTTTTAAAAAGCAACAGCATCTCCAGTGCGCCTACTGCATCATGGAGTCTTCAGAGGCCTCGGCAGGAGCGGGAACAAGTGCCAGATAAGCCGGGTGCATGGGATATTACAAAATATCTTGGCAAGGTCCTCTCTTCCCACATATGAAATGGCTTAGGCAATCACCTTTCAGACACATCAAAGCACTGAATTGTAGAAAATAAAGAAATATGTCACTTTTGCCCCATTCCCAAAACACTAGGTTTTTCCTTTGGGCTCTGATAGCAAGAGAAAGTAAAAAAAGTACAAACAAGTTTATGGTGGTTTCTATGCAGTGAAGCAGATAACTTGCGGGGGAAAAAAAACACACACACACACAACACACACACACACACACACACACACACAGTTAATGAAGGCTAAAAGAAAAACCCCAAATGTCCTGACAAAACTGCAATATATAAAAAACATATCTGGGCACAATTAGCCTCAGAAATGAATGTTAAATACAGAGATCTACTGTATTTATAAACATTTTTACAAAAGATTTAGAAAACCCTCACCAAGAATTTTCACAATTTATAAATGCGGATTCATTAGACAATGTGATAAACTTTGGTGAAAGTTGTGTGAAAACCTTTCATAAATATACCCCATAGGTGTTTTTTTAAATATAGAAAAAGGAGAAATTTGTTTAAACAAAAAAATTCTATATAAATTTAGAAGTAGACAGATTATTACCTGTGAATATTGCGATCTACTGACAAGTCAGCCTCGTAATAGCCATCTTTGCAATCCTTTCCAACCAGTTCATGAGGATGTGGTTTATGGGGGGAATCCTTGGTCACCAAGGATATCCTTATACGTGCTGGTCCTTGATAATTGTGTACCTGAAATATTAATTCATATGGAGTAAAATAACAGCAACCTACTAATACACAACTTACTGTCTTCCTGACTAAAATGTCACAACTTGCTAGAATGACTAGGTTAAACTATAGCTAAAGCAGCCGCTAGAAACAAAATCGCAAGAAAATCTGTCAGGATGGTTGTACATCAACATGGTAACATACAGCTTGCCCACACAGGGTTTGGATCTTGGCCGGTTCAGTAGGAACCAAACTGTCTATGGCTGGCCTAAGTCACAACAATAAACAAAACCAAAGATGTTGTTAAGCCGGGTAAAGAGATACCAAACACGTCATGCTTTAAAATTGCGTACGCTCGTGAAATGGCACCAAACTATGGTACTTAATCTTCATAGGCGACGCTTTAAAAATTTCTACAGGTTACCAGTTTAGTTACGGAGGAGGTCTAGTGCTAGAATTATTGTTCTTGCTCAGACATGTGGCAATACCTCACATCTGTGGTTCAAACAGCGTTTACGTATGTGACCCATGTATGTTCACATGGCCCAAGAACTGGAAGTGACAAACCTGCAGTCCTCCAAGGGCACAAAGATGAGCAGTGGCCATCGCTTATCCCTAGGGGAAACCCCTGCCGACGTCGGATGGTTTTCGGGCTCAGCGATCAGTAACATTAGCCTGGAAGCCATCGGTGGGGGGGGGGGGGGGGGTTGAACCTCTCCCACCATTAAAAGTGATTCCACAGTGAATCTGCTACTGAGATTACTTCATAAAAAATAAAAAAAATAAAAAATATTGGAAAGCCGCCTAAGAGATTTGTGCCCATTTTGTAATGACACAAATTGCACCGTAAAATTGTCGATTTTGGGAGCATTTGGACGAATAGCAATACTCACGCAAGTACTTGATCTCAGCACCGATACTGGTATCGGTGCATCCCTAGTACAGTAATCAACCGAAAAAATGACCGTCATCTAGAATATAAAATTATTATTAATGTTAAATTGTGGACCCTATGGACAAAAGTTATCTCAACCGGATCAGAGAATGTTACAGACTCCTTGGTCCCTGAATAGGCATATGGGGTTCTGAGGTCAAGGGATGGGCAATTGCTGTGTTCCTTAGACCCCTTTCACACCGATCCGCCTATAGCGTCGGTGGTAAAACGCTGCTATTTTTAGTGGCGCTTTACCGTCGGATTTGCGGCGCATTTTGGCCGCTAGCGGGGCGCTCCTACCCCCCGCTGGTGGCCGAAAAAGGGTTAAAACCCCCGGCAAAACGCTGCAATAGCGGTGTTTTTCCGGCGGTATTACAGCGCTGCCCCATTGATTTCAATGGGGAGCAGCGCTGGAGGAGCGGTGAGTTCACCGATCCTTCACCGCTCCAAAGAAGCTGCTGGCAGGACTTTTTGTGACGCCCTGCCAGCGCACCGCTGCAGTGTGGAAGCCCTCAGGCTTTCACACTGCAGACAATGAAGCAGCAGTTTGAGGGCGGATTGCAGGCGATATTTCTAACGCTATAGCGCCTGTAATACGCCCTCGGTGTGAAAGGGGTCTTAACAAATCCTCTCTCCCTTTCATTCCTTTCCTCTTTTTGCTCCTCTATCCCATGGCCTTTTCCACCATTTGAAGCCCTTTATTTTCTCGCTTGTTTTCTTCTGTCCACAAAATATTCAGTAAACATAACACAAGCTTACATTGACGTTAAGCATAGACTGCAGTGACTACCTTAGTCATCTGTTATAATTATACCAATAATACTTTCCTGTTAGCCAACAGTAGCATAACTTCCTTAATACTGAGGCTGTTTGGTTTATATGTAAACAGAGAGAGGGGAGTCAAGCGGCCCTATAATGTAGCAAATTAAACGTAATGAATAAAAAAACTTTATTTAAAGCGCTCACAAGTGTGAGGAAGGCATGTCACTGGTGAAAACAGTCCAGGACCTGGATGGATGGGCGAGTCAGCTCGATGTACAGGTCCGTGGTACAGAGTCACTAAAGCCGCAGCAACCACCACAAGCCAGGAGCTGCTGGGAGAAGGATCGCTGTGTAACTGATCTGCCAACTGTGGGAAGAATCCCCACCAGAGAACAACGCCGTAAGTCACAAGAAATGCAACATGCTCCCTTCATCTGCCCCATTATTTACTGTATAAGCATTAAATGTGTACATCTGAACTCTAATAAATTGGCCCAGCGGTTGACAAAATTTCCTTCGAATCTAGGAGCCAGCTAAAAAAAAAGTTAGGCGCCAGGTTTTTTTTTTTTTTTTGACGACCACTGACAGGTGGCACTGGGCACTGTAGGACATCCTCCCAGAACCTTGCTCCTGCGTAGCCCCTGGGGCGTGCACTTGGGAACATCTGCGGCCGCCAGGTCCCGAGGACCCGGCACATCCCGGTAAACGGCCACCGATAGAGGCCGTTTACCACGTGATCGCTCTGTCAAATGACGGGGCGATCACATGTACACAAACCGGCGTCACGTCATGACGCCGGTTCCTCCCTCCCCTCTCTGTATCGATCGGTAGAGTGAGAGGGGAGAAGTGGAGAGGGGGGAGAGATGGGACCAGCGCTGTGGGCTGGATGTGTAGTGCCCACAGTGCTGGTCAGTGACAGCTACTCTGCCAGCACTGTGCAATACTCTGCCAATAAATTTTAATGGAAACGAAGAATTTTTTTTTTTTACCGAATTTTCAGTATTTTTTTTTTATTTATAGCGCAAAAAAATTAACCCAGCGGTGATTAAATACCACCAAAAGAAAGCTCCATTTGTGTGAAAAAAAGGGCAAAAAAATTCATTTGGGTACAGTGTTGCATGACTGAGTAATTGTCATTCGAAGTGTGAGCACCGAAAGCTGAAAATTGGTCTGGTTAGGAAGGGTGTTTAAGTGCCCAGTGGGTAACATTGCATTAGCATTGTTAGAGGTGTTGCAATACCAACGGCCACCACAAGATGGCGCCATATTACAGAAGGACTTCAGAAGGCCGCAAAGCCGTGGCCTAAATTACTGGCTGGCGTGGCCCGATTCGATCGTACGGCGGGGTCGGGGTCCACAGGGAGACAGGATACCGCAGCTGTGTCGCCCCAAGCGCCAGGACCCTAATTCTAGTCGCAAATGCGACCGGGGTTTGTCGAGCCCTGAATTGGCCCATTAGTCCTTCAGACTACACCTTTTGAGATATGGCCCTTCTAGTCATGTCATGTAAATGTAATATGTACACTTGATGGTTTAGATTTGTTTTGTATTGCAAAAAAACAGAACAAGCAAGGTTTTAAATAAAAGTTGCTTATGATGTTCAGAGTTTGTATTCACCAATTCTGCATAAATTGAGATTGATGGCTGTCATTTTTATTTGGATCACTAGTCAATGTTTGGTTGTACATAAAAGCTTTTATTGTTGGATTATGCAAACATTTTTTTTTTTTCACTTTGTTGAAATTACTACCTCCAAAGATGCTGGGCAAACGAAGCGAGCTAAATTTTCTGCTTCCATAGCTAAACTTTATCATTAAATCTTTAGAGGTAGCCATCCATTTAGGAAATATATTTTTACACTGTACATTCATAAGTTGTGGTTTATTTGCACTTAAACATATATTTCTGCCTTTTTATATCTTATTTAGATAGTAAGTTATGTTTCACTGGGCAACTTGAAAAGGAAGTAATTTCATTATTGGATGTCCGTTTAATTGGTATAGTACAGTTTGAGGACCCATATTCCTGCTGACCTGAGACACACCTTTGCACTGAATTTTCCCTCCCCCAGAAAACTTTTAGAAGTGGGACATTTTTATTTTTTTTTCCTGGTTTGGACGTTGTAATATACATAAAATGGCAATCCTCCCAAAGATTTTATATTCTTCACATCCCTATTAAAATTCACATTCCCGCATCCTTCCTGAAATCAGTTAATTCTACTTTCTCTAAATTTCTATGGGCCCAATACTCCCCCAGAATTAAAACAGAGCTACTTTACCCAAAGGCCATGGTGGCTTAGCCTTCACTGACTGGCACAGATAAGGGCTTGAAAGCCATGGTTTCCATAGAAAAGGGCATCTACACATTTCCTAATGCACTACTTAGGACTTGTGGACAGGAATATATTCCAGGCATTCACTTTCCTCTTGAACAAAGGTTGGCCATCCCTCAATGCCCTTTCCACTTGGATGTGTGGAAAACCTCAAAACTACACAATTTTCTCATTATTCCCGCCCGATGAAAATTTGAGTACAAGAAGTTTCATAATGAACAAGACCCACTCAGATATTTTCTTTCCATTATTTACTTTCTGAACTCCCTAAGGATGACAACCACCGCAATCCTAACCTAATGGGAACAGGATTTAACCTTCTCCCCACAGAAAAAAAAAATTAAAATTTTAAAAAAATAAAGTAGAATCCTTTACTTCACCTTAAAAATCTTCCATCTGTACTCGGATCCAAGAAGTCAACGTTAAGTTGGTGGTATAGAACATCTACAATACTCCATAAGCAATTCTGTTCCCCACTGAAGCCCTTTTAGAGAGAGGGCAAACAAATTTCCCAAAAATTCTGATTTCACCTTGATAATCTAGCATTTTCCGGTTTCACCACTTTTCAATTCCCTTTAGATCAGTGATTCTCAACTCCTTTCCTCAGGACCCATTAACATTGGAGAGATGCAGACTAGAATACTGCAATCACTGAGCAGCAAATTATATCGCCTGTGATGTATTTCAGTAATCTTGCAAACCTGGCCTGTTAGCGGGTCATGAGGACAGGAGTTGAGAACCACTGCTTTAGATCATATAAAGAGATCAGTGCGCCGTCATCTCATGAATGCAGCCAAACCTTGCATTCCTCTAAAACGAAAGGATCCCAGCGTCCCCTCAATCTCCCTTTGAATACACAAAGTCGAGGATATTTAAAAAAAAAAAAAAAAAAAAAAAAAGTGTATGGAGGATCTTGTGCTCTCCTTGAAAAACAAATTTACAGGAAAACCTAATTCTACTGTACTGACTACTTTTTCCAGAGAAGGGCAAGACACTTAGTCAGTGAATTCTGAGCTTCCGAATCCTTCCTCACGGATTGCCCTGAGGGACATGTCACCCTCCCCCTCATCCCTTTTTTCATCCCTACCTTTACTCAACTTTAGTATTTTAAAGAGATATTTGCCAATTTTAGCCTAGGTTCGCACTGCTGCGGGGATTGAAATTTCATTCCTGCACGTCAGCCCAACTTCTGGTGCGATTTCAGAGACATCTGTGCAGGTTCCTGCACAGAGGTCTGTTTAACCACTTCAGCCCCGGACCATTTGGCAGCCAAAGGACCAGAGGTCTTTTTTCAATTTCGCACTGCACTACTTTAACTGGTAATTGCGCGGTCATGCAATTTTGTAACCAAACGAAATTTGCGTCCTTTTCTTCCCACAAATAGAGCTTTCTTTTGATGGTATTTGATTGCCTCTGTGATTTTTATTTTTTGCGATATAAACGGAAAAAGAGCGAAAATTTTGAAAAAAAAAGAGATTTTCTACTTTTTGTTATAAAAAAAATCTAATAAACTCAATTTTAGTCAAACATTTGGGCCAAAATGTATTCAGCCACATGTCTTTAGTAAAAAAAAATGCCAATAAGCGTATATTTATTGGTTTGCGCAAAAGTTATAGCGTCTACAAACTAGAGTACATTTTCTGGAATTTACACCGCTTTTAATTTATGACTGCCTATTTCATTTCTTGAGGTGCTAAAATGGCAGAGAAGTACAAAACCCCCCCAAATGACCCCATTTTGGAAAGTAGACACCCCAAGCTATTTGCTGAGAGGCATGTTGAGCCCATTGAATATTTTTTTTTTTAGTCCCAAGTGATTGAATAAAGACAAAAATAAAAAAGATTTTTTTTTTTTTTCAAAAAGTTGTCACTAAATGATATATTGCTCACACATGCCATAGTTATATGTGGAATTGCACCCCAAAATACATTTTGCTGCTTCTCCTGAGTATGGGGATACCACATGTGTGGGACTTTTTGGGAGCCTAGCCGCGTACGGGGCCCCGAAACCCAAGCACCGCCTTCAGGATTTCTAAGGGTGCAAATTTTTGATTTCACTCCTCACTACCTATCACCGTTTCGAAGGCCATAAAATGCCAAAATAGCACAAAACCCCCCCAAATGACCCCATTTTGGAAAGTAGACACCCCAAGCTATTTGTTGAGAGGCATGGTGAGTATTTTACAGCTCTCATTTGTTTTTGAAAATGAAGAAAGTAAAGAAAAAAAAAAATTTTTTTTCTTTTTTCAATTTTCAAAACTTTGTGACAAAAAGCGAGATCTGCAAAATACTCACAATACCTCTCAGCAAATAGCTTGGGGTGTCTACTTTCCAAAATGGGGTCATTTTGGGGGGTTTTATGCCATCTGGGCATTCCATGGCCTCCGAAACTGTGATTGGCAGTGAGAAGTGAAATAAAAAAATTACACCCTTAGAAAGCCTGAAGGCGGTGATTGGTTTTTGGGGTTCCGTACGCAGCTAGGCTCCCAAAAAGTCCCACACATGTGGTATCCCCGTACTCAGGAGAAGCAACAGAATGTATTTTGGGGTGTATTTCCACATATGCCCATGACATGTTTGAGCAATATATCATTTAGTGACAACTTTTTGTAAAAAAAATATATATATTTTTTTTTTTTTCATTATTCAATCTCTTGGGACAAAAAAAAAAAATATTTAATGGGCTCAACATTGCTCTCAGCAAATAGCTTGGGGTGTCTACTTTCCAAAATGGGGTCATTTGGGGGGGGTTTGAACTGTCCTGGCATTTTATGCACAACATTTAGAAGCCTATGTCACACGTCACCCACTCTTCTAACCACTTGTAGACAAAGCCCTTTCTGACACTTTTTGTTTACATGAAAACATATTTTTTTTTTGCAAGAAAATTACGTTGAACCCCCAAACACTATATATATTGTTAAAGCAAAGGCCCTACAGATTAAAATGGTGGGGTGTTGCATTTTTTTTTTTCCACACAGTATTTGCGCAGCGATTTTTCAAACGCATTTTTTGTGGAAAAAATACACTTTTTTTTATTTTAATGCACTAAAACACACTATATTGCTCAAATTTTTGATGAAATAAAAAATATGATCTTAGGCCGAGTACATGGATACCAAACACGACATGCTTTAAAATTGCGCACAAACACGCAGTGGCGACAAACTACATACATTTTTAAAAGCCTTTAAAAGCCTTTACATGATACCACATTAGATTCACGGAGGAGGTCTACTGCTAAAATTACTGCCCTCGATCTGACCTTCGCGGTGATACCTCACATGCATGGTGCAATTGCTGTTTACATATGACGCCAGACCAACGCTTGTGTACGCCTTTGCGCAAGAGAAGGGGGGGCAGGGGTGCTTTTTTTTTTTTTTTTTGTTTTTTTTTTTATTTATTTAGCTTTTTTATTTTTTTTTTAAACTGTTCCTTCCATTTTTTTTCTTTGTTATGATTTTTATTGTTATCTCAGGGAATGTAAATATCCCCTATGATAGCAATAGGCAGTGACAGGTACTCTTTTTTTGAAAAAATTGGGGTCTATTAGACCCTAGATCTTTCCTCTGCCCTCAAAGCATCTGACCACACCAAGATTGGTGTGATAAAATGCTTTCCCAATTTCCCAATGGCGCGGTTTATATCCGGGAGGGGGGACATTCCCTCCCACTGCTTGTAAAAGCAGTCTAGAGGCTAATTACCCGCTAGAATTGCTTTTACATGAAAGCCGATCACTGGCTGAAAAGAATGATACCAAGATGATACCTAAACCTGCAGGCATCATTCTGGTATAACCATTCAAAGTCCAGCAACATACTGGACATATATTGTAATCTTTTTTTTTTCATGCAGCCTCTTGGCTGAACGAAAAAAAGAGATTGATTGGTGGGTATGCCCACCATTAGAATACCTCCCTTCATCCACCCACTTCTAATGATGGGCATACATGCACCATTTATATATGCCGATGCATGGGGGCATCCTCCCGCAAAAGTTATGCCGTGTACACACGGTCGGAATTTCGACCGTATGTACGTGGCATTAGGAGCCAATCGCTCCCCCCCCCTGCTGCCCCCATGCTTCGGCATATATGCTCTTTTTTTTAACTGTGGTGGTGAAATCACCTCCTACAGCGTTGGAGTCGCGGCTTTATGTATCGTGGGAGCAAACGCTGTTGCTGTCAAGATAAATAAATCCGCGTTGCAACTGAATGGCGCACCTGAAAACAAAAAAATGCTCAACACTAAAACACACAGTAAACAAAATTACATACCTGAAAAGCAAGCATGATAAAACATAATAAAACATAATAAAACATAATAAAACATTGCAGAATAGAATGGAGTAAAAAAAGAGCAACAATAGAGAGAGAATAGAGTGAGAGAGAGAACAATAAAACGACAACTATTTTATTTTTTTTTATTTTTTTGAGATTCACAGGTAAAAAAGCTCCTGACTGAAGCGACTGAATCAAAACGCTACCACAAAAAAAATGTTAGCGATCGCAGGGATCAGGCCTGACTCTGCGAACGCTGCAGTTATGTGTGCTTAGTGTTTTGTAAGTGACAGTGATCGATCGATACTGCACTTGGGTGGGCTGGGCTGGGCGGAGGGGGAAAACGCAGGTGCTAGCAGGTATCTGGGCTGATCCCGCTAACAATGCGTTTTTTTTTTGGAACCCTAAACTGCTGGGACGCTAGTATAGATCTGATCAGATCAGATATTGATCTGTTCAGATACTGTGCCACTAAGGGAGGTGTATGCTTTGTGCGTGGGTGTTTGCGGTACTGGCACTAACCTGGGGCGACGCAGACCTTATTTGACCCTAAAACCTAATTGATATCACCCGCCGGGCGATCAGGGGGTTAAACCGTTATTGGGTAATAAATGGCGGGTGCCCTGACAGTATAAAAAACAAGCTAACTAACCAGCGTCACCCGTAACAGTAATACAAAAAAAAACTGGTTACCTAGCGACACTAATGCAGCGATCAGAAAAACGATCGCTTAGTGACACTGGCAAAAGGGGGTGAAAGGGTTAACTAGGGGCAATCAGGGGGTTAAACCTTTATTAGGTAATATATGGGGGTACCTGACGCTATATAAAAACCTGACGGGGAACCTAAATAACGAAATAACTAACTGGCTAACCAGCGTCACCAGTGACAGTTATACAGTGATCACTGGTGAAAGGGTTAACTCTAGGGGCAATCAGGGGGTTAAAACCTTTATTTAGGTTGTAATATGGGGGTACCTGACCTATAAACCTATTTATGAACCTATATAAACATGGCGGTTACCTAAAAAAAAAAAAAATGGTTACCTTCCGACACTAATGCAGCGATCAGAAAAACGATCGCTTAGTGACACTGGCAAAAGGGGGTGAAAGGGTTAACTAGGGGCAATCAGGGGGTTAAAACCTTTATTAGGTAATATATGGGGGTACCTGACGCTATATAAAAACCTGACGGGGAACCTAAATAACGAAATAACTAACTGGCTAACCAGCGTCACCAGTGACAGTTATACTGTGATCACTGGTGAAAGGGTTAACTCTAGGGCAATCAGGGGGTTAAAACCTTTATTTAGGTTGTAATATGGGGGTACCTGACCTATAAACCTATTTATGAACCTATATAAACATGGCGGTTACCTAAAAAAAAAAAATGGTTACCTAGCGACAGCAGTGACACTAATACAGCGATCAGAAAAACGATCGCTTAGTGACACTGGCAAAAGGGGGTGAAAGGGTTACCTGGGGGGCAATCAAGGGGTTAAACCTTTATTAGGGGGGGGGGGGTGGGGGGCTACCTTGGACCTAAAACTAACTGCCCTGACAGTTATTACAGTCACACTGACACTAAATGCAGTGATCAGTAAAAAAATGATCACTGCAATTAGTGACACTGTGACTGGGGGGGGAGGGGGTGATCTGGGGGTGATCAGGGGGTGACAGGGGGGTGTTTTGTGTGCCTATGTGTACTGGTGTCAGTGTACTGTTTGTGCACTAACCTTTAGATGTTCACAGCTCGGCGTTCCGGTCACATAGACCGGCGCACCGAGCGTGACATCACTTCCTCTGCCTGTGTTTTGATTGACACAGACAGAGGAAGCATCTGATTCGCCAGGAGCGATCGCGAGGGGGTGGCCAGAAACCACTGGCCGTCCCCTCATCCCGGATCGCTCCTGAAGCGATCCCGACCGTCCCCGCCGGCCGGGGGGGGTCCGATCGGACCCCCCACCCGCCGGAAGAATGGCACGTACAGGTACGTGGTTCTGCCTGTACGTGCCATTCTGCCGACGTATATATACAGGGGGCGGTCGGCAAGTGGTTAAAAAAAAAAAAAAAAAAAAAAAAATTGCACCCAAATTCGCCAGAAGTAGTACAGAAACTCCTTTTGGGAATCGGTGCAGTGCCCGTGTGAAGGGGGAGTTGTGGTTCCTTCCCTCCAATCAGCTGCTCACTGATGCAACTTCAGATCTTTGCCACCCTGCTTTTCAGAGCTGTGAGATCCTGTGTAAATTCTGCACTTTGAATGAATGTAGGGGAAAGATGGCTGTAGATAAACATCTGTGTATAACCTGAGGTTAGTTACTTCACTGGGTGTATGTAAGGGTTTACAACCACTTTAAGGCCTCATTCACATGGATGCATGCAGAGGGTCATGTTTATTTTCTGCGTCTACAGCAATGTGTCCATCCCTGTACAGATGTACCATGTGTAGAAGATCCGTGCAGCTTCTGGGTCTCCCTGGCTGTTATTGCTTTTGACAGGATGGCAGCATGGAACACCTGTCACTCCCTAGGAACTTAACATGACCCACAGCAGGGAGGAGGCAAGGGTCAATGCACCTGTGTGAATGAAGTCCAATTGTACCAGTCACTATGGGGGTGTATATTATTACATGTGCCAATTGTCAAGGTTAACGCGTGGGCAGGACTACGAGGGGGATTAAGAAATCAGCTGAGCGATTACTTCTATCCCCCTCCGTGTACTGACCACCATGGTCAGAGTGCGTCCCTCTGTCATACGCAGCCCTGCTCTCACCTCAACCCTTCTCCTCTCTGCCTGTTATCTGTTTCTCAGTCTGCGCTCCCCCCCCCCCCCCCATTAATAAAATAAATTCCAAATGGTCCGAGCCAGCCCCTCTTATAGCCTGGCATAGCACACTGCATTAGTCTTTTATAAAAAACAAGCACTGTAAATACCGATTTAGCGCCATCTTCAGGCCAGTCACGTGACTCTCGGCCGGTTTCCAGGGCTACTCCAGGAGAGGCTGAGCAGCCATGTGATATCCCTGGTTGAAATCAGAGGGAGCTCACGGCCCATCCTGCAGAAGCCATATATCGCATGTATACATCGACCGCTAGTCATCTGACTGGCCTGAAGATTGTTCTAAATTAGGTATTTACAACGCTTGTTTTCATAAAAGACTAATGCTGTGTGCTATAACAGGCTCTAATAGAGGGTCACTATGTTATGGGTTAATCCAGTTTTAGTGACAGACAGACACAGTAGGACCCTATAAAAGATCAGTGACGCCACATCTTCTTAACAATGCAAAGGCCCCAATTCCACAAAAAAAAAAAAAAAAACATTCCGACACTCAAAGGTTGTTGAAAGTAGACTAAAATTATATGGAGGATATGACTCTCTCCCTCAGAGGCAAGTATGATCTAGCAAAAAAAGATATGGTCCTGCTGGTTTGCTTTCAAATATACCACCGCATACACGGAAATTATGTCTCAGCCTGTATAATAATATTTTGATAGATGCGAGTTTTTACTTACATGAGCTTGGATCGAGGCAGATACACACCTCCCCCTCTCCAATTTCCACCTCCCCCTTCTCTACATAATTATACTGTTAAGGAGATATACTCTATCCAATGACATTTATAAAGAATATGCCAACTTCGGTACTCATGAAAAGGTGAATATTCAGTTAGTCTTACTGTATCGTTTTATGTAAGACCCATACTCTGATGTATACCAGAGGCTGTCTTGTATTAGTGTGTACCTCTTTCTCAATAAAAACGAATTAAATCAAAAAAAAATAAAAAAATAAAAATCTTAGTTTCTAAGGTGAAAAAAAAAAAAAAAAAAACAGCACTTGGCTGTTTCTTACTTGTAACTAAATCACACTTCCTAGTCTCTAAAGGCACTGGCGATTTAGCCCCAGCCTTGCAAATGCATCTTGGTTAGGCTACCTAACCCAATACCTTCCTAGAAAAGCTTGTGTATGCACTGCGAGATCTCATGAGTTTGCAAAGGTTTAAAGGAGATAATGCTAGCACTTTAAGGCTGAATTCACACAAAAACGCACAGCTGCCGGAGAGTTGAACCACAGCAGTTTCCTCCTCAGCAGCTGTCCATTCCGACTGTGGTAGGGGCCGGTGTGGTGTGTGATTAAGCGCATGACAGCTCCTATTTTTTCTTCTTTTTAGAAACTTTATATGAAGTGCACAAAAGTGACATGTGCTCCTGTATGGTGCACTGCAAAAACAATTGTTTTCTGTGTGTGGCAATTGACATTGCAGTAAAGCGATTTAGTCCTAACCAGTTCTTGGGTCACAAATCTCGGCAATCTCTTCTGCTCTATTAACCACTTATCTACACACATCTTTAAAGCTGGTATGTATACCTTAATAGTGGGATGAGTTTTAGTAGTATCCGTACTTCGCTCTCCCGGAATGCTTCCAGCAGAACGCCCTTCGCACTTATAGCGAAACCGCATACCTCGCTGTTTTGGCTGTTCAATGATCTCCACATAAGGCACAGAAGGCGGCATACTTGTACCTGTTTGGAAAAATAAGATGGAGAATAGGAAAAGTAAACACAAAAGAACAAACCCCTGAAAAAAGGTAATACAGAATAACAGGTTTCTGAGGGTAGACTTTGGCAAGACAACACGCAAAAAATAAAATTAGAATTTAACATACAAAATGAGAAACCTGAAGACATAACATTGGCAATGTAAGAATTAAGCAAAGGACTGAACAAATCTCAGTCACCAGATCCCCACAGCTGCTGGAAATATGTCCCTAGGAAACCAGGCCCTGACCATGAGGTAGCCTACCGAGACCTGCTTTACAGAAGGACAATGATTTGAATTGCTGAAAAGCAGATCTTGGGTTCCCCTATTCTGTGTCAGGTACGTTATGGTCAACTTCCACTCGCAAAAGAAGTGTGCAGGATCTCAAGTCCTACTACCCAGCTATGTGCAATGGTTAAAATATCCGACAGGTATGACTGAGTAAAGGGAGCATTGTGATAAGCGAGTACTGTTATATTTCAACTGCCACTGATACTAGAGCCAAGGGTTAGGATGGAGAGCGAGGAAGGCATTAAGAGAACTATATATGCTGCTTTGAAAAGCAAGAGTAAATCAGAAACAATACATTACGCATGAAGTATGACAACGGTGTATGCTGACTCAAGTTTTAGAAATATTTCCCCCACTTAGTAGTCAAGGAAGAAGGGTCTAAACCTAGGTGAGTGGATCCACAAGTCATTAAAGCCTACATTTAGCCCAAGAAGAAAAAAAAAAAAAATAAATAAATGCGGTACTTGCAATTAACGTGAAGCGTCCTTTATGCTGATGGCTGCAGTTCTGACTGAAAGCTTCTATCTCATAAAAATGTCTGTAGCAATAGAATTCCAGTGCCACAGGGGGTGAGGGACGTGTCACAGGCACTTAGGAAGAGTGCCGACTATGCTCACCCTTTCCATCACCTGTCCTCTTCATAGAGGCAGTACTAAAGCTTCCATCAATGAAAAACAGTGTATAGTAAATAATGTGGGATACACACACAAAAATACATGTAAAAAAAGGGAAGCTGCGCCAAGAAATTTAAACTAACAGATTGCAGAAGCTATATGTGCCCCACTGGATATAATGTCCTCAGTGGTAGGGACCTACACAACACCTAGGGACCCTAATGGCACCTAAGGATAACAGTCTCTGTCAGCACAGTATCCCAGGAACAATGGTAGAAACAAAATAAACAGTTTGGCAATGTCCGAGTAAAAAGTGTATCAAGTAGAATAGTGGTGAAGGAGGTGATCGTGGCGTCCAAAAGTGAGACAGATGAAGCACCAAGAGTCTGAACACATGAGGAGAGAGTATTGATTGGATATCACAGGAAACCAGGAGGAGCCGCAGCCGTGGGCCGTTTAGTGTCATAGCAGAGCTTTTATATCTCTGCTTTCTGGTAAGCAGCTAGTGTGAGGGTGTCGGGCACCGTGTTCACCATTGCCTTTATTTACAAGTCACCAAGGTGCTTCATCTGTCTCACTTTTGGACGCCAGGATCACCTCCTTCACCACTATTTCTACTTGATACAAAATTGGCGTCCTTTTTTCCCCACAAATAGTGCTTTTTAGTGGTATTTGAACACCCCTGCGGTTTTTATTTTTTGCGCTATTTTGCTTTTTGCTATAAGAAATATCCCCAAAAAAAATATATAAAAAAAAAAACTCTCAGTTTAGGCCGATATGCATTCTTCTACATATTTTTGGTAAAAAAAAAAAAAATTGCAATTAGCGGTTGATTGGTTTGCGCAAAAGTTATAGCGTTTACAAAATAGGGGATAGTTTTATAGGATTTTTTTATTTTTTTTTTACTAGCAATGGCGGCGATCAGCGATTTTTATTGTGACTGCGACATTATGGCGGACACATCGGACATTTTTGACACATTTTTGGGACCATTGTCATTTATACAGCAATCAATGCTATTTAAATGCATTGATTCCTGTATAAATGACAGTTGTAGTGAAAGAGTTAACCACTAGGGGGAGGGGAGGGTTTTTGGGCTGTGACGTGTGTGTGTTTTTTTACATTAGGGGGCGGGGCTGACGTCTGACGTCATTGATCAGCTTTCCCGATGACCGGGAACAGCCAATCAATGACAGGCAGAGTAGGAAGCACAGGGAGAGGTATGTTCACACATACCTCTCCCCGTTCTTCAGCTCCGTAACCAGATCGCGGGACACCAGCAGCGATCGGGTCCGCTGGTCCCGCGGCCGGGGTCACGGAGCTCCCGACCGGGTCGCGAGCGTGCCGCTGGCGCGCGCGCGACCCACGGGCAGGCAGTTAAAGGGGACGTACAGGTACGCGCTTTTGCCTGCCCGTGCCATTCTGTAGACTTATATCTACATGAGGCGGTTGGGAAGCGGTTAAAGGTCAACTAGAACCACAGCCATCAGCACAAGCAACACCTAAAGATGATGTTGGGCCCCTATATGGGCACAACATCTATATGCTATTCTGTCCATTAGAGCTGCACGATTAAAAAAACAAAACAAAAAAATAAATAAAAAAATAAATAATTGCGATCTCCATTCAACCCCCTCATGATCTTAATACAGCATTTTCACAATTCAGTGTAGAGCCGTTCTCTGCTGACAGCTGACAGCTGTCAAAAAAAAAACAACCCAACAATGTTTATAGTCATCTCAGCGCTGCCAATGTAACGTTTGGTTCGTTTAGAGCGAAGCAATGAACTTTGGTCTATAAATTAGGTCAGTTTAACCACTTAAAAAGGGGTTGTAAAGTTTTTTTATAAAAATTAAAAATACGAACACACACAAACATGTCATACTTGCCTCCTCAGTGCAGTTGATTTTGCACAGAGTGGCCCAGATCCTCCTTTTCGAGTGCCCCATGGGAAAATCGATCTCCCCCGGGAGACCCGTGCGGGTGCGCTCCTGCGTCTATTGACACAAACAGCAGGATACGGCCCCACCCCCAGCATTGGATTTGCTTGACAGCAGTGGGAGCCAATGGCTGCCCTAATATCAATCAAGCCAATCAGAACAACGAGACACTGGCTAGAGCTGGTGTGCGTGTCCCCAGCGCGAGAAAGAGGGTTCAGGTAAGTAAAAATAAAAAAACAAAAAAACACACGGGGGCACTGGGGGCTGCTGCACTGCAAGAGATTTTTTTCACCTCAATGCATAGAACGCATTTGAGGTGAAAAACCTAAATACTAAGCCTTTTTCTGACACCCGTTACTTACAAGTTAATTTGTATTTTTTGCTAGAATTTTACTTAGAACGGTGGGTGTTGCAATATATTATCTCACACTGTATTTGCACAGCAGTCTTTCAAATGCAATTTTTTGGGAAAAAATACATATGAATAAAAAAAAAAAAAAAACTGTAAAGTTGACCGAATTTGTTTGTATAATGTAAAAGATGTTACGCCGCAAGAATTGTGATCTTTATTCCAGGCACAAAAAGAAAAAAAATTGTGATTTTCATTTTAGCCAGAATCGTTCAGCTCTAGTGTCCATATAGCTGCCATTGTGCCCATATACAGCCCTAGCCAAAAATTGAGAATGACAATATTAAATTTTCACGAAGTCTGCTGCCTCAGGTTTTATGATGGCAATTAACATATACTCCAGAATGTTCTGAAGAGTGATCATATGAATTGCAATTAATTGCCAAGTCTCTCTTTGCCATGAAAAAAAATTAAAGCGGAGCTCCACCCAAAAATGGAACTTCCGCTTCAAGTACTGGTGACCCTGACATGCCACATTTTGCATGTAATTTTCTTGGAGGAGGGGGGAATGGCTGAGCGGGTACTCAGTATTGAGAGGCACCCAGCTCCCACTTCCTCCCATAGCGCTGTTAGAAGTTCACATGTCCCCCTTTCTCCCTGGAGTCTTCCGACATGTCAGCGATCCTCTCATTAACAGAGGTGTCAGTGTTGACAAGGACAAGGCTGGAAATCACTCTAATGTTGATCAAGTTAGAACTGCAAGCTTAAAAAAAAAAAAAAAAAAAAAAAGGAGGGTGGTGCTTGAAATCATTGTTCTTTCTCTGTTAACCAAGGTTACCTGCAAGGAAACATGTGCAGTCATCATTGCTTTGCACAAAAAGGGACTAACAGGCAAGGATATTGCTGCTGCTAAAATTTCACCTAAATCAACCATTTAACAAGAAGTTCTTGATTGATTTTATCCAATCAAGAAAGTCCAAGGAAATCCAGCAAGCACCAGGACCATCTCCTACAGTTGATTCAGCTGCAGGATTGGGGCACCACCAGTGCAAAGCTTGCTCAAGAATGGCATCAGGCAGGTGTGAGTGCATCAGCACATAAAGTAAGGCGAAGACTTTTGGAAGATGGCCTGGTGTCAAGAAGGGCAGCAAAGAAGCCACTTCTCTCCAGGAGGAAAAAAAAAAAAACATTAGGGACAGACTGATATTCTGCAAAAAGGTACAGGGATTGAACTACTGGGGTCCTTTCCTCTGATGAATTGCCTTTCCGATTGTTTGGGCCATCCGGAAAAACCTTGTCCGGGGAAAAGGTGACGCTACCATCAGTCCTGTGTTATGCCACCCGTAAAGCATTCCGAGACCATTCATGTGTGGGGTGGCTTCTCAGCCAAGGGAGTGTGCTCCCTCACAATTTTACCCAAGAACACAGCCATGAATAAAGAATGGTACAAAAACAGCCAAATTCCAAGCATTGATTATGCAAAAATGGGCTGCCATCAGTCAGAATGTGGACTAGAAGTTGATTGATAGCATGCCAGGGTGAATTGCAGTGGTCTTGAAAAAGAAGGGTCAACACTGCAAATATTGACTCTTTGCATAAACTTAATGTAATTGCCAATAAAAGCCTTCGACACTTAGGAAATGCTTGTAATTATACTTCAGTACACCATCTTTATGTGCCCTTGGCAGCCTGACGAGTCTTCAGAGACAGGGCAAGCACAGAGACAATGCCAACAACACTGGACCTGTGCTGCCCACTCAGCTCCTGCCGCTGTAGCTCAAAGATGGGGTGGAGAATGGCCAGGAGTCACGTGACTGCTCTGAAAAGATCTGCAAAAAAATGGTATTTAGAAGTAGGGCTGAAACAACCAATCGATTAATCGACAACTAATCGATTATGAAAATAGTAATCGATTAATTTCATTATCGATTAATCGGCCAGTAACATAATGGAGTTAAAAAAAAAGCAAAAAATTAGCTCTTTATAGTACAAAGAATAATCACTACTGTAAATATTACTTCCACAGTAAAAAAATTAACCCCTTACAGTGGTTATCTGCTCTTTTTGTACTATAGGGGCTAATATAATAATATAAGGGCTAATTTTAGTTTTTTTAAACCCCGTTACTAAACGTCTTAGACCTTGAGTACATCTATGTGTTTGGTACTTTTTGCAGAAAAGCACTACAGTTCCATATGGGACATGTTCATATCTATGCTTTTTTTTCAGCCGCTGCGTATTTGGAAAGGGTCAGGGACTTTTTTTTAATGCAAAACGGTGAATTTTTGGTTCAATATACTTCAATGGAGAAGTTGCAGAAAAGCATGTAATGCGTTTTTGCAGCAATTTGTGTTTTTTAATCTGCCCAACAACAAATTGACCAAAAAAAATGCAAATCGCTGCAAAATCACGTGCTTTAAAGGAGCAGGATCAATTTGTTTTTTTTTGGGTTAAACACTTTAATGCAGAGTCCAGTGCCTGAAGGTCACTTCCAGGCAAGCCCCCACAACAACCAGTTCAGTAGGGTCAAGGTAATGCACCCTAGGCTGAGGCAAGACCAATCCAGATAGACAGATGCCAAGTAGAAACTAGCTTAAGCAGTGATGTAGTAAAGAATATTGACTGCAAAAAAAAAAAATCACAACAACACACATGCTAGTAAATCACGGTTAGACTTTTTTCCCCAGCAGAGCTTGATAGTCCATTCTTCTAGGACTCAAGCCATTTTCTTGTTAGCATCAAGAAGTGTTGTTCTGCAAGTTTTCTGGCAGTACAACCTGACAGCATATAGCTTCTCTGTCATATTTTACCTTATATCCTGGCTTCTGCTCACAATGCCGGACTGAGTGACCTGATGGACCTTCTGAAAAGATCCTGGAAACACAGATGACCCCAAATCTCATGGAGAAGGCACTCCAGCACTGTGCAGGAGTATCTTTTCATGAAATTTGGAATTCTCATCAATACCAATCTCGCTGAAAAGCCCATGAGGTCACTCTCGTACACAAGAGGCCAAACAGTATAGATTTAATACATACATGCCATTTGATGGACAACAAAAAAGGTGTACAATACACTGCATTGGGTACTTTTGGTTAACCACTTGCCGACCAGGCCATAGCCGAAAGACGGATACAGCACGGTCGGCTTATTCTGGGAGGGCATCCATGGACGTCCTCCCAGAATCTTGCTCTCGCACTCCCCCTGGGGCGCGCTCCCGGAAATATCTGTGACCACCGGTAAATGGCCACTGGTAGCGGCAGTTTACCACGTGATCGGGGGGGAGAGATAGTTTGGCCAGTGGTTACATAGTTAGTAAAAGTTTAATAAAGACACCATTCCATCCAGTTCAACCTGAGTGAGTGAGTGAGTGAGTGAGTGAGTGAGTATCTACAATTGTCCCTATCCATTTGTCTTTGGAGTGTGTAAGGAAACCTGAGGAAACCCACGCAGGCACAGGGAGAACATGAAAACTCCAGGCAGGTAGGGTCGTGGTTGGGATTCGAACCAGTGAGCCTTTTTACTGCTAGGGGAGAGTGCTACCCACTACACCACTGTGCCGTCCTGGTTAAAAAGGTCATTAAGGTGAAGAAAAAGAAAATAAAGTTGATCCTGCCAGACATTTTGTAAGCAAATAACTTTGTGTTCTGCCTCTGCTGCATTTGTAGACGTTACATTGTGCCCAGCTATCCTTTTTTGACTACAAACCACACAAAGTTATAGATCAGAGAATATGGGGGGGGGGGGGGGGCTGTTCTAGTCATGTCTTAAGGAAGAAATGCTGCTCCTCTACAGAAACAATATAGTGAATGTTATCACTCTAGGGCAGGAAGTGCATTATAGGCAAAATAAACAGGTAATAAAAAAAAGGAAAGTGCTGAAAAAAAATAAAAAATAAAAACCCTAATGAAGCCACTACATCAAAAGACTGCTAAGCTGCAATGCATTACACTTCTGTTCTCGGGTTAAGATATGCAAAACATACACAAAATAAAAAACAGATACAAGAGCAAATATTCTCTTACTTGATACAATCCAGTCTTTTGACATCAACGTATGTAGTAAATCTGTAAAAGATAAATAAAAATTAAAAAAAAAAAAAAAAAAAAAAGGACATATTGCTCATAGGATATAATAGCAGGAACTTAAAACAAAATATAAAACATTTCTTAATCGCAGGAGTCTGGTGTACTGTACAATTTTACCATGGGTCGGCTGTCCCTCCTCAAGTCCAATGCAGGGCTTTGCATTTCTCTTTATGACATGGGGACATTAGGACCGCTGGAGCATGGTGAAGACACAGCGGGGTCCAGTCTAGTAGCACAGAGGATTGGGTAAGTAAAACTTCTTTTCCATACCCCCTAGACTTAAACAAGAAGTCATCCCTTGCAGTGAAGGTGCAGCCCCACCACAAGGGGAAATTTTCTAGTCTCCTGGAGTTCTACTTTAGGGTGCATTCACACGCCACTGTACATGGTTTTTCTTTCATTAGGTGATCCTCCATTTTGCAAACTGACAACCCCAACAGATATTAGTAAATATGTTCTTTGTAACAGGAATGCTGCCAATGTCAAATAAAAATCCAGGACTCCGTTGCCATTCCTTTGTTAAAGCGGAGTTCCACCCAAAAATGGAACTTCTGCTATTCTGATTCCACCCCCCCCTCCAGTGTCACATTTGGCACCTTTCAGGGGGGGGGGGGGCAGATACCCGTCCAATACAGGCATTTGCTCGCACTTCCGGTGAAAGATCTTTCGCCGCAACATCCGTGGCGATCTACGCCATGTCTTTTGGGAGACACACAGGTCCCAGAAGACAGAAGGGACCATTCAGAACGTGCAGCTTGACTTGCGCATGCTCAGTAGGGAACCAGGCTGTGAAGCCGCAAGGCTTCAATTCCCTTACTTAAGATGCCGGTGCCTCCACCCAGAGCCAGAGGGAAGGGTCGGCTTCGGGTGAGGACATTGCGGGTGCCCTGGACAGGTAAGTGTCCTTATTTTAAAAGTCAGCAGCTGCAGTATTCGTAGTTTTTTTAGGTTTTGACAGGTACCAGCTCCTACTTCTGGTCAGATCTCAGAGTTGGTCAGATCTCAGAGTTGGCCACCCCCTCCTTCCACCACAGCCTTCTGGGACACATTACAGGTCCCAAAAGATGCAGGACCATTCAGAAAGTGCAGTGGGAACCAAAAACATGCCGGCGTCTAGACCAAATAACCGAAGAGCAAGCTCAGGTGAGGACAGTGCTGAATCCCTGGACAGGCAAGTGTCCTATTGTTAAAAATCAGCAGCTACAGTATTTGTAGCTGCTGACAATCTTTTATTTTCAGGGTGAAGAACCACTTTAATCTGTCAGGATGTCAGACATATGATAATTTGCATATCAACTCTTCTAGTCAGGAAACCAAACTTTCACATTATTACGTTAGCGGTTTTAAAATCTTGTACCCCCAATAAAGATATAAAATAATCATTAAGACTGGAGATCTTTTTTTAAAGCTGTGGCTTATTTAAACAAAGTGCATCAGCCAGTTGCTGAAACCTGTCATGTAGCACCCAGGTATAACACCACAGTCACACTTTTACATTTAAAGTGTAATGTATTCACTGCCTTGTTATCCCTTGCAGGCTATCCCCCCTTCAGTCCATCATGAATCTTGCTGCCAGACTCTTACCAGACAGTCAGTGTCTGCCACCCCTCTCTGCCAATCCCTCCACTGGCTTACCATTGCCCAACTAATAAAATGCAAAAAACACTAACAAGAACATACAAAGCAATTTACAACTCTGCCCTGAGCTACATCACCAATCTGGTCTCTAAATATCACCCAAGCTGTCCTCTTCGCTCCTCCCAAGACATTTGCTTCCTAGCTCCCCATCTCCTCCTCCCATGCTCATCTTCAGGACTTCTCTAGAACCTCCCATCCTATGGAACTCCCTACCCCAAACTCTCCGGCTATCTTCTACTCTGTAGACCAGGGATATGCAATTAGCGGACCTCCAGCTGTTGCAAAACTACAAGTCCCATCATGCCTCTGAGTGTCATGCTTGTGGCTGTCTAAGTCTTGCTATGCCTCATGGGAATTGTAGTTCTGCAACAGCTGGAGGTCCTGAAAACAATCATGATGTCTGAACATTAACCACTTGACGTCCGGGCTATAGCCGAATTACGGCTACAGCATAGACCTCTATTTCCGGGATGCCGTAATATGATGGCCTCCCCTTTCCTCGCTCCCCGTGCGGGCTCACAAGCGCGCATCGGGGAAATTCTGTGCTGGCCGTGTCCCTTGGACACAGCCAGTCACAGATCGCTGTAAATGGCCAATCACAGCGGCCGTTTACAGTGCAATCAGCGTGGCTAATGAGAGATGATCTCAAATGTAAACATATGAGATCATCTCTCATTGCCGGCTTTCTCTCCTCACACAGACTGCGTGTGAGGAGAGGATCTGACAGCGATCTGTGCTCCAGTGAGTGCTCCAGTGAGTGTTAACAGAAATTACAGTTTCCAAACAGTGCCCCATCAGTACAGTGCCTATTTGGGATCTGTGCCAACTAATCAGTGCAGGGAGCTCTCTTTTTCAGGCCTCACATTTTGTATGGGACTCACCCAAAAAAACAAAAAAAAAAAAAAAAACACTTTGAATTCCTATTGGTCAATCCACCCCATGCCAATCTTCTCCCAGAACCAGATACCTCATGATAATGAGGTTCCTCCATTTCAATGATAATACCCAGTGCCCTCCCCGAAATGACGCAAATTATGACCGGCTTTTCAAAATTCGCCCACTACTAAATTATTTTTCTGAAACATTTCCCCAGCTGCTTACCCCAGACCAACATGTGTGGATGAGTCCCTTGTTAAATTTAGTGGCAGGCTTAAAATCAAAATGTATTCCCAGCAAAAGGGCCCGCTATGAGGTGAAGGTATACACATTATGTGACCGAGTCACAGGGAACATATGCCTTCAAAGTGTACGAAGGGAAGGACACCCAGCTGCAACCCCCTATTTGCCCAGACTACTTGGGATCAAGCGGGAAAGTTGTTTGGGACCTCATATATCCCCTACTGGAGAAAGGCTACCCTTTATACATAGACAACTTCTACACATCTCTGCCCCTGTTCCACAACCTTCACTGGAAGAAGACGCCAGCATGTGGCACCGTAAAAAAAGAACCGGCTTTCCTCAAAGTCTTGTCAATAAGAAGTTGAGAAGAGGAGAGATGGCAAGCCTGCAAAACAAGGAGGTTCTGGCAGTGAAGTGGAGGGACAGAAGTGATGTCTACATGTTGTCTTCGATCCACAAGGATGCCTTTGTGGAAATCCCCAGAAGGAATGACCCCATCCAAAAACCAAAATGCATCTATGAATATAATTTGTTCATGGGGGAGTCGACTTCAATGACCAAATGCTCGAACCATACCTTGCCACAAGACGGACATACCATTGGTATAAAAAAAGTCTCAATTTTAAATTTTTTTTTTCAATCGGCCACCACCCACCCAAAACCCCAAACGCTTCCTTGGCTACCAGGTGGCCCACCAGAAAACATCCGAGCAGATGTTCTTAGTCGACTCGACGAACGCCACTTTCCAGACAAAATCCCTCCCAGACCAACGACTTTAAAGAAAAAAAAAAAAAAAAAAAAAAAAAAGACTAATGCCGCGTACACACGTACGGACTTTTGCCGGCGGACCTAAGTCCAGCGAACAATCCGCTGGACTTTCCCGCTAGGTACGCCGGACTAAAAAGCGAACGGACTTGACCACACACGATCACGCAAAAAGTCCGGCGGTTCACGCGATGACGTACGCACGTACGACGGGACTAGAAAAAGGAAGCTCGAGATCCCAAACGACACCCTTTGGGCCCCGTCAGCTAATCTCGTGTGTATCGCGTGTTAGTTGACGTTTGGTTAGAGACGATTCGCGCTTCTCAGACTTCTGCTTAATTCGTTCGCTTCTGCCGTTCAGTTTGTGCTTGTGAGGTTTGTATCTGGCTTTCAGTGCGTGTGGATCAGTTCCTACCTGTTCTCAGGCCGTTCTGGTCCGCTCGTTCCTGTTTTTCAGGTCGTTCTTCATAGGCCTTGCTGTTCTTCAGTGCGTTCTGTTAAGTTGTTTGTTTGATCAGCCGACCGTTTTGAAGCCATGGAGTGTGGACGTACTCGGGAACGAGTTCGTGCTGTGCAGGGGCTCGGTGTTGCGGTTAACACCTTGGCACGAGCCCGGTCCATGAACAGGGTGAGGAGGAGTTCATGGACCAAGAATTGGTTGCGCCAGCGTGACCAATTCTCGCATATGCCTTTGCTCCGTGAGATCCGTGAGAATAATCCTGATGATTTCAGGAATTATCTCCGGATGACGGACCCCATTTTTCACCGTCTGTTGGCTTCGCTGTCCCCTTATATTAGCAGGCAGAATACCTGCATGCGGCAAGCCATCAGTGCGGAGCAGAGGCTAGTCGCCACGTTGCGTTACTTGGCGACGGGGAGAAGCTTGCAGGACCTCAAGTTCACGACAGGCATCTCCCCCCAGGCTCTGGGGCTCATTATTCCAGAGACCTGTTCTGCCATTATCCACGTCCTGCAGGAGGAATACATTAAGGTAAGTCTTCTCTTTTAAAATTACCTATGTCTTGTATGTTTGTTAATGTAGTGCATCAATGTCATCATTAGCTAATTACCATGATAGGACTATTCTATGATTGTCGCCTATTCCTTTTTTTTTGGTTTTTTTTTTTTTTTGTCTAGTATTTTATGTTTGACTTATCGAAATATTTTTAAGAATGTATTATTTAGTGGGTCACATGCATATTTGCTTGCACCAACCTCCCCAGCATGGAAGCTTGGCCCCCTAAACACCCCTAGCCTAGTCACTTTCTTTGGTTAAAAATGTATATTACCAGCTCCATTGTACAGCTTTACTCACCCCCCCTTTCACCCCCCTTGACCCTCATTTTTAAATTGATTGCATGTGTTTTTGGTCAGCTTGTAATTATCCCCACCCCCCCCACACCCCCTGATAATTAATATCATGTGTTTTTGGTCAGCTTGTAATTATCCCCTCCCCCCCCCACACCCCCTGATAATTAATATCATGTGTTTTTGGTCAGCTTGTAATTAGCCCCTCCCCCCCCACACCCCCTGATAATTAATATCATGTGTTTTTGGTCAGCTTGTAATTATCCCCCCCCCCCCACACCCCCTGATAATTAATATCATGTGTTTTTGGTCAGCTTGTTATTAGCCCCTCCCCCCCCACACCCCCTGATAATTAATATCATGTGTTTTTGGTCAGCTTGTAATTAGCCCCACCCCCCCCACACCCCCTGATAATTAATATCATGTGTTTTTGGTCAGCTTGTAATTATCCCCACCCCCCCCACACCCCCTGATAATTAATATCATGTGTTTTTGGTCAGCTTGTAATTATCCCCACCCCCCCCACACCCCCTGATAATTAATATCATGTGTTTTTGGTCAGCTTGTAATTAGCCCCACCCCCCCCACACCCCCTGATAATTAATATCATGTGTTTTTGGTCAGCTTGTAATTATCCCCACCCCCCCCACACCCCCTGATAATTAATATCATGTGTTTTTGGTCAGCTTGTAATTATCCCCACCCCCCCCCCACACCCCCTGATAATTAATATCATGTGTTTTTGGTCAGCTTGTAATTATCCCCACCCCCCCACACACCCCCTGATAATTAATATCATGTGTTTTTGGTCAGCTTGTAATTATCCCCACCCCCCCCACACCCCCTGATAATTAATATCATGTGGTTTTGGTCAGCTTGTAATTATCCCCACCCCCCCACACACACCTTTAATTAATTGCATGTGTATTGTGTGACCTTACCATTATATACTCCCCACCCACATCCCCATTATTATCTTCTCTGGTCCATCAGAGGGGTCATCAATCAGAGATTTGTGCCTTTTATCCTTAATCTTTTGGCTTTATTTCAAGGATTTACAAAATAAATACATATGTTCTTCCAAATTGTTTTTTAATTTGTTGCATTTAGTTTGGTGTTTTGCCTGGTTTATAATTTAAATTGTATCTTTCTGTTTGACTTCACAGTGTCCCTCCACGCCACAGGAATGGCAGACTGTGGCTTCCCAGTTTGCTGCCCGTTGGGACTTTCCCAACTGCGGAGGGGCGATTGACGGCAAACACGTGCGAATTGTGCCCCCACCCCATTCGGGGTCATACTATTGGAATTATAAGGGGTTCCATAGTATCGTGTTGATGGCGGTGGTGTCGGCACACTATGAATTTCTGTATGTGGATGTGGGGAAAAACGGCCGGATGTCGGACGGAGGAGTCTTCAACCACACGGAGTTCGGTCATCGTCTCCAAACTGGTGGGCTGGAGCTGCCACCAGATGAAGATAATGTGGAGGGACTCCCGTTCGTCTTCATTGCCGACGAGGCGTTCGGTCTGGGTGACCATCTGATGAGGCCATTTCCCCAACGATCCCTCACCCCTGAGAGGAGGATTTTTAACTATCGGTTGGCCAGAGCAAGAAGGGTGGTGGAAAATGCCTTTGGTATTATGGCCAACCGTTTCAGATTGCTCCTTACATCGCTACATCTGGCAGAGTACAAACTCAATACTATTATTCTAGCATGCTGTGTCATGCACAATTATTTGCGGAAACATTCAGGAACATACTCCTTACCAATTGGCCCTGAGGCCGGAGTGGAAGGCAACATGACAGGGCTGGATAATCGCCCTCTTGGTTCCGCACCACAATCAGCCCAGCAAGTGCGGGACCTTTATTTACAGTATTTTAATGGTAGGGGGGCCATTGAAATGGCAGCAGACCCTTAAACCATCTTTTTCATTTTCAATGAATAAATACAGTTATTTATGTTTGAAATATTGGTCGTTTCGTATTGTTTTGCTTTTAATTTGGCCTGTTTTATATGTTGTCCTAGTGCACATCTTAATAGTGGGAAACTTGTTTAGCGTTTAGTAAATAAGCCCCTTTGTCAATGAACCACAACATGTTTTTGTCAAACTGGTAGTATTTAAAAAGAAGAAGCCACACATTTTTGAATTTGTGCAAACATTATTTTTTTTATTATAGTGCACATCCAAAACTTTTTATTTTTTTTTTTTATTTTTTTTTTTTTTTGGTATTTTTGGTTTTTTTTTTTTTTTTTTTTTTTTTTTGTAACATGATTTTTTTATGTTATCTTTTTGACATTTTTTTTGTGTGTTTTTCTCACAACATATTGTTTTATTTTTTGGGATTGATTTTTTAAAACAAACATAAAAACATGTTTAAAATTGTTTAAAAATTTTGTCTTAGCATTTGAAATTATTTACACAATGTAAAAGTCCAGAACTTACAAAGTTCAACAGGTAACCCATGAACAGAAGAAGCCAAATTTTGAATATGCACACTAATTTAACTGGAAAATGGGTAATGTCAACATGTGCTATGTTCCATCATGGGGAATCAATGGACGTGTTTTGTGTGTGAAACCCCTTCCCTCTCACCTACTAGCATTAGGGGTTGCAAACACAAAATGCGTCCATTGAGATCCCCTGATGGCACATAGCACATGTTGACATACCGTGTGCATATTTAAAATTTGGCCTCTAAAATTAGTTAAACAGCGCTTCAAAAGGGAATGAAGGACATGATTGATGTTAATAAATGTAAAAGGGGTCTTTAGATTCTCCCCAAAACATCAATCATGTCCTTCATTCCCTGCTGCATGGTGGCCATCTCCTTCTGCATGTTTTCCAGCTGCAGATTCCAGGCCATGATCTGCCCAATAAGCCTGTGGGCACTGTCAGTGGTAAATGGCTCCGCAGCTTGTCGTTCCACAAACAGATCAGCATCACCTAAAAGTTGGGTAGAGAAAACACAAGAAAAAAAGTGTCAAAAACATGCAGACCTTAATTTATTAGCTCAATCTGTGTTCTGAGACACTCACTTGGTGGGGTGCAGATTTGATCGACTTCAACGACCTGTTCCGCCACATCCACGCGTGGGCTTGGGCTAACTGCCCAATTAGTCTGGTGAGGCCGGGAGGTCCTCGTAGGTTCGGACTGACGTCTGAGTCTTTTGCCCCCTATGGTAATGGAACACAAAAAGGTACACTTTTGAATCACACTGATATTTGAGTGCCAAAATAGGATTAGTAAACATTGTTTAAAAGTCTTGCCAATTATTAGCAGTTTGTTAGAAGATCCTACTTGAAGACAGAATTGAAATGTCTATCTAATGAAACTCCAATACTTAAAGCGCCCTTCAACCCTAAATTTGAACTTCCGCTCATTGGATCCCTGCACCCCTGTGGTGGCTTATTTTGAACGTTTTAGGGGGGATGGGTTGCAGATACCTGTGTAAGGCAGGTATTTGCACACACATCCGGCCCTAGACTCCCACAGAAGTATACGCCACATCCCGTCCCACCGTGCTGTCTGCTGGGACACACAGGGGTCCCCGAGCTTGCGCGGACCAGTCCTATTGCATTGCGCAACTGGCGCATGCCCAATAGTGACCCGGGAAGTGAAGCCGCAAACATTAATTTCATGATTGCAAGATCAGAGATTGTAGCTGCACCATCCAAGGGACAGGTGAGTGTACTTCTTTGAAAAGTCACCACCTACAGTATTTAGAGATGATGAGCATTTTTTGGGAATTGTGAGCATGAGACCCTGCTTAACATATTTATCCCCCCCCCCCCCCCAAAACAGCCTCTGGAGTCCCTGTGTAAGTTACCCGTAAAACCCTTACTACAGCAGTAATTGTATAGATAGTGACAATAATAAACAACCTTACAACTCCAACAACCCAAAGCCAGGTAAACTCAATAAACGTTATGAAGACAAACGGAACTTTCATCAAATATGCGCAAGTTTCACGAACGAATGGTAATAACATCTGCGCAAGTTTCAGGTACGAATGGTAATTACATCTGCGCAAGTTTCAGGTACGAATGGTAATAACATCTGCGCAAGTTTCACGGACGAATGGTAATTACATCTGCGCAAGTTTCAGGTACGAATGGTAATAACATCTGCGCAAGTTTCACGGACGAATGGTAATTACATCTGCGCAAGTTTCAGGTACGAATGGTAATAACATCTGCGCAAGTTTCACGGACGAATGGTAATTACATCTGCGCAAGTTTCAGGTACGAATGGTATAACATCTGCGCAAGTTTCACGGACGAATGGTAATTACATCTGCGCAAGTTTCACGAACGAATGGTAATAACATCTGCGCAAGTTTCACGGACGAATGGTAATTACATCTGCGCAAGTTTCAGGTACGAATGGTAATAACATCTGCGCAAGTTTCACGGACGAATGGTAATTACATCTGCGCAAGTTTCAGGTACGAATGGTAATAACATCTGCGCAAGTTTCACGGACGAATGGTAATTACATCTGCGCAAGTTTCACGAACGAATGGTAATAACATCTGCGCACGTTTCACGGACGAATGGTAATTACATCTGCGCAAGTTTCAGGTACGAATGGTAATAACATCTGCGCAAGTTTCACGGACGAATGGTAATAACATCTGCGCAAGTTTCAGGTACGAATGGTAATAACATCTGCGCAAGTTTCACGGACGAATGGTAATTACATCTGCGCAAGTTTCACGAACGAATGGTAATAACATCTGCGCACGTTTCACGGACGAATGGTAATTACATCTGCGCAAGATTAGACATATCAAGTATAACCATAGTAGCGCACGTGCTTGACTTACTTTTTTTGATGGCTTTTCGAATTCTCCTGTATTGATCGTGCTCCCTGGATTTGATGTCGGACCATCGTTTGCGCAGTTGATCCTTGCCCCTTCGTACGCCGAATTTCTGCTCCAGGGTGCTGACGATTGTAGTGAGAATCTTGTCCTTGCGCAAGTTGGGACGAGGGTACGGCCCATTTTCCCCGTCGTAATCTTCCCTTTGGAGGATGTCCACCATCTCCACCATCTCTTCAAAGGCCATATTGGTGGCCTTATATCTGCTGCTGGATGTAGATGTGTTGGCTTCTTGGCTTTCCTCCGCGCTACTGGCTGAGAATGTGTCCGCCATATTCATGAATTAATTCACCAACAATGCAACGAGGGGAAGCGGGGCGGGGAATACTCGTCATGAGGAACGTCATGGGCGGGCGACGCGGAGGACGCAGGCGGACTTCGACGCGTGCGCAGTGTATATAAGGCTGTTTGAGGGGCCCACGTGTTCCCGAACGGAAGTAGCGAGCGCTCTGTACGAAGGTAAGTGTTTTCTAGGATGCATTACTGTGTTTTTTTTTGGGTTTTGGGCCAGCATTTTTTAAGGATATGTGTGTGTTGCTGCCTGTGTGTAGGGGTTGCTGCCTGTGTGTAGGGGTTGCTGCCTGTGTGTAGGGGTTGCTGCCTGTGTGTATGGGTTGCTGCCTGTGTGGATGTGTTGCTGCCTGTGTGTAGGGGTTGCTGCCTGTGTGTAGGGGTTGCTGCCTGTGTGTAGGGGTTGCTGCCTGTGTGTAGGGGTTGCTGCCTGTGTGTAGGGGCTGCCTGTGTGTAGGGGTTGCTGCCTGTGTGGATGTGTTGCTGCCTGTGTGTAGGGGTTGCTGCCTGTGTGGAGGTGTTGCTGCCTGTGTGTAGGGGTTGCTGCCTGTGTGTAGGGGTTGCTGCCTGTGTGGAGGTGTTGCTGCCTGTGTGTAGGGGTTGCTGCCTGTGTGTAGGGGTTGCTGCCTGTGTGGATGTGTTGCTGCCTGTGTGTGGGTGTGTTGTGTAATGTTTGTTAAGAAAAACTGGTTGTGCGTTTTAAGTAACATTTGTGTTTTTGGTCTTTTGTATTGCCATTACTAACAAAACAGAAACAAACATGTCATCACCCCAGTTGAATCCATTCAAGGACCAGCAGTTCATGTCCGAATTCATTGCCCTGTACAGAAAAAATACCAACCTGTGGCAGCTCAAGAACCCTTTGTATGGCAATAGGGATGTCCGGAAGGCAACACTGGGGCCACTTGTGGCTTTTGTGAAGACTAAAGTCCCCAACGCAAACACCAAGTTTGTGGAAGCCAGAATTGCAAGTTTAAGGCACATGTACAAGCGGGAGCGCAAGAAGATTGAGGAATCAGTCAGATCAGGAGCAGCAGCAGAGAATGTTTATGTACCCAAGCTGTGGTACTACAACCAACTGACTTTTATAGGTGACCAGATGGAACCCAGGGAATCACTGTCGACTCTTCCCTCCACCCTTCCCTCCACTCTTCCCTCCACTCTTCCCTCCACTCTTCCCTCCACTCTTCCCTCCACCCCAGCTGAGGCTTCCACGGAAGGAGAAGACCCCTCCACCTTGGAGCAGGCTGATGCGCCCAGCTGGAGCCAGGTATATATTTAGTAGCCTAAATTGTGATTGTGTGAATATTAATGCTGTCAACGTTAAAATGTGAAACAATTAACACCCTGAACTCAGAATTGTGAAAAAAACTGACAAAAATTATGCACACTTCTAAAAAGTGTTGGTGCAACATATCGATACATATATAGTGTATACATACATCCAGTAGTGGCAAAAAAAGCGTTAGACAACATTGGTGATCTGCTTGGAAAATGCAGGGGTCCAAATGATAGCCTTTTGGATCTTTTGGAAAATTTAGATGCTCGTTCCTAAGTTTACAATTGGATGATTGAGTAGGCCAGAAACCACAAAACAGGTGTTTGATTTTTGTTTTTATTTGCACACAGGATGAGCTGACCCAGGATGATGCCGGGACAAGTGGTATGGAGGAGGAGGAGGACATGCCCAGCGAGAGCCAGGAGGTGGCTGGGCCCAGCACGAGCCAGAGTGACAGCCAGACCCAATTAAGAAGTCTACCTCGACCCCTGCCCTTACCCCCAAGAAGGCCCAGGAGGATGACCATTGTGGAGGAGGAATCACTGGAACTGATTCGGAAGGCGAGTGCGATTCTCGACAAACCCCCCCTTCCAGAAGAGGGCTATGGCAGCTACGTGTCCAGCAGGTTGCTGCAAATGGAGAGGGGCCAACGGCACCTGTGTGAGGGCCTAATTTCTGAGGCAATTAGGGGGGGTTTGAGGGGTGAATTACGAGAATCCACCCGCCTGACCCATGAAGGCCCGACACCAACTTCTCCTCCTCCTCCTCCTCCTCGTCTTCCTTCTCCTCCTCCTCCTCCTCCTCCTCCTCCTCCTACTCCTCCTCCTACCACAAGTCAGCCTCCAAGGAAGCGTGCAGGGAAGACTGCAGGGAAGAGTGCAGGGAAGCGTGGTGCGAAGAGTCGGAAGTGATTGCCTGGCTTCAGTCTGGTCTCACAGAAGACACAGGCTGTTGTAGTGCCACAGCTTGGGGACATAGATGTCATCTGCTGCTGTTCCTGGTCTGTCTGATTCCTGGTCAATCTTCTTGTGCTCCCTATATTGTATGAAATGTGCCCAAGCTTAATTTTTGGCTTCACAAACTTGGTGTCTGCCGTTGGGGCAAAAAGTCTTCACAAAATCTACAAGTGGCTCCAGTGTTGCCTTCCTATTTTGTTTTGCCTTGTTTGTTTTAACCAGAATAAATGGTCATTTTATTTTCATCAAATAATGATATACGTGCTTGATATTCAAAAACATAGTTTCTTTAGGAGTAGGCAGGTACATGTCTAAACATTCATTTGACAATACAAGTGTAAAGTGCAACTTCAATGGAACTGCAAGTGCAGTCGCTGGAAAGGTGAGGTTTAAGATCGGAATTAAGGGCAAGCTCTGCTGACTCCACAATTGTATCATGTGTAATAACTAATCCTTTTGATAACCAACAAATAATAAAAAATATCTATATAGAGATATATGTACATATATAATATATATAATATATATATATATATATATATATATATATATATATATATATATATATTTTATTTTTATACACGTATAGATCTATATATCTATATAGATTTATACATATATATATATATATATATATATATATAGATATATATATATATTTATATTATATATATATATGTAGATATCGATATATATTTTTTTGGCTTATTGAGAAATATAGATATATTTTTCATTTGGTGATTTGGATATCTATATCTATATATCTATATCTATATCTATATATATATATATATATATATATATATATATATATATATACAAATATATAACTTCACTAAAGAATGCTGAAGAAAAAACGTTCGGGAGTACTCTGCGTGAATATACAAGCAGCAAGGCAAAATCATTCTTCAAGTACGATACCATACAAATCCCGCTGTCAGAAAAAAAAAAAAAAAAAAAAATTAAACAGCGTGACGATTGTGCGAGCTTCAAAACGAAGGCTAGTTTTACCAGACCGAGCGAGTCCGTGACATAATAGCTACTGAGCATGCGTCCTTTTTGGTACGCCGGACCATACTACACACGACCGGATTATCCGCTGGACTGCCAAGTCCAGCGGATAATTTGAGAACAAAACCTGAAACTTTAGTCCGCCGTACTTTGGCCAAAAAAAGTCCGCCGGCGCCTACACACGAGGGGATTATCCGCTGGACTTCGGTCCAGCGGATAATCCCGGGGATAGTCCCTTCGTGTGTACGCGGCATTAGACTTACCGGCGACGGTATTTCTAAGAGCCTTTCAGGACAACCCTGGAGAGAGTGCAGCTCCGCCCACTTTTAGGAAACACATGCTTGACCTTTAAAACCCCTCCTCTTCCACCATGGCTTCAGTTATTGGGGACCTCCGGCATACTGGAAAACAAAGCACAGAGAACCACACAAAAACCATGACAGATACTTGTATCCTTTTTATGTATTCAGAAACACAAGGGAGGGAACTAGGGGTTGTCCTGAAAGGCTCTTAGAAATACCATCACTGGTAAGTCTAACTAAGTCTTTCTCAAATCGCCTTTCAGGACAACCCTGGAGAGGATAACCGAGAAGCTTACCTAGGGTGGGACTACTGCCTGCAGTACCTTCCTGCCAAAGGCCTGATCTGCAGATGACAGCAAGTCCAGCCTGTAGTGCCGAAGGAAGGTCGAGTAGCTTGACCACGTGGCCGCCTTACAGATCTGATCAGGCGTAGCACCGGCCCTTTCAGCCCAAGATACTGCTGTTGCCCTTGTGGAGTGGGTAGCAATCCCCGCTGGGGGCACTTTCCCTTTGGCCTTGTAGGCCTCTGCAATAGCCCCCCTAAGCCACCTACCCAAGGTGCTCTTTGAAGCTTTTTCCCCCTTTGCGGGGTCCTGAGAAGACCACAAAGAGGGCATTAGACTTCCTGAACTCCCTAGTGACCAAAAGGAACTGCAGAAGACATCTCCTTACATCTAGCGCGTGGAACGCCTCCTCACCTGCGTTGGCATGAGCTGTAGAGAAGGTAGGCAAAACAATTTGTTGGGAGCGATGAAACTTCGAGGAGACCTTGGGCAGGAAAGCTGGGTCTGTTTGAAGAACCACTCTGTCTGGGAAAATTCTAAGGAAAGGTTCCGTAACTGCTAGAGCTTGCAGTTCACTAATACGCCTCGCTGACGTAATAGCCACCAAAAAAATAGTTTTCAAGACAAAATCTTTTAAACAAGACCCCTGCAGGGGTTCAAAAGGTGCCTCCATAAGCCCCTGAAGGACAATGGATAAATTCCAACTAGGGAAAAAGGTAGGAGCCACTGGCCTATTTCGAGCCAGAGCTCTAAAAAAAAAATCTGGAAATTAAAGTCTCCCTGGACAGGGTTTTTTCAAAATAAACAGATAGAGCTGCTACCTGCGTTTTCAGGGTGCTAGCTGCTAATCCTTTTTCCATCCCCTCTTGGAGAAATTCCAGAACGGACACTACACTTTTGACCTGGAATCCCTTAGAGGTACAGTACGAATTACATTTTTCCAAACTTTAAAGTATATTGCCCTAGTCACCTCCTTTCTACTGGACAGAAGAGTCCTGACTACTCTATCGGACAGGCCTCTAGCTTTTAGGAGGTCTTTTTCAGAAGCCAGGCAGTTAGCTGAAGTCTGCCTACTTCTGGGTGAACCACCGTTCCCTGCAACAGCAGGTCCTCCCTGACTGGCAGTCTCCACGGAGGCTCCACTGCTAAGCCTAGGAGAGCTGAAAACCAGGGCCTTTTGGGCCAGTAAGGTGTGATTAGGATCATACCGGTCCCCTCTTCCCTGAACTTCCTCAGCACAGAACGGAATTAAAGGGAAGGGGGGGGGGGGGGGAGGCATAGCACAGGTGGTAGTGCCATGGGTGAGCTAGGACATCTAGACCCACGGCTCCGTCCTCCCTGTGCAGGGAAAAGAAACTGCGGACCTTGCAGTTCTGCCGATTGGCAAAAAGGTCTATTTGAGGAGACCCCCACACTTTGGTGATCATAAGAAAGACTTCTTGATTCAGAGCCCATTCTGCCTCCAACAGCCTTTTCCTGCTGAGCATATCCGCAAAAAGGTTTAAGGAACCCTTCAGGTGGACTGCCGAGAGGGAGGCTACACATGGTTCCGCCCAACTGAAAAGTTGCTCGGCTAAGTCCATAAGAGCCCTGCTCCTGGTTCCTCCCTGTCGCTGTACATAAGCCACCGCGGTCGTATTGTCCGAGAGGATCTGGACATGATGACCCCTCACTTCCACTTGAAAAACTCGAAGAGCTAAGAGAATGGCCCTGAGCTCCCGCCAGTTTGACAACCTTCGGGACTCTGTTTTGGTCCAGGTCCCTTGTGTCGTCAAACCGTCCAGATGAGCCCCCAACCCCAAGCACTCGCGTCTGTTGTAAGGCGCTTGTCCAACGGGAAGACCCACAGGAGACCTCTGGAAAGGTTGGTCGGACACCACCACCACAGAGCCCTTTTTACTCCTACCGTGAGCCTGATTTGTTTCTCTAGAGAAACCTGATGCGACCAGGACTTCAGGATATTTGCCTGAAGAGGCCTGGCGTGAAACCGGGCCCAAGGTACTGCCGGGATAGCAGCTGTGAGAAGCCCCAGAACTTTCATGGCAGAACGAACTGAAATTGCACAGTTCGTTTGGACCTGCTTCACTGCCGCATGGACCTTCTCCAGCTTCGCCTGCGGGAGAAAAAACTCTGGAGGACTGAGTTGATTACATAACCCAGGAAGGTTATTTCCTGACTTGGTACCAGGCTTGACTTTTCTAAGTTGAGGAGCCACCCCAGGTCTCTGAGGTGAATTTGAGCTACCTGCAAATTCACGGCTACCTGCTCCTTGGAGTCTGCAAAAAACAGAAGGTAGTCTAGATAGGGTACTACGGAGATTCCCTTCAACCTTAGGGGCTCCAGAGCTTCCGCCAAAATCTTCGTGAAGATCCTGGGGGAGGATGAGAGTCCGAAGGGCAGAGCCCTGAATTGCAGGTGCCAAATGGACTCCCCTAGATTGACTGCCAGCCGCAAAAATTGCTGGGTGGTCTGGGCAATTGTAATGTGTAGGTAAGCATCCCTTAGATCTAGGGATGCCAAGAAACAATTCGGCATTAACAATTTCGTTATCGAGTGGATGGTGTCCATACGAAAATGTTTGTACCGGATTGATCGGTTTAGGATCTTTAGGTTTAAGATCAACCGATATTTTCCTGAGGGTTTTCTGACTAGAAAAATGTGGGAGTAAAACCCCTGCCCTTGCTGATGTTTTGGGACCTTGACAACCACCTCTTGCTGTATCAGATCCTGCAGCAGGTTCGTCATGGCAGAGGCCTTGTCCTGATCCCTTGGGAGGGTCGTGACATAGAACCTGTTCGGGGGAGGTTCCAGAAATTCTAGGTTGTAGCCCTGGGCGACAATACTCCTCACAAACAGGCTCGGAGTCATCCTGTTCCATTGCGGAAGGAAGGCTGATAGCCTTCCTCCTACTGGAACCAGACCGTCATTTGCTTTTGGGTGTATGGTCGGAGGGAGCTCTAAACAGGACTCCTCCCCTACCTCTACCCCTCTGGGGAGACCAACGGCTTCTGTTATCTTCCCTACTTTTTTGGGGCTGCTGAACAGCACGAAAATTTTTCTTCGGTGCCTGTTTCTTCTTAGTAGGGAAGGCCTTTTTATCAGCAGTTCTGTCCAAGATGGTTTCCAGATCTGGCCCAAAAAGTAGGTCCCCAGAAAAGGGAAGGCCACATAGCCTAATCTTTGAGGCCGTGTCACCCGACCATGTCTTTAGCCAGACAGCTCGACGGGCTGAATTAACCAAAGCAGAAGACCTGGCTGCCAACTTTATAGACTCGGCAGAGGCGTCGGCCATGTATTTTACTGCCTTCAGGATCAATGGGAAAGATTCCAGGAGGTCTTTCCGAGATGTCCCTGCCTCAATATGACTCTTAAGTTTCTCCACCCAGCATTCTAGATTCCTCGCTACTACCGTGGAAGCCATGGCTGGTTTGAGGCTTGCTGCCGCTGACTCCCATGCCTTTTTAAAGGAGGCCATCAGCCCCTTTATCCATCGTGTCTTTGAGGACCCCCATGTCCTCAAATTCCAAATCAGTGCGGCGTGAGACCTGAGAGAAAGCGGCATCCACCCGTGGCTTTTTATTCCAAACCTCCGACTCTTTTTCGTCGAATGGGAAGCGCCGTTTGAGGGTTTTGGAGAGAAAAGGACCTCTCTCAGGGTCCTTCCACTCCCTTTTGACTGTGTCCGATAGTACCCTGTGGACCGGAAAAACCCTGGTTTTGGTGTCATCCAGGCCCTGATACATTCTGTCATGGACTGACAGTTGGACCTTTTCTTCCTGAATGTTTAAGGTAGTATATATTCCTTTAAGTAGGTCATCTACTTCTTCTAGGGAAAGCTTGTACCTAGACCTACGGTCCTCATCCTCTGAATCCCTGAGGGAAGGAAGAGTGCTTGTCCCCTCGTCCTCGGAATCCACAATCTCCAGCTGTCTGGAGGTGGATTGTCTAGGACTTAGTGGTGGCTGCTGGCTAGTGCTCTGCCCTGCTGGGTTCTGAGCCAACATGGTTTTGACAGAACTCAGGGAACTAGCAATCTCCTTAACAGGAGGAGAAGAGGTCCCTGTACTGCTGGGAGGACTCTTCCTCCACCAGCTCCCTAATGCAAGTTTTGCAAAGGGCTTTTTGCCAAGATTCCCGCAATGGTATTTTGCACGAGGGGCATTTCTTCTGGCCTGGAGGGTTAGATCGTTTAGTTTTCCCCAAGACAGTCTCCTAAAAAGAAACCAAAAAGGGATGATGTCTTACTGCTACTGCAGAGGGCCCACTAAAACAAACACAGTGCTCACACCGACCACCAACAGGGAGAAGGACAACACCCCACTGTGACAAACAAAGGGGAAAAGACACAGCCACCCTAAACCCACAGGTCTAAAGTGACAGTAACTTCAGAAACCTGAAGGGGCAGGCTCCCCTGAGGGAGGGAAATACAGTTCACAAGGAAAAAAAAAAAAAAAAAAAAAAACACATAAGCCCATAAGGGTAAGAATCAAGAGCACCGTTGTGCCCCTCTTACCTGGGCCTGACCGGTGCTTGCCTCCACCGATGCTGACAATCTCTCTTCCATCATGCAGAGAGCGCAGCGGGGACTGAATCTGCACAGCTGATTTTTAAAACTCCCGGGCGTCGCGTCATTGCGCTGGCCGGAAGCTTGCACGCGGTCTATGGACCCGCCCCCTAGCCCCTGCGTATCAGGTGACCGGAACCACTCGTCGCCCCGCCCAAACAGGAAGCCGCGTCACTGGCCGCCGCGTCATCCGCCCTCCAGAGGGGACCCGGAAGCCAACTCAGCGCCAGCGCGCGAGATAGAAACTCGGCCTCCCGGGTCCAAGACGCCTCGACCTCCTGCTTGGCCATTGCTCCCCTAAGCTGGACAAGGCTGGGAACTCCGGAACACCCTCCGAACGTGCCAGGAAGGTGCTGGGATGGTCGTTTGCCGCGAATAGAACCTCACAGAGGTAAGGCCTTTCAACTCCCCCTGGAGAGATAGCAGCCCTGCTGGTTCCCACAAGTGCTTCCACATGGCGGAGGAAACACAAATAACCGAAGCCATGGTGGAAGAGGGAGGGGTTTTAAAAGGTCAAGCATGTGTTTCCTAAAAGTGGGCGGAGCTGCGCTCTCTCCAGGGTTGTCCTGAAAGGCAATTTGAGAAAAAAATTGTCGCATGCATTTTTTTATAGCGCAGAAAATAAAAAACCACAGGATTAAATACCACCAAAAGAAAGCTCAATTTGTGGAAAAAAATAAAAAAATAAAAAACACGAACATCAATTTGGTTTGGGAGCCACGGACGACCGCGCAGTTGTCAGTTAAAGCGACGCAGTGCTGAATCTCAAAAAAACGCTCTGGTCTTTTGCCAGCCAAATGGTCCATGGCTGAAGTGGTTAATGTACACGAGATGTTTTTGAATACAGAACACATCCAAGTTTTTGCTACAGTCCATGCCACTGCTGTTGACAGTGCAGACCTAAATGCCCTGGCAAACACAGTCAGAGAGAAAAGTAAGGGGAAACTGTCATAACAGCAAGAGGTGAGGGGAAATCTCCCAACAGGGACAACTGTTTGTATATCCAAGACAGGAAGTTAAAGGGGAAGTTCCGCTTTAGGTCATACCATTACCCAGTTTTGATAGGTAGGTCTGGGACACATTACAGGTCCCAGAAGGTTGAGGGACCATTCACAAAGCACAGCCCAAGCATGCGCAGCAGAAAGCTGGCTTTGAAACCCAGATCTCTCCTAGGCCCTTGGTTTGATCAGATGCTTTCACACGCCAGTAACGGCTTGTTTACATCTGAGTGAAACCAGAAGTGACAAAATCCTCTTCGCTTCCAGCTTTAGACCATAGTGATGATTGTGGAAGTTCTGAGCCTCAGGAAATTGCTTTTAAATGATTCAACATCTACAGCTGAAAAGGACAAATACTGGGGTCATGACCGCAGCTATGGTCTTCGTATAACCACTTCAACCCAAGGACGTAGACTTTCTACTCATCAGCTATCTTTAATGTATTTTATGTGTGGCCCAAGACAATGCCTCTTCTTCCAATGTTATCCAGGAAGGTCAAAAAGTTGGACACCCCTGCCCTAGACAGAAATAAGCAGTTGATCCATGCAGTGCATGCACAGTCCCACTGCATGGGAAAACTTTCGTCCCGAGTCAGGCTTTAATTTCCAGGTGTTGTCATGACAACGAGCAGCTCAGCGCTCTCCTTGACTAAACAGGAATTGAGACACGCACAATGATTCTCTCATCTACATTTGAACTGCAAATACAGGTGCACTTTGACAATGAAATTGTGTACACACACACACACACACACACACACACACACAATTTGGAAATGCGATACCCTAACTATCAAGGCCTGAGGTGTGTCTTGGCCTAGCTGGTCAGTATGCCTGAAAAGAGGGCAAAAAAAAAAAAAAAACAAAAAAAAAAAAACAAAAAAAAAAAAAAAAAAAACTACACAAATTTAGGTGCGATAGGAAAGCTTGATTAAGGGTAGGCAACAACCTGTCTGGTAGAGTAGCGTGCGCCCGGATGGCCACAGTATGTATCCGCGACGACAGAAGGAAAAACGACCATCTCATGACTTGATAAAAAGGGACCCCCCCCTATTGAAACCTGCAAAGCTACCCAGAACCCAAATACACGTCCCGTGAACGATTGGGTTAAGCCTGATGCCCGAGAACTCAGACATGGGAACGAACTGCTTGTAATGAGAGGATATGTGGGGGAAAGGGAGCAAGGGCTGGCCCGAGGAGCCCCAGGGAAATAATAACACTTCAAAAAAACAGACACCAGTTAAGTAGTTCTTTGAAATCCCCACAAACCCATGGCCTACCTATACTTGGTATGGGAAAGTGAGGGTAAGCCGCAAAAAAATAAAAAAATAAAAAAATTAAAGAACTGGCAGGAGTCTGGAGTGCTGGCTAGCTGATGGAAATGTTTGGTGGATAAGGCCAATGCGCTATGGCAATGCGCTATGGCAATATGCATCGTTAAACATGAAGAAACCATACCAGACACACCGAAAACTGGTCCCACATGATTCGAGTCATAAAACGTTGAAAACGTCCCATGACGAAATGCGTAAGGTGCACTTACGTCAGTTCCAGTACAGAACAGGAGTCCTGGAATGCAGTTGGAGCGCACGCTGTGAACCGGCTTCCTTGATTGTATTAGTGTAGCGCAACCAGGTTGTACCCATTGGAGGGAACACCTGTGTGTTTTTTACTCTGGTTTTTAAATAAAACACCCGTTTTTAACCTTACTACACTATGAGATTCCTTTATCTCTCTCCTGCAAGGAATTACACTTCCTGAAGGCTAACCTCAGATGAAGTGCCAGTGCTGATTACGAAGGAACACGAACCATCAGGGCACCGAGTGTGACACCCCGCACAGGACTCAGGAGGTGTACAGGACCTAGAAGATGAGCGGATACTAGGAGGAGCCTGCAGTGCACAACCACACGGACCACGCATGGGTCCCTATACATGCTGGTTACCCCTGGGGTAGTGAAGTCTGGTGAGTGGGGGACCTCAAGGGGAAGCATCAAGTCACCTGATTGAAAGAGCACCAATAAGTCACCGTTTATTGAACTCTTTTTTTTCTTCCCTTTTTTCATCACATTTTGCATACAACTGTTACTGGACTTTTTACCATTATTTTTCACTAGTGTTTAAGCTAAGCCTTTTAGCACATGGGACTGGTCACCTAATATTTATTTTTGAATCATATGTCATTATGGTACCTGCTGCATATTAGGTTTTCAGTGTGGTTGGTTTAAAGTTTATATAATTATAGGCATACATATAGCGCAAGAGTGGACCCCAGGAAAAGAATGATATATGGCCTGGACCTACCACTTGTGAGCCGTCAAGAGAACGTTGGCTCAGCACACACCCTGAGAGGGACTGCAGATCCTTGGCCAGTAACCAGGGTCTCCACCCAACAGGAAATCAACTAAATTAATTGAACCCCTGACCAAATTCAGGAACCCAAGATCCAAATGTAGTGCTGGTGAAAGGTTTTCGAAGCAAGGACTGCTTTCAACCCAAAGGTAACCCAATGGCGAAAAGACATATGCACCATTATCTTGCCCTCCCAACGGTAGGTCTGATGGAAGTAGCTTCAAGCATTGGTTAGAACAGCTTGGATAGCTAATACACTACCCAACTGTAACAAGTGCTGAAGCTTGAAATCTCAGGACGAGTACTACGATGAAAATGTTTCTGCAGGAAAAAGGGGGCAGCTAAAAAGTAACAAACAATATCGGAAACTTGCCATTGGACACCCCAGTGGGACGACCCACCACCTACCGAACGAAGGTGAAGAACCAGACCAAGCTCCTCTTGGAAATTACTGCCTCCAGTACCTTGAGCGGCTACGAAAGTATGACTGTCTGCTGAAACCAAGACACTACACACGAAAGACTGACGAGATGGTGATGAGGCCCAAAAAATAAAAATCTTCCAGCCGGGGCTGTCTGAAGACCGAATGGGAGATTACCACACAGCCCCTGCCAAGGAGCATGACTTAGCTCAAAATATTGAACCAGAAGGCTTGATAAGACTGGTGGATTACATGGATGCCAACTTGCCTGCAGGAATGTTGGAAGAGCAGGAGCTGGGGGGTGCGCCGACACCCCGCCTCTGACTGAGCGAGCTACGATCACCTCAATCCTGTCTAGCAATTGTAACAGATTGTGGAGCCAACATGAATCTGCGTTAAAGAATGATGCCTGGAACATGTTCCACACTGGTAGATGAGAAGCTATGTGCTGAAGTATGGACCAACTCCTAGATGACGGAGTGCTACCCTGCTCTGAACCCCCACATGGGGTTGAAGGAATGAACCTGAAATTGCTTCTGAAAACGCGGCATGCCCAAACCCATCCTAAAGAAATCTGACAACATCTGTGCTCACCTGAGTAAGGGGATGTGATCAGTAATGACCAGGCCACAGTGCATGAATGACCCCCGATACCATGCCCCCCCCCTCCCCAGTGTATGAAGTAAGTGAGCCTGAGTAACCTGAGAGACAGGTAATTAAAACTGAAGACTCAGGGCTGGTGTACCCACAGGTGTAATGAAATGAAAAACATGCATCGTATGACACGCGTTATACGGGCGAGAAGATTGTGGTCAACAATCATTAACAAATGAAACCTCAGCCCCTATGGATCTGTAGACGTGACAGATCCTGTGATATGAGCACTAGCTAACTAAAGCCATGTAAACAAAAACATGAACGAAAGGTACGAAGATGAAACGGCTGTTGGTGTATGCCGAACTGCATGGCACCGAGCTGCTATGACAGAACATGCTACGACATGTCCGCTGAGACAGAATCATGCTATGCAGAACCGCTGCACCTGAACTAGCTATGAGCACCCGTTGTGACATCACACACTGCGACAGAATCACTGATGGACCTGCAATGACAGAACCGCTGTAACAGGAACACACTAGGACCGACCCGCCCTGCCTGAAAACATCCTTGCCTGAACACGCTATGAGTGAGCCACACAGTGCCTGGAACACGCTTGTGACTGACATGCCGACTAGACACGCACCAAATGCAATATGCTTACTGAACGCGCTATGACTTGACAAGCTATGATTGACCCCCCCCCCCCCCCAATGCTGCCCGGCATAAGCCCCGGGAGAGGGACCACCATGAGACTGCTGCAGCCAGCCGCCGCTCTGCCAAAACCGGAAGTGACCTGTAAACCTGAACGCAAGGGCAAACACTGAAATAGGCCGGGGGAGGAGGGATAGGTAGCCCTCAGACTCCTCACACAAATACAGGCTGGCCACCATAACTTTATGACCACTGACAGGTTAAGTGAATGTCACTGACTGACTATCTTGTTACAATGGCATCTGAAGTTAGTGGGATATATCAGGCAGCAAGAAAACATTTTGTCCCTGAAGTTGATGTGTTGAATACAGAAAAATGGGCAACAGTTTGTTGTGTATGGGGCTGCGTAGCCACAGACCAGTCAGGGTGTTCATGCTGACCTGTGTCCAAACGTGCCTAGAATGGGCATCAGAACTGGCCCACAGAGCAATGGAAGGAGGTGACCTGGTCTAATGAATCAAGTTCTCTTTTACATCATGGGCATTGCGGAGATAGAGAGATAGATAGATAGATAGATAGATAGAGAGATATATCTCTTATTTTTTGGTATTAAAATTTAATTTTCATAAAATGCTTTGAGTAAAAAAAAAAAAAAAAAAATCTATCTAAAGATAGTTTTCCATTGAAGATACAGTAATGATTTAGTTTATTCAGCATGAAAGGGAGCTTAGTTATGTAGCATAAGGCTGTATATTGTGCAATATTTACATTTTTGGTAAACTCATGCAATGAATGCAAGCTCTGCATGCTGAGATAACATGCACTGGCAAGGTTATTGTTTTAATTAAATAAAATAATTAAAGTAGTTCAACTATGTGCGATTAACCTAAAATCAGTTCTGATAGCGCTGTTTTTACTAACCTGACAGGTTTTTATTCTAACTAGGAAACCTTAACCACTTGACATCCGGCCATAGCCGAATGACGGCCTCGGCGCGGATGTCAATTCCCGGGAGGACGTCATGACGGCCTCCCCTTTCCCTGTGCACGCTCACGAGCGCGCAGCAGGGAAATTGTGTTGGCCGTGTCCCTCGGACACAGCCAATCACAGATCGCTGTAAACGGCCAATCACAGCGGCCGTTTACAGCACGATCGCGTGTCCAATGGGGGATGATCTCATATGTAAACATATGAGATCATCTCTCAGCGCCGCTCCCCCCTCCTCACACAGAGACAACGTGTGAGGAGGGGGGGGGGGGGGGAGATGAACGGCTGCAGCGCCGCAAGTGGGGAAAAAAAAAAAATTTCCCCAATGCCATCTGTCCCCAGTGCCATCTGCCAGTGCCACCTGTCAGTGTCACGTGTCATCAGTGCCACATATTAGTGCCATCTGTCATCAGTGTCACTTATTAGTGCCATCTGTCATCAGTGCCACGTATTAGTGTCACGTGCCATCTGTTATCAGTGTCACCTGTCATCAATGCCACGTATCAGTGCCATTTGTCATCAGTGTCACGTGTCATCAGTGCCACGTATTAGTGCCATCTCTCATCAGTGCCACGTGATATCAGTGCCATCTCTCATCAGTGTCACATGTCATTAGTACCATCTGTCAGTGTCACGTGTCATCAGTGCCCCGTATTAGTACCATCTGTCAGTGCCACGTATCAGTGCCACCTGTCATCAGTGCCAGGTCAGTGTCACGTGTCATTGTCCTGGTGCTCCAGGGCCTTCAAAAGTGTAATAGGTAGTCAATAAGTTAGATGTGTAATTTATGCTCCTAGAACACGTGATTGCCCCCCCCCTTCATGTTGGGCCTCTCTAAGTGGCCAGGCTGTGAAAAAGTGCCACACATGTGGTATCGTAATACTCAGGAGTAGCAGAATGTATTTTGGGGTGTCATTTGTGGTATACACATGCCATGCGAGAGAAATAACCTATTACAATGACAATTTTGTGGAAAAAAATAAAAAAATAATTAATTTTGCAAAGAATTGTGGGAAAAAATGACAACATCAAAAACCTCACCATGCCTCTTACTAAATACCTTGGAATGTCAACTTTCAAAAAAGGGGTCATTTGGGGGGGTATTTGCACTTTCCTGGCTTGTTCGGGTCACAAGAAATGAGACCACCAGTACATCAGGTGTGATCAATTTTGTATAATTTGCACCACAGTTTGTAGAGTCTGTAACTTTCACAAAGACGAAATAATTTCCACTAATTTGGGTTATTTTTACTAAAGATATGTGGCAGTATAAATTGCGGCCAAAATTTATGAAGAAAAATGTATAATTTCCTAAATTTTATCACAGAAACAAAGAAAAATGCGTTTTTTTTCAAAATTTTCGGTCTTTTTTCATTTATAGCGCAAAAAAATAAAAAACCCAGGAGGTGATCAAATACCACCAAAAGAAAGCTCTATTTGTGGGGGAAAAAAAAAAAAAAAAAAAGAAGTACAAAAAAATCATTTGGGTACAGTGTTACATGACTGAGTAATTGTCAAAGCGCGAGAGCACCGAAAGCTGAAAATTGGTCTGGATGCGAGGGGGGTTTAAGTGCCTGGTAAGCAAGTGGTTAATCTTGTTTGCAAATACTGGAGGAAGAAAGAAATTGGTGTTCCTGATTAGATGTTCCTCTCTGACAGACAGTCTGCCTTGTTTACATAGGCAGACCGCAGTTCTGTCTCTCCAGTGAATGATTAGCGGGTCCTGGCTGCCATCGGATGCGCTGATTGGCTCCCGCTGTGTCCAATCACCGTGGGAGTGGGTCGCCGGTGGCATGCACCCCATACCCCGAGGCGGAAACATGCCGGTATGTTGTTTTGCGCAGCCGAGCTGCCCTGCCGCAGTAAATGTGCAGTCCTGAAGCATTTAAAGATTCTACCAGCAAGAATGAGTCCTTACATTTAAAGAGCACCTGTCATTTCAGATCCATTATGGCAACGCTTGTTAGAGGGCATCCACTCACCTGCTGTTGCCACATCCCTCACCTTGTTGTGCGATTGCTTCATCACCAGCCTTTCCATTAAAATGAATGGGACTGTCAGTCAACAGCGGGACAGATGATAGTTGCTCTTTAAAAACTATGATTTAAAGCGAGTTGATTTAACCACTTCAGCCCCGGAAGAATTTACCCCCTTTCCTGACCAGAGCACTTTTTGCGATACAGCACCGCTTCGCTTTAACTGACAATTGCGTGGTCGTGCGATGTTGTACCCAAACAAAATTGACGTCCTTTTTCCCCCCACAAATAGAGCTTTCTTTTGGTGGCATTTGATCACCTCTGCGGTTATTATTTTTTGTGCACACACACACACACACACACACACACACACACACACACACACACTTTACTATAATTTTATATCCCCCAAAAATATATCAAAACGAAACATTTTTTTTCCCTCAGTTTAGGCCACAATGTTTTCTTCTACAATTTTTTTTTTTTTTTTAACCAAAAATAGCGCAATAAGCTTATATTGATTGGTTTGCACAAAATGTATAGCATATACAAAATAGGGGATAGCTTTATGGTATTTTTTTTTTTTTTTTTTTTTTTTAGTAATGGCGGCGATCTGCGATTTTTATCGGGAATGTGACATTATTGTGGACACATCGGACACTATGTTGGGACCATTGTCATTTATACAGCAATCAGTGCTATAGAAAATGCATTAATAACTGTAAATTACACTGGCAGTGAAGGGGTTAACCACTAGTGGGCAATGAAGGGGTTAAGTGTGTCCTAGGGAGTGATTCTAACTGTGGGGGGGCTACAACACGCATAAAAGCAATCACTGCTCTTGATGACAGAGCACTGATCTCTGTCCTGTCACTAGGCAGAATGGGGAAATGTTTTGTTTACAAAAGCATCTCCCCGTTCTACCTCTCCGTGACACGATCGCAGGAACCGGGCAGACAGTGTGCGGGACCCACTTTCACAGAGAACGCGGCAGGCGCGCACCTGCAGCACTGCTTCTTAAAGGGGACATGCCTGTACGCCCTTTTGCCCACCAGTGCCATTCTGCCAACGTAAATTGGAGTGTGCTGGTCGGGAAGCGGTTAAATCAAGCCTTTTTACTAGCAATTTAAATTAAATCCACCCTGGAACAAGGCAAGCTGGCAAAGCCAGTGTGATGCTTTGGACAACGTTCTGCTGGGAAACCTTGAGTCCTGCATTCATGTGGATTTTACTTGACACATACCATCTACCTAAACATTGTTGGTGACCAAGTCCACTCCTTCATGGAAACAGTATTCCCTGATGGCAGTGGCCTCTTTCAGCAGAAGAATACACCCTGCCACACCGCAAAAATGGTTCAAGAATGGTTTGAGGAACACAATGGAGTTTGAGATGTTGACTTGGCCTCCAAATTCTCCAGACCTTAACCCAAATTGGCCATCTGTAGGATATACTGACGAAACAAGTCTGATCCATGGAGGCCCCACCTCACAACTTACAGGACAAAGGATCTGCTACTGACAGCTTGGTGCCAGATACCACAGCATACCTTCAAGCGGTAGTAAACCGATAAAAAAAAAAAAAAAGGGAAAGCCCTCTGTCCTAATATGCAATGCATACTGGCACATTAGGACAGACTTATCTTAAAGGATAAGTTTACCTTTTGGAACATGCTACACCCGTATTTAGGGTGAAACATGCAACATGTTCCAGCTCCTGCCACCAATTCCACCGCTCTCCCCTGCTCTGTGATAGCAACCTCCCCCCCCCCCACCTGCTGTCACATCTTTTAAAAATAAATGCGGCTGTGTGGTGCTCCATCCACACTGCTGCATCATTCATTCACAGTTTCCTGTGAATTAATGAACTACAACTACCGTCAGCCATTGTGAATGACCACTTGTAGTTCTCAATAAGCTGTGGGGCGCTGGTGAGCTCCTTTGTAGCTCATGGATTCTTCCTGCTCTCAAGTAACTACTTGCCCCAACAAGGTACAGTCAGACAGCTATCTTGAGTCTGCAGGATCCCTGCATTGCACTTATGATCTGATCGCAGGTGGAATGCTCTGCAGGCTTTCTAGAAAAAAAATAAAAATAAATGCAAAAAGAAGTGCATAGACCCCTTTCATACTGAGGCAGGTTTCAGGCGTTTTAGCTCTAGAAATAGTGCCTGTAAAGCACCTGAAAACTGACTCCCATTCATTGCAATGGGTGCTTTCACACCCGTCCGGTGCATTTGCAGGACGTTAGAAAAAGTCATGCAATTTTCATCCTTGGGGCGGTTTGGGAGCGATGCCCATTGTAATGAATGAGCAGCGCTTCTGAAAAGCATTCTGAAGCGCCGCAACACAGGAATTTTTAACCCCTTCTTTGGGGTTAAAAGTACCCCGCTAGTTGCCCAAAAGCCCCATTTAACTGCTTGCTGTCCATCCACCGTCAAATTACGGCGGGGCAGGGCGGTGCGGTTCTCGTTCTGGGACGATGTCATAAGATGGCATCCCAGAACGGCTGCTCTTGTGCGCCCGCGGGGGTGTGCAGCGAAGTGATCGCAGCCGATTACAATATTGTAAAATAGTGTCACAAATCAGTGCCCACCAATGCCAGCTAGCAGGGCCCACCACTGCCCACCAGTGCCCATTAGCGATGCCAGTCAGTGCCAGTGTGGCATATTAGTACTTTCTCAGTGCCACCTCATCAATGCCCACCAGTTTAGTCTATCAGTGCTGCCTCATCAGCAAACATCAGTGATGGTGAAAAAATTACCTAGTTACAAAATTTACTGACAGAAGAAAAAGTAAAACATAGCAAGTGCGACAACGCTGAAAGGGGGTGCAAGTGCCCAGTAGGCAAGTGGTTAAACAGCAGTAAAGCACCACTAAAATGAGCAACACTTTACCGCTAACAGCCTGCGCTTTCAGTGTGAAAAGGAGCCTTATTTTTTTTTATGAAAAGGCAAACTTCTCCTTTAAAACGAAGCCCCCCAGTGGCGTGCCGGGCTTCCATCTTCACTTGGTCTTCCTTCCAAGTTCCCGGGCTCCAATCGTTTGAATGGCCGAGCCGTGATGATGTCACTTCCACACATGCGTGAGGGAGTCACAGCTGTGGTGCAGTGAACGGCGTGCATGCGTCCGTGCCATCCCTGGCAGCTACCAAAGTAAATATCTCCTAACGGAGACTTACCTATACATAAAAAAAAAAAAAAAAAAAAAAAAAAGTAGAATTTACTACTGCTTTCAGAGGTCTAGTGATGTCCACACCTTGACAGGTCAGGGCAGCAAACGAGGGACCTACGCGATATGAGAGAGAGAGAGAGAGAGAGAGAGAGAGAGAGAGAGAGAGAGAGAGAGAGAGAGAGAGAGAGAGAGAGAGAGAGAGAGAGAGAGAGAGAGAGAGAGAGAGAGAGAGAGAGAGAGAGAGAGAAGAGAGAGAGAGAGAGAGAGAGAGAGAGAGAGAGAGAGAGAGATCACCTGGTCCCCATTGGGGTGTACATGCCCCTCCTCAGGCCTGCCATGACTAGAATGAGACTCCCAGGATAAGGAGCCCTGTGCCGAGGTGTCAGCCCTGTCAGTGTCTGTATTGCTCTGTATACACCATGAACTGTAGTCATTCTCCATCAGTAATAACAACCCCCGGACTCCACAACTTCCCAGCCTCCCCGGGCCCGTCCCCAGCCTTCCCACACTTGGACTTCTCCAGCCGCTCTTACCGTCCATTTTAGCTCCCGGTGTCAGTCACTCCCTCTGACTAGACCGTGCAGAGCCCCGTACAGCGCACAAGTTTCCTCCCGGTATGTTTTCCAGCAAGCCTTCCCGTTCGCTGTTTAGTTTACCCAAATCCACTCTTCCTTGCTGGTGCCCACGCCCCCTTACACACATTGATAGACAATCCCTTACAGCGCTACGGAAATACCCAAATGACATCAGCAATGAAACGCCCTAACCAATAGGCAAGCACATTCTCACTGCTATCAGCCTACCAACTTGTTAGCCACTCGCTGACTACGTTGTAACTTTTTCTCCTATCGCTGCTCAAAGCAACTTGTGAGTGGTGTTCCGTCCGATTCGGCGATCCATCAGAATGTGTAACGGAAGTGACGTTTTTGTCGCCGCACTTGTGGGGTGTAGATGCTACACCCCACACTTCGCCACAGTAAGAATACACTGTGAAGGGGCAAGCGGCGATCTTGTTACACCCACCGGAGTTTTGCATTCTAGACTTATTTATAACAGTAAACTGAGTTTATATAGTGAAATATGAACTTAGAATACCGTCTGACTGTTTAGATGTTGAATTTTAAGAGCAGCGCCAAGCCTGCTCATCTCACAGGTTTGCTAATCTGACATAAGTTGCCTGCCAAAATTCAACATCTAAACATTCAGAAGGAGTTCTAATTACTGTATTTTACTATATAACCTCAGTTTACTGTTATAAATAAGTGTAAAATGCAAAATTCCGGTGGGTGTAAAAAGATGGCCGCTTGCCCCTTCTCAGTGTATCCTTACTGTGGACGGGTGTGGGGTGTAGCAAGATGACGGCGAGAAAACGTCACTTCCGTTACACATTCTGACAGGTCACCGAATCTGATGGAACAGTGGCTGGAGAATACTTTAGGGACAGGATACAAATTAACACATGTCATCGAAACCGGAAAAAAAGTTTGTTTTGTCCTAGTTAACACGTTCCCTGCAGGTTAAATAGTTACCCTCGCAGCCATTTTAAAGTTATGATTAATGCACTATGACAGCCAATGTTAGAAGATGATGCAGCTGCTAATTGATCTGGGTTCTGCTTGTGATTTCTAGGAAATGTATTATCTGTATGAGAAGTACAGACATTGGTTAGAAATCCACACTCGATTGTAAACTAAACAGGAGCCGTTTCCAATTTCTGGTTTGTAGCTGATCGTTATGATTTCCTTATCCACCAAAAAACATATTTGATACAGAAATCACTAAAATCTCATGGAAGGTTGAAGTGAAGGGCCACCCTAAAAAAAAAAAAAAAACATAAAAACAATCCTTTAAATACGTTAAAAACATTTGAAATTTTTTTTTTTTTAACTTACCAGAAATGTCTGTTGCTAGGCAGATCGTCCTAATCTGCCTCTTCCTATTCTGCGGTGATCTTCAGTCTTCTTCTCCTCGCGTTGTCTTCTGGGGAATGGGGCACGCTGTGTTCTGGGAACTGTGTGTGTCCCAGAACACAGCGCGCCCCATTCACAAAGCACTGCGGGACTCGCGCATGCGCAGTAGGAAACGGGCAGTGGAGCCTTGTGGCTTCACTGCCCGTTTTCCTTTGTGAGAATGGCGGCGCCGGGACACGATACGAGGGACGTATCGGCCGGGGGAGGGGGGGCGACATCGTGGGCGCCCTGGAAAGGTAAGTGTCCTTATTAAAAGTCAGCAGCTACAGTGTTTGTAGCTGCTGACTTTTAAACACATTTTTTTTACGGCTGGAACACCCCTTTAAACATGATCATTTCATTTCAAAGGTCATTTTCAATAGCAGTTTCCGTTAAGCTCCGGCTGCTTCACACTGATGCAATGCGGGAAACTCAGCAATTCATGTGCGTTTCCCGCACCACATAGCAATTGCACTGTGATTTGCTACGGGTGTCAATTACAATGTTAATGACAAAACAGTGTGCTTGCCTGAACCGGAATTCCAGGGGGGTTCATATATCCAGTTCCAGTGCAAACAAAAAAAGCTGCCTGCACCTTTCTCATGCAAATGTGGTGCGATTTGAGCCATTCAAATGAATGTCTCAAATCGTCCTGCACAGAATCGTTTGTGATTTGCACAGGAATGCGGTGCAATTCATGTGCGAATCACATGCAATGTGACAGTGTGAACTGAGCTAAAGTAACAACTAGTGATGTGTGGCATTCTGGGGAATTGAAAGTGTTTGTTACCCTAAAAAAAATAAATAAAATGGATCCGTTTCCTTAACCACTTCAATACCAGGCACTTACACCCTCTTCCTGCCCAAGCCAATTTTCAGCTTTCAGCGCTGTCGCTGTTTGGATGACAATTGCGCAGTCATGCTACACTGTACCCAAACAGAACTTTTATCATTTTGTTCCCACAAATAGAGCTTTCTTTTGGTGGTATTTGATCACCTTTGCGTTTTTATTTTTTGCTAAACAAATAAAAAAACACCGAAAATTTTGAGAAAAAAAAACGTTTTCTTTTGTTTCTGTCATAAAATTTTGTAAATAAGTACTTTTTCTCCTTTACTGATGGGCACTGATAAGGCGGCACTGACGGACACTGATAAGGTGTCACGGATGAGGAGGCACCAACGAGGTGGCACTGATGGGCACTGGTAAGCGGCACTGATGGGTGGCACTGATATGCAGCACTGATGGGCATTGATAGGTGACACTGATGGGCACTCATGGGTGGCACAGGTGGGCACTGATAGGCGACACTGATGGGCACTGAAAGGCTGCACTGATAGGTACTTATGGGTGGCACTGATAGGCTGCACTGCTGGGCACTGATACGTGGCACTGATAGGCATCGCTGATGGAACTGGCAGGCATTGGGGATGGGCACTGATTGGCAGCTGCCTGGGCACTGATGTAAACGGTTCTTCCTGTTTACATCGTGATCAGCCATGATTGGACACAGCTGATCACATGGTAAAGAGCCTCCGTCAGAGGCTCTTTACCGAGATCGATGTAGAGGTGTGTCAGTCTGATCGCCACCAATCGCCACAATGTGCGCCCCCTTGGGCGCGCGGCAGCTGTTATCCTGCTGGACGTCATATGACGTGCAGTCAGGATAACTGAATCACTTCCGCTATAGGCCAGGTGGGAAGTGATTAAAGGATGTTATACAGCGCAGTGCTTGTGCTGTGTAATTTGGCCCCTTGTATAACCTAAAAAACCTGCCTGATCCTGCCTGGTTCTGCCCCCCCCCCCAGTAAACTGACCATGGTTTATGATGGCTGCTGAGCCCTTACACCGTGGTCAGTTTACGTGCCTCTGTCATCCGCAGCTCTGCTCTCTGCTCTCTAATTACAGTATAACCATAAAATCCCCTCTGTAAAATAACATTATGTGTCCCAGTGTCTGTTATATAAAAAAGATGCAGATTTCTACCTTATTTCAGAGCGTCTCCCAGCTCTCCCGTGACTAGGGTTGCCACCTTTTCTTCAAGCCAAACCCGAACATTTTAGTGACGCACGGCACTGCGCTTGCTTAACTCAACCCATTCACCTGAATGGGGCTGCACTACAACCGTGTGCAATGCACATGGCTACAGCACCGTTGTATGGGTTTTTTAGGGATTTAAAACAGGTGATGAGGAGGCAACATAACTCTTCTTCACCACCTGTCAACTACCTTCAAAACATGATCCACTATGGATCACTCTTGAGAGTGCCCCTGCAACTCCATTTACACTTGTGGTTGGGGGACAGTAAAAATTAGAGGTTGAGCTGTGTTTTAACTGATACCCAACCATTCCCCTTTAGCTGAAAAGACAGCAGAGGGGGATGTACACTTTCCACAGCCAAAATGCTTTGCATCACAGTGCGGCAAAACATGTCTGCACTGTTGGGTTCAGTGAGCAGTATTGCCTGCCAAATGTGGACCATTCAAGTGAATGGGGGCTTCCCGCATCCATGTGCAATGCATTCAATTGCGGAGCGATGCTGTGGGGTTTAAACAGGTGGTGAGGAAGTGATACAAAACCTCCTCCCTGCCTGTCAAATGCCCTCTGAAGAACAATACAAATGTGGATTGCTCTTTAGAGGGCACCACATGTGTAAATGAGCCGTAAGGCTGTTCAGCCATTCCAGTATATTCTGTGGAATCAGCTGGGGGCCAGGGGAAGGAACAGGGCTGTTTAACCCCTGGGCTCAAGCACCCACCTTCTGTGTTTCTCTGCACTGTTCCATGTTTATCAGGCACCAGCAGTCAAATGCTTGTGAAGCGGTTCAGGCACCCCAAACACATATGGGTGTATGTGTATATATATATATATATATATATATAGGGCAGAGTGGCATGGAGGGGGACAGGCAGAGTGACAGGGAGGGGGCAGGCAGAGTGACATGGAGGGGGACAGGCAGAGTGACATGGAGGGGGACAGGCAGAGTGACAGGCAGAGTGACAGGGAGGGGGGACAGGCAGAGTGAAATGGAGGGGGACAGGCAGAGTGACAGGGGGAGGGGGACAGGCAGAGTGATATGGAGGGGGGCAGAGTGACATGGAGGGAGACAGGCCGAGGGACATGGAGGGGGACAGGCAGAGTGACAGAGAGGGGAACAGGCAGAGTGACAGGAGGGGGACAGGCAGAGTGATAGGGAGGGGGGACAGGCAGAGTGACAGAGAGGGGGACAGGCAGAGTGACAGAGAGGGGAACAGGCAGAGTGACAGAGAGGGGGACAGGCAGAGTGACATGGAGGGGGCCAGGCAGAGTGACATGGAGGGGGACAGGCAGAGTGACATGGAGGGGGACAGGCAGAGTGATAGAGAGGGGGACAGGCAGAGTGACATGGAGGGGGACAGCCAGAGTGATATGGAGGGGGACAGGCAGAGTGACAGAGAGGGGGACAGGCAGAGTGACATGGAGGGGGACAGGCAGACAGGAGGGGGACAGGCAGTGAGAGGGGGAGGGGGAAGGCAGAGTGACATGGAGGGGGACAGCCAGAGTGATAGGGAGGGGGACAGGCAGAGTGACATGGAGGGGGAGGGAGGACAGGCAGAGTGACATGGAGGGGGACAGCCAGAGTGACAGGGAGGGGGACAGGCAGAGTGACATGGAGGGGGACAGGCAGAGTGAGAGGGAGAGGGGAGGGGGACAGGCAGAGTGACAGGGAGGGGGACAGGCAGAGTGACATGGAGGGGGACAGGCAGAGTGATAGGGAGGGGGACAGGCAGAGTGACATGGAGGGGGACAGGCAGAGGGACATAGAGGGGGACAGGCAGAGTGACATGGAGGGGGACAGGCAGAGTGACATGAGGGGGACAGGCAGAGTGACATGGAGGGGGACAGGCAGAGGGACAGGCAGAGTGACAGAGAGGGGGACAGGCAGAGTGACAGGAGGGGGACAGGCAGAGTGACATGGAGGGGGACAGGCAGAGTGATAGGGAGGGGGACAGGCAGAGGGACAGAGAGGGGGACAGGCAGAGTGACAGAGGGGGGTGACAGGCAGAGTGACAGAGAGGGGGCCCAGGCCCCGTACAGGAGGACCAGCAATAACCCCTTATTGGTGGCCCTTTCCAGCAGACCCCCAGAGGTATATATAGTACTAAGCAAGATTCCAGTGGCTTAAAAAAAGTCAGTCCCTTTAAATCTTGGGGGGTAATGCATAATTGGTGGATCATTGTGCAGTTCAAAACAAGTGTAAAGGATCAGCATCAAAGGTAAAGCTTGAAGGACTTGCTGGTTCTTCTTTTTAAGGGCTTTGTTTGCCCATTTTTTTTTTAAACTTAAAAAAAAAGTTTTTTCAAAACAAGTGTAAAGGATCAGCATCAAAGGTAAAGCTTGAAGGACTTGCTGGTTCTTCTTTTTAAGGGCTTTGTTTGCCCATTTTTTTTTAAACGTTTTTTATTGCCAAATATACAAAGTATAAACAGTTGTACAGTATACCATATTAAACATATATTGTCACATCAGTGACACCTCAGGAATCACAGTGATATTGGTTGTACACTTCCAAAAGAAACAGTCATATATTCAGCGATTTTTTTGTGCAAAAAAAACAGAGAAAAAGAAAACATATATAACCCTAACTAAACTATAGGAAATCAAGTCCTACAGGAGGTATATTAACATATTTGGGTCAGAGTCCCCAGTGCACTTCAACCGACGTTGATCCCAACGTGCATAAATAAGGACTTTTCAGGTCATTCAGTAATGTGCCAAGCCCACTGGGGCCAATTTCTGAGGAATATTTCCCTTAACTGTAACCCATTTGTTTGTGCCGTGTGCTGCTGTTTCACTCCCCCCCCAGATCTTCCCCTAAATATTTGTCCATCCTTGCAGACAGTAGTATTTATTGTAAATCGGTCTGAGCCGTTTCTGTTGCTGCAACCCATTTACCCCATATTTTATGGAACTTCTTCGGACAGCCTCTAGCTTCATACGTCATTTTGTATAGGGTAACATTGTTATTGACTAGTCCCTTCCAGGCATTCAGAGTAAGACAGTCCCTCCTGATCCAGTTGAGAAAAATCAGTTTCCTTACATAAAAGAACAGTAGTTTCAGTAGTATTCTAGTGTTATTATTCATGACTTCATCCTCTATAATACCCAACAGACCCAGCAGGGGGCTACAGATATTGGGCAGATCCAAGGTATCTGCTATGAATTGGGTCACTTGGGACCACAGAGGCCTGATTCTGTTACATTCCCACACCATGTGTATAAAGGACCCATCTGCTATCTGACACTTGTGGCAGGTGGGACTGTCCCTTCTGCCCATTTTGTATAGTCGAAGAGGAGTGTAATATGATTGGTGAAGATATCTGAGTTGTATCATCTTGTCTCTAGCGGAGACAACTAATGGTAAGTAGCTATTTATTACCTCTCCCCATTGCTCATCTGTAATCTCAGGTACAATTTCTACCCATCTGTCCTTAAGTTTCCTCTCCTTCGGAGTTGGCTTTTCGGCAAGAGTATTATAGTATGTAGACACCAGCTTTGTGTGTTCTGGTTGAGCAAGGAGCTTTTCCATCTTAGAGTTGGTTAATGCCACTGGTCCTGGCCCAAACTGGGCCTGTGCGGCATGTCTCAATCTATGAAATTGATATTCCCATGTATCAGGGACATCAAGATCCCTTTTTAGTTGTGTAAAGGATTTAAATTCCCCTTTGTCATCATACAGTTGATGTAGATATGTGAGCCCAAATTTAGCCCATCTATAACCATCTTCTAGTTGGAAAAACTCCCGGAGGCAAGGATTATACCATAGCGGTGCATTGGGTGATTCCTGTAGCGGACTATCATCAAGGTGTTTTATACATATACCTAAGATTCTTTTTGAGGATTTAAGCATCTCTTTCCCTCTATCCGCATTGTTCGGCTGTGGGAACATTCGCCAGTGGATATGTACTAGCTGCGAGGCCAGGTAGTATAGGCGGAGATCCGGAACCGCCAGACCCCCCCTCCTCACAGGCAGTTGAAGAAGCTCCAGAGAGATTCTGATGGCCCCCCCCACCCCACAGGAATGTCGTCAACAGTGAGTCAATATGTTTGAAGGTCTTTTTTGGGATATATGTCGGAGCATTAGATAGAATGTAAAGGAACTTGGGGAGGAAAATCATTTTAAATAAATTGGCTCTTCCAAATAACGTGAGTGGTAGGTCCTTCCATTTCAGTATCCTATCTTGGAATGTTGTTATTACTGGCATTAAGTTTACGTCCACAAACAAAGTCGTTGGTAGGCTAACCGTGATCCCCAAATATTTAAATTCTGGGACAACAGTCAGTGGGCAACTTTCCGGTAGAGATATATCCGGCTGGGGGTCTAGAGGAAAGAGAGCCGACTTAGTCCAGTTGATGCGGAAACCGGAATAATCACTGAATTCCCGGATCAAGGAGACAGCTGTAAACAGGGACTCATCAGGGTCCCCTAAGTACAAAAGCATATCGTCAGCATACAGTGAGACCCGTTCCTCCAGTTTCCCAGCTATAAACCCCCTAATGGAGTCATGAGTTCTTAGTTTGGCCGCTAGAGGCTCTATAGCCAGTGCAAACAGGAGGGGGGATAGAGGACATCCTTGCCTCGTCCCCCTATGTATTTGGAAAGGTTCAGATATAAGACCATTCACTCTAACGCTCGCTTTAGGGTCCTTGCATAGCAGTTGCACCCAGGAGATAAATCGCTGGCCTAATCCCATTTTCTCCAAAGTGGAGAATAGATAATTCCATTCGACTGAATCGAATGCTTTTTTGGTGTCTAAAGAGGCTATGACCCTCTTGCCCATATTGGAGTGTTGGGTTTGTAGATTTACATACAGTCTACGGAGATTCATTTGTATACATCTGCCAGGAATAAAACCGGTTTGATCCGAGTTAAGTAGGTTGAGAACCACAGATAGCAATCTGCTGGCCAGAATTTTGGCCAGTATCTTGACATCTGAGTTTATCAAAGAGATTGGCCTGTATGATTCGCATTCCCGCGGATCCTTCCCAGGTTTGGGAATAACCACAATCAATGCTTCCCTCGTAGAATCAGGGAGGATTCCTTCTCTCTCTGCTGCAGTAAAAACCTTTTGGAGGTGTGGGGCCAATTGTCCTTTGTATAGTTGATACCATTCTGCTGGGAACCCGTCAAGACCTGGTGACTTCCCTGCTTTGAAAGAGAAGATAGCCGCCAGGATCTCTTCCAGCGTAATGGGTTGGTCCAGAGCCTCTCTGTCCTCTAGGGACAGGGAGGGCAGTGGAATGGAGCTTAGATAGTCATCTAATTCCCCAGTAGTACGTTGTGTTTGCGTCTGGTAGAGAGTGCTGTAAAAGTCTACGAATGTATTCAGGATCGTCGGTGAGTCACTTACAATCGTTCCGTTGGAACCTTTCAGTTGAAGGACGGAGGTCGGTGTGTAAAGTGGTTTGGCCAAAAAGGCCAAAGTCACCGAACTCAAAAAATGATCTAGATTGTTGCAGTTGCTTCTTTGCATTACGTTCAGTCAGGAGTAACTTATATTTTCTGGTCTTATCTTGCCATGTCTGGTAGGTGCTGGGTAATGGGTCCTGAACCTAGTCTCTTTCTGCCTCTATGCTCTGGGTTTCTGCTGCTTTTAGTTCAGAGTTCAGGGCCTTGGTAAAGTTCCTGGTCTCATCTGCAAATCTACCCCTCATAGTGGCCTTAAATGCATCCCATTGGTTTGCAACTCGGGTTACCGCTCCATTCTCTCTCCAGTAATGGTCAATCTCAAGTTTACATTGTATAGTCACATAGTCTTCCTGAAGCCATTGGACATTCATACGCCACTGTCTTCTGCCTCTCGGCGCATTCAAATCCAATGTGACCTCAAGGGGGGAGTGGTCCGAAATAGCTCTCGGGAGATATCGGACATTCGCAATAAGTGGGAGACCATCTAGGGTAGATAGAAAAAGGTCTATTCTCGATAGTGTTTTGTGGGTCTCTGAATGACATGACTATTCCCTCAGACTAGGATGCCTCTGCCTCCAGACATCCGTGAGAGCATAACTCTCTAACCATGGGGAGAGAACATAATGAGAATGAGGGTGTACAGGACGCAGTGGCTGGGTCCTGGAAGGACGCTATGTTTCCCCTCTGTTTGGTCTGTGATCCCTTTAAGGGAACAAAAAGGGTTAACTCACCTGTCAGAGGAGGTGGGTTTAAAAACAAGACAGGAAGTTGCAGATGGGTGGAGGAGTGCAGAGGAGATAGTGGTTTGTGTTTGGGCTTGATTTGCAGCAACCAAAGTCAACAGCAGCGTTCGGCCTGGAAGCCTCCTAGCAGATGAAGTCACCTGCGACAGCACCCCAGGACTGTGTTTGATTGCGATAGCAATTCGGGACTTTTGATAGTCGGTGAGACTGAAACCTTTTTCTTTTGTTTTGCTGCTGTGAAGCTGTTTAAGTTTAATAAAACCTCCTTTTGAACTAAAAGCCTGTGTCCTGCGGTCTAGCTGGTCCCCCGAACTTTACAAGTGGTGGAGAATGCGGGCAGGACAGAGTAACAGGCGTGTTTTTTTGTTTTTTTTGCTGGCTTTTGCATTTGAATTTAAAACTGACATTTAAAGGGACAGTACAGTGAATTTATGTCCTGGGTTAAAGCTGCCCAAACCCTGAAAGCTGAAGCAATGGAGGAACTAATTAAACAACTGTCCCTGGCTAATATACAAGCGCAGACCCGCCATGAGGAAGCTAATCAGCGCTTAGCAACTCAGCTGGAGGTACAGCAAGAAAATACTCGCCTGTTGGTGGCTCAGTTGGCAGCACAGCAAGCAACCCAGCAAGGGGTTATGCAGGCTCAGGTGACTGCCTTAAAAGAAGTAGTACAGCAGTTGTCTCAGGGTCGTGAGCAAGCGGCTGTTGCCCCTGGCAACCAGGTGACCGTGAGGGCAAGCCATTTTTTTCAGAAATTGTCCCTGAGTGATGATGTAGAGGCATTTCTTGCTACATTTGAGAGGACGGCAGAGAGAGAAGGGTGGCCCCAGGACCAGTGGGCCGGCCTAATTGCCCCTTTTCTCACCGGAGATCCTCAAAAAGCCTACTTCGACCTGCCACCAGAGGACGCTAAAGACTATCAAAAACTAAAGGCAGAAATACTGGCTCGTTTAGGGGTGACTACGGCCGTTCGGGCCCAACGAGTGCACCAATGGAAGTATTGTCCAGATCGTCCACCACGGTCTCAAATGCATGACCTGGTGCAACTGGTAAAAAAATGGCTGCAGCCCGAAGTGTTGTCGGGCCCCCAAATCGTGGAGCGGGTCGTCCTGGACCGATACCTACGGTCACTGCCAGACGACCTTCAACGGTGGGTCAGCCATGGAGACCCCAAAACAGTGAACCTCCTTGTCGAGATGGTAGAGCGATATACAGTGGTGGAGGATCTGCTTGGCCCTACCAAGCGCCAAGGGCCCAGTCTGCCACGGCCTATTCGATCGACTGCCGCCCTTCGAAAGGATGTCCCCCGGAGCCCTGGAATCAACACCCCGGAAGGTCAAGAGTCACTCCCAGTACCTCCTCAGCGATCTGTTCCTGTTCGGAGAGGAGGGGATGTACAATGTTGGCGGTGTCATTCCTGGGGCCATACCCGGGCCCACTGCCCACTGCAAGAGGAGCCCATGGAATGCGGGGTTCTTCGGAGGGGGTCTTTTTATGCTCATAGAGCATGTACCACACACCTTGACCGCGGAGAAGAGAAATTTGAGTGTGTAGTCCAAGTGAACCACCTCCCTGCCTGGGCTTTGCTGGACTCCGGAAGCATGGTAACCCTTGTTCATCCTAGAGTACTTGGGAAGATCGGTCCGGTAAGCAAAACTTTACGGGTTGTATGCATTCACGGGGACACTAGAGAGTACCCTCTCATCTCGGTGTCCATCTCCACAGCATATGGCACTGGTACTCAAGAGGTGGGGGTGGTAAAGAACTTGATACATGATGTTATCATAGGACGAGACTGTCCATTTTTTGAAAAACTGTGGGGACAAGGAGAACTATCTGAACGATCCCAAGACTGGGGAGAAACTAGTTCCTCTGTTCCTATGGTTGAGGGTAATAACCCTGAGATGCCAAATGAACCTAATGTGGATCCAGTTGATACAAATGCTAATGATTGGGTTAATGGTGATGAAAGTAGTGCTGATACTGTGAAGGGTGTCAAAATGTGTGGTTCGCAGACCTACCTGAACACTGAGGAGGGGGAACCTTCCCCACTTCAGGTAATGCTGGGTGAAGAGGATGAGGAAGTGGCCTCTACCCCTGCCCTGCCGGATTTGGGTGTTCCCCAGGGGACATTTGGTACTGCCCAGATGCAGGACCCCACTTTGGCCCGTGCACGGGAACAAGTTGTAGTATTAAATGGGGTACCCCAAGAGCCAGGTGCGAATGAGCGGTGGCCCCACTTTGCCATATATAATGAATTGCTTTATCGGGTTACCAAAGTGAGAGAAAATGTGGTAGAACAATTATTGGTACCCCAACAGTATAGACGCAAGGTCCTGGACCTGGCCCATGATGATGTTTTAGGGGGACACCTGGGAGTTGAAAAGACGGAGGCACGGATCACCGACCGGTTTTACTGGCCAGGTCTGAAAGCAGAGGTAAGAAGATACTGTGCCTCTTGTCCCACCTGTCAGTTGACCGCGCCGGTGACCCACTTCCGGAGCCCTTTGGTCCCTCTGCCCATAATTGAGGTCCCATTCGAGAGAATAGCCATGGATATAGTGGGTCCTTTGGTAAAGTCAGCTCGAGGTCACTCTTACATACTGGTGATCCTTGACTATGCCACCCGGTATCCTGAAGCGCTACCTCTGCGGAATACCTCCTCTAAGGCTATTGCTCGGGAATTATTCCAGTTGTTTACACGGACTGGTTTTCCCAAGGAAATACTCACGGACCAGGGCACCCCGTTTATGTCGAGGGTTATGGCTGATGTGTGCAAGCTGTTCCGGATTAAACAGCTGCGCACATCGGTCTACCATCCACAAACGGATGGGTTGGTAGAGCGCTTTAATAAGACCCTTAAGTCTATGCTCAAGCGGGTTGTACAAAGGGATGGGAAAGACTGGGACTGCCTGTTACCCGCTCTCCTATTTGCTATCCGGGAAGTGCCCCAGGCCTCCACTGGGTTTTCGCCCTTTGAGTTGGTATATGGGCGGAGACCTCGCGGACTACTGGATTTTGTTAAAGAGGAATGGGAAAGTGAACCTATTCAGCATAAGAGTGTTCTTGAATATGTTTCCCAAATGCAGGAGAGGATCCGAACTGTGATGCCTCTAGTCAAAGAACATTTGCAAAAAGCCCAGGAGGCTCAACGACGGGTCTATAATAGGGCTGCTAGAATAAGGAACTTCCAAGTGGGGGATCGAGTAGCGGTGTTGATCCCCACTGTGGAAAGTAAATTCTTGGCCAGGTGGCAAGGCCCCTTTGAAGTTGTAGAAAAAGTGGGAGAGGTAAATTATAGAGTCCACCAACCAGGTAAGAGGAAACCCTATCAGATATATCATGTAAACTTGTTAAAGCCCTGGACAGACAGGGAACCGGTGACCTCCCTGGCTGGTGCAAGACTTGAGCCTAGGGTTGGGGTGGAGAGTGTCCAAGTAGCAAATACCCTGTCTAGAGTCCAAAGTCAGCAGGCAAAGGAGTTCTTGCAGAGAAATAAAGAGAAATTTTCAGACTTGCCAGGGCTCACTAGTGTCATAGAGCAGGATATTGTCACGGAACCAGGAGTCAAAGTTTTTGTCCGGCCTTACCGCATTCCAGAGGCCCAAAGGAAGGCTGTTTCAGAGGAAGTGAAGAAGATGTTGGACCTGGAGATTATTGAGGAATCACAGAGTGAGTGGTCAAGCCCGATTGTGTTGGTACCGAAGCCCAACGGGACTCTGCGATTCTGCAATGATTTCCGGAAACTAAATGAAGTTTCACGGTTTGATGCCTACCCCATGCCCCGGGTAGATGAGCTTATTGAGAGACTAGGTCCAGCCAGGTATATCACTACATTAGACCTTACCAAGGGGTATTGGCAAATCCCGTTGACTAAGGCTGCTAGAGAGAAAACTGCTTTTTCTACCCCAGAGGGAAGTTTTCAGTACAAGAGAATGCCTTTTGGATTGCAAACTGCTCCAGCCACATTTCAGAGGGCAATGGATAGGATTTTACGTCCTCATCGGGAGTATGCCTCAGTATACTTGGATGACATAGTCATTTTTAGCAGAGACTGGGAGTCACACTTGCCCAAAGTTCAGGCAGTACTGGACTCTCTTTGGAAGGAGGGGTTTACAATAAACCCGGAAAAGTGTGCTTTGGGAATGGAGGAGGTGAAATACCTGGGCTATGTTGTGGGTAGAGGGGTAGTAAAACCTCAGGTCAACAAGGTAGAGGCTGTACAGAATTGGCCCCGCCCCCTCACAAAAAAACAGGTACGTGCATTCCTGGGTATGGTGGGATACTACAGGAGGTTTGTACCCAACTTTGCCACGTTGGCAGCTCCATTGACCGATCTGACTAAGGGTCGGAAATCGGTCATGGTGGAGTGGAATGCAGACGCTGAGAAAGCTTTTTTGGAGCTCAAGTCGGCACTGTGCCAACACCCTGTCCTAGTAGCACCCAATTTTTCAAAAGAGTTTGTTGTACAGACTGATGCTTCCGATGTAGGATTGGGAGCAGTTTTGTCACAGGTTATTCATGGCGAGGAGCACCCAGTAGTCTTCCTCAGTAGGAAGTTAACACCAGCGGAGAAAAACTACGCTATAATTGAACGAGAGTGTCTGGCCATTAAGTGGGCTCTGGAATCCCTCAGATATTACCTCTTGGGGAGGAAGTTTAGGCTGATTTCTGACCATGCCCCTTTAACATGGCTGAGACAAGGTAAAGGGACTAATGCCAGGGTTACCCGGTGGTTCCTGGCACTCCAGGAATTTAAATTTGTAGTGGAGCATAGGCCCGGGAGACTGCATCAAAATGCAGATGCCCTCTCCCGAGTCCATTGTTTGAGCTCCACGGTTGCCTCCACCTCCTTGGCGTTGGGGCACAGGGGGGGGATATGTACAGGACGCAGTGGCTGGGTCCTGGAAGGACGCTATGTTTCCCCTCTGTTTGGTCTGTGATCCCTTTAAGGGAACAAAAAGGGTTAACTCACCTGTCAGAGGAGGTGGGTTTAAAAACAAGACAGGAAGTTGCAGATGGGTGGAGGAGTGCAGAGGAGATAGTGGTTTGTGTTTGGGCTTGATTTGCAGCAACCAAAGTCAACAGCAGCGTTCGGCCTGGAAGCCTCCTAGCAGATGAAGTCACCTGCGACAGCACCCCAGGACTGTGTTTGATTGCGATAGCAATTCGGGACTTTTGATAGTCGGTGAGACTGAAACCTTTTTCTTTTGTTTTGCTGCTGTGAAGCTGTTTAAGTTTAATAAAACCTCCTTTTGAACTAAAAGCCTGTGTCCTGCGGTCTAGCTGGTCCCCCGAACTTTACAAGGGGTACAGCCATGTCTATCCAGGTTTCCATGCGTGACCGCGTTAAAATCTCCCAGGAGTAGTATCGGGCCTTGTGCGATTATAATCGCTTCTTTCAGAATGCTATCAAGCAGCTGCAGAGAGAATGGAGGTGGCACATAAACACACACCAATGTCAGGAGGGTTTCAAACATTTGGCACACCAATATCACATATCTACCGTTCGGATCTAATTTGACCTGTACAATATGAGCTGCAGCTTTTTTTGTCACAAGGATAGCTACTCCTCGTGAGTAGGTGGAGTAGTCAGCGTGTAGTACCCGCATTACATTGGCCTTCTTAAGAGCCATCACTCTAGACCCCTGCAGATGAGTTTCCTGCAGGAGTATAATGTGAGGCTTGTACCTTTTTAAAAATTCAAAGATCAGAGACCTCTTGATTTTTGAGTTCATGCCCCTTACATTCCATGATATAAGCTTTATCTTACCCGCCATGATATACAGACCAAGATAGTATCAGGAGCTCTAGGGTTGCATTCTGTCTCGGAAGCATTAGGTGCACTTCCAGATCTGCGGAGAGTGAAACAGAAAAAACACCGGTGTTCTGCCGAGATGGTTCCGCTCGGCGGATTAGTGTAGATCCGTACTGCGCATGCGCGGCGGAATTTCCTAAATTTGCCGAAGCTAAACAGATGAGAGGGAAGTGTACACCGCGCACGCGCAGTCGGTGTATGAGACGATGCCGGGGAAGTCTAACTAAGGGGCGGATCTATTATAATCTCTAAGTAAGGGGCGAAGGAAAAAGAAAAAGAAATCGTTCAGCTGTGGATATCGAGGAGAGTAATATAAAAGCCGTGTTTTTACAGCGCTATCTGGGGGGTTTTTCTTTTCAATTAGGAGTGTATTTTTTGAAACTTTTTTTTTTTTTTTAAACAAAATCAGCTGTGCGGTGTACACTTCACTGACATGTGTTTAGGTTCGGCAATTTCCGGAAGATGCCTAGTCGTTCGTACTGCGCCTGCGCAGTACAGAGAGGAACCAATCCGCCAGGGGAACCAACTCGGCAAGACACCGGCAGCACACAGCACAAAGTTAAGCACCATATAAACCTCCCCGTCCCCTCCCCGCCCACCCTGCACACACGCCCAACCTTTGTGTGCCTGAATCCCATAACTGAACAATTGCTTTAAATGACCTCGGGGGGTCACAGGTCTCTGCTACTCATTTGAGCACTGCTGGGTGTAGGTAAAAAAAAAAACCTACATAAGTCACTCAGGTTTGCATATAGTAAGTGCCAAAGATTAAACTGTTTTGCAAAATGGGGGAGAAAAAGGAAAAGAAAGAAAAAAAAACACAAAAATATAAATGGGGGGAAGAAAAAGGAAAAAAGGGGGAAAAGGATGAGAAACAAGTGCAAAAAGAAAAGTTCAAGTAGACCAGGAAAAAAAAAAAATTGTTACAAAACCCAAGGTGGATTTTTCTATCTTCCTGTATCCTGTATACTCGGATGGATATTTGGTACGGTAAGAAGGGGAAGGAAATACGGCTAGACATCTTGTTCAAGTGATGTAGTGTCTGCAGGCCCTCATAACAGTGGCGGCTGGTGCTCAAAATTTTTGGGGGGGCGCAAACAAACAGCCTCACTGTGCCATCAAACGCTGCCACTGTGCCCATTAAACGCTGCCACTGTGCCCATTAAACGCTGCCACTGTGCCCATTAAACGCTGCCACTGTGCCCCACGTGCTGCCACTGTGCCCATCAAACGCTGCCACTGTGCCCATCAAATGCTGCCACTGTGCCCATCAAACGCTGCCACTGTGCCCCAAGTGCTGCCACTGTGCCCCAAGTTCTGCCACTGTGCCCCAAGTTCTGCCACTGTGCCCCAAGTTCTGCCATTGTGCCCCAAGTTCTGCCACTGTGCCCCAAGTGCTGCCATTGTGCCCCAAGTGCTGCCACTGTGCCCCAAGTGCTGCCACTGTGCCCCAAGTTCTGCCATTGTGCCCCAAGTTCTGCCATTGTGCCCCTTAAGTGCTGCCACTGTGCCCCAAGTTCTGCCACTGTGCCCCAAGTTCTGCCATTGTGCCCCTTAAGTGCTGCCATTGTGCCCCAAGTTCTGCCATTGTGCCCCAAAAGTGCTGCCATTGTGCCCCAAAAGTGCTGCCACTGTGCCCCTAAAGTGCTGCCACTGTGCCCCTAAAGTGCTGCCACTGTGCCCCCTGCCTGCCCTCTGCACTTACCTTGTCCCGGTGTGCAGCTGGTGACGGCGTCAGGCGACGAGCGGTGTCTCCGTCGGATGTCTTCTCCCGCGCTCCTCCTGTCTTCTTCTGCTGTGATTGGACGCTAGGTGATTGGACGCCTAGCGTCCAATCACAGCGCCTGTGACTTCAGCCAATCAGGTGACAGGTAACAGACCTGGCAACCTGATTGGCTGAGAGGCGGGTCTGTGTTAGGGAAGCGATGTATTCGCTTCCCTAACACAATACTGTGTAATCAGCGAACGCACAGCCGTGCGCCCACTGTTTACACTTAGGGAAGCCTATTAGAGCACACCGCTCTAATAGGGTCCCCTATTAGAGCTTACAGCTCTAATAGGGGCGCTTCCAGCAACACCCCCCCCCCACTGTAATTCAGATGCCCGGCGCCCGATCAGGGGCCGGACACCTGAATAGGGGGCGGCAGCGGTGACAATAGATAGATTCATGCAATGCATGAATCTATCTATTGGTGATAGAGCGGTGCAGGAGAGGGGGGGCGGCGCTCCTGCGCCCTCTATGCACGCACCGCCACTGCCTCATAAGGATCGTGAACTCGCAGTCATAAAAGTGCACATCAGCTGTATTCTGCATCTATCTTCCCTTGTAATGGTAGCAATGTTGTCATCTCCCAGCAGCCGGGCTACGGCGCCCTCTGGTGTCCAGCCAGCGTGATGCTTCCACAGGTAAGTTGAAAAAGTAAGCTTTGCCATTATCTACAACTCTCAGCTTTGCCGGGTATAACATACTGTAAGGCATCTGTAGGTCTCTGAGTTGTTTTTTAACATGGACAAAACTGGCTCTCTGCTTCTGGGTAGCAGCTGAGAAGTCAGGGTATATGGAGATGCGATTTCCATTATACATTAATTCACCCTCTGTCCGGGCAGCACGGAGTATATTCTCCCTGTCTCTAAAATGAAGGATTTTTGCAATCATAGGGCGAGGGGGGGCTCCTGGTGGAGGTGGTTTGGATGGGATTCTGTGGGCCCTCTCTATTGCAAACAAACGTGAGAATGTGGTATCAGGTAGAGTGTCTTGTAGCCAGAGTTCTAAGAAGTCTTCAGGCTGCTTACCCTCACTTTTCTCCGGAAAACCTACAAAACGGAGGTTGTTCCTTCTTTGTCTGTCTTCCATGTCTCCGAGCTTCTCAGTGTGGGCTCCAATCTCCCTGTGTAGGCCCTGCACTTTGTTTTCCATAGGCCTTACCACATCCTCCAAGTCACTGACCCTCTGTTCTGCTTCTGAGGCCCGTTCCCTGATAGTTTGCATGTCCTGTTTAATAAAGGACATTTCAGCCCTCATGCCATCAATGTGCTCTGTCAGGGTGGCTTGGCAGGTGTAAATGGCCTCCATGATCTGCGTCAGTGACGGTTCCCCGCTGCTCTCGGCCCAGTCCTGATCCGCCTCACCCACACCTCTAGCAGGGCCTCTGTCCAGGGATACACCCCTACTCCTACCCTTAGGTCTGGGGGGTAGTGGGCCTACCTTCTCCGAGCGTGTGGGCGAGCTTTTCTCCTGGCTCCTCTGTATGCTGCTCGGGCCTTGATCATCTGCCTCGTGTCGGGCGCCATCTTGGGATCCCCATGCAAAACGGGACAGACGGTCCGCGGCCGAATCCATGGCTGGGGGCCCTTATTTAACCATGCCCCGATCGTCTGGCCAGTCCAGGGGGTGATATCAAGCGGGCGGTGTGCTCAAAATAGTGCCACAGACACTCAGGATATATGAAGGATCTTGTGTCTCAGCCGGAGCTCCCGCACAGCGCTTCTCACATGTCCGCCGCTAGCTCCGCCCCCAACATTGTTTGCCCATTTTTATTAAAAGAAAGTTCCATAAACACAGATAAGTTTCCCTCACAGGGGTTTCAGCATTCCTTTCCGTCAACAACAAAAATGACAGTTAGCCTAATTGGCTCTCAATTGCAGCACTCTGCTCTGGCCTTACCCTCCAGGCCCTTGTCTGTCTCCTACAGACTTTTCCAGCAAACACCTTGGTGCACCCAGCTTACATCCTCTTGCTGTACTGGTCCTCAGACTTGGGTCTCTGGCTTTGATTAGTGCACACCTGCAATCTCTGGACTCCTAGAGACCTCCTGTCTCTCTGGGGTGAAGTCCAGAACCATGGTCCTGACTCTACTATCAGGCCAACACACACCTGAACAATCAGTGTGCTGGTGAGTCTCAAATTCCGGACCCAGGACTGGGGATTTCATCCCACCCCGATCTCTAAGAAATCCCCAGGCTCCAGGTCCCAAAGCGGACTTTACTAAATAATGAGGAAACAGAAAAGCCAGTTTCCTCTCAAACAAGCAACTACCCTGGAGCCCCTCAACCCATCTGGTTGAGAATTCCGGGTACATGCACTGGTGGGGTACCACTTTACCACATACCCCCCCTCATTGTTTCGACCCAGAGGGCGGAACACACCAGTACAACTTCTTCACTTTGGCATGACCATGCAAGCTACCACCCACATGGGCCAAACCCAGTCTCATCAGGTGACTTTCTCTATGTCCCCCTGCTACACTGACTTGGGTACTACAAAGACACCCCAGTGACTTTTTACGGGTGTGCTTCCAAAAACGCCATCTGCCCATTTTCTTTGGGGTCACACCTTCAAACACTTTAACACTAAGGGACTTACCAAGGACTTGGATATTGTTTCTCAACCTTTTCCTCTTTACTTCTAAAGTGGTCATATTTTTTAACACCTTTTTAGCCATAAGTGTGGGCACTTTTATTTGGGAATTAAACTCTTTTAATGACACCTTGTTAAGCTTTGGGCCGGTGTCCTCAGACATTTTACTCTTGCAACTTGGGAGGTTCCTGGACCTCTGGAAATCTTTCCCAGAATTACAGCACTGAACCTGTAGGGGGCCCAATTCTACTGCACCTGTTCCCTCTTCTATGTCTGTCATACCATTCATCTTCCAGTATTTTCTAAGATTAAAAACAACCATGTGACCTTGACCATCAGGTCTTCCCTTATTTTTGTTGTTACCCATGGTAACCAAAACATTTACCAGCGTGTTGCACTTTTCCTCATTGTCTGAAGTATCGCCACATTTATCAGAATTCTGTTCACCAATGTTCTGCAAGGCAGTGTCTGGAGGAGAATCGCACAAAGTGGAGTGGTTGTCTACCATGGCAACGTGATTAACCACCAACTCCACTGCCACATGACGCTCCTCCAGCAACTGTCCTGATACCTGATCCTCACTAACCAATTTCATCTTTGGATTGATGGCCCCAAACAGATCACATGTACGTGTGCCCTCTGGCACTTCCGCCCAGCTTTCTGTCCTGTCTAACAGTACTCCAGAGTGCCTCTCATACACAACCTCTGTATGACGCAATCCAGCACACTGTGAGAGAATTTTCCAGAACAACAATGATTGCATTACATGCTTCCAAAATTGCAGAGATTGCGATAGAACAGCCTATGATATCCAGCTCCATTTATGCATACCCCATGGTACAAGGTCTCCAAACGCAGGAGAGGACGGCAGGATATACACCGGCTGTACACTCCAACATTCTAACATTTCTCTTAGCATATCTGTCATAAAAAGGCACTGCGATTCTACACTTAAGACCTTCCTGGGGTCCTTAATGTTCCTTGGGATGTGGAAAGACTCATTTACTGATGCCTTAGAGGTGGTGCATCTTAATGGGGCTTCCTCCCCGATGGAGGTATCCAACGCAATAACCTGGTGCTCTCCTAGAGCGCCGCCAGGTGCGGGAGCCACCACAAAACTCTCAGGCTCAGTGTCAATGATCTGTTCCTGGTCTTCTCCATGGACAACATTAGTTTGGTATACCACACCAATAACTCCTTTATGGGTTGTGGACACAACCTCTGCTATGTACTCAAACTCTTTTGGTCTTTCCATCTCCTGAGGAATATCCTCTGCAACAGCAGCAAGTGAGCCCTGGTCCAGAAGCTGCTCTGCAGTCCCTCCATTTAGCACAGCAGAAATGGTGTCCGCTCCATTGTTACACATTGAGACTTCTTTCAATAAAGCCAACAGACTTGTTGCCCATCTGTCCCAATCTACTTTCTCTGGGCTCCCATCAGAGGTACTACGCAGTACCTCTCCAACTGCCAAAGGAGACACAGGACAGAGTGGCTCCACCGCAGGCACATTGCACATAGTACTTTTGTTTAAATTAACCTATGTCAAAACATTTTTAAACACATCAGGCTGCAATACCATAACTTCACCACCTTGCTCGGGTGGCGCTTCATTAAACTCATGAAGCCTTTTGCTGTCAGCAGTGACAGACCGCAGTAACCCATTATCACCACAAGTAATTTCAGACATTTTAGTTTTACCATTTGACACATTATCACCAAGGTCAAGTACCCTCTTATCCATCAGAGTGGCACCACAGTTGTCCCAGGCAACCTCTGGCTCCAACACACAGAGCTCCTTTGAGGTTTCTAGGGACACCTCTGCAGCCTTATATACTGTTGCTAAGGGGAATAGCATATCCTGCATAGCAATCACCCCCATCTCATTAAGCATCACATTATCAGCATTAGTTACCTCAATACCAGTATGAACATATTCCTGGGTGTGTTTCACATCATCACATTCACTTTTAACACTTGCCTCCCCAGTGGACAGGGCACTGCAGTGAGGCAAGTCCTTTTCTGCACCAACAGTGGATCTCCCTTCTGGTGTGAGCAATCCCACAGTCAGTCTTTCCCATGACTTCAACAGCAACAGTCTTACCCATCCGAGTAACAGGTCTTGCCATGTTCATTTGAGTACGTTGACTTTCTTGTACTGCACTTCTACTGGCCGACTCCCTCTGGTGGCCACGGGATGAAACTACAGCAGGCACAACAGGAATTTACTCTTTGTTACCAGGGGTGACTGCAAGCATTTTAACACAGGAATCCGGGCTTGCAGGTGAAGAGTTAAGCCCAGCAACAATATCAGCAGCTGTATTCCACAAGCTAGGACAAGAAAAGATCCCATGCCCCAGTTGACCACATTCCTGGCCTGTTGCTAAGGGAGAAGGCACTCTCCCAACATGCATAATCTTACTGGCATCTCTATGAGGATGGTGGGGCACCCCTTCCCTGTAGCTCCTCATTCTCATTGGCACATTTTCTCTGGTTGCTAATGGAAACAGTGGTCTCCCAGCTGCACTTTTCTGGCTCTCCCAAACATGTAGACTTTTCTCTCTTTGAAGCGGTGTCGCTTTAAACTTGCCACGATTCTCTATAGGCAATATCTTTGTCTTGCGGTCCTCCAACTTGACATCCTAGGCGTTTCTATGGGCAACTGCACTCCTTTCAAATTTCTGGTAAGCCTGTTGCTCACTGCTGGCACTCAGAGCAGGCTTCTCAAACACAGATGCAGACCATTGCTTTGCTAGGTAGCTTTGCACTGGAGCCTGGGACAAAGGGCACTTGGAGACTGCATGCCCCCACTCACTGCACCGCAAACAGCGCACTTGGTTCTTAACAGGGCCTCCCTAATTGCATTCTCTTGTAAGCTTGGAACTTTGCACATTCATAGCTGGCCTGCTTGCAGTAGCGTTGCCATGGGCAACAACTTGCACTTCCCCTTTAACTTGGTTCAGTGCTGCCAGGTGCCACTTGCACCAATCCACTGCAGACTCAGACTTTGATGGACTCTCCATACTTGCAGTCACCTGTGCATTCATTGAACCAGTGTTGCCAGGGACAACACCAGCCCTCTTTCTCCTTGGCAAACAATGTTCAGGCATGTATGGGGTTCTCTCAGGCGGTAACAACCCCTCCAGCCACAGAGCTCTATCTCTCATCTCAGCCATCCTTGCTTCTTTTAGGAGTTTTGATCGCCCCATACTCACAGTCACTCCAGAACAGCTTTGCACAGTTCAACAACAAATTGGAGCACTGTCTCTTTAAGGCTAGTTGTCTTTCACTTGCAGGTTCTCCTCACCTGCACACACAGATTATGCAGTCTCATGCACCAAAACACAGTTCATATAAAACAGATGAACTTACTTGCTTGTAGGGATCTCAGATTGTGCCCGCATTCTCCACCACATGTAAAGGATCAGCATCAAAGGTAAAGCTTGAAGGACTTCGCCACTCGGTGGTTCTTCTTTTTAAGGGCTTTGTTTGCCCATTTTTATTAAAAGAAAGTTCCATAAACACAGATAAGTTTCCCTCGCAGGGGTTTCAGCATTCCTTTCCGTCAACAACAAAAATGACAGTTAGCCTAGTTGGCTCTCAATTGCAGCACTCTGCTCTGGCCTTACCCTCCAGGCCCTTGTCTGTCTCCTACAGACTTTTCCAGCAAACACCTTGGTGCACCCAGCTTACAGCCTCTTGCTGTACTGGTCCTCAGACTTGGGTCTCTGGCTTTGATTAGTGCACACCTGCACTCTCTGGACTCCTAGAGACCTCCTGTCTCTCTGGGGTGGACTCCAGAACCATGGTCCTGACTCTACTATCAGGCCAACACACACCTGAACAATCAGTGTGCTGGTGAGTCTCAAATTCCGAACCCAGGACTGGGGATTTTATCCCACCCAGATCTCTAAGAAATCCCCAGGCTCCAGGTCCCAAAGCGGACTTTACTAAATAATGAGGAAACAGAAAAGCCAGTTTCCTCTCAAACAAGCAACTACCCTGGAGCCCCTAAACCCATCTGGTTGAGAATTCTGGGGACATGCACTGGTGGGGTACCACATTACCACACAAGTCATAGAATGTAATTCATCGACTCCAAGTGCTCATTCCAAATAGGTAGATAGTAGACCATAGGATAAAAGTCCATCCTTGAATAAAAAGGCAGTCAACTATGGTAATGGCTAACCAGACAATGCCAATATCGTTTTTCTGATCCGCTAGGTAGCCAAGGTAACCGCCAGGTTTATATAGGATTATAAATAGGTTTATGTTTAGACATACCAACTTTCTCAAGTAAGCTGGTCATGCTTCACCTGCGTTTTCCCCCTGTGATCAATCACTTAAGCACACATAACTGCAGCGTTGTGGCTGATCCCTGTTAACACAGGGAATGTAAAATATATATAGCAAATTAAAATAGTTTATTTTCACCATCATGACGTAGTCAAACCAGCACTGCAGTAACACCCATAAGTGCGTTCCCTGATTTTAAGCCATCCGATTTTTATTCGCTGTTTTTCACGGAAGATCTCTATAGTATCAATTACGGTTTCCGAATTTAAGACCTTTCTGGGCCTTTCCCTCAACATGGGCATACACAAACCTTAAACCCCACATAGGGAGCGCTGGCAAGATAGTGGAAACAGAATGCCATCGCATTTTGAGACCCGACCGTTGCAGTTAAAATTATAGTTACAGGGTCTCAAGAATGCCATCGCATTTTGAGACCCGACCGTTACAGTTAAAATTATAGTTATAGTTTAAAAAAAAAGTGTAAAAAATAAAAATAAAAAAAAAAGTACAAAAAAAAAAAAAAAACCCCCAAAAAATATAAAATAAAAAACCAAAAATAGTTGTCGTTTTATTGTTCTCTCTCTCTCTCTCTCTCTCTCTATTGTTGCTCTTTTTTACTCTATTCTATTCTGCAATGTTTTATTATGTTTTATCATGCTTGCTTTTCAGGTATGTTTTATTGTTAACCATTTTTTTGTTTTCAGGTGCGCCATTCAGTTGCAGCGCGGATTTATTTATCTTGACAGCAACAGCGTTTGCTCCCACGATACATAAAGCCGCGACTCCAACACTGTAGGAGGTGATTTCACCACCACAGTTAAAAAAAGAGCATATATGCCGAAGCATGGGGGCAGCAGAGGGCGGAGGAGCGATTTTGCTCCTAATGCCACGTACATACGGTCGAAAAAAGTCCGACCATGTGTACGTGGCATAACTTTTTTGCGGGAGGATGCCCCCATGCTTCGGCATATATATATTTTAGGCACCGGTTGCGTTAACAAAAATGTTTTATTTTTTACTATGTTTTTTTTTTGGTATTTGCTTTGCAGGTATGGTATGGTAAGGTCTTACTGTTATACTCTGTTACTTTGTTTTAATGTTAACCATTATTTGCTTAGCAGGTACGCCATTCAGTTGCAGCGTGGATTTATTTATCTTGACAGCAACAGCGTTTGCTCCCACGATACATAAAGCCGCGTCTCCAACGCTGTAGGAGGTGATTTCACCACCACAGTTAAAAAAAAGAGCATATATGCCGAAGCATGGGGGCAGCAGAGGGCGGAGGAGCGATTTTGCTCCTAATGCCACGTACATACGGTCGAAAAAAGTCCGACCATGTGTACGTGGCATAACTTTTTTGCGGGAGGATGCCCCCATGCTTCGGCATATATATATTTTAGGCACCGGTTGCGTTAACAAAATGTTTATTTTTTACTATTTTTTTTTTTGGTATTTGCTTTGCAGGTATGGTATGGTAAGGTCTTACTGTTATACTGTAATGTTACTTTGTTTTAATGTTAACCATTATTTGCTTAGCAGGTACGCCATTCAGTTGCAGCGTGGATTTATTTATCTTGACAGCAACAGCGTTTGCTCCCACGATACATAAAGCCGCGACTCCAATGCTGTAGGAGGTGATTTCACCACCACAGTTAAAAAAAAGAGCATATATGCCGAAGCATGGGGGCAGCAGAGGGCGGAGGAGCGATTTTGCTCCTAATGCCACGTACATACGGTCGAAAAAAGTCCGACCATGTGTACGTGGCATAACTTTTTTTTGCGGGAGGATGCCCCCATGCTTCGGCATATATATAAATGGTGCATGTATGCCCATCATTAGAGTGGGTGGATGAAGGGAGGTATTCTAATGGTGGGCATACCCACCGCGCCATTGGGAAATTGGGAAAGCATTTTATCACACCGATCTTGGTGTGGTCAGATGCTTTGAGGGCAGAGGAAAGATCTAGGGTCTAATAGACCCCAATTTTTTCAAAAAAAGAGTACCTGTCACTGCCTATTGCTATCATAGGGGATATTTACATTCCCTGCGATAACAATAAAAATGACAACTAAGAAAAAAAAAAATGGAAGGAACAGTTTAAAAATAAAATAAAAAAGCTAAATAAAAAGAAAAACTAAAAAAAAAAAAAAAAAGCACCCCTGCCCCCCTTCTCTTGCGCAAAGGCGAACACAAGCGTTGGTCTGGCGTCATATGTAAACAGCAATTGCACCATGCATGTGAGGTATCACCGTGAAGGTCAGATCGAGGGCAGTAATTTTAGCAGTAGACCTCCTCCGTGAATCTAATGTGGTAACCTGTAAAGGCTTTTAAATGCTTTTAAAAATGTATGTAGTTTGTCGCCACTGCGTGTTTGTGCGCAATTTTAAAGCATGTCGTGTTTGGTATCCATGTAATAATTGACTAAATGATATATTGCTCAAACATGCCATGGGCATATGTGGAAATACACCCCAAAATACATTCTGTTGCTTCTCCTGAGTACGGGGATACCACATGTGTGGGACTTTTGGGAGCCTAGCTGCGTACGGAACCCCAAAATCCAAGCACCGCCTTCAGGCTTTCTAAGGGTGTAATTTTTTTATTTCACTCCTCACTGCCAATCACAGTTTCGGAGGCCATGGAATGCCCAGATGGCACAAACCACCCCCAAATGACCCCATTTTGGAAAGTAGACACCCCAAGCTATTTGCTGAGAAGTATGGTGAGTATTTTGCAGATCTCGCTTTTTGTCACAATGTTTTGAAAATTGAAAAAAGAAAAAAAAAATTTTTTTTCTTTACTTTCTTCATTTTCAAAAACACATGAGAGCTGTAAAATACTCACCATGCCTCTCAACAAATAGCTTGGGGTGTCTACTTTCCAAAATGGGGTCATTTGGGGGGGTTTTGTGCTATTTTGGCATTTTATGGCCTTTGAAACTGTGATAGGTAGTGAGGAGTGAAATCAAAAATTTGCACCCTTAGAAATCCTGAAGGCGGTGATTGGGTTTCGGGGCCCCGTACGCGGCTAGGCTCCCAAAAAGTCCCACACATGTGGTATCCCCATACTCAGGAGAAGCAGCAAAATGTATTTTGGGGTGCAATTCCACATATAACCATGGCATGTGTGAGCAATATATCATTTAGTGACAACTTTTTGAATACATTTTTTTTACTTATTTTTTTTTTGTCTTTATTCAATCACTTGGGACTAAAAAAAAAAAAAATATTCAATGGGCTCAACATGCCTCTCAGCAAATAGCTTGGGGTGTCTACTTTCCAAAATGGGGTCATTTGGGGGGGTTTTGTGCCATCTTGGCATTTTATGGCCTTCAAAACTGTGATAGGTAGTGATAGGTAGTGAGGAGTGAAATCAAGAATTTATGCCCTTAGAAATCCTGAAGGCGGTGCTTGATTTTCGGGGTCTTTGTTTTTTGGGGTATGTGTGGGCATATATCATTTAGTGACAACTTTGGGCAAAAAAAAAAAAGTTTGTAATATTCCCGCAACTTGTGGCAAAATATAAAATATTCCATGTACTCAAAATGCCTCTCAGCAAATAGCTTGGGGTGTCTACTTTCCAAATGGGGTCATTTGGGGGGGGGTTGTGCTATTTTGGCATTTTATGGCCTTCAAAAACTGTGATAGGTAGTGAGGAGTGAAATCAAAAATTTGCACCCTTAGAAACCCTGAAGGCGTTGATTGGGTTTCGGGGCCCCGTACGCGGCTAGGCTCCCAAAAAGTCCCACACATGTGGTATCCCCATACTCGGGAGAAGCAGCAAAATGTATTTTGGGGTGCATCTCCACATATAACCATGGCATGTGTGAGCAATATATCATTTAGTGACAACTTTATGAAAAAAAAAAAGTTTTTTCTTTTTTTTTTTGTCTTTATTCAATCCCTTGGGACTAAAAAAAAAAAATATTCAATGGGCTCAACATGCCTCTCAGCAAATAGCTTGGGTTGTCTACTTTCCAAATGGAGTCTTTTAAACCCTGTCAAATGTGGGCTCTCATAAATCTACTTTCTAACTTAAAGTGGTTGTAAAGCCTTAAGGTTTTTCACCTTAAAGGGGTTGTAAACCCTCATGTTTTTTCACCTTAATGCAAATGCATTAAGGTGAAAAAACTTCTGGCAGTGACTGGCCCCCCAGCCCCCTAATTTACTTACCTGAGCCTCGTAATTCCCTCGGCGGAGACACGCTTTCCCTCTCTGCAAAGGGTCCCAGGTCTTGATTGTATAGATTGATAGCAGCGCAGCCATTGGCTCCCACTGCTGTCAATCAAATCCAATGACGCGGACGCTGGGGGGCGAGCCGAGCCCGGCATTCGTGTTTATGGACGCAAATGCTGGGCTTGGGAGCGCGCACGCATGGTAACCCTCTGGGAGAGCGCTTCTCCTATGGGGTTATCTGATGTGAGGAGGAGCCGCGAGAGCCACAGAGGGACCCCAAAAGAGGAGGATCGTGGGTCACTCAAACACAAGCTGCACAGTGGAGGTAAGTATAACAAGTTTGTTATATTAAAAAAAAAAACAGGATTGTTTACAATCACTTTAATGCATTCTATGCATTAAAGTGAAAACCTTCTGTGCTGCAGCTCTCCCCCAGACCCTGTCTTTTTCTTACCCTAGCCCCATCCGATCCAGCGATGTGCACGAGCGCAGCGGCTCCAGTCTGCAGTCCAGTCTCCTCATTGGCTCCCGCTGCTGTCAATCAAAAGCTGTGACACAGGGAAGGGAGGGTCGAGTCCAGCTGCCTGTAGACATGTGCGATTAGTTTCGTACGAATGGAAAATTCATACGAATTTCCATAAATTTGTACATTCTGGAGGATCCGAAAAATATGAATTGCTATGCTTCCGAATTTTGTACGCAATCCGAAATTTATTTCACGAATTTCGGATCCAAATTCCGTTACAACGGACACGTGACTGGTGTTTTGTTGACCAATCAGAGGTTTTCTTCTGCTGCTGAGTGAGGGTTGGGAAAATTACCTTTTTTAATATGGGAGTGGGAGATAATCGGACAAAATAAGAATGTTCGTTAATTACGATTATTCGTTATGATGAAGTTAAAAACCCAGGAAGTCAGCACAGCACAGGGATGGTGGGAGCCCCTCATAATGATAAATTCATTATAATTAAGGTTTGTACGTGTTCCGAAAAGTTAACGAACCCATTAGTACGAATCAAAATTGAATTTCAGACAAGAATTCCAAAATACGAATTAACGGCTAATACGAAACAGAGCGGAATGAAACTAAACAAATTTATTGACAGCGCACATGTCTAGCTTCCTGAGCAGCGGGACTCCCGGCTTTCCGTCAGGGCACTCGATGAAGAGGAAGGGCCTGGAACGCCGGCAAGGGATCCCAGAAAAAGAGGATTAGGGCTGCTCTGTGCAAAACCAACCACAGAGTAAGTATAACATGTTTGTTATTTTTATAATAAAAAAAAATTGAAGGTTTAGTATCACTTTAAGTAAATGTTTATCAAAATACCCTTCTATTTCACTTTTATGGATGCTATCCAGATCCCTAAAAGTGCGAGGATGAATTTTTTCATTATGTATACATAAGGCATGTTGGGCTATAAGAGATAGGAGATTACCAGAATAGATATCAGAAATGTGATCAGAAATCTGGACTTTATATATACGTTTTGTCTTGTCAATGTAAGAGCTCCTGCAACTACATAAAATAAGATAAACCACTTCCTCTGTATTGCAGTTAAAAAAATGTTTTGAAAACAGTAATTTGCCATTAGGCATTTGAAATTGGCCATTGTTATACATGAATGGCACATAGTACAAGTGCTACAACAATAGGTGCCCCTTACACAACAGGGACCAACATTTAAAAACAAAAATGGTTGCTAGTTGGTCTCCTGTAGACCCTGAGAACCTAAATGTAATAAATGGTAATGGTGTCAGAAATTTTTAAATAATCGGGTTATCTTCCAACCAGTGCCAATATTCCTTTTATCCATCCTACTTTTTCTGATTGTTCTGTGCATCTGGTTATGAAGCAGATGTATGTTCCTTCTTCTTTTAACATAAGTACTATGTCTTTGGTGCCCCTTACACAACAGGGACCAACATTTAAAAACAAAAATGGTTGCTTCTTTTTTAACAGAAATTTTTAAATAAAGTACTATGTCTTTTAAAGTGGAGTTCCACCCAAAAGTGGAACTTCCGCTTTAGGCACTCCTCGCCCCCTTAGATGCCAGATGGCATTTCATTTTTATTTGGGGAGGGGGGGAGTGGGTACCTAGTTTTGACAGGTACTTCCTGTCCCACTTCCTGCCTCCGTCGCCTCGCCACCTAGGCGACTCCTCCTCTCCCCCTAGGTGGCCCCTCCATCTCTGCAATCTTATGGGACAGGTCACAGGTCCCAGAAGATTGGTAATGATTAAGCACAAGATGTATGTGTGAAATGCGTCTACATGACAACAGTTTGGTGTCTCTGGTGTTATCTTTATGAAGCAAAATAAAAGGCAATCGGAAGTTCTGGATGTGCAGCCATTTCTTTCTTCTTTCCAAGGTCCCAGAAGATTGCGTGGCTACTAAGAGTGTGCAGTGCGACTCTCACATGTGCAGGGCACTCACTTGCAATGACGGCGCCAAGAAGAGGAGGTGGAGAGGAGCGAGGCTTCAGACGGCCGATTCGCTGGACCGTGGGACAGGTGAGTGTCTGTTTATTAAAAGTCAACAGCCACACTTTTTGTAGCTGCTGACTTTGAAAAAAGTTACAATCGAGTGGAACTCGCTTTAAGGCCTTTATCTTTACATCCCCTTGCTTTGACTCTGAGGCAGAGCTGTTTTGCTTCCTCTTAACCAGTGCTTTCCTTAGAATCAACATGTATAAATACATAAGTGGTCCATATAGTGAACTTGGTGTTGAGTTATTCACTTTAACTTAAGGACCAAGCCTCTTTCTGAGATTTGTTGTTTACAAGTTAAAAATTTTTTTTTTTTTGCTAGAAAACTACTTAGAACCCCCAAACATTATAAATTTTTTTCGAATGCCCTAGAGAATAAAATGGCGGTTGTTGCAATACTTTCTGTCACACCGTATTTATGCAGCGGTCTTACAAGCACACTTTTTTTGGAAAAAATACCCTTTTTTTGGAAAAAATACACTTTTTTTAATTAAAAAAATAAGACAACAGTAAAGTTAGACATTTTTTTTATATTTTGAAAGATAATGTTACACCGAGTAAATTGATACCCAACATGTCACGCTTCAAAATTGCGCCTGCTCGTGGAATGGCGACAAACTTTTACCCTTATAAATCTCCATAGGCAAGGTTTAAAACATTCTACAGGTTGCATCTTTTGAGTTACAGAGGAGGTATAGGGTTAGAATTATTGCTCTCACTTTACCGATCCCGGTGATACCTCACGTGTGCGTTTCAAACACCGTTTTGCGGGCGCTACTCACGTATGCGTTCGCTTCTGCACGCCAGCTCGGCGGGACGGGGCTTGTTTAAAAAAAAAATTTCTTATTTATTTTACCTTTTATTTTTACACTGTTCTTTTTAAAAAAAAAAAAAATTAAAAAAAAATGTGTCACTTTTATTCCTATTACAAGGAATGTAAACATCCCTTGTAATAGAAAAAAAGTATGACATGACCTCTTAAATATGAGATCTGGGGTCAAAAAGACCTCAGATCTCATATTTACACTAAAATGCAATAAAAAAATTAATTAAAAAAACGTCATTTAAAAAAAAAAAGGCCCTTTAAGAGCTATGGGCAGAAGTGACTTTTGACGTCGCTTCCGCCCTGCAATGGTATGGAGACGGGTGAGGGCCATCTTCCCCTCACTCGTCTCCATACCTAACACTGGGAAGGATGCAATCACCTCCGCTGCTGCCGACGACTCCGGTAAGAGGGCACCAGAGAGCTGTGGGAGGGGAGGCCCTCTCCCGCCGCCGATAAAAGTGATCTGGTGGCGAAGTAGTAGCAGAGACCACTTTTATCGGAAACCAGACTGAAGAAGAGGATACCGGAGATATGCCATAACAAAGATATCCCTCTTCAAACAGCCGACGTATATCAGCGTGCAGCGGTCCGGAAGTGGTTAAGGTCATCACAGAGGACAAGAAAGCACTCTTTACTTCTAGAGGAAAACAGATTTCCTCCGCAAGACCATGGATGGGGTATGTGAGGAAAAATATAAAAGGGAAACCAATAGTGTAATCCTGTTTATTTAAAACATCAGATAAAAAAAAGTGACTGCTTACATATATCGTGCCTTAGCCCGGCACTGAGGCTACTCATGCGTGTCTGGAACTAATGGTGCCTCCCGGCTCACACGCGCTGCTGGCGTGTGTTCCACCGTCCAGCGCGGTCAACCAAAGGGTTCGGAAGTGACGTGACCAAGAAGCGCCTCGACGTACGTTTCGTATTGCTACGTCATCAGGAAGCGTGACTTTTGCCTCAACAGTCTCCTTCATTGAGCAAGTTTACCTTGCTAAAAGCATTACTCGACCTGCTTTTGAATTAAAGAGGTCACTTCTATCTGGCAAGCTGAACCCACATATGGAGCACATTGGGTGTATTATTTCCAGTTGGTGATGGACTGTTCACTATTGATGCCACTTAGAAGATAACCAGCACAGAAGAGTCATATGCACTAGGACTTTTGTCATTAATGCTTTACACATTTTTCACTTTTTTCACAATTATTATGTATATGGATTGTATCTATTTCATTATGGCACATTGTACTTTAATATGAATGTAGAGGTATTGTTTTATAGGAATATATTGCACATTATATTGGACCTTACGGTTCTCATATGAGCCCCCCCCCCCCCCCCCCTCACATCTTAACCAATCCTGCTAAATTACCATTTCCAACTAAATTCCTTTACAATCCTCCCAGATACAGGTTTGCAGATGATGGAGCACAAGTGGTGCCCATGGCAGTGCCCTGAACCTGGAGGTAGTGGGAATCGGAAAAAAATGTACAAATTATATGTAAGCAAGACATTGTCAAGATGAATTAGGGAAATGTTATGTTCCCTTTCAGTGATATCACATATGTTGGAAAAGAGATCTGTCCATGTGGATTTCTGTATTTTGGAGACTACACATATACAGATTCAAAGTCCAAAGAAACCAAAAGGGTCCCTGGAAATCTACTTATTTTTAAGGATCTTTTCACACCATTGTTCATATTTAGGTCTATCCATAATAATTATGTTGCTAACCTTGTTGGCCAGTTTGCTCTCAATAGTATTACACATCAAAAAGTCATGAAAAGTAAAATGTTCCAAAGAAGTGAGATTATCATGTTGATGAGAATAAGGGACAAAAGTTGGTTGATGTCTGAGGTAACCTGGTCGACAAAGCAGCAACAGCAGTATGCACACCGTGGGGAAGAAAAGAGGAAGAGGGTATCCCGGATCCTTATTCACTCTTAGCTGTTTGCAAGCTACCCTCTGGCAGATACAAATCTCTCTTCTCTACATGGCCCTCATTCCAAAGCTCACGTCATTTTATTAAAGCTCTGTAATTCTTATGAGTGTCAGGGTACTAATACAGGAGGTCTCTAGGATCCAGCACCTGTCAGAGAACCAGAAGGGCTCTGGGACACAGCACCTGTCAGAGAACCAGAAAGGCTTTAGGACCCAGCACCTCTGCCAGCCCTTGGCTGAAGTGCTGTTTGATCTCAGCTGTTACCGATGTTCCTGTGTTTCCTGTTTCCTGTGATCCTTGATTATCGACCCGGCTTGTTCCAGACCCGTCGCCTGCCTGCCTCCTGACCTTGTCCTTGGCTTGTTAAACAGATCTCCTTGGCCTGCTACCTGTCTTGACTTTGTCTCTTCTGCTATTCACCTGGCACCGAACCTTGGCGTGTACCGACTACCCTCTGTCTCATGACCCTGGTTACCTGCTACATTTCACAGGAGCCACCTGCCTGCAGTACAGTGTTGCCCACCTACCATATTGAAATTTACTGACACAACTTCCAAAATTTACTGGCAAAGCCACGTTTTTACTGGCATTTCCTAAAGTTACAAAATGGCAATTTTAAGTGCAAATTTGATTATTTACCCTACAAACATACAATATGCAATTAGCAATATGATTTAAGGTAGATAATAAGGCAAAAAAAAATATTTCTTATTTTATTTTCGATATAGTAAGTAGCTCAGGGACAGGAGACAGGAGGGAAAGAAATTAGAATGGGCGGCACACACACATAAAATTGACTCACAGTGACACCGACAGCAGTGTGCAGCAGCACAGATGATGATGACATCTCAGTGACACAACACTCCTGAGTCTAAACAGCACTGACGGTCCCGGTGCCAGCCTGCCTTGCTCCCATACCGCAGACCTGCACACGAGGCTCTGGCCGCTCTGCTTGGCTCCATTGCATCATGACATCACAGGACATGCTCCGCCAGAGCCGTCCGATCACACTGTAGCAGGCACTTGGATAGTCTCAGCCGGCTCCCAACCAAGCCGAGCGTTACAGCCATATTTTTTACTGGCAACCTTTCACTTTTACTGGCATTTACTGGCAGGAGAAAATTGCCTGTTTTTTACTGGCTGCCAGTAAAAATACTGACGGTTGGCAACACTGCTGCAGTGTTCCTGAGCCTTTTCTGCAAGCAACTCTACAGACGACCTGTGTGACTTTTTTTCCTAACACCCTAGGGAATAAAATGGCGGTCGTTGCAATACTTTCTGTCACACCGTAGTTGCGCAGCGGTCTTACAAGCGCACTTTTTTTTTGAGAAAATACACTTTTTTTAATTAAAAAATAAGATAAGCCCAATTTTTTTTAATATTGTGATAGATATTGTTACAAAACTAAATAAACTGATACCCAACATGTCATGCTTCAAAATTGTGCCCGCTCGTGGAATGGCGACAAACTTTTGCCCTTAAAAATCTCCATAGGCGATGTTTAAAAATTTCTACAGGTTACCAGTTTTGAGTTACAGAGGAGGTCTTGGGGTAGAATTATTGCTCTTGCTCTAACGATCGCATCGGTACCTCAGCTGTGGCTTGAACACTGTTTTCATATGCGGACGCTACTCACGTATAAAGGAAAGAGTATTCCTGCGCTGCCTAGGATAGCAAAGATAGAATGCTAGTTGCAGCAAACACTGAATGGGTTAACCAAAACCCAAGAAATAGAATAAAAATCAATGCATGTTGTTGCGCTCTAGGTATTAACTAAATAGATATAATATACAACATATGTGAAATTAAATCCTCAGTAGTAATCAAAAAATGCAAAGGGGCAGCTAATGTAAAGTGCAAGTGCTACAAGTAATAGTGGAAGGAACTTTGTGTAGACTAATATTGTAATAATAGAAAAACACATAAGTAAGTAATCATACAAAATAAATTAAAGTGCTCAATAATATATAAAGTCCATGTAGCAGTGAGCTAAAATAGTGACATGCTATGCCAAATAACAGTTGGTGCAAATCCAAAGCAGATTATTGGTGACTTGGTGATAAAATTCTTCAGTGTAAATTACACCTCTGTGCAAGGTGGTCCCTTACCTTACCACCGCAAGGTAACGGCGTGAGAAAATGCAAAGATGACAAAGATAATCTGAATTTCTGCCAGAGGACAGTAGGGGTTTTTCTTTGCATACCTCAGCGTTAAGTATGAGAAAAAATAGGTAAGGAACTCCATGTCCAATATGATGTATAGGAAGGAGAGAAAAATTGAGGTCCAGAACATGAAGTATGTTAAGAATAGGTATGTTTTATTAAAACAAAGAGCCAAATGTACACACATTAAGAACAAACAAACAAAGCACAGCACCACGAGCGTCACTTCTGGTGCCTATCTGTTCCGACGCGTAGCGTCACGATCATGTGACTTCATCAGGGATGAAAGATAGGCATTGGAAGTGTCCTTAAATAGCTATAAGATTAGGCATAAGCGAGCAGCCATTTTCTTGTAGCCACACGTTGATATACAGTATAGCAGCCATTTTCCAGTGGATATTTGCAGCGGTTGGGCCCACCACAATCTGGTTCAGCTATCTTCTTCTAGCCACAATGATTCTCAAGACACTGTAGATGAGATTGTGGCATGATTGGTAAAGAAACGTACTTCTATAAAACCCCAAATAAAAACAAAAATATAAAAACATAGGACAACTAATAGTTATAGCGGGTGGCCATTTCCTTGAAGTCCTATGTAACTAAATAGTATGGCAGCCATTTTGTTGTGGATATAGGTTACAATCTACAGTCGGCCATTTCCTTGTGGTCTTCCAGTTTACCCAAATCGTAGTAGTTATTAAGGAACAGTTTTTGTTCAATTAATAATATACTCTAAGGCCTCTTTCACACGGCCGATCTGTTCAGATCCGCCTGTCAGTTTTTCAGGCGGACCTGAACGGATGCTCCATAGAGGTCTATGGAGTGTTGGATGTCAGCGGTGACATGTCTGCTGACATCCAACTCGCTCCGATCTGAAAAAGTGTGACGCAGGAAAAAGCTATTTTTCCATCCATCATCGGATCAAATGACGACGGACTCTACAGTCCGTCGGCACCCGATCTCATATAGGGAAGAGCGGTGCTCTGACAGGTCTGTTCCTGCGCAGTGTGCAGAGACGCAACTGTAATCTTCCTGCTCAGCGGAGATCACTCCGGCGATCCCCGCTGAGCAAGTGTGAAGAGGCCTTATGGGATCCTACGAAAGAACATTGTGTGATAACAGTATAGCACTATTGATGGGAGTAATAGTAACTCAGAGTAATGGATAAAAATGGTTGTCGGGGTCTGCGGGTGGGGGGTCTTATCGGAATCCGGGAGCCCCCTTTAATAAGGGGGCCCCCAGATACCGGCCCCCACCCTATGTGAATGAGTATGGGGTCCCGAAGGATGCTGGGACTGTGACATCATATGGGGGCGGGGTCACCATGTGACATGAGTCGGTGGCCCCGCCCCTTGTCCCTATAAAAGTCACAGCACAGCGTGTCTCTGCCATTACGGCCAGAGAGAGCGTTGTGTCAACATCGGATGAAGAAAGAAGAACAAGAAGCAGAAGGCGGCGGCAGCGAAGGCGGCGGCAACACAAGCCCGGGCCACCGCTCGTAATAGAGCTGGAAGAAGAAAGCGGAGGCCCGGCAAGAAGAACAGAAGAGATCCCCGAAGTCGGAAGAAGACCCCCAGGCGGCGGTGGCGACGAAGAAGAAAGCTGGGCTCCTCCGCTAGTGAAAGAGCTAGTAAAAGAGCAGAAGATAGCGGAGGAGTCCGGCGAGAAGACCCCCCAAGACGGAAGAAGACCCCCGGAGCTGTGCAATAAAGTATTTTAAAAAATTGTGCTGTTTTTTTATTTACACTTTTTTCCATAGGTGAATGGGTAGGGGTACATCGTACCCTATACTCATTCACATAGGGTGGGGGGCCGGTATCTGGGGGCCCCCTTATTAACCACTTCCCGACCGCCCCCTGTATATATACGTCGGCAGAATGGCACGTACAGGCAGAATCACGTACCTGTACGTGACATTCTTCCGGCGGTTGGGGGGTCCGATCGGACCCCCCTCCGCCGGCGGGGACGGTCGGGATCGCTTCAGGAGCGATCCGGGACGAGGGGACGGCCAGTGGTTTCTGGCCACCCCCTCGCGATCGCTCCTGGCCAATGAAAAGCTTCCCCTTCCTGTCTATTGTATAGACAGGAAGGCGGAAGTGATGTCACGCTCGGTGCGCCGGTCTATGTGATCGGAGACGCCGAGCGGCGAACATGTACAGGTTAGTGCACAACACTACACTGACACCAGTACAGTTAGGCACATATTCCACCCCCCTGTCACCCCCTGATCACCCCCCAGATCACCCCCTCCCCCCCCAGTCACAGTGTCACTAATTGCAGTGATCATTTATTTACTGATCACTGCATTTAGTGTCAGTGTGACTGTAATAACTGTCAGGGCAGTTAGTTTTAGGTCCAAGGTAGCCCCCTACCCCCCCCCTAATAAAGGTTTAACCCCTTGATTGCCCCCCAGGTAACCCTTTCACCCCCTTTTGCCAGTGTCACTAAGCGATCGTTTTTCTGATCGCTGTATTAGTGTCACTGCTGTCGCTAGGTAACCATTTTTTTTTTTTAGGTAACCGCCATGTTTATATAGGTTCATAAATAGGTTTATAGGTCAGGTACCCCCATATTACAACCTAAATAAAGGTTTTAACCCCCTGATTGCCCCTAGAGTTAACCCTTTCACCAGTGATCACTGTATAACTGTCACTGGTGACGCTGGTTAGCCAGTTAGTTATTTCGTTATTTAGGTTCCCCGTCAGGTTTTTATATAGCGTCAGGTACCCCCATATATTACCTAATAAAGGTTTTAACCCCCTGATTGCCCCTAGTTAACCCTTTCACCCCCTTTTGCCAGTGTCACTAAGCGATCGTTTTTCTGATCGCTGCATTAGTGTCGCTAGGTAACCATTTTTTTTTTTTAGGTAACCGCCATGTTTATATAGGTTCATAAATAGGTTTATAGGTCAGGTACCCCCATATTACAACCTAAATAAAGGTTTTAACCCCCTGATTGCCCCTAGAGTTAACCCTTTCACCAGTGATCACTGTATAACTGTCACTGGTGACGCTGGTTAGCCAGTTAGTTATTTCGTTATTTAGGTTCCCCGTCAGGTTTTTATATAGCGTCAGGTACCCCCATATATTACCTAATAAAGGTTTAACCCCCTGATTGCCCCTAGTTAACCCTTTCACCCCCTTTTGCCAGTGTCACTAAGCGATCGTTTTTCTGATCGCTGCATTAGTGTCGCTAGGTAACCAGTTTTTTTTTGTATTACTGTTACGGGTGACGCTGGTTAGTTAGCTTGTTTTTTTATACTGTCAGGGCACCCGCCATTTATTACCCAATAACGGTTTAACCCCCTGATCGCCCGGCGGGTGATATCAATTAGGTTTTAGGGTCAAATAAGGTCTGCGTCGCCCCAGGTTAGTGCCAGTACCGCAAACACCCACGCACAAAGCATACACCTCCCTTAGTGGCACAGTATCTGAACAGATCAATATCTGATCTGATCAGATCTATACTAGCGTCCCAGCAGTTTAGGGTTCCAAAAAAAACCGCATTGTTAGCGGGATCAGCCCAGATACCTGCTAGCACCTGCGTTTTCCCCCGCCGCCCAGCCCAGCCCACCCAAGTGCAGTATCGATCGATCACTGTCACTTACAAAACACTAAGCACACATAACTGCAGCGTTCGCAGAGTCAGGCCTGATCCCTGCGATCGCTAACAGTTTTTTTGTGGTAGCGTTTTGATTCAGTCGCTTCAGTCAGGAGCTTTTTTACCTGCGAATCTCAAAAAAATAAAAAAATAAAAAATAGTTGTCGTTTTATTGTTCTCTCTCTCACTCTATTCTCTCTCTATTGTTGCTCTTTTTTTACTCCATTCTATTCTGCAATGTTTTATTATGTTTTATCATGTTTTATCATGCTTGCTTTTCAGGTATGTAATTTTGTTTACTGTGTTTTAGTGTTGAGCATTTTTTTGTTTTCAGGTGCGCCATTCAGTTGCAACGCGGATTTATTTATCTTGACAGCAACAGCGTTTGCTCCCACGATACATAAAGCCGCGACTCCAACGCTGTAGGAGGTGATTTCACCACCACAGTTAAAAAAAAGAGCATATATGCCGAAGCATGGGGGCAGCAGGGGGGGGGAGGAGCGATTGGCTCCTAATGCCACGTACATACGGTCGAAATTCCGACCGTGTGTACACGGCATAACTTTTGCGGGAGGATGCCCCCATGCATCGGCATATATAAATGGTGCATGTATGCCCATCATTAGAAGTGGGTGGATGAAGGGAGGTATTCTAATGGTGGGCATACCCACCAATCAATCTCTTTTTTTCGTTCAGCCAAGAGGCTGCATGAAAAAAAAAAGATTACAATATATGTCCAGTATGTTGCTGGAATTTGAATGGTTATACCAGAATGATGCCTGCAGGTTTAGGTATCATCTTGGTATCATTCTTTTCAGCCAGTGATCGGCTTTCATGTAAAAGCAATTCTAGCGGGTAATTAGCCTCTAGACTGCTTTTACAAGCAGTGGGAGGGAATGTCCCCCCTCCCGGATATAAACCGCGCCATTGGGAAATTGGGAAAGCATTTTATCACACCAATCTTGGTGTGGTCAGATGCTTTGAGGGCAGAGGAAAGATCTAGGGTCTAATAGACCCCAATTTTTTCAAAAAAAGAGTACCTGTCACTGCCTATTGCTATCATAGGGGATATTTACATTCCCTGAGATAACAATAAAAATCATAACAAAGAAAAAAAAATGGAAGGAACAGTTTAAAAATAAAATAAAAAAGCTAAATAAATTAAAAAAAAAAACAAAAAAAAAAAAACAAAAAAAAGCACCCCTGCCCCCCCTTCTCTTGCGCAAAGGCGTACACAAGCGTTGGTCTGGCGTCATATGTAAACAGCAATTGCACCATGCATGTGAGGTATCACCGCGAAGGTCAGATCGAGGGCAGTAATTTTAGCAGTAGACCTCCTCCGTGAATCTAATGTGGTATCATGTAAAGGCTTTTAAAGGCTTTTAAAAATGTATGTAGTTTGTCGCCACTGCGTGTTTGTGCGCAATTTTAAAGCATGTCGTGTTTGGTATCCATGTACTCGGCCTAAGATCATATTTTTTATTTCATCAAAAATTTGAGCAATATAGTGTGTTTTAGTGCATTAAAATAAAAAAAAATGTATTTTTTCCACAAAAAATGCGTTTGAAAAATCGCTGCGCAAATACTGTGTGGAAAAAAAAAATGCAACACCCACCATTTTAATCTGTAGGGCCTTTGCTTTAACATTATATATAGTGTTTGGGGGTTCAACGTAATTTTCTTGCAAAAAAAAATATGTTTTCATGTAAACAAAAAGTGTCAGAAAGGGCTTTGTCTACAAGTGGTTAGAAGAGTGGGTGACGTGTGACATAGGCTTCTAAATGTTGTGCATAAAATGCCAGGACAGTTCAAACCCCCCCCCCAAATGACCCCATTTTGGAAAGTAGACACCCCAAGCTATTTGATGAGAGCAATGTTGAGCCCATTAAATATTTTTTTTTTTTTGTCCCAAGAGATTGAATAATGAAAAAAAAAAATATATATTTTTTTTTTACAAAAAGTTGTCACTAAATGATATATTGCTCAAACATGTCATGGGCATATGTGGAAATACACCCCAAAATACATTCTGTTGCTTCTCCTGAGTACGGGGATACCACATGTGTGGGACTTTTTGGGAGCCTAGCTGCGTACGGAACCCCAAAAACCAATCACCGCCTTCAGGCTTTCTAAGGGTGTAATTTTTTTATTTCACTTCTCACTGCCAATCACAGTTTCGGAGGCCATGGAATGCCCAGATGGCATAAAACCCCCCAAAATGACCCCATTTTGGAAAGTAGACACCCCAAGCTATTTGCTGAGAGGTATTGTGAGTATTTTGCAGATGTCGCTTTTTGTCACAAAGTTTTGAAAATTGAAAAAAGAAAAAAAAATTTTTTTTTTCTTTACTTCTTCATTTTCAAAAACAAATGAGAGCTGTAAAATACTCACCATGCCTCTCAACAAATAGCTTGGGGTGTCTACTTTCCAAAATGGGGTCATTTGGGGGGGTTTTGTGCTATTTTGGCATTTTATGGCCTTCGAAACGGTGATAGGTAGTGAGGAGTGAAATCAAAAATTTGCACCCTTAGAAATCCTGAAGGCGGTGCTTGGGTTTCGGGGCCCCGTACGCGGCTAGGCTCCCAAAAAGTCCCACACATGTGGTATCCCCATACTCAGGAGAAGCAGCAAAATGTATTTTGGGGTGCAATTCCACATATAACTATGGCATGTGTGAGCAATATATCATTTAGTGACAACTTTTTGAAAAAAAAAAAAATCTTTTTTATTTTTGTCTTTATTCAATCACTTGGGACTAAAAAAAAAAAATATTCAATGGGCTCAACATGCCTCTCAGCAAATAGCTTGGGGTGTCTACTTTCCAAAATGGGGTAATTTGGGGGGGTTTTGTACTTCTCTGCCATTTTAGCACCTCAAGAAATGAAATAGGCAGTCATAAATTAAAAGCGGTGTAAATTCCAGAAAATGTACTCTAGTTTGTAGACGCTATAACTTTTGCGCAAACCAATAAATATACGCTTATTGGCATTTTTTTTACTAAAGACATGTGGCTGAATACATTTTGGCCCAAATGTTTGACTAAAATTGAGTTTATTAGATTTTTTTTCATAACAAAAAGTAGAAAATCTCTTTTTTTTTCAAAATTTTCGCTCTTTTTCCGTTTATATCTCAAAAAATAAAAATCACAGAGGCAATCAAATACCATCAAAAGAAAGCTCTATTTGTGGGAAGAAAAGGACGCAAATTTCGTTTGGTTACAAAATTGCATGACCGCGCAATTACCAGTTAAAGTAGTGCAGTGCGAAATTGAAAAAAGACCTCTGGTCCTTTGGCTGCCAAATGGTCCGGGGCTGAAGTGGTTAAAGGGGACTCCCGGATTCTGATAAGCCCCCCGCCCGCAGACCCAGACAACCAACGGCTAGGGTTGTCGGGAAGAGGCCCTTGTCCTCATCAACATGGGGACAAGGTGCTATGGGGTGGGGGGGCCGCAGGGCCCCCTTTCCCCAGGGCACCCCCCATGTTGAGGGCACGCGGCCTGGTACGGCTCAGGAGGGAGGGGCGCTCGCCTGTCCCCACCCCCTGTCCTGACCGGCCGGGCTGCGTGCTCGGATAAGGGTCTGATATGGATTTGGGGGGACCCCCATGCCGTTTTTTCGGCGTAGGGATTCCCCTTTAAATCCATACTAGGTGACGGGGCTAGCATGGCGGCATTGACTTCCTTCGCTAGTCCTGTCTACCTGGAGTCGCGTTCTAAATGAACGGACTTTCCTCCGTGTGTGAGGCAAGTCCGTTCATTTCAAAAGTCCCCCTGACCAGCACACAGACGGCGGGATTGTCCGCCGGACAATTTTAAGTCAAAACGTAAAACTTAGTCCACCGGACTTTTGGGAACAAAAAGTCAGCCGGAGCCCCACACCTGGTCGGAATGTCCGGCGGACTATAGTCCAGCGGACAATCCCGCCGGAAAGTCCGATCGTGTGTACGCGGCCTTAGACAGTGAAAGGCACTGCGAGTCAGTATTTTCTTCAGTTGTAAGCCTGGGATGAAGTCAGGGTTGTTAGTGACTGGAGTCAGTGGGCAGGGTATTGAGGCGAGATTGTGTTTACCTTTCTGTTAAAGCGGTTCTGCACTCTTTTTTTTTTTTTGGGCTATATGCCAAGGGCATATAGCTCAATTGGGGGACTTACCTGTTCCATCTTCCATCTCGATCGCCGCCGGTTATCATCTTCATCTTCTTCTTGTCTTCTTCTTGTCTGCTGGGGTCCATCTTGCCTGTGGGCATGTGAAACCCCACAGGCACTTTAGATGGCCCAGTATGCACCGCCGTTACTCGCGCGTGCGCAGTAACGGCACATCTGCCGACATCTCACGAGATTTCGGAAGATGTGGCCGAAATCTCGCGAGATTTCGGAAGATGTGGCCGAAATCTCGCGAGATTTCGGAAGATGCCCGCACTGACTCCTGGGATCAATGACACCAGATCCCAGGAGACAGTGCGGCGTGACGACGATCGACGCAGAGACCCCGCCCGCCGCCGAAGAGAGAGAAGACCGGAAGTCATCAATTACAAGGTAAGTAAAAAAAAAAAAAAAAACATTTCATTTAGTACTCTTTGCCTGATTTGGAAGGCAAAGAGATTTACTAAATGAAATGGGTGTAGAACCGCTTTAAGTTTTTAATGAGAAGGGTCTAGAGTTATTGACATTTCTGCTAGAAAGAAAGCAAAGAAACATGAGAAAGATTGATCAAATTATTAGAGAAGCGAATAAAGACCTGATGAATAAAGACCTGATGAAGAAAGATAAAGAAGTTCAGCTAAGGAAAGGCAAGAAATACACTAGAGATATTAACGATTTTAAAACAGATCAAGTTTTCAAATGGCAAAGCCAGTTGGGTCATTTGGACCCTATTTCAACCTATTCCACACCGGGAAAAATAGTCAGAGTCCACCCGCAATATGAGAATAATCGACCTGATCATAATATGATAAATAGATTACACACGGGTAATGACACAAGGGACAGAAATAGGGTGGAAACCCCAAGACATCAGAGATATGATGAGAGAGATGGTAATCATAATAACTATACCCTGCAACATACGGAGAGGAGACCTCCATATAACAACCACACACCCCAAAATGGGTGAAAAAAACACCACTATTGAAAAAATAATAATAAAAAGCCTTATAATGGAAACAACTGTAACAGACCACCCTATGAGCAAAGGGATGTAAGAGGACCACCTTACTAGACATACGGGCAACGAGGCAGAAGCCCCCCACCGAATCACGATTATGGACATGGGGATAGGGGTGGCCCACATGAAGGACCCCACCGTCCCCATGAACGTAGCCCAATACCTACTTATAACTACTATGTCCATTGAGGGACCGATATGAAGATAACAGGGGAGACAGATATTACCAGACACAACATCAAGACTATGATAGGTCTTTTTTAGGGAGGGGTGCAGACAACCACCCACCGAGGCGAACGCAAGAGACAAGAGGAATGAGAAGAACATCGGAAAGAAGAGAGGATGCCGATCGGGGAAGAGACAACAAACCAAAAAGAGAGTAAAAGGGGAGGGTATTTTTAATCTGAGTTGTCAATCACTCACACAGGAGAACATAGGAGTGCTGGATGAGGGGCTGAAATATGCACCCACGAAGAATCTTGATTAGGGATGAGCCGAACACCGCCCGGTTTGGTTTGCAACGGAACCTGCGAACTGACCGAAAGTTTGCACGAACGTTAGAACCCTATTAGTTACAATGGACGCAAACGTTCACAATCTAAAGTGCTATTTATAACGGCCAATATGCATGTGATTGTCCTAAAAAGGGTTTAGGGGCCCGGGTCCTGCCCCAGGGGACATGTATCAATGCAAAAAGAAGTTTTAAAAACTGACGTTTTTTCTGGAGCACTCATTTTAACCACTTAAGGACCACCTCACGCCGATATACGTCAGCAGAATGGCACAGCTGGGCACAACCACGTACCTGTATGTGGCCCTTTAAGAGCCCAGCCGTGGGTCGCGCGCGTGACCCGGTCCTGAGCTCCGTGACCACGGCTGCGGAACCAGTGGACCCGATCGCCGCTGGTGTCCCGCGATTGGGTCACAGAGCTGAAGAACGGGAAGAAGTCTGTGTAAACAAACCTCTCCCCGTGCTTCCTAGCGCAACTGACACTGATCGGCTGTTCCCTGTCATAGGGAAAGCCGATCAGTGATGTAAGACGCAAAGCCACTCCCCTACAGTAAAAAAAAAAAAAACACACACACACACACACACTTAACCCCTCCCCGCCCCCTAGTGGTTAACTCCTTCACTGCCAGTGTCATTTACACAGGAATCAATGCATTCAAATAGCACTGATTTCTGTAAAAATGACAATGGTCCCAAAAATGTGTAAAAAATTTCTGACGTGTCCGCCATAATGTTGCAGTCACAATAAAAATCGCTGATCGCTGCCATTACTAGTAAAAAAAAAAATATTAATAAAAATGCTATAAAACTATCCCCTATTTTGTAAACGCTATAACTTTTGCGCAAACCAATCAATAATCGCGATTTTTTTTTTACCAAAAATATATAGAAGAATACGTATCGGCCTAAACTGAGGAAAAAAAATGTTTTTTATATATTTTTTGGGGATATTTATTATAGCAAAAAGTAAAAAATATTGAATTTTTTTCAAAATTGTTGCTCTATTTTTGTTTATAGCGCAAAAAATAAAAAGCGCAGGCGCGATCAAATACCACCAAAAGAAAGCTCTATTTGTGGGAAAAAAAGGACGTCAATTTTGTTTGGGAGCCACGCTGCACGACCGCGCAATAGTCAGTTAAAGCGACGCAGTGCCGAATTGCAAAAAGGGGCCTGGTCCTTTGGCTGCAAATTGGTCCAGGGCTTAAGTGGTTAAAAAAAAGTATTCCTTTAAATATCGTACCTGGGTGGTGTCTATAGTATTCCATGTGAAGTGGTATGTGTTTCTCATGTTTAGAACTGAACTGTCCCTGCACAAAATGACATTTGTAAAGGAAAAAAAGCCATTTAACCACTTAAGCCCCGGTCCAAAGGACCAGGCCCCTTTTTGCGATTCGGCACTGCGTCGCTGACAACTGACAATTGCGCGGTTGTGCGACGTGGCTCCCAAACAAAATTGGCATCCTTTTTTTCCCACAAATAGAGCTTTCTTTTGGTGGTATTTGATCACCTCTGCAGTTTTTATTTTTTGCGCTATAAACAAAAATAGAGGGACAATTTTGAAAAAAATTCAATATTTTTTATTTTTTGCTATAATAAATATCCCCAAAAAAATATATAAAAAAACGATTTTTTTCCTCAGTTTAGGCCGATACGTATTCTACATATTTTTGGTAAAAAAAATTGCAATTAGTGATTATTGATTGGTTTGCGCAAAAGTTGTAGCGTTTACAAAATAGGGGATAGTTTTATAGCATTTTTATTAATATTTTTTTACTAGTAATGGCGACGATCAGCGATTTTTATTGTGACTGCGACATTATGGCAGACACATCGGACATTTTTGACACATTTTTGGGACCATTGTCATTTATACAGCAATCAGTGCTATTTAAATGCACTGATTCCTGTGTAAATGACATGACTGAATATTAGGCAGATGCCTGTGTTGCACAAAATAAACTACACAACACCAGCAATGAGGGGATAGATTCAGGTGTATGCTGTGCAGTGTACAGGAGGCACACTACACTGACTGAATATTAGGCAGATGCCTGTGTTGCACAAATCAACTACACAACACCAGCAATGAGGGGGTAGATTCAGGTGTATGCTGTGCAGTGTGCAGGAGGCACACTACACCCACTGTAACAGCGCTAGGTTAGGAAGCAAAGCAAAGCTGACACTGTCCCTGCCTATCCTGCTCTCTCCCTGAACACTACACTCACTGTAACAGCGCTATCTAAAGAAGTATAAAGCACAGCTGACACTGTCCCTGCCTATCCTGCTCTCTTCCTGAACACTACACTCACTGTAACAGCGCTGTCTAAAGAAGTATAAAGCACAGCTGACACTGTCCCTGCCTATCCTGCTCTCTATGAATGCCGCACAACACTACACAAGGCCGCCGCACTGGCGGCCTTATATAGTGTGGGGCGTGTACTAACCCCCCTGAGCTATAATTGGCCACAGGCATCCTGCCTGTGGCCAATTATGCCTCTCCTCGCTGCCGGCACTGTGATTGGCCAAGCATGCAGGGTCACAGTGCATGCTTGGCCAATCATCAGCCAGCAATGCACTGCGACTGGCGCAGTGCATTGTGGGCCGTTCGTATCACACGAATTTGATGCGAACGGCCCACAAAGTTCTGTTTTAGACGAACAGACGATGTTCGATTCGAACATGGGTTCGAATCGAACACCGGGCTCATCCCTAATCTTGATAAATTTCAAACATATATAGGAATTCAAAAGTATATCAGAAAGCTGAACATTACGAAATACATGGTGAATAACCCAATTAAAGCTAAACCTTTACTTGGCAATCAGGATATCCTACATAGTGAATTGAGGAACAAATCTATTTTCAATCCCCCCATCAATAATAATAAATACATCGAGGTATTCAAAAGAGTAGTGGTTCAAGACCTGAAAGATCTTAAGATTAAGAAAAAAGAAGAACCCAACTATATCAAGAAAGAAACGGACTAAAAGGAAAGATGTCGTCATTCGCCCCGGCGGATAAAGGTGGGGGATCGTGATTCTCTCCAAAGAGCAATATAATTCGAACATGCTCAAACTTTTGGAAGACCAAAGCACTTAAACTCGATTACCTAGCAATCCTATGTTTAAATGTAGAAAAGCACTAGAGCAAGTTGTACATCTGGGACTAAAATGCTTACCCCGACTTGTTCAAGCCCGACTTGTTCATGCCCCGACTTAGTTGGGGTAGGCGGTACAATTTGGTGGGGGTGGGTCAGCAAGACATCTTGACCTTTGACCTCTGGGGACCCGCCTGCTGACCTTTAACCTTTGGGGAGGTCCCTATTCCAATCCTTAACCTTAGTCTTCCAGGGGAAACCCTAACCCTGACCCTAACCCCCTAACCCCAACCCCAACCCTAACCCCTAACCCTACCCCCTAACCCTAACCCCTAACCCTAAACCCAACCCTAACCCCAACCCCCAACCCCTAACCCCGACCCGACCCCAACCCTAACCCCTAACCATAACCCTAGACCTAACCCTAACCCTAGCCATACCTAATACCGGAATCCTACCATACACCTATTATATATATATAATAGGTGTATGGTAGGATTCCGGTATTAGGTATGGTTAGGGTTAGGGCTAGGGTATATATATACGCTACCCAAGATTCACAAAGATAAGTCCAATCCCCCTTCAAGACCGATAGTAAATGGGATTGATTCCCTTACTGCTAGGATTGGCCAATATATTGATAAATACTTACAGCCAGCCATACAGAATACAAGAGCATACTTGAGAGATACCAAACAAATTATACGGATCTTGGAAGGAATACCTAACGAAGAAGGGCCCTGGATTATGGCCACAGTGGATGTTTCCTTGCTATATACAGTAATTTTCCATCATCAAGCGTGTGAAGCCACAAAATGAGGCCTAAGAACACATACGATGTTACCCTGTATGCAAAGAAAGTATCTTGTCAAATGTCTTGATTTTAGTTTGAAGAACAGCTATTTTTGGTATAATCGCGAGTATTACTTCCAAAAAACTGGAGTTGCTATGGGAGCTAAATTTGCCCCAGTGTAGCTGGGCTTTTTATGCCCCAATGGGAAGATGAAACGATTTTCCCAAACACACCCACAGAATTAGTCATTTTTAAATTATATATTGATGACATTTTTATCTTGTGGGAAGGCGAACAGAACCAACTGGTATACTTTCTTGAAAGACTCAATATCAACGATAGAAACATCAAGCTTACTTGGGACATCAGTAAGAAGTCTGTATGCTTTTTAGATCTGGACATTACACAAATAAATTGAAGGCTCATTACAAAAACACATTTTAAGAATGTGGATAGAAACAGCTACCTTCCACTCCAGAGCTACCATCACAAAAACTGTCTGTACAACATCCCTAAAGGCCAACTGATGCATCTTATGCCGCGTACACACGAGCAGATTTTCCGTCTGAAAAATCTTGGATGTTTTTTCCGACGGAATTACACTCAAGCTTGGCTTGCATACACACGGTCACACAAAAGTTCTCTGAACTTTCGACTGTGAAGTACGCGCTGACGTACAACACTACGATGAGCCGAGAAAATTAAGTTCAATGCTTCAGAGCATGCGTCTAATTGTTTCCGGGCATGCAGAGGAATTTTGCGCATCGTAATTGGTACAGACGATCGAAATTTCCGATCGGTAATTTTTCCGACTGAAAAATTGAGACTCTGCTCTCAATCTTTTGCTGGCAGGAATTCCGCCAGCGAAAGTCCAATAGAGCATACACACGGTCGGAATTTCTGACCATAAGCTCACATCGGACTTTTGCCACGTCACCTGCCACACATTGCAGATTGTCCACTTGCCACGTCCCTGCCACCAGATGCAGATTGTCACTTGTCACACATTGCGGAATGTCACTTGCCACGTCACCTGCCACACGTTGCGGATTGTTCACTTGCCACGTCGCCTGTCACCAGATGCAGATTTTCACTTGCCACGTCCCCTGCCATACGTTGCGGATTGTTACTTGCCACGTCACGGATTGTCACTTGCCATGTCACCTGCCACACATTACGGATTGTCACTTGCCACGTCGCCTGCCACACGTTATGGATTGTCACTTGTCATGTCACTTGCCACACATTACGGATTGTCACTTGCCACACGTTGCCACACATTACGGATTGTCAATTGCCACATCACCTGCCACACATTAAAGATTGTCCCTTGCCAGGTCACCTGCCACACATTACGGATTGTCACTTGCCACATCACCTGCCACATGTTACGGATTGTCACTTGCCACGTCACCTGCCACACATTACAGATTGTCACTTGCCATGTTGCCTGCCAACACGTTATGGATTGTCACTGGCCACGTCACCTGCCACACATTACAGATTGTCACTTGCCACGTCATCTGCCATGTTATGGATTGTCACTTGCCACGTCACCTGCCACACATTACGGATTATCACTTGCCATGTTGCCTGCCACACGTTATGGATTGTCACTTGCCACGTCACCTGCCGCACATTATGGATTGTCACTTGCCACACATTACGGATTGTCACTTGCCACGTCGTCTGCCACACATTATGGATTGTCACTTGCCATGTTGCCTGCCACACGTCACGGATTGTCACTTGCCACATCGCCTGCCAAACATTGCCACACATTACGGATTGTCACTTGCCACACATTACGGATTGTCACTTGCCATGTCGTCTGCCACACATTATGGATTGTCACTTGCCATGTTGCCTGCCACACATTACGGATTGTCACTTGCCACATCGCCTGCCAAACATTGCCACACATTACGGATTGTCACTTGCCACGTCACCTGCCACACATTACAGATTGTCACTTGCCACATCACCTGCCACACATTACGGATTGTCACTTGCCACGTCACCTGCCACACATTACGGATTGTCACTTGCCATGTTGCCTGCCAACATGTTACGGATTGTCACTTGCCACGTCACTTGCCACCAGTGTTGGTCATCTTACTTTAAAAAAGTAATTAGTTAAGTTACAAATTACTTCTCCCAAAAAGTAATTGCATTAGTAACTCAGTTACTACATTGGAAAAGTAATTAGTTACTCAGCAAAGTAACTGACTTTTTTTTTTAAATATTCTATACGTGTAACTAAGGGGCGGGTCTAGTATTACTGTAAGCAAGGGGCGCATTTATTATTATTGTTATATATCGTGTAACCAAGGGGCTGCTCTATTATTACTCTAACCAAGGGGCAGATCTGTTATAGCGTGTAAGCAAGTGGCGGGTCTATTATTATTATATCGTGTAAGGGGCGGGTCTATTATTATTATATCGTGTAAGGGGCGGATGGCTACAGAAGAGGGCGAATGTTAAATTAATGAGCAGAGCTCGATATATAACAATAGTAATAAATGCGCCCCTTGGTTACAGTAATACTAGACCCGCCCCTTACTTACACGATAGATGCCCCTTGCAGAGTAGCACGAGCATCAGGAGCGTGCGGCATCGCCTCGTACAATTACATGTTAACTGCACCTGCGTGGTGTAGAGTTCACTCAAAGCTGTTTAGGTTCGGCAATTTTTGGAAGCTCTGTAGTCCTTCGTACTGCGCAAGCCCTGCGCCTGCGCAGTACAGGGGGTCCTTATCAGGCGGGGGAACTTTTTCGGCAGGACACCGGAATTACACTACTGCCATCTAGTGGCGGTAGATGTAATTGGGGTAACTAAGCCAAAGTAATGGGAACTGAGTTACCATGAGGGGAAAAGTAATCAGTTAGATTACTAGTTACCCTCTAAAGTAACTGCGTTAGGTAACTCAGTTTATTTTAACTCAGTTACTTACATCACTGCTTGCCACATATTACAGATTGTCACTTGCCACGTCACCTGCCACATGTTACGGATTGTCACTTGCCACGTCACCTGCCACACATTACGGATTGTCACTTGCCATGTTGCCTGCCAACACGTTACGGATTGTCACTTGCCACGTCACCTGCCACACATTACAGATTGTCACTTGCCACGTCGTCTGCCACATGTTATGGATTGTCACTTGCCACGTCACCTGCTAAAAATTACAGATTATCACTTGCCATGTTGCCTGCCACATGTTATGGATTGTCACTTGCCACGTCACCTGCCACACATTATGGATTGTCACTTGCCATGTCACGGATTGTCACCTGCCACACATTATGGATTGTCACTTGCCATGTTGCCTTCCACACGTTACGGATTGTCACTTGCCACATCACCTGCCACACATTATGAATTGTCACTTGCCACGTCACGGATTGTCACTTCACTTGCCACACATTACGGATTGTCATTTGTCATGTTGCCTGCCACACATTACGGATTGTCACTTGCCATGTCGCCTGCCATACATTATGGATTTTTACTTGCCACGTCGCCTGCCACGCGTTACGAATTGTCACTTGCCACGTCATCTGCCACACATTACGGATTGTCACTTGCCACGTCGTCTGTCACCAGATGCAGATTTTCACTTGCCAAGTCACCTGCCACACGTTGCGGATTGTCACTTGCCACGTCACGGATTGTCACTTGCCATGTCACCTGCCCCACATTACGGATTGTCACTTGCCACGTCACCTGCCACACGTTATGGATTGTCACTTGCCATGTCACTTGCCACACATTACGGATTGTCACTTGCCACATCGTCTGCCACATGTTGCCACACATTACGGATTGTCACTTGCCACGTCACCTGCCACACATTACAGATTGTCACTTGCCACGTCACCTGCCACACATTACGGATTGTCACTTGCCACATCACCTGCCACATGTTATGGATCGTCACTTGCCAGGTCACCTGCCACACATTACGGATTGCCACTTGCCACGTCACCTGCCACACATTACAGATTTCACTTGCCACGTCATCTGCCACATGTTATGGATTGTCACTTGCCACGTCACCTGCCACACATTACAGATTATCACTTGCCATGTTGCCTGCCACACGTTATGGATTGTCACTTGCCACGTCACCTGCCACACATTATGGATTGTCACTTGCCACATTCACGGATTGTCACTTGCCACATCACCTGCCACACATTACGGATTGTCAGTTGCCATGTTGCATGCCACACATTACGGATTGTCAGTTGCCATGTCACCTGCCACACATTATGAATTGTCACTTGCCACGTCACGGATTGTCACTTGCCACGTCACCTGCCACACATTACGGATTGTCAGTTGCCATGTTGCATGCCACACATTACGGATTGTCAGTTGCCATGTTGCCTGCCATACATTATGGATTTTCACTTGCCACGTCGCCTGCCACACATTATGGATTGTCACTTGCCACGTCACCTGCCAAACATTACGGATTGTCACTTTCCACGTCACCTGCCACCAATTATGGATTGTCACTTGCCACGTCACGGATTGTCACTTGCCACATCACCTGCCACACATTACGGATTGTCACTTGCCACGTCACCTGCCACCAATTACGGATTGTCACTTGCCACGTCACAGATTGTCACTTGCCACGTCACTTGCCACATGTTACGGATTGTCAATTGCCACGTCGCTTGCCACACACTACGGATTGTCACTTGCCACGTCGCCTGCCACACATTACGGATTGTCACTTGCCACATGACTTTCCTGCTGTGTCCCAGAGTCAGGCAGCAGATTATCAGTCAGGCACCAGAGAGATAATGTCATCTCTCTGCTTCCCACGGCTGCCTGCACAGTGAGGGGGTAACTGCACTGCAGGGATGCAGGGTGGAGCGCTGGGCAGTGAGAGATGATGTCATCTCTATGCTCCCCCGCCTGCCAGCTCCCTGATTGGCCAGCCCGCTCACCCACAAGCCGCCCAGCTGTCTCACCAACTGAGCCGCCTGACAGCCCACAGAGTCACCTGCGCTCTCACCTGTGGATCCACCGAGCCGCCCACTCTCACCCGCGGAGCAGCCCGATCTCACCCGCGGATCCGCCCACTTTCAATCGCGGAGCCGCCTGTCCTCACCGGGCCCCACTCGGCTGCGTGCCCCATAGCGCCTGCGTGGGTCGCTATGGCGGTAGTTCCGTCACTGATGGAAACTCAGATAATCCATTCCACAGCCACTGCTTGTCTATGCAGTACCGCATGTGGCCAGAGGTGAGGGGGCTCCAGAGACACTCGGAAACACTCAGAGACCACTCTAAAACACTCAAAGACGTTCACAGGCAGAGTGTTTCCGAGTGTTTCTGGGCTGCTCCAAATGTCTCAGAGCAGCTCCAAGTGTCTCTGGGAGTCACCGGCGCCCCCGCACCTCTGGCCAAATGTGGTGCTGCATACCTCAGAGGCTTGAATCCCGCTCGTCTTGCGAGACAATGCTCACGAAGCGAGTCAGGATTTTTTGTAAAACAGCTCGTATTGCGAAACGCTCGTAAACCGTTTTACTCGCAATCCAAGGTTCCACTGTACTTGGCTTTGTGCCTCGTAGTCTGCCAGAGTGGAACAATTACAGTGTAATCTACAGAACTGTCTATATGATATATCATTTTTCCAGCTTGGTAGGTGGCAACTGGCTTCGATGTAAGTACTATGAATGGCTTAGTAAAGTCTGGAGCGTTTCCCATTCATCTGTAGTTAAATTGTGTGCTGGCATAGGTCGATAAATTCCTTGTACACCATTTACACAATGGTAAATGGTTTGTATCTTCCCTGTACACTGATACATCTGGAAGAGAGCTTGTTTTTTGTTTTTTTTGGACTTACAGGCTGGATCACTTAATAAAAGAAAGGAAGCCGAATAAAGAAAATAAATGCACACGTCACATCTAAGGATTCATAAGCTGCATTATAATAAATGTTTGCTTTTGGGTAGGGTATGACCAGTGGTTAATTTCTCCCTATTCACCAATCCTTGTACCTGAATAACTGATAATACTTGAGCTCCACTCAACAGCTCTTCTTCCTATTCTTGCCTGGCAGCACAAATTCATCCTGTCATCAGAATTTCTATATGTAGTAGCCATTTGTATGGTACATTCAAATGTGACATCTGCATCATCTTGATATATTTCACTTTAAAGCGGAGTGCCACCCGTTTTTAAAACCTATAAAAAAAAAAAATACTCACCTTCCTCGATCCGAAACTGTCGTTTTTTTTTTTTTTTTACTTACCTTAGTTGTTTTCTTCGCTTCCTGGTTCTCCTTCCCTCGGATATGGGCAGGGATATTACAACTATTACGTAATATCCCCCAGCCGTCTCCTGGGAGCTTGTGTCATAGCTCCCAGGAGTCAGTGCGGCGGCCTGGCCCGAGATCGCGCGAGACTTGAAACTGAACGTGACATCATCACGAAAGTTACGTTTGGTCTCTGCTATCACAACGGGGCGGGACTTTCGGCGCCACCGCCGTTGTGATGGCAACAGGAGCTGCTGACAGCGCTCCTATGAACTTTGAACTTTGTACTGCGCATGCGCGAGATTAGAAAGAGAGGCGTCAATAAAATCCAGGAAGAGAATGCCCTGGAGTATTCAAATGCCCACAGACAAGATGGATAACAAACCGGAAATGAATATAAAGTCTTTTTAGGACATAAAAAACGAATGGCACAAGTGATACAAACAGGACTGGTGAGTTAATAGTTTACAAATGAATTTCTTAATCAATCAACATTGAAAAAAAAAACGTCAGGGGCAGTGTAGCTCCGCTTTAATGAAGAATATACAACACTAGGGTGGCCATGATGTCATGTAGAATCCCTGGGACTTTTTCCACTTTTTCCTGTAAATGTGTTGGTCTGTGTAATGTACTTATGCTTGCCCTTAGAGTGACAGGAACAGAAGGAAGATGACAAGATTTAACAAAGTCTTAATCCTCCTGAAGCTAAGAGATTCTTAGAGATTTGTAACCACACATTGCATGGTGGAAGGAAACAAACGATAAGCAGAAGCCAGAAACATATGCATCAATGGAAACAGGCAGATCATTTGCTTCACTATTTCCAATATCTCAAAATCAGATCATCCTACCACGTTCACAACAGGTCCTAAGAAGGCAGGAGCAGATGAGGTAAGAGTAATTATGAGAAGTAATTACATCATACTGATACTGTCCATAGATGGGTAGATTTACTACTGATACTACTACAAGGCAGTGAACATCATGCCTCTTATTATATTGAACACAAAACTTAGCATTAACTTGTCAATATGCATTTAAAGTAGAACTCTAGCCAAAGGTTTTATTTTAGTTTTTAAGTGAAGAAGAACATATCAAAAGGTATGCCTATTCCAATAACAACTCTCAAAGGTAGGGTTTCCTTTTATTTTTTTTTACATACTCTGATGTCTGTAAAACAGGAATTCACTTTCTTTTTATGCATTAGTCTGTACTAGGCTTATCATAGACCTTTCTTTTCATCTAAAAACAATTGACTGCTATCTGTGATACCTTTCTTATTTGTACTAACATTAACATTTTCAGGACAAGCTTTCAGGGCCCAAAGTCTTTCTAAGGTCCAAACAGAAAGTTTGTCCTGAAAATCTGAATGTTAGTGCAGATCAAAAAAATATCAGTGATGCTGTGTACACACGGCCAGACTTTTTGACAGCAAAGGTCCGATGGAATGAATCCGTCGGACAATTCGACCGTGTGTAGGCTTCATCGGACCTTTGCTGTCGAAAAATCAGACGGACTTTAGATTTAGAACATGTTTCAAATCTTCCCGAAGGACTCGAGTCCGGTCGAAAAAAACGTTTGTCTGTATGCTAGTCCGATGGATGAAAACCGATGCTACCGGCAGGGCATCAGAAAAAGTCCTGCCAGCAGCTTCCTTGGAGCGGTGAAGGAGCAATGAACTCTGGATTTAACCCCTTTTCGCCCGCTAGTGGGGGGGTTAAAACTGCCCCGCTATCAGCCGAATAGCGCCGCTAAAACGACGGTAAAGCGGCTCTAAAAATAGCACCGCTTTACCGCTGACGCAGGTGGTGGCACAGTGTGAAAGGGGTCTTAGGCTGGGTTCACACTAGTGATATTTGGATGTAGGTTTCTATAGAGCTGGTTCACATATCTCTGCAGTGGCTCCGGTGCGATTTGCACAGGAGCCCTGTGAGTCTTTTGGTCAGTTTCAGGTCTGAATTCAGCAAAAAATTTGGGCTGAAATCGGACCTGAAACAGTGAACGAGGATGCATCGGACTCCTGCTGTGAACCGCTGCATGCTCACATGGGAACCCAGCCTTAACCCCAGACTGACAATGCTGTTGTCCAAAGGTACCCCCTCTGCTCCTTCACCCAGAATGGGGGCACTCTAATACTTGAGATGTGTTACTAGTCAGATCACCAGGTGAAAATAGAGGGAAAAAAAGCCTAAGAAAAGAAAACTGATGCAGCCACCAAATCTAATGGCTGGTAAGCTGCAATATGTTACATTTTGAGTTTTGGGTTTAATACTGCTTTAAATAGCTGAATGACTGGGACACGGGATGACATTATTTTTCAACTGCAAGAAGTATACCTAACATACCATCGTTTCTTGAATTCCCCCTTAATTTGTTAGCCATTCTGGCTCATATGCTCTTGGTAGAGAAGTTTAAACTGGCCTTAGATCAGACCAATTCACTTGGTGCAAGATTTAAAAAAGTTCTCTTAACCTATGTGAATGTCCATTAGAAGGTATTTCTTTACATATCTACATTTTATGAAGTAATTGCGGAACACATATGTGCCAGCACCTTCCTGCAATCTGAGCTGCTTAGATCTCAGTACTTAGACTTCTAATCTAGCAAATTGCTGGCTCTTCAAAATCATTCATTAGTTCATCAGGAATGCTGTAGGGCATCTTCTTTGCTATTGTTTTCTTATCATGTAAAAATGTAGTATCAAACTTAATAATTAGCAGCAGGACCACCATCAGGGAGGTACAGCCGTCACAACTGTAAGGGGCCCCAGGTCCCGAGGGGCACCCCCGGGCCAGAAGAAGGCAGGACGGGAGGGGCCAGAGCCTTGTGTGTTTACAGGTTTGTGTATGTGAGGGGCTGCCATATATACAGGTGTGTGTGTGTGTGGGGGGGGGGGGGGGGGGCTGGCATATATACAGGTGTGTAGGGGCTGATATATATACAGGTGTGTGTGTGGGGGGGGGGGTGCTGACATATATACAGGTGTGTGTGGGGGGGCAGACATATATACAGGAGTGTGGGGGGGCTGACATATATACAGGTGTGTGGGGGGGTGGGGCGCTGACATATATACAGGTGTGTGGGGGGGCTGACATATATACAGGTGTGTGGGGGGCTGACATATATACAGGTGGGAGGAGGGCTGACATATATACAGGATTGCAGGGGGGGCTGAGTGCGTACAGGTGAGGTGACTGGTGTGCGTATTCAGTAGGATGGCCCGTGGGCAAGCCCTGGGGAATTTTGTTGGTCAGGCTCGGGGGGGGGGGGGGGTGCCCAGGCCTAAAGTTGTGTAAGGGGCCCAAAGATTTCTGATGGCTGCCCTGATTAGCAGTATCAAATTGTACCTGGACTGCCCCCTTCCAGGTCACCCAAGCCATGATCCAATGTAGTTGTGGCACTGCTACGTTAATCAGTGGTCTGAACTAGCCCAGTTCTCCATGGTGGGCTTTTCTCGTCAAGTCAGATCTAGAAGAAGGTGCTTGCTGGGGCTTGAGGCTTCCTACCTTCCAGTATGCCATAAGAAAAGATATTACAGCAGGTAGCACCATCAAAACAACTTACTTGCCATCTCAAATTGTTCATTGCAAATGTGGAAAGACTAACTTCATTAGGAAATTTACAAACAAAACGTAACCTTGTAAATATTCACGTTGTTAAAATGTGTGACATTGTTGTGGATTACAAAATGTTCACTTATCTTTATCTGACAAATGTCGAGTGAATAAGTGTATAATATTGGTCACTGAAATGCATGCGCTTATTTTACCAAAAAAGGGAATGAGTAGTGTGAGACACATACTAAGCAGTATCGGGACAAGGACAGCGTACTATAGAGACAGACAGCTATTTTGTCACTGTACTAACTAAGCAAGTTTACGTATCCCATTCATTTTATGTTGTTGCACAGGAAGAAAGAAGTACAACTACAAAATCAACTACAATGTATCTGTCAGAGACAAAGTGATGCCCATAGAAGGAATCAGGATTTGCTAAGGGATTTCAAAAGGATTGAGCAAGAGCTGTCTCTACTGACTGCAAAGTCTGACAGCTTCAGGAGAAAACAGGTTTATTTTACTGTTATTATTATACTGGGATAGCTGAAGATAAATTATACTATGTGTTTTACTTTTGATCAGAACTATGAGAACTATTATGTGGAATGCTTGTAAATTTTCTAAGCAAAACAACTGTCTTAAATCTGGAGAATGAAGCATTACCGAAAAAAAAAATATCAATTTAGTGCATCCATCCACATTAAAGACAATGTATCATTTTTTTTCTACAGATTACATTTTTTAATGGTTTTTACTTTAGAACCAGCAGGTGGATCTCTAGTCTCATTTTTACATTTAGCATTGTATCCTTTCTGATGCAACTCTGAAAGGAGCCTGTTGTTTATAGAATTCGGTGTAGTGCTTACTCCTGCAGAAACTGCTGGAAATTTGCCCAGGTTCTTCCCCAGCGGATTGCCCCACAGCCAAGCACTCAAACACAGTCACTCTTTTCCTCAATAGCCAGTCTAGGGGTGTTCTTTTTGCAGTTTTTACTTTCGTAGTAACTAGGATTGAGGGAATTGAGTAGGTTACTCCAAAAACAGAACTAGATACAGATTGAGGACAATAAACCCCTTTCTTAAAATCTTAAGTAGAAGTTATTGCTTATAGCCAACTGTGGACTTAGCTTTGTAGTGGAAACAGTTAAATGCTGACTTATCCTTCTAGAGCACTAAGAGCAGAGTCCCAATACAAGGAATCAAATAGACTAAGCTCTTCAGGACACCAGCCGATGTTCCCTTTGAACAGACACATAGCTGACTCTCTAGCACAGGATTGGTGACAGCAGCCCAAAAGTATCTAATATCTCTCACAGCTGTCTACATTTACAAAATGTCCAGGGACAGTTGGTTGCTCCTTCCAACTTCCAAGCGACACCTTTCTCCAGAGTTACCAGATTAGGTCCTTAGCAAAAAGCCCCTCAGTCAGCTCTCTGTAGCACCTGAGGCCTCACGAACAGCAAGCACATGCCAGCACTGCCCTGGAAAGCAACAGCCCTCCAGGTTGGACTGATCCTCTGCAGAACAAGAGCCAAAAGCTAAGCGTCTCTTGCCTGTACACACAAGCAGAATTTCCATCGGAAAAAACCTTGGATGGTTTTTCCGATGGAATTCCGCTCAAGCTTGGCTTGCAAACACACGGTCACACAAAAGTTCTCTGAACTTTCGACCGTCAAGAACATGATGACATACAACATTACGATGAGCTGAGAAAATTAAGCTCAATGCTTCCGAGTATGTGTCAAATTGTTTCCGAGCATGCCTAGGAATTTTGCGTGTCAGATTTGTTACAGACGATCGGAATTTCTGATCAGAACTTTTTCTGACCGAAAAATTGAGAACCTGCTCTCAATCTTTTGCTGGCTGGAATTCTGCCAGCAAAAGTCAGATGGAGCATACACACGGTCGGAATTTCCGACCAAAAGCTCACATCGGACTTTTGCTGGCGGAATTTCCGATCGTGTGTACGGGGCATAAGAGTATTTATTCAGACTCCCAGCAGCTTTCAGGGCCCTATTCCCTGAGATTGCAAGGGGCTGCATACATTTTCATATAAATACTGCTATTTGCATTGCCCAACACCTATGTTCCAGAGAATTCTACAGCTCTCTGGAAAGCAGAGGGGGCAGTCAAACCAGCAGCAGCTGAAACACTATACAGACCTAATTAATTAAAATCAGCTGCACTAGTTACAGTGTGTACAGCTAACTTTACCTGACACAACAATTGCACCCACACTGGTTACAGTGAGGCAAACTAAATTTACCTAACAAAAACACACACTGAACACAGTGAGCCAGCACTAAATCTAACTAATCCTACCACCTATTTAGGAAGTACTACATTAGTAAATCATCAGTGCAGTACCACTGAACTAATCCTTTATCAAGTGGCCCAGTACTAGGTTTTGATAAAACACAAAGAGCTTCAAAGTAAACAGAATCTACTGTGCAGGTTATTTTGACTCTTTTTTAACTCTTTATGCTCTGTGAATCAAGTAGTAAATCTGTGGTGTCCAACTTAAAAAGGCTCTAAGGCCTCATTTGTTGAGTGAAAGGCTGCATCTAAATCAACCATTTTTTTTATTATCTCAGAGCAGAGGCCCTTTTATTGGTGTCATTGCCAGCAATAATAACTCCTTCCTTTCATTGGCGACAGTGGCAGCAATAATAAACCCCCTTCATTGGTGATACTATCAACAATAAAACCCCACCCCTTGACTGGAGTCAGTGAAAATAGCAGCAGTCTAAATCTCTTGAAGAGAAGAAAAGATTGATCGCACACAAAAAGATGCTGTAGAAATGTCTTTATTGTCATGAGCCAGACAGATTTGCAATGATGATCAGTTGACGCGTTTCTCATGAAAAAAAACGCGCTTATTCACAGGTGTGCGATCAATCTTTTCTTCTCTTCTTGATATTGCCTAGGGTGATGAGCCGGGATTAGCACCTTGGACCGGGTGTGTCCATTTTTGGCTTGAAGCGGTGTGTGCACCCTTGTTCTGTTTCCAGTCTAAATCTCTTCCCCCCTTCATTGGTGAGTGTCAGTGTCAGTAACAAGAACTCCCTCCCCCTTCACTGGTGTCACTAGCAGCAAAAAATATCCCTACTCATTGGTGTTAAGTGGTTACTTACCTGAACACCCATTTCCAAACTGCTTGCTGTATATAATATAATATATATTATAATATAATATCCTTGTCAGACAGGAGAACCCTCCACCCAACAGGTAGTGCCAGCTTTATACGAATGCCAGGCATGGAACTCAGAGTGTTGCAGCACTCAGCACCCTTCTGCCACTCTCTATAGACTGCACCTGAAGCCATGCTGCAAATGAAAACCCTGCAGGCTTCCAGTTAGACAGTCCTGTATTAAAGAGTATGTAAACCCAACATTTCATATTCCTGACATGTACCTTCTGTACCATGTGCTTGTAGGAAAAAGTATCCTGTTCTCTTTGTGTGTCGCTTCCTTTGTGTAAAATACCTGGTGTTTCTGCTTGTCTCTCGGCTTTCCTATAAAAAAAACTGACTAGGCATGAGAGCACAGTGTGGTCAGTTCTCTGGCTGTGCTGAGAAATGGGTGTTAGAAATTTTGACCTGGAAATACACACTGTGGAGAAATTCATCCTCATATTTCCCAAAAGAATTAGTCAAAAAGTTAGAGCCCATTCACACAACATTGTGTTGTGGAAACGAACAGTAATACACACCAAGTGCAGTGCATTGCAGTGTATTGCCATTCAATTTTAACACATTTACAGGACATGTGCTACAGCACACTGCATTGCACCAGTACATCCCTTACGTCCTGAAGACACTTATGTCCTGTACACATGATAGGATTTTCCGACAACAAAACCGTGTATTTTTTTTCCGAAGGATGTTGGCTCAAACTTGCATACACACGGTCACACAAATGTTGTCGGAAATTCCGAACGTCAAGAACGTGGTGACATACAACACGTACGACGAGCCGAGAAAAATGAAGTTCAATAGCCAGTGCGGCTCTTCTGCTTGATTCCGAACATGCGTGGACTTTTGTGCGTCGGACTTATGTACACACGATCAGAATTTCCGACAACAAGTTTTGTTGAGAACCTGCTCTCAAACATTTGTTGGCAGAAATTTCGATATACACACGGTCAGACTTTTCCCGACAACAAGCTCACTTCCAACATTTGTTGTCGAAAAATCCTATCTTGTGTACAGGGCATAAGGCTTAGTATATAGAATCCTGGTGTATTACATGGCATTTTATAGATTGCTACAACTCAGCTCCAGATATAAAAAAATTTGGCCTGGTACATATAGGTGCTAGGTGTGCTTATCATTGGTGTATGGTGAGTAAATATTATTAATATACAGTATAGCTGTAATAATTAGAGCAGAAACCTGTATAAAAGAACCATTACTAAACCATAATTTTATAGTCAGCGTTCATTGTTGGGTATATTGGGGAGAATGTGTGAGTACTATAATGGAGTTTTTATGGTCTTTTCTATTGTGCCTTTTAATTGATTCATACATTTTTAAAACCGTTATTTTTATGTTTTTTTTTTCTATAGGAGAAGTACAAGAAGCAAATGCATCCCTTTACACCAGAACAGTCAAAATGTGCTGCACCCAACAGTATCGCAAGTACCATGGGTCACAGTAAACAGTTTAATGATTTTTCAGCAAATTACAGCAATCTTTGTAAACCCGGACACTTTTCAGCAACTGTTGGTCATGTAGGTCAGCCTCCAATACATTTTAGTCTGTATCCAAATCAGCAGCTAGGACTACAAGGTAATGTTTTCCGCAGTCTGTTGAATTATAATAATAAACTGGTTTACTGTATTTTTGTAAAATCTGCATCCAGAATCCCATGAAACGTGTATTATAAAAAATCCATAGAATAAAAATACCTTCAATCCTCACAAATCCATATTCACAGGCCATAAATAACAATTGTATCCACTATCCAAAAAGTGTTACATTTGTTCTTGATGCAGCACAGAGAAAAGTTAGTTATCTGTAGCACACCTAAAGTTAACAAAAACCTTATGCTCAACCTTAACATTTGAACTAATCAATAGAATGAGCCATTAACATTTTAGACAAGTAGTGGGAGATCTTCTTCTCCATACACACATTGGGAGTCACCAGGGCATGTCCTGGTACTTACTCTGACTTATATAATGGATGTGATAAAAAGTTGGTGCATGCAGAAGTGTGGAAGAAATATACTTTTATAATAGTTGGTCTGGAGGTGGACCACAGAGTTTGAGGGGGTAAAAAATGGTGATACTTGTTACATGCATTTTCTAACCATATGGGTGGTATGGGCTCGTTCACACGCGAAGTGCCCTGTGAAGAGTGATCCATGTTGGCAGGTTGTGAGGAGGTATGTCGCTTACTCAGTGCCTGATTTATCCCTGTAAATGTTGCACTACCGAGCTGAAATCGGGTGCATTGTACACAGTTGTGGGGCAATTGAGGGGTGACCCCATGGACTTGTATTGGTTGAGTTCAGCGGTGGGAACTTAACATGCTGTTTAATTTTTCTTGCAAACTACAGCATCTAAGCTGCAGCATGTGTACAGTCCTGAACGACTGAATGCCCAGGTTCAGGTGGGCGGTTGACAGGAGGTATAACCATGGTTGAGCCACCTGGTTTTTACTGCCCCCTACTGCATGTGTGAACGAAGCCTTAAAGTGTTTTTTAAAGCCTAAACATTTTTTGCATTCCTTGCATTAAGATAAACAATGTTTAGGTGTCAGCTTCCCCCCACCCCCCGTTTTAATTACCTGAGCCCTAATTCAATCCAGTGCCGTGCACGTCTGCAGATCTTCTCTCCCCTCACATCTGGGTCTCGCTGGTTTGCTGTGGGCCATTGGCTCCCAGTGCTGTCAATCAAAGCCAGTGATGAGGGAGCGGAGGGCAGGGCACGCAACAGCTTCCCATGGGGCACTGAACAGAGAGGAGGGGCCAGGAGCACTAGCCGGGGACCCCAAAAAAGGAGGTTCACGACCGCTCTGTGCAATTCAATTGCACAGAGAAGGTAAATATAGACGTTATTTTTTTAAATTCTTATTTACCTTAAGGCTCGGTTCAAACTGCCATGACTTGGGATCCAACTTGTGAGAAATCCCATTTTAGTCAATGAGAGCTGTCTTAATTATCACTACTAAAGTCACTTCAACTTTAGAAAAGGTTCCTGTACTATTTCAAGGGGACTTCTATCCGACTTTAATGGAAGTTACCTCCAGGTCAAATCCTCATCTTAATATATGTGATTTGGATCCACCATTACAGGAAGATTACACAGGCATTCAAGTCACGTGGCAAAGTCACGCTGAAGTCGTGTGGCAAAGTCGCACTGTAAAGCCCCATACACACGGTCGGAAAATCCGACCACCAAATCCATCGGATTTGGTCCGACGGATTTAGTCCGACACTGGTGTTGCATACACACGGTCGGACAAAGTTGTCGGAAAATCCGATCATTCTGAACGTGGTGAAGTTTGTTGCCTACGACGGGACTACGTAGAGGCTAGTAGCCAATAGCTTTGGTCTTGTAATGTGATCTGAGCATGCGTGGCACTTTGTCCGTCGGAATTCGCTACACACAATCGGAATTGGTGTGATCGGACTTTGTTGTCGGAAAACCTTTAGAGCAGGAGATAGAACTTTGTCCGTCGGACAATCCGATGGAAACTGTCCGATGGTGCCTAGGACAGAATCCATCGGAAAATCCGACCGTGTGTATGGGGCTTAAGAGCCCTTTCACACTGAGGGCGTTTTGCAGGCGCTATAGCGTTAGAAATAGCGCCTGCAATCCGCCCTCAAACTTCTGCACCATTGTCTGCAGTGTGAAAGCCCGAGGGCTTTCACACTGCTGAGGTGCGCTGGCAGGGCGTCACAAAAAGTCCTGCCAGCAGCTTCTTTGGAGCGGTGAAGGAGCGGTGAACTCACCGCTCCTCCACCGCTCCTCCACCACTGCTCCCCATTGAAATCAATGGGGCAGCGCTGTAATACCGCCGACAAAACGCAGCTATTGCATCGTTTTGCCGGGGGCGTTTTACCGCCGACGCTATGGGCGGTGTGGTGTGAAAGGGGTGTAAGTCGGGTAATGTTCAGGTCGCGGCAGTGGGAACCAAGCAAAAAGAGTGGCCATAGGGTTTGCCAGGGGGGTGAGGTTCGATCTAGAAGAGTGCTACTTATTCCTAAGAGGAAAATTGAATGGAGCCGAGTACTCCCTGGCAAACATATATGGCCCAAATAAAAACCCCATTGGATATTTAATGGGGGTGATCGCTGAGTTTATGGAATTTAAGAAAGGGGGCGCTATAATGGCGGAGGATTTTAACTTTGGGATAGAGCCGATGAAGGATAGTACGTCGCATTTACGGCAGACTGGAATGGGATGAAGGAATAAATTAAAAAAGACATTGCACCAAGACCAATTGGTGGATGTGTGGAGGTCACAGCATATTAAGACAAGAGATTACACATTCCACTCCCCCGTCCATGGGACATACTCTAGATTAGATTTTTTCTTGATTAAGTATAGGCTGTTAGAGGCCGTTCTTAGCACAAACATCGGAAAATAATGACTTTCTCAGGCGCGCCCGTGATATTACAATTGAAGATAGGAGATGCTCAAACAAGAAGTAACACCTGGAGGTTAAATGAAGATCTATTACACGATAAAGCAATAGAAGAGGGAACAAAAAAAGAATTAGAACAGTTTTTTAGGAATAACAACATGGAGGGTATATCAGAAGCCATAGTATGGGAAGCCCACAAGGCCTATATTAGGGGTATTTTGATAATGGCCAGGTCGGAGAGGAAAAAGAGAACTAAGGAGAACAAAATAGCCCTAAGTAAAGAAATTTACAAACTAGAAAAGTTGCATAAGACTACGAGAAATACGGAACTGTTATTAAAACTCAGCCAAAAAAGGGAGGATATGAGAGATCTAATAGAGCAAGAAACGCGAACGGCATATAACATAGTTAAAAGAGAAAGGTACCAATTTGGGAACAAGCCTGGGAAACATCTGGCGAAGGTACTAGCAAAAAAAAAGCTGCTAATTATATTGATAAAATACAAACAAGTACAGGGGAATTGGTACATAAAGCAGCAGAAATCGCTCTTTCAAGATCTTTCAAGAGTACTATGGGAGCCTCTACTCAATAAATAAGCAGGGCACTAAAGAAGAGGCAGAACAGAAACAGGAGAAAACAAAAGCCTATTTAAGGGATAAATAGAGGGTTTAAATAGAATCTCAGAGGACCGATTTAGTCAGCTAGAAGCCCCTATAACAGAGGAAGAGATAACAAAAATCCTAAAAGAATTACCGCCAGAAAAAGAGCGGATGGCCTGACGACACTCTATTATAAAAAATGTAGGGATATCCCAATCCCTAAAATGTGTTCCTACATGAATTGGGGATAAGTGGGAGATGCGTAAAGAAACTTTAGAAGCCACTATTGCTGTCATTCCGAAAGAAGGGAAAGATGGAACACTTTGTTCCAGCTATAGACCTATTTCACTCACAGGCAGGATGAAAACAATTATGCAGACTATAATACATCCAGACCAGGTAGGTTTCATTCCAGGAAGGGAGAGAAGGGATAATGGAACTAGAACATTACTGGCAATACAGAAAATTAAAGATAGTGGGGCCCCAGGTCTACTCCTGTCAATCGATGCTGAGAAAGCTTTTGACAGGGTAGACTGGGGCTTTATGCAGGGTACATGGGAGGAAACTGGATTGGGAGTGAAAATGATTGGATGGATAAAGGCATTGTATAATAGACCTACAGCAAGGGTGAAAGTAAATGGGACAGTCTCAGCAGCGTTTGAAATGTTTAATGGGACCAGGCAGGGGTGTCCACTGTCCCCCCTACTGTTTGTGCTTGCGCTGGAACCCCTTTTAATGAGGATAAGACAGAACCCAGTTATTAGGGGGATAAAAGTGGAGGAAATCCACAAGCAAGCAGCCTATGTGGATGACATATTGTTTTATATAACCCGTCCCATGATAACCCTCCCAAATCAAATGAAATCCTTAAAAGAGTTTCCAATTTTAAGATGAACCCGGCCAAATCATAAACTTTAAACTTTAATACATAAAAAAAGGAAGAGCTTATTTTTCAAAAAAAATTCCATTTGTCTGGGGAAAAAAAGAACTGAAGTACCTAGGAGGAAAGATAACAACATCCAGTGAAAGATTGTATCAAGTAAACTTTCTCCTATTACTGAATGGCTTCAAAGCAGAGCTGAATAGAATTACATCAGGACAAATATCCTGGGGGGGAAGAATCAATATTTTTTAAATGGTCATACTACCTAAAATTATGTATAAGATGCAAATGCTCCCAATTCCACTCCCATGGGTCTTTTTCAAAACATTATAAACGATGTTCTTAAGATTTATATGGAGAAGGAGAAAAACACGAATAAGTTTGACACAGTTAACTAAGGCGAGAGGGGGGATGGGGGCACTGGATGTTCGAAATTATTATAATGCTATTATACTGTCACAAATAATAGAATGGGTAAAAGATAATAAAGAAAAGATGGGTTAAGATGGAAAGCAAAATAAGTACAGTCACATTAGGTAAAATAATATGAATCCCGGCACTATATAGAAAGCTTAGTAAAGACACACATACTATCATGAGTAATGCACTAAAAAATTGGGACAATTTATACAAAAGGGAGAAGTGGGAGTATAATTCACCTTTAATACCATTAAAAAATACAGAATACTTCACACCAGGAATTGAGACATTGTTTGGTAATTGCATAACACAGGAGAATGCACAATTGAAATATATTATGGAACAAGGTAAAATATACACTTACCAGGAATTAAAAAACAAAAAGGACTGGAAGACGATAGATGTATGGCGGTATAGCCAATTTAAACACTTTACCAAGACACTGCCCCAGCCCATTAGATCGGCAGCAAACCTACTTCCTTTAGAGAAAATTTGTGTAGATAAAGGAAGGAAAGTAATTTCAAGGATCTATAGAGTGCTGATTGATATGATAGGGGCAGAGATACCGCCATGCATCGAGAAGTGGGAGATGGAATTGGGAACATCAGTGAAAGAGGTGGAGATCAGACAACTACTGCGGCGGGTTCATGCTACGTCGGTTAATAGCAAAATTATAGAGTTAAGCTATAAGTGCTTTGCCCGATGGTACATTACCCCCGATAAGGCCCACAAATGTCAAAATGAAACATCGCAATATTGTTGGCGAGGGTGCAAAGAAATAAGGACAATGGCCCATATATGGTGGCACTGTCCGGAATTTAAAAAATATTGGGAGGAGATTAGGCAAATAATCAGAGAAATAACCAATATAGAGGTCCCAGGTGACCCTTGGGGTGCCTATTCCATGGGATAAGAATGTCAACCAAACAATATATGAGAACATTGCTCCCACAGCTTTTAAATGCGGCTAAAAGCCTCATACCTAGACATTGGCAGGAACCAAAAAGACCCACTGTGAAGAACTGGTGTAACAAAATAAATGAGGTCCAAAACTTATGCAGCGTACACACGATCGGACAATCCGACTGACTTTGTAGCTGAGGTCCGCAGGACTTTTTGGAAGAAAAAATCTGCTGGAGCCCACACACGATCGAATTGTCCGCCGGAAAGTCCGATCATGTGTACGCAGCATTAGAGTACCTAAGGTTTAGTGATGGAGAGAGATTAGAGGAGTTTGAAGAGAAATGGTGGGATTGGGTCAACTATAAGCTAACAATAAGATTTTCTAAAGTTATTGGAGCATAAGGTAAAAAATATAGTAAACTGTTTTGTAACGGTAAATGAAATCATTAATTGCAAATATATTCCACTACCATTTAGCAGCGCTCATCTTGTTGATTCTTATTACCAAAAACCAATGTTTAAATATATACATTAAACGGCATATATATAAAAAATCTACAATATTGTACTGTGGAGATCATATACCACTAGTCATAGCCAATCTAATCAGACAGTGTATCTGTGACTTAATGAGGTGAGACTATAGTCCATGAGTTTATAACATAAGTGAAGACAGGGATGTTATCTGCTTGTTAAGCTTCCACCAAATTGCTTCACCCGTGCGTATTCCACACACCCCTCCGGGGTTTAAACTCACCAGAATGTCGAATAATATCTGCGTTGAGTCATAGTCTCCCAGGATCTACCGTCACTCTCCTTGTGTATCCTCTCCACACATCAGCAGCAATCAGCCCGTGTATTTCGATATAAAGAGGAGGTAAAAAGATCCAAATAGTCCAGTACGTCTTAAACTGACTTTATTTCTTTTTTTAAAAAAATTTTTTAATTCCACTTTGCACAATAAAAATAGAGTATTTTCCACGCATTGTTCTCCTTTATCTATCACTGCAAGTGTGGCCAATCACTGGGTGTCATACACACAAGATGGTTTAAAGTGTATTTGCCCGGAAAAAAGCTGATGGCGGAATAAGGTAAAAATTGCTCACACCATTCACAATCCCCAAACAGCCTTCCGGTTTGTGATAGCCACCTTGTGGAGCGCAGTTGCGTAGATACGTCACTTCCGGTCGTCGTGTCGGTCACGCCCAGACACGTTTCGTCATTCCGACTTTCTCAATGGGCGTGGCCTAATGACGCGACGTGCCGGCTTTTATTCTAGTCTCCTTTAACCTAATGTGCGCCGCTGATCTAATCAGACTGTTGCGCATCAATGGGAAAATGGAAAGTGAATGGGTGCAACCATACCTCTCTGATTGTCTATTACTAGACAACCAGATCATGGCCACACATTATACAAATGGTATTTCAAAAATCTTTTCAAACTATTTATATTATAGTTTGCAATGATTATAATTAAAAAACATAGACAATGTTCATCCACTCCATAACTAAATATTTTAAACTACATCTAAAATACATAAAAAGCATAATTGCACCAATTTGTATACAAATATATAAAAATAACCTAAAATACCAAAGGAATCTTCACTAATTGTTCCCTTTGGCGGACAACTCATAAAAGTAATATTTAATAACGGTTTCCAAGTCTCAATAAAAATATTAAAATTTATCAAGTTTTACAAAAATTAAAATATACAAAGTTCATAAACTTCAAACTCGGGGTTAATAGTCGCTAATAAAACAATTGATATCGAGTTCTATATTTAACCCCTTGGGAGCCAATGTACCCATCAGAAAGATCCATTTCGTCTCGCGCATTGATAGCTCTCGTACAACATTCGAGCCCCTCCAGGAGGGCTTAATGTGGTCAATACCCCAAAATAATAGACCAGATGGGTCCTGATCATGATATAATTTAAAGTGGAGTGAGACGTTATGGTCCTTGTAACCAATTGTAATATTATGTATATGCTCTGCTATCCTGACACGCAGAAGCCGTTTGGTTCTGCCTACGTACATTAATCCACAGGGACATTTCAAGGCATATACCACGTGAGTGGTATTACAGGTAATAAATTGGTCTATAGAAAACTGCCTGTTATTAGCTGTGGAGATGAATTCCTGCATGCCTCTAATTGGACGCTGTACATCACGGCATGGTTTGCATTTACGGCATGAGAAAAAACCGTCCCTGTCCCAAAATGTAGGGGGTCGGGACGGTGGGTCTAGTACTTTTTTAACAACCCTATCCCCAAAACTGGGTGCTCTTCTATATATAAACTGTGGGTTCACTGGCAATTCCTTCTGCAAAGTTTTATCCAAACAGAGGATATGCCAATGAGTCCTGAACAACGCTTCAACCTCTCTAAATTGGGAGTGAAAGTCTGAAATGAATCCCCATTCCTGTTTATTACCTTGTGCTATGTCTAGTACCTTGTCCCTCAAAGTGTCTTGTCGTGGAATTGCACCTATTTTTTCTACAATGGTATCAATAACCTCAGGTTTATAACCTTTTTCTACAAATCTATCCCTGAGTACTTGGGATTGTGAGAGATAATCTTCCAATGTAGAGCAATTGCGCTTCACCCTCATCATTTGGCCCTTAGGAACATTTTTTAACCATAAGGGGTGATGGCCACTATGCACTGGTAAAAAACTATTTCTGTCGGTGCTTTTAAAAAATACTTTAGTCTGGAGGGCATTATCTACTCTAAAAATAGTGACGTCTAAAAAATCGATCTTTTCATGATTAATTTGGCTTGTAAGTTTAATATTGTTATTATTTTTATTGAGTGAGTCTAAAAACGAGAATAACGATATTTTTGATCCTGCCCATATTAGTAATAAATCATCTATATATCGTTTATAAAACAATAATTCATCTCGTTTCTGTTGGAACACAGATTTGTCCTCCCACTCACCCATGAAAAGGTTGGCTATACTGGGCGCAAATCTAGCGCCCATAGCCACTCCTTTCCTCTGGGTAAAAAAGCTGCCACTGAACCAAAAATAATTATGAGAAAGACAGAAGTCTAACGCATTCCTCAAAAAAATCTTCTGCCCATGAGGAAGATCCTCCCTTCTACTAAGTGCCCAATTAAGTGCCAAGAGGGCATCCTCATGTTGAATTACCGTGTAGAGGGAAGCCACATCGCATGTTACTAAGTATACTTCCTCTTTTCCTACCAAATTGATGTCCTGCAACTTCTGCAACAAGCTTTTGGTATCTTTTAAATATGCTTTAGTGTCTAAGACACTTTTTTGAAGGAAACGGTCTAAATATTGACCCAGGCGTGCGGTGATTGATCCTATACCGTTCACTATGGGTCTCGGTGGGGGATTGGTCTGGTTTTTATGTATCTTTGGGAGGGTATAAATGGTGGGTATACGGCAACTGCTTGGGACAAGAAATCTTTTTTCTTTCATTGTCAATACATATGTCTGATAACCCCATTCTATGAGGGACTCCAGCTCTTTTTTATATTGAGTAGTCGGGTCCCTATCCAATTTACCGTATGTATCCTCATCAGATAACATATCTATTAGTTGTCTGTTATAATATTCCTTAGACATTATAACGACCCCCCCCCCTTTGTCCGCGGGTCTTATAATGATATCCTTTCTTTTTTCTAAGGATTCTATCCCCTCTTTGATATGTCGGGGGTTTGGGTTTTTTGAAACTTTCAATCCGTCTAAATCTCTTAATACCAAAGATTTAAACACATCCAAATGTTGATTTGAAACACTCGGAGGGTTAAATAGAGAGCGATTTTTTAAGCCGCTATCGACCGCTGCTAACCCAACTGATCCATTGCCTGTAGCACTCACTGGATTAGAGGTTTTATTTAAAAAATATTTTTTAATACTTAGCTTGCGCATGTATTTGTGTACATCTACATAGACATTGAACTTATTGATTGGCCTTTTTAAGCCGCACTTCAAGCCTTGGTGTAAAATATTTTTTTCTTTCTCGTTTAAAATTGCGTCACTCAAATTAAAAATGCCTCCTACTAAGTTTCTCGCATTCTTTTTTTGGCAGCAGCTAGACCCCATCAAAGACTCTCAGCAGTATATAGATTTTAATAATAAAATTTCAAAAAAATTAGAAAAGATAGATAAGGACACTCAAAAAAAGAAGGTAAAAAAGTTTTTTAGAGATCAAAATGATTTTAAAATGAATAAAGTTTACTCATGGCAAAACTCTGGGGAACTCAATGATAATGTGGCTAATATGGAGACCCAACCTCAGCCCCAAATTGAACCTCAGTCTAGAGAATTAACAAATCTCTATCCAGTTGACTCACAACAACCTCATTTGTCGTCCCAATATCAGGTTTGGGACAATGACAAAAACAGTAGAGCCTATAAACAGACAAATCATACAAGTACCCCTAAAAGAGGTCAAAAAAATAGAGGCAGAGGTATGAGAGGGAGAGGAGGGAGTGGACATCATCCCCCACCTTACCCCTATGCAAATAATGAATACCAAGTTCCCATTAACAATAAGTATGAGGCGTTAGAGAATTGGGGTAGTGGCAACTATTATACATCACCGCGTCCTTTTTTAGGACGAGGCAGGGGAGACCAGAGGAGGGGACGGGGTTTCCCCCCTCGAGGCAGACCTCCCCAAGGACAGGTACAATATGTGCCGAACACCTACAGGGAACCGGAATGGAGGGATCTACAGTATCGGGAGAACAATCCCACACAGATCCCGGGACCAGGGAGAAACGCATCAGAGGATGCAGGGCAGGGCGGAGGGCCCAACAAAAAAAAAAAAAAAAAAAAAAAAAAAAAAAAAGAATGCGAAAAAAAAAAAAAAAAAAAAAAAAAAAGAATGCGAGAAACTTAGTAGGAGGCATTTTTAATTTGAGTGACGCAATTTTAAACGAGAAAGAAAAAAATATTTTACACCAAGGCTTGAAGTGCGGCTTAAAAAGGCCAATCAATAAGTTCAATGTCTATGTAGATGTACACAAATACATGCGCAAGCTAAGTATTAAAAAATATTTTTTAAATAAAACCTCTAATCCAGTGAGTGCTACAGGCAATGGATCAGTTGGGTTAGCAGCGGTCGATAGCGGCTTAAAAAATCGCTCTCTATTTAACCCTCCGAGTGTTTCAAATCAACATTTGGATGTGTTTAAATCTTTGGTATTAAGAGATTTAGACGGATTGAAAGTTTCAAAAAACCCAAACCCCCGACATATCAAAGAGGGGATAGAATCCTTAGAAAAAAGAAAGGATATCATTATAAGACCCGCGGACAAAGGGGGGGGGGGTCGTTATAATGTCTAAGGAATATTATAACAGACAACTAATAGATATGTTATCTGATGAGGATACATACGGTAAATTGGATAGGGACCCGACTACTCAATATAAAAAAGAGCTGGAGTCCCTCATAGAATGGGGTTATCAGACATATGTATTGACAATGAAAGAAAAAAGATTTCTTGTCCCAAGCAGTTGCCGTATACCCACCATTTATACCCTCCCAAAGATACATAAAAACCAGACCAATCCCCCACCGAGACCCATAGTGAACGGTATAGGATCAATCACCGCACGCCTGGGTCAATATTTAGACCGTTTCCTTCAAAAAAGTGTCTTAGACACTAAAGCATATTTAAAAGATACCAAAAGCTTGTTGCAGAAGTTGCAGGACATCAATTTGGTAGGAAAAGAGGAAGTATACTTAGTAACATGCGATGTGGCTTCCCTCTACACGGTAATTCAACATGAGGATGCCCTCTTGGCACTTAATTGGGCACTTAGTAAAAGGGAGGATCTTCCTCATGGGCAGAAGATTTTTTTGAGGAATGCGTTAGACTTCTGTCTTTCTCATAATTATTTTTGGTTCAGTGGCAGCTTTTTTACCCAGAGGAAAGGAGTGGCTATGGGCGCTAGATTTGCGCCCAGTATAGCCAACCTTTTCATGGGTGAGTGGGAGGACAAATCTGTGTTCCAACAGAAACGAGATGAATTATTGTTTTATAAACGATATATAGATGATTTATTACTAATATGGGCAGGATCAAAAATATCGTTATTCTCGTTTTTAGACTCACTCAATAAAAATAATAACAATATTAAACTTACAAGCCAAATTAATCATGAAAAGATCGATTTTTTAGACGTCACTATTTTTAGAGTAGATAATGCCCTCCAGACTAAAGTATTTTTTAAAAGCACCGACAGAAATAGTTTTTTACCAGTGCATAGTGGCCATCACCCCTTATGGTTAAAAAATGTTCCTAAGGGCCAAATGATGAGGGTGAAGCGCAATTGCTCTACATTGGAAGATTATCTCTCACAATCCCAAGTACTCAGGGATAGATTTGTAGAAAAAGGTTATAAACCTGAGGTTATTGATACCATTGTAGAAAAAATAGGTGCAATTCCACGACAAGACACTTTGAGGGACAAGGTACTAGACATAGCACAAGGTAATAAACAGGAATGGGGATTCATTTCAGACTTTCACTCCCAATTTAGAGAGGTTGAAGCGTTGTTCAGGACTCATTGGCATATCCTCTGTTTGGATAAAACTTTGCAGAAGGAATTGCCAGTGAACCCACAGTTTATATATAGAAGAGCACCCAGTTTTGGGGATAGGGTTGTTAAAAAAGTACTAGACCCACCGTCCCGACCCCCTACATTTTGGGACAGGGACGGTTTTTTCTCATGCCGTAAATGCAAACCATGCCGTGATGTACAGCGTCCAATTAGAGGCATGCAGGAATTCATCTCCACAGCTAATAACAGGCAGTTTTCTATAGACCAATTTATTACCTGTAATACCACTCACGTGGTATATGCCTTGAAATGTCCCTGTGGATTAATGTACGTAGGCAGAACCAAACGGCTTCTGCGTGTCAGGATAGCAGAGCATATACATAATATTACAATTGGTTACAAGGACCATAACGTCTCACTCCACTTTAAATTATATCATGATCAGGACCCATCTGGTCTATTATTTTGGGGTATTGACCACATTAAGCCCTCCTGGAGGGGCTCGAATGTTGTACGAGAGCTATCAATGCGCGAGACGAAATGGATCTTTCTGATGGGTACATTGGCTCCCAAGGGGTTAAATATAGAACTCGATATCAATTGTTTTATTAGCGACTATTAACCCCGAGTTTGAAGTTTATGAACTTTGTATATTTTAATTTTTGTAAAACTTGATAAATTTTAATATTTTTATTGAGACTTGGAAACCGTTATTAAATATTACTTTTATGAGTTGTCCGCCAAAGGGAACAATTAGTGAAGATTCCTTTGGTATTTTAGGTTATTTTTATATATTTGTATACAAATTGGTGCAATTATGCTTTTTATGTATATTAGATGTAGTTTAAAATATTTAATTATGGAGTGGATGAACATTGTCTATGTTTTTTAATTATAATCATTGCAAACTATAATATAAATAGTTTGAAAAGATTTTTGAAATACCATTTGTATAATGTGTGGCCATGATCTGGTTGTCTAGTAATAGACAATCAGAGAGGTATGGTTGCACCCATTCACTTTCCATTTTCCCATTGATGCGCAACAGTCTGATTAGATCAGCGGCGCACATGAGGTTAAAGGAGACTAGAATAAAAGCCGGCACGTCGCGTCATTAGGCCACGCCCATTGAGAAAGTCGGAATGACGAAACGTGTCTGGGCGTGACCGACACGACGACCGGAAGTGACGTATCTACGCAACTGCGCTCCACAAGGTGGCTATCACAAACCGGAAGGCTGTTTGGGGATTGTGAATGGTGTGAGCAATTTTTACCTTATTCCGCCATCAGCTTTTTTCCGGGCAAATACACTTTAAACCATCTTGTGTGTATGACACCCAGTGATTGGCCACACTTGCAGTGATAGATAAAGGAGAACAATGCGTGGAAAATACTCTATTTTTATTGTGCAAAGTGGAATTAAAAAATTTTTTAAAAAAAAGAAATAAAGTCAGTTTAAGACGTACTGGACTATTTGGATCTTTTTACCTCCTCTTTATATCGAAATACACGGGCTGATTGCTGCTGATGTGTGGAGAGGATACACAAGGAGAGTGACGGTAGATCCTGGGAGACTATGACTCAACGCAGATATTATTCGACATTCTGGTGAGTTTAAACCCCGGAGGGGTGTGTGGAATACGCACGGGTGAAGCAATTTGGTGGAAGCTTAACAAGCAGATAACATCCCTGTCTTCACTTATGTTATAAACTCATGGACTATAGTCTCACCTCATTAAGTCACAGATACACTGTCTGATTAGATTGGCTATGACTAGTGGTATATGATCTCCACAGTACAATATTGTAGATTTTTTATATATATGCCGTTTAATGTATATATTTAAACATTGGTTTTTGGTAATAAGAATCAACAAGATGAGCGCTGCTAAATGGTAGTGGAATATATTTGCAATTAATGATTTCATTTACCGTTACAAAACAGTTTACATGTCTTTTTAAGCGGCTGCTATAGGGCAACCTACACAATTTTAATCACTGTCTATATAGGGGATCTTTTTACCATTCACTTGCGCTGAGATAAGGGAAAGAGATGTATTGAGGCGCCTGACATCAATTTTCCTTTTTTGAATAAAAAATATAGTAGAGGAACGATTAATGCTAGATACACAGAGGGAGAAGAAGAATAGTGGAAAAGAAGACAGTGATTTGTAGTATGATCGTTAGAGGGGAAGGTACTGGGATAGAATGGGGGGGGGTTAGGTGGGGTGGGGGTTAGGGGTTGGGGTTTTTGGTTAAGAATGTATTAAACACATGTGTATATGGATGTTAGAAGTGGTTGCACCATGCTAAGTGTGATATGTTTTGACACAGATAAAAATCAATAAAGAAATTTAAATTAAAAAAAAAAAAAAAGAGTCTGCAAAAGACTTGTGACTGGGGCGGAGGTTCACGTTCCAGCACAATAACGACCCTAAACATACAGCCAGAGCTACAATGGAATGGTTTGGATCAAAGCATATTCATGTGTTTGAATGGCCCAGTCAAAGTCCACACCTAAATCAAATTAAGAATCTGTAGCAAGACTTGAAAGTTACTGTTCACAGATGCTCTCCATCCAATCTGACAGAGCTTGAGCTATTTTGCAAAAAACAATGGGCAAAAATGTCAATCTCTCTAGATGTGCAAAGCTATTAGAGACATACCCAAAAAGACTTGCAGCTGTAATTGCAGCGAAAGGTGGTTCTACAAAACATTGACTCAGGGGGACTGAAACAAACGCACGGCACACTTTTCAGACATTTATTTGTAAAAAAAAATTGAAAAACATTTATTTGCCTTCCACTTGACAATTATGTGCCACTTTGTGTTGGTCTATCACATGAAATCCCAATAAAATACATTTACGTTTTTGGTTGTAACATAACAAAATGTGGAGAATTTCAAGGGGTATGAATACCTTTTCAAGGCACTGTATGTCCTGATTATTACAAGTTATGCTTCAATGTACTTCATTGCTTGAAAATGCCAGTCTATGAATGGCCTCCTTGAAACTATTATGTTGAATAGCCTTTAATGGCTGAATATTACAATACAGACACTACCTGCCTGGAGTTTGCACGTTCTTCCTGTGCCTGCATGGGTTTCCTGGATACTCCAGTTTCCTCCCACAACCCAAAGACACGCTGATAGGTTAATTGGCTTCTGTCTAAATTGGCCCTAGTATATGAATGTAAGTTAGGGACCTTAGATTGTAAGCTCCTTAAGAGTAGGGACTGATGTGAATGTACAATGTATATGTAAAGCGCTGTGTAAATTGACGGCGCTATATAAGTACCATAAATAATAATGTTGTTTGCTTAAGATCCTGGTTTTGAGCTATATGCTGAATTTGATAAATTCCTTCAAATGTGGTCTTTGTAGAGAACAGAGCTGAGTATTGGAGCATTTTCCGTGGTTATTAGCATAAAATATTTAAATGGATAAATGCTACATGGTATTTAATTTACTTTTCATCTTTTTGTCACTTAGGATGCTGCAATCGTTCAATGTGTTGTGGTCTTGTGCATCCACACTGCGATGGACAGTTTGGAAGCTTCATACCAGATGTATTTAAAATTTTAGACTCCACACTTGACTGCCAATCACAGAAGAAAAAATGTCCCACATCAGACTCATCAATAGCCAGGGATGTCACGTTTATTCCTAATACTAAAAAAGATATCAGTCAACACTGTTCAGGATTTGTTTGTGACAAGGATAGCTCTATAAAATGCCAAACCATGCCAACCCATGGGGATCCCCTTCAAAGCCTACTAAATAGTGATATGTACAGAGATTGGAAAGAAAAGCTTTTAAAAGACGTCCAGCAACAAATAGTGGGAGAACATGCTGTTGAAATTACTGTAGAAGAATCTAAAGAAGAAGATTCCAGTAAAAATCAAGGTAGGAAAGTAAATGTATATGATATAATATGACAATGTCAACCTCTTTTCATGTAATAACTCATATAGACTCACATATCTGTATGCATACTATAAGCAGTTATGTAATATTCCCAATACATTTTCCTTTATGTTTTGCTGAAGAGTTGACAAAGATGATATACAGTAAAGGTAGGCAACCCTGGAAAGGTGGAGATACCTGAATAACATGAAATGGATCAAACAAGGCCCCATTACGAAGTAGTGAATGCTAAAAGAGTTCAGGGGTCAATAGTAAGTAATGCATAGTTCAGGGGTCAGTAATAAGTAATGCAAATAACAGGGGTCAATAATGGGTAATGCAGAGGTCAGAGGTCAGTGGTATGTAATGCAGAGTGCAGGGAGCAGAATTAAATAACAGAGTTCCATGGTCATTAGTATGTAACACGGATTTCAGACTTCAGTAGTATGTAAAGAAGACTGCAGGGATCAGTAGTATGTAATGCAGAGTGCAGGTGTCACTAGTAAATAACACATGTCACTGAGGTCTAGACATGTGCACTGACAAAAAATTTGTTCATTTTCGTTTTCGTTTCATTCGTTTTTTTGCTTTTTTCGGAAATTCGGAAATTCAAAAATTCGTAATTCGGAAATTTGGGGAATATTCACATTTCTATTTTTCGGAACTTCCGAATTTCGAATTTCCAAATTTTCGGATTTCCGAATTTCGAACTTTCGGATTTCCGAATTTCGAACTTTCGGATTTCCGAATTTCGAACTTTCGGATTTCCGAAATTCTGAATTTTCGAATTTTCGGATTTCCGAATTTTCAGATTTCCGAATTTTCGGATTTCCGGATTTTCGGATTTCCGGATTTTCAGACTTTCGGAACTCCGAATTTCCGAATTTTCAGATTTTCGGAATTCGGGAATTCAAAGATTTGAAAATCCCAAAATTTGAAAATCTGAAAAAAAGAAAATCTGTTTAATTAATAACTAACTATTAAATTAACGAGTACGAATTTATCCGAAGTTACGAATTATCTGAAATAACGAATGCTGCATCTAAACAAATGGAACGGAACAAATTAATAATAAATAATTAATAATAATAAAAAGGTTTTATTATTATTATTGTTATTTATAATTATTAGATCGTTATAGATCGTATAGATTTGGTTAGATGCGGCATTCGTTATTTCAGATAATTCGTAACTTCGGATAAATTCGTACTCGTTACGTTCACTAACAGACAAATTTGAAAGGGAATTCCAATACCTATAATTTAATAGTTAGTTATTATTTAGAATTAAACAGATTTTCGGAATTCCGAAAATTCGGAATTCCGAAAATTCGGAATTCCGAAAATTCGGAATTCCGAAAATTCGGAATTCCGAAAATCCGAAAATGCAAAATTAGGAATTCGGAAGTTTGGAAATTTGAAAAATCGGAAATCTGAAAATGCGAAATGCGAAAATTCGAATTTTCGAATTTCCGAATTTTCGAATTTCCGAAATTTCCGAATCTCTGAAATTTTGAATTTCCGAAATTTCGAATTCCGAATTTCCGAATTTCTGAATTTCCGAAATTCGGAAATTCGTAATTTCGGAGATTCGGAAATTTCGGAAATTCGTAATTTCGCAAATTTTGAAATTCGGAATTTTCGGAAATTTAAAAATTCGGAAATTCGGAAATTGTGAATTAATAAAAAACTAATTCGGAACTAAACAAATTGCACATGTCTACTGAGGTCAGTAGTAAGTATCACAGAGTGCAAGGGTCAGTAGTAAGTAGCGCGGAGTGTATGAGGCACTACAGGTAGCAGCATTATAATAAAGAACTTGTGCGCTGCTATGAAAGAATTAATTGATGTGAGCAAAAAGAACAGCTGCTAGTATTTAATAAGTGAACTCACACTCATAAGAAATGAAATATGCAAATAATGGTGCGCTTATTCAGTAGTATAAATTCATTCTGTAAAATATCTAAACAACTAAATCAGAAATATTAAGACACAAAAGTGAATACCACCAAAAAATGAAAAAAAAAAAAAAAAGTGAAAAGTCCAACACTTGTGATGATTCTGAGATGAGTGAATGTCCCTCACACTTGCAAGTATGTAATACAGCTCGTGCCACAAATTAATGGATGTGCAAACTCCACCCCCATCCACCTCTGAGTGAATTGGCCGCTCACATCAAAAGAAGACCCATATAGGTCTAATCAAGCCTTGTGTATAAGTAAAGGGGATCTTTAATCATCAGGAACACCAGCTTCGGTAATTAAAGACACACACTTTTTTCTGGAAAACGGTTTCTTAGATGTTGCCGTCTCCCGGTTTTCATATGAACCCCAAGTGAATCTGGTCTTCTTCAACAATAATCAGAACAATCCAAAAACTTTCAGAGCCGCAAACCTAGCCACGCCCCACCCTTTGCTGAGATGAGCCGTCCATCCAACCAAAGAGGAAGTCTGTGTTTATGGGCAGGGCTAGGCTCCTGTTCTGCAGAAAAACCCCCCACCTTTTAATCTAGTAATGTAGAAATAAAATATGTTAAAATATAGGCAGTATAAGTACATGTATCTGTCCTTATAGTAGATTCCTAAAATCCCCTTACAGCACTGAGAGTTTGTAGGTCACTGGCCTGAAACAAGCAAGTCCATATCAGGTATTGGAACACCTAAGGCCTCATGCACACAGGACATTTTGGAAACTCTCCTAAAAGTCTTTCCTCTTGACAGCAGCGTTTTGGCAGAAACAACACCTGATGCTTGGAAAAGGCACGTTTACAGGCGTCAAGCACTTGGGCGTTAGAACCTTTCATTGGCCTGAATAATAATTTATTCTGACCACTGAAATTAATAAATGCTCAAGTGCTAAATGTGGCTAGCACTAACACGCGTTTACCATCGTTTACATTTGTCAAGCGTTTTTTACTACCAAAACTCTGCTGCTGTCTTGAATGCACTCACAGTGGGTTTTTTTCTGTCTCTAAATGCTGCTAAAAGTCTATGTGTGCATAGACACATATGCTAACATGCATGGGAGTTTAGGGGCAGGAAAAAAAAATTCTGATGCCCATAGAAGCAGCTACAAAAACTTCCAGGGTGCATGAGGCCTAATAAGTACATGTTTCAGTCACCCAAAAAGTAGAGAAGTATGCCCAAAAGGGGAAGTTCCGCTGCCAGGCCAGTTAGAAAGCGCAGAGTTCTCCGTGCATGCACAGTAGGGAACTGCCGGTTTCCCTTACTACGAATGGCGGCAGCAGCACCCAAGAGCCGATCGGAATAATCGGCTGGGGTGCCGACATCGCCGGAACCCTAGACAGGTAAGTGTCCTAATATTAAAAGTCACCAGCTACAGTATTTGTAGCTGCTGACTTTTAATCTTTAAATTGTCAGGAGTAACTTGGAAATTGCAGCCTCCATTTCCATCACTACAGGTTTCCTTTTAGCTCTCAACAAATTCATGCATGAAAACATACTGTATGGCAGGGGTGCCCAACCTTTTTAAGAGTGAGGGCCACTTAAGCAACTTGGTAACCAGTTACGGGCCACAATGAGCGGAGCGGGCGGATGACAGGTCACGGCTATTCTATAGGCCCTCCAATCCGATCCACCCATATTTTTATTTATTTTTTGTAGAGGATCGGGGGCAGGTGGGAGTAAATGGACAAAAGTCTGTTTACATCTGCCGCTCTGTAGAAGTGAATTGAGGGTCCGATTGGGTAGGGCCGATCATGTGAAACGGGCCTAAGACTTTCATACTGATTTACCCACACCGTGGGTAGTGCACCTGTGTCTATACTTAACTGAACTTTGCCATAGAGTCTGCCTGTGGCAAAAGACGGCGCTGTACAGGAAGCATCGGCTTATGGGGCTCTGCTCTGCAGCCGCTTTCTTCCTCTACCACCAGCTTCATTCACAACACTGATGCTGTGTTATGACAGGCCGGCAAGCTGCAATCTGGACTTGCTAACCCACCATTCCAGAGCAGGAGGTCGCGGGCCACATCAGAGGGCTCCGCGGGCCACATGTGGCCCTCGGGCCACTGGTTGGCCACCCCTGCTGTATGGCAAAGCCTTCCACAAAACATGCAACACTTGCAAAGAGCTAAAGTTTACCAGGAGAGATACAGAATATTTAGTTTCATTGAGTGCTGCTTTGGTCTGCCACAGCCCATAATTACTGATAACCCAATTTGTTTCCATGATTTGTAGAATATGTCAGCACTATATGGATCTAAAAACCTAAATAATTAAAGGTGTGCATTCTAGTGCAGTGGTCTCCAAACTGTGGCCCAAGGGCTAGCCTTTAACCGGACCCTTGGTGCACTATTCCTCCCAATGATATGTGACACTATTCCTCCCACTAACAGCAACAGTGAGCCATAACTCCTGCCACTGACACTAAGGATGGGGCACCATTCCCCCACTAATATCAACGATGGGGTACTATTCCTACCACTGACACCAACAAGAGGGCACTATTTCATCCACTGATACCAATTATGGGGCACTAATTCTCTCACTAATACCAATGATGGGGCATTGTTCCTTCCACTAATACCAATTATGGGGCATTGTTCCTCCCACTAATACCAATGATGGAGCACTTCTCCTCCTAATGACCACCAACCCTGAGGAAATGTTTATTCTCATTGATGCTGGTCCCAGGACATTTTCGTCTCCCACTGACCACAATCCAGACCCTCTAAAGGCTAAATAACAATAAACTGGCCCTTGTCTAGTGTATAATGCCGATGAGCAGACTGAGGCATTTAAATAAGAACCAGTTATTTCTCTAGTGGAAGGCTATTCCAGAAGAAAACAGTTTTTGCATTGGAAGTGTTAACACTGGGCAATGATCTCAAAAAATCCCTGCGTGAGCTAATCATCTTGTGTTCCTTTTATACTCTGGAAAATCGAACCAGGGTACATACCAACTTAACCTGCTGTTAATGTGATAGGATTATGCAGACTGTGTATATTTATTGTTTACTGAGTAAATACTCTTACAGTTTAAGTTTCATCTATTTTAACATTTAAAGCGGGATTCCACCCTAAAGTGGAACTCCCGCTTTTCGGAACCCTCCCCCCCTCCGGTGTCACATTTGGCACCTTTCAGGGGGGAGGGGGTGCAGATACCTGTCTAAAGCAGGTATCTGCACCCACTTCCGGGCATAAACTCCCACAGGAGTTTACGCCACTTCCTGTCCTGGCGCGCTGTCTGCCGGGACACACACGCAGACAACGCTGACGATTCTCATTGCGCTGCGCGACTCGCGCATGCACAGTAGGGAACCGGGAAGTGAAGCCACTTCCTGATTTCCTCACTGAGAATGGCGCCGGCAGCAGCAGAGAGCCGATCGATTGATCGGCCTCTGCTGCCCACATCGCTGGAACCTGTGACAGGTAAGTGTCCATTTATTAAAAGTCAGCAGCTGCAGTATTTGTAGCTGCTGGCTTTTAATTTATTTTTTTCAGGTACCGTCCCGCTTTAAGCAGTTTTATTAATGTAAATATTTATTGCAACTTTGGTTGAATGCAGTATACAGTATGTTATATCAGACGACAAGCACAATGATGTATCCTATATGATTTTCAGACTGAAAGTCAGCTTTGTATAATACCGCCAACCACAGACCTAGCTTTATCTCTAACGTTGTCAGCTATGATAATCTCCTGAAAGCCTTTTTAATCCATTTGTAAATGTTTCCTTTATTATTAGGGAGAAAGTATTTAGATTTTCTGATTCTTTAAGTGTCATTTACTTAAAGGATACATGAATATTATTATATTAAGACTAGTCATTACTGTGAGCTACATCTTTACAGTTATGAAGTTACAAAGTTACATACTCCTTTGTACACAGCATGGTATATATATATATATATATATATATATATATATATATATATATATATATATATATATATATATACATATATATATATATATATGAATCTGCTTTATATTATATAAGCTTAAACACTATATAGGCCTCTTTGATTCTCATGATTAAAGAGTATCTATACCCAGAGCCACAATATTTGCAACTTATCAGTCCTATGTGTGGTGGTTGCATTTTCTTTCTTTTTCCAGCTCCTTTTGCTTTATTTTCACCGGGTAATCTTGCAAATAACAAATCCTTCTGTGTCTCCATTCATACTAGCTTAAAAAACGCTGCTCCTAGAGGAGTTTAGCATTTTACCTGTAGAAGCAACTAATGTCATACAATGTGTCACATTAGGTAATCTAGAAGCGTTTTTAACCACCTCAATACAGTGCATTTTCACCCCCTTCCTGCCCAAGCCATTTTTCAGCTTTCAGCGCTGTCACACTTTAAATGACAATTACGCGGTCATACAGCACTGTACCCAGATGCATTTTGTCCCCACAAATAGAGCTTTCTTTTGGTGGTATTTGATCACCTCTGCGTTTTTTTTTTTTTTGCGCTATAAACAAAAGAAGAGTGACAAGTTTAAAAAAAAAACTATATTTTTTACTTTTTGCTATACTAAATATCCCCAAAAAATATATAAAAACATTTTTTTTTCCTCAGTTTAGGCCGATACGTATTCCTCTACATATTTTAGGTAAAAAAAACAACGCAATAAGCGTATATTGATTTTGCACAAAAGTTATAGCGTCTACAAAATAGAGGATAGATTTATAGCATTTTTATTATTTTTAATTTTTTTAACTAGTAATGGCGGCGATCTGCGATTTTTATCGTGACTGCGATATTGCGGCAGACATATCGGACATTTTTGGGACACATTTTTGGGACACATTTTTGGGACCAATACGTATTCTAAAATTTTTGGTAAAAAAAATCACAATAATTATTGATTAGTTTGTGCAATAGTTATAGCGTCTACAAAATAGGGGATAGTTTTATGGCATTTTTATTAATAATCTTTTTTTTTACTAGTAATGGCGGTGAGCAGCGATTTTTATCGTGACTGCGAGGTTATGGTGGACAGATCGGACACTTTTGTCGCTATTTTGGGACCATTCACATTTATACAGCGATCAGTGCGATTAAAAATGCATTGATTACTGTGTAAATGTGACTGGCAGTGAAGGGGTTAACCACTAGGTGGTGCTGTAGGGGTTAAGTGTGTCCTAGGGAGTGATTCTAACTGTGGGGGGATGTGGGGGGTAGCATTTCCCCGTTCTTCCTCTCCGTGAGACGATCGCGGGTATCCCCACGGACATCGAGTTCGTGGCGGGCGCGCACCGCCGGCGGTGTGCACGCGATGGCACGGTGGCAAATTCAAAGGGACTTACAGGTACGCCCATTTGTACAGCCGTGCCATTCTGTCGACGTATATCTACATGTGGCGGTCGGCAATCGGTTAAGATAGTGTGCATGGAGTCTAAAGCTGGCCATACATGGTTCAGTGAGCTGGCTGATCCATGTATGGCCAGCTTAAGTCCCCCATGGATAGTGCCATGGTTTCCACCATAGGCTGCTCTCCTGACATAAACTACAACCATATCTGTATATCTTCATCTGCATTACACGGGGGGCAGGGCAATTGGTAGCTTACAGAAGCTTGGAAAGAATATATTCTACTGTGCAGCTCACAGGAAGTGACAAGGACATTACATTTCTGGCAAGATCTTTTCTGGCTGTATTTGCTGAAAATGTTCTCAGCTTGAAAAAAAAATAATAAAAACTAAGACAGCCAGTACATCTAAAGACTATAAGCTGTTGTTATGTTACATTTTTGTTCTTGGGTTTTGTTACACTTTAAAATCCAACTCAAACCAGACTGGGGTTAGAACTTCTGACTAAAATGTATTGCTGTTGTACTTTTTTGTACGTTTTTTTTTTTCTTGTGACAGCAGGATGATATCTTAGGGGATTAGGGATCAATGGAAGAGGTAGACAAAAACACAAGCAATAAAGAAGTTCTAACATTTTTGGTTGGTGTCTGTGGCCCTACTGTTGAGATTTTCCATCACTATAAAGCCTCATACACACGATCGGACCTTGTACCAACTTTCCCGTGGATTTTTGTATAAAGGGCGTTGGCCCCAAGTTGGTATTGCATACACACGATCAGACTTTTTAGGCAACAAACATGAACGTAGTGACGTTTCAACGTACTGACGACACTTCAAAAGAGGATGTTCGAATACTCCAGCGCCACCATTGGTCAACTTCTATATTGTTGTCTGATCTTTTGCATTGGTTCTGAGCATGCGTGTTTGTACTTTGTACAAAAGTCTGATGGTTTTGTGTACACACGGTCGGACTTTGCTCCATCAGACTTTTGTTGGCAGAAAGTTGGTCCGTTCACACAGCCAACAAAAGTCTGATGAAAACTGAAAAAGTTGGTCCGATGGAGCATACACACGGTCGGATGTTGGTCCAAAACAGCTAATTTGCATGTTTGTTGTCAAAAAGTCAGATCGTGTGTACAGGCCTTAACCCCTTCACTACCCGCCCATAGTCATATGACGCCCACAAGGTGAATCTCCCATCCTGGGTGGGCGTCATATGACGTCCTCCCATTCCCGGCCGCCTAGGGGGCGCGGCGTTGCTCGGGACCCGGTGCGCGTGCCCGGCGGCCGCGATGTCCGCGGGCACCCGCGATTGCCCGTTAAAACAACGGGACCGTGCGGGACCGTGGAGCTGTGTGTGTGTAAACACACAGCTCCACGTCCTGTCAGTGGCGAGGAGACCGATCATGTGATCCCAGTACGGAGGAACACCGATCGGTCTCCTCCCCTTGTGAGTCCCCTCCCCCCACAGTTAGAATAACTACTTTAGGGAACACATTAACCCCTGCAGCGCCCCCTAGTGTTAACCCCCCTTCCCTGCCAGTCACATTTACATAGTAATCAATGTAATTTTATAGCAACGATCGCTGTGTAAATGTGAATGGTCCCAAAAATGTGTCAAAAGTGTCCGAAGTATCCGCCGCAATGTCACAGTCACGAAAAAAAAATCGCAGATCGCCGCCATTACTAGTAAAAAAAAAAAAAATGCAATAAATCTATCCCCTATTTTGTAGACGCTATAATCTTTGCGCAAACCGATCAATATACGCTTATTGCAATTTTTTTTTTACCAAAAATATGTAGAAGAATACGTATCGGCCTAAACTGAGGAAAAAAAATTTTTTTCTTAAAAAAATGGGACATTTATTATAGCAAAAAGTAAAAAATATTGTGTTTTTTTTTTGTGTTTTTTTATCAAAAAATAAAAACCGCAGAGGTGATCAAATAAAGCTCTATTTGTGGGAAAAAAAGGACGTAAATTTTGTTTGGGTGTAACGTCGCACGACCGCGCAATTGTTAGTTAAAACGACGCAGTGCCGAATCGCAAAAAGTGCTCTGGTAAGGAAGGGGGTAAAAATCGCCCGGTGCTGAAGCAGTTAAGAATGCTACCAGGACAAGAAAAGAGAAACAATCTCCCTAATGGGTGCACAGACAGCACTAAGGCTGCATTCACACCTGAGCGTTTTGTAGCTTGAAGCCTGAAGCTACAAAAAGAGGGGAAAAAATACATTATTCTCTATGGAGATGGTTCACATCTCCACTCCAAAACGCCTGAAGCCCTATGCCTGAAGCTCAAACAAGTTCCGGACCCTTTTTTGTCGCGCGAATCGGACGTTTTTATTCTTTTTACATTGGTAACCTTTTGCTCTGCACAAAATCGCGGCAAAACGCGGTAAAAAACGTCGCGAATCGTGGTAAAAAAACGCCGCAAATCGCGGTAAAAAACGCCGCGAAAAAACGCCGCAATTCGCGCGATTTTCTGCCTGAAAAGCTACGCTCAGGTGTGAATGCAGCCTTAATGCCTACAGAGGATCTAATGCTTCTTTGGAAAAAAACTGTCTGGTGTTTGGCTTTATTCTAGTCTGAATGAGAATTAAAAAGACTGAAATGATTATTAATATCCTTTACATATCTATTAAATGATTCAACATTTGTACTGATTTTAAAATAAATTGGGAAAATATTTTTTACATTCTGCAGCATGCCATGTTGGTTCACCCAATTCCATTTCTGAACATCCACAACAACCTTTGGATGCTTTATCAAAGTCACATCTTCCTTTAGTGTCACCTCCTGCAGGAGATCATAATACAAAGATTGGCTCAAAACCTGCAAGTAAAAGAAAAAACAACAAAAAGCTAAAGCCTGCATATGAAAGCACTTCATATGAAGTGACTGCTGAGCAGAATATAGAAGATGCACATTGCACAGAACAGGCAACAAGAAAAGTTGACCATTACGTGTTGAAACCTAGTATGAAATCGAGTAGTGATTCTGACAGTTTGGTAATCACTGGAGTAAATATGCAAACAAGCAACTACAAAACAGTTGAGAATAGCGACTTAGGTATGGATCGGTGTGAAGAAGAAATAAAAACAATTGACTCTACAGGAACAGAAAGTGTATGTGAAAAGGAAATAGGTTATCAAGATACAAGCTACCTTCATCAACATGAAAAAGAGAAAGACACACGTTGTATGGCTACTTTTCTTAAAAAGTCATTGGAAGAATTTATAGATTCAAGCGACGAAGAAATTGTACTCCCAAAAGAGTCAAAAATGTTCCACATAGTACAGGAAAATAAGAGCTCGAGCAGATGCAGAACTTCAGAAGATGAGCATAGTCAAGAAGAGGCTAGTGTCTCATCACACTTATCTGTGAAGGAAAAGGGAAGCACTGATGGCAGACATTCTGCAAAAGAGAAGAGACTAGAGATGGGAGAGCATGGTTTGCTTCGAAAAATGGTTCAAAATAAACAGAATTCATGTGCAGGTAATAGTTTTCTTATAAATGAAGATAAAATTAAAGAGAACACGAACCTGTACATGTTAGAACAAGAGGATGAATCCAGTGATCAAAGTGAAAGTCAAATGAAAGAAATAAAGTGTGATAATAGAAATATAGGGATGCTGAAGGAGGACGCTAGACTTGCTAGATCAGGTCTTTCAGAAAACAATACAGGGGATGTGTATGGAGTAGTGGGGGAAAGTGAAAGATTCAGAGAAATGTTAACAGAAGAAATTGAAAAAAGTAGCAGTGAGGAAGACAATGAAAGTGATGAGAAGTCTGAAGCGGAAAGTAAAGAGAAGTCTGAAGCGGAAAGGGAAGAGAAGTCTGAAGCAGAAAGTGAAGAGAAGTCTGAAGCAGAAAGTTCAGTTCATGAAGGGGTTGGCATCTTTACAGTGAAGGATAAAGACATACAAAGAAAAGTCAATGAAGAGAGTGAAAACGAGGACACTGGAGAGGACAGAACTTCTGGAGAAGATGAAATAAGTGTGAATGACAGTCAAGGAAGCCCTGTAGTTATCACGGATACAGTAATAAATGGAATTACTAGCAAGGAGCAAAGCGACATTGAGGCTGATAAAGAAAATCGGTTAGCTAAGAAAGGGGAGAACCAAACAGAATGCAATGCAGGAAGTAACATAATAAGTGAAGAAGAGATGTCTGATAAAACAGATATTTCTGATGAAGAGAGGATATTCTCAGGAGATTTGAGTGATGAAATAGAAAGCTCAGAGGAAGAAGAAAACACTGACTTTTGGGGCAGTAGGCATGAAGAAAATGACTCAGACATAGAAGAGATGGAACAAGATGTACAATTACAGAGCTCAAGTACTGAGAATTCCACCAAACAAGTGAATATGGATGTTTCTGCAAGGTACAGTACATTAACCGTATAATGATATAACTGATTGTGTAGTGATTAAAGGCATGTGTAGCACTACCCCTTAAGGAGCCGCTGAGTTTTGGGCCTCCCTATACTCTGCACAGCAAGGCAACACGCGTTTTCTCACTTTCATCCAGACACAACAGTCCATGGGTTTGGTTTTTAGGATCTATTAGGGATTTTAACTCGGATAGGGTAAAAGGGGTTATGGGATGTCCAGCTTGACTGAAGAATAACAAAATGAGGACAATTTCCTTCTCTGGTACACTGCAAGAACAGATGCTTGACTGTGTTCCAGCAACAGTCTTTGACAAAGAAATCCCCTTATAGAAGTTTGGTGTCCCCTGAGTGGATTTTCAGCAAAGTCCAAACTTGTAGGAGCTCTTGGTCCCCTTAGTGTAAAATACCAACCCACCTGGCTATGGTATCTGATCCCAGGACAAGGGTTTGGGTAAGCAATAAACTGTCCCCTGAAGTCTTGCCAAGAACTTGCATCTAGCAAACTTCTCTGTTATAGGCCCTGGGGTTGCAGAGGAACTCACACTGTCCTTGTCCTGCTGCTATGGATCAAACTGCTTTCAAGCCTTCTGCTGGGCTGATTCCTCTCCAAACTATGCAGGCTATCCATTTCCCTGGTGGACTGCAGGGCAGTGGAGCTCCCTCTGTCAGCTTTCATACATACAAAAACCCACAAGGGGAACAGAAGGGGGAAATTGGTGTGACTCTGTACAGTTCCTGTATTTTATTCCTTTTATGAAATTTGTTTGCCTTTTTAGAGGCTTTTTTAACATTGACCTATATAAAACTGCTACTTTTATCTTAATCCAAGTTCTATTTACTGCTACTATCCCCTGGGTATCGCATAGTCCCAATTTCCACCTTCTGTTCCTCTTGTTTTTTTTTTGTAATACTGCACTTTAGGGATAGATACCCTCTAAATAAGAATTACTGTATATATTAGTTTTCATCCTTTTTCCAACCTATAGCCTTGAGGCATAATCTCCCTTCTCCAGGGCCCCCTCTCAGGCTACACAGCGACACTCAACCATCCATCTTCCACCCACCCCCCCTGCTGGCCAGGCTCCTCCATATTTATGGGCTGGTTTAGCCACCCTGCCAGGTCTCCTGCCTGGGGATTGGCCAAATTCCCATAAATATTCAGCTCAGCACCTCCTGGCCTCCACCCACTAGCTTCTAGAAGCTTCTCCAAGCTTCCAGAACCACAGGGAGATACCAGAGGCCTGACCTGCAGAGCCCTCCAGTCTGACCTAAAGTAAACCCCCTGACTCACACCCAGGCTGCTAACAAGCCTCTATCTAGACTACCGAACTATGTACACAAGAGGTGCTACACATGCTACACATGGTATCACATGTCTTCTCACTATTGTTTGTCTTCACAGATGTAAGAATTCTAAATGAGATGATTCGGGAAAACTTCATTCTCAGTGGTGGTCATGCAGAATGATTAATCTAATCAGTTAAATTAATGGAATAGCTTCCACTGTCCAGGGAGCACAATATGTTTGCCTCCTCTCTGGTGTGTTTATAGGATTACTGATAGATAATGAATGTTATTAGAAAGACCTGACAGGTGGTAGTCTTGAATATTTTTCTACAAAAACAGGATGTAGACTCATATTTATCAGAACAATGGTTGTTGGCACCAAGAGTCTGGCACTGGAAGTGCTCGGCACGGGGCTTAATCAAAATAGAACTAAATGGTTTTCATATGTGTCCCTGGCCTACCCATAAATGTTCACATTTAAAGTGATTGTAAACGATCTCCTTGTAAAACAACCCATTCCATTTAAAATACAAATGGAAGGCAAAACATTTGTGTACAGATATAAAAAAAAAAAAACATTATAAATACCTTTTCTCCCTTTTTAAGTAATCATATTCCCTATTTTCTCAGTTGCATAAGAGCTGAGGGGAGGAGAAGCAACGGTACACCCAGATTGCCAGTGATTGGCTGTGGGGGGGGGGGGGGGGGTGGTGTCAGGATAAGTCTGATCATTTGAGGAGAGCAGGCTGAGTTCCGAGCACAGCTAGACAACTTACCACAATGTGCTCTCCTGCTTAGTGTGGTCAGTTTTTAATAGGGAAGCAAGAGGACTAGCAGGAACACCAGGGATTTTACATAAAGGGAGCAATACAAAGAGAACAGGATACTTTTTCATACGAGTACATGGTACATATTAGGAATATGAAGTGTTGGGGGTAACAAATACTTTAACCTAACACTTTAACCTAACCTAACCTTAGCCGTTAACCTTTCACTTCAAAATAAACCCTTAACATGAACTCTAAAACTTACATTATCTGTAAATACTTGAAAAAAAAAAAACAAACATAATAGCAGTCCTATAAACTTCGCTGAAAATGCCTTATTTTTATAATCACACAATCATTACTAAATATACCTTTTCTATAACGTTGGCGGTTGTGTGACTAAAAACAAAGCTTGGTGGTTTCTGATGATGTCACAGATTCCAGGAGCTTTTTCACTATATGGACAGTCCTGGTATCCTGCAGAGCAGATGTGACCAAATATGTGTGGATCTGCACAGAGAACACCAGATTCAAAACTAAGTGAAAATAAATGTGATTTATTAGGGAAACAGCACAAGTGACAAGAAATATAAACGCAATAACCAGTACAAATATCCAAGTATATCCAAAAAATACAAAAACCCAAGGAACCTCTATAAATGTAAACCTAACCAGTAGAAGTGAACTAAAACAAACACAGGCAAACCTACCTAAAGTAACTAACTAAGCTATATACAAACAGCAGGATAAAAAGGGCAGAGCAGGAACTAGACATGCACATGACAGTAAAATGTATTTAGTTTTGATTTGTTAATCTAGTTATTTTGTTTCGTTAAATTCGGTTGATTCATTCAATTCGTATTCGGGATTCATATTTCAGAATTTTTCGAATTTGGAATATTTAGAATTTTCTTCGAATTTACAGATTTTTTTCAATTCAAACCGCTAAATTTTGAATCGGCCGAATCAAAAACTTACGTTTTTTTTTTTCTTTGATTCGAATGTGGCAAAGTGAACAAACAAACAAAAAATCTTCATTTAATGGATACAATGACTCTTTAAATCATCATTGGCTTAAATAAAAACAGCGTTATTTCAAAATTGTACTCTAATAACACACACAGTCTTTGATTTTAGAAATATGTGTACAGTTAGAATTCAATGAATTTCATTTCATTATTTGGAGCATTCAGTAAAATTTGTTTATATCGTAATTCGAGGATTCGGATATATCCGAATAACAAAAAATTTGTCTGAATATTAATTAGGAACTAAACTAACTGCACATGTCTAACAGGAACAAAGTGTCAGAAACCATGAATCAGACCGAGACAGAAGTACAGTTAAATCACACTTGTTTAATAATAAAAGTAAATAGAACGAACGTAGTCAAAACATAGCCAAAGTTCGGTAACCGGAACGGATAGTCAGCCAAGACAGGAAATCAGGGATCAGTGTAGTGGAACAGCAAGCAGGAACTGGAGCCAAAAGGGATGTCAGCCAAGCAAGTCTTTAACAGAAACGCAGGAGATAGTCTGTGTGATGTTGACCAAGGCGAAGGCAGAGAACCTCTGGGCTGGACAGCTTAAGTAGGCAGGACTGACGAGCAGGATATCATCAACAGGTGCGTAACTGTGGAGAGATAGGAGCTGGCAATTTTCAGACAGCTGAGCGGCCAGCTCAGAGAGGGAAGGGCTGAGCCCAGCCCTGACACAGAGCACATAAGAGCACAGTCGAAACATGCAGGCACTCTGGAATGCAAGAGGAGAGGCTAAATACCCTCCCAGCAGCCAGCATCAGGTGCAGACTAATTTCTGGAACCTGCTGGCTGCTCGGAGACACCCGCTGGTAGACACTGAAACTACACCTTTTTGTCTGTGTACCACAGTGCCACCAGCAGGTACTCTGGTTCCTGATATATGTTGTGAATCAGCACAGCATCTTCTGAGTCTCAAGGGGAAAGCAAGAGCACAATGGGTTTGATTTACTAACCTGAAATAGGTCTTTCAGCTTAAAAAGGTGCACTCTTTGTCCCAGAGCTTAGTGAATGCAGTGAATTTTTACTTTGCAAGAATACCTAATCGTGTGCAAGGAAAATAAAAAAAAACAGCATTTTTGATTGTAAATGATTGGATGATGGGAGTTAGTAAAGCAACACCTTATTCAGTACAAAGAAAAAAAAAAAACCTGCAAACTGCAACTTCCCTTGCAAAGTGAATTCACTTTTAATTGTCCACAATCTGACCAGGCCATCTCCTCCCATACTTAATATTGTCAGAAACATTCAGAAAATACTTTTGTTTTATAGTATTAGACATGTGCGATTCGTTTCGTACGAATTCGTAATTCGTACGAATTTTTCGAAATTCGTACGAATTTACGAATCTGTAGTACGAATTTTTTTTTTTTTTTACGAATTCCGTACGGAATACGAATTTTTTTTTACGAATCGTTACGAATCGTTACGAATCGTTACGAATCGTTACGAATCGTTAACGCGGCTAATGAATTGTTGGTTCTCATAACACAGAGAACAATTCGAATCCAACTACAAATATCGAATTTCAATTTCAAGTTACGAATCGTTACGAATCGTTATGAATAGTTACGAATCGTTACGAATAGTTACGAATCGTTAGTAAATCCAACTACCAATATCGAATTTCAACTAATTTGAACGAAATTATTATAGCAGATATAACGAATGAATTCGAATGACAAAGTGTCATTTTTGCAGAAAAAAAAAAAGCGTAGGGGTCCCCCCAAATTCAATAACCAGGCCCTTCAGGTCTGGTATGGATATTAAGGGGGACCCCAGCCAAAAAAAAATAAAAAAAATGGCGTGGGGTCCCCCCCAAATATCCATACCAGACCCTTCAGGTCTGGGATGGATTTTAAGGGGAACCCCGGCCCAAAAAAAAAAAAAAAAAAAAATGGCGTGGGGTCCCCCTCAAAATCCATACCAGACCCTTTATCCGAGCACGCAACCTGGCAGGCCGCAGGAAAGGAGGGGGGACGAGAGCGGCCCCCCCTCCCGCCTGAACCGTACCAGGCCACATGCCCTCAACATTGGGAGGGTGCTTTGGGGTCCCCCCCAAAGCACCTTGTCCCCATGTTGATGAGGACAAGGGCCTCATCCCCACAACCCTGGCCGGTGGTTGTGGGGGTCTGCGGCGGGGGGCTTATCGGAATCTGGAAGCCCCCTTTAACAAGGGGACCCCCAGATCCCGGCCCCCCCCCTGTGTGAAATGGTAAGGGGGTACAAAAGTACCCCTACCATTTCACCAAAAAAGTGGCAAAAATGGTAAAAATGACAGGAGACGGTCTTTGACAATTCCTTTATTAAAATCTTCTTTCTTCTTTCTTCTGGTCTTCCTTTCTTCATCCTTCGGTTTCTTCATCTTCTCCTTCCGTCATCTTCTCCTTCCGGCATCTTCTTCCATCTTCTTCTTCCTTCGATTCGCTTCTTCTTCCTCCGGTCTTCTCGTCCTTCTCGTCCGGCGTCGTCCTTCTCGTCCGGCATCAGCGTCTCTTCTCGCAGGCCGCTCCTCGCAATGGGAGGCTCCCGCTCTGTGAGGCTCCGCTCCGGGTGACAGGTCTTTTATAACGAAGGCACCTGGTGACCCCGCCCCCTCTGACGCACGGGGACGTCATGTGGAATTCCCTATGGCTTTCCCCATGACGTCAGAGGGGGGGCGGGGTCACCGGGTGCCTTCGTTATACAAGACCTGTCACCCGGAGCGAAGCCTCACAGAGCGGGAGCCTCCCATTGCGAGGAGCGGCCTGCGAGAAGAGACGACGATGCCGGACGAGAAGGACGACGCCGGACGAGAAGGACGAGAAGACCGGAGGAAGAAGAAGCGAATCGAAGGAAGAAGAAGATGGAAGAAGAAGATGGAAGAAGAAGATGGAAGAAGATGGAAGAAGATGCCGGAAGGAGAAGATGAAGAAAGGAAGACCAGAAGAAAGAAGAAAGAAGATTTTAATAAAGGAATTGTCAAAGACTGTCTCCTGTCATTTTTACCATTTGTGCCACTTTTTTGGTGAAATGGTAGGGGTACTTTTGTACCCCCTTACCATTTCACACAGGGGGGGGCGGGATCTGGGGGTCCCCTTGTTAAAGGGGGCTTCCAGATTCCGATAAGCCCCCCGCCCGCAGACCCCCACAACCACCGGGCACGGTTGTGGGGATGAGGCCCTTGTCCTCATCAACATGGGGACAAGGTGCTTTGGGGGGGACCCCAAAGCACCCTCCCAATGTTGAGGGCATGTGGCCTGGTACGGTTCAGGCGGAGGGGGGGCCGCTCTCGTCCCCCCCTCCTTTCCTGCGGCCTGCCAGGTTGCGTGCTCGGATAAGGGTCTGGTATGGATTTTATGGGGGACCCCACGCCATTTTTTTGGGCTAGGGTTCCCCTTAAAATCCATCCCAGACCTCAAGGGTCTGGTATGGATTTTGAGGGGGACCCTACGCCATTTTTTTTTTTTTTTTGGCTGGGGTCCCCCTTAATATCCATCCCAGACCTGAAGGGCCTGGTTATTGAATTTGGGGGGACCCCTACACATTTTTTTATCAATGACTTCAATGAATGACTGTTCTCTGTATTACGGATCCAACAATTCATTTGCCGGCAAATAGCTGTGACTCGTGATTTTAAATAGTTTTTTTTTCCTGCAAAAATGACACTGTGCGGGAACAGTTCCCTATATCAGATATACTGAATCTCGAATCATTCGAAGCATTCGTTATATCCGCTATTATAATTTCTTTCATATTAGTTGAAATTACATATTTGTTAGTTACAATACAACATTCGAATTGTTCTCTGTATTGCGGGAATCGGCAATTAGCCGCGAGTGATTTTAAATGTCTTTTTTTCCTGCAAAAATGACACATTGTACAGAGAGAGTTCTAAACACGGGAAACCTGCGCCCCTTCATAGGCATACTATAGAGTATATAGTATATAGAAGGGCGCAGGTTTCCCGTGTTTAGAACTCTCTCTGTACAATGTGTCATTTTTGCAGGAAAAAAAGACATTTAAAATCACTCGCGGCTAATTGCCGATTCCCGCAATACAGAGAACAATTCGAATGTTGTATTGTAACTAACAAATATGTAATTTCAACTAATATGAAAGAAATTATAATAGCGGATATAACGAATGCTTCGAATGATTCGAGATTCAGTATATCTGATATAGGGAACTGTTCCCGCACAGTGTCATTTTTGCAGGAAAAAAAAACTATTTAAAATCGAGTCGCAGCTATTGCCGGCAAATGAATTGTTGGATCCGTAATACAGAGAACTGTCATTCATTGAAGTCATTGATAAAAAAATGTGTAGGGGTCCCCCCAAATTCAATAACCAGGCCCTTCAGGTCTGGGATGGATATTAAGGGGGACCCCAGCCAAAAAAAAAAAATGGCGTAGGGTCCCCCTCAAAATCCATACCAGACCCTTGAGGTCTGGGATGGATTTTAAGGGGAACCCTAGCCAAAAAAAATGGCGTGGGGTCCCCCATAAAATCCATACCAGACCCTTATCCGAGCACGCAACCTGGCAGGCCGCAGGAAAAGAGGGGGGGACGAGAGCGCCCCCCCTCCCGCCTGAACCGTACCAGGCCACATGCCCTCAACATTGGGAGGGTGCTTTGGGGTCCCCCCCAAAGCACCTTGTCCCCATGTTGATGAGGACAAGGGCCTCATCCCCACAACCGTGCCCGGTGGTTGTGGGGGTCTGCGGGCGGGGGGCTTATCGGAATCTGGAAGCCCCCTTTAACAAGGGGACCCCCAGATCCCGGCCTCCCCCCTGTGTGAAATGGTAAGGGGGTACAAAAGTACCCCTACCATTTCACCAAAAAAGTGGCAAAAATGGTAAAAATGACAGGAGACAGTCTTTGACAATTCCTTTATTAAAATCTTCTTTCTTCTTTCTTCATCTTCTCCTTTCTTCATCTTCTCCTTCCGGCATCTTCTTCCATCTTCTTCTTCCTTCGATTCGCTTCTTCTTCCTCCGGTCTTCTCGTCCTTCTCGTCCGGCGTCGTCCTTCTCGTCCGGCATCAGCGTCTCTTCTCGCAGGCCGCTCCTCGCAATGGGAGGCTCCCGCTCTGTGAGGCTTCGCTCCGGGTGACAGGTCTTGTATAACGAAGGCACCTGGTGACCCCGCCCCCTCTCTGACGTCATGGGGAAAGCCATAGGGAATTCCACATGACGTCCCCGTGCGTCAGAGGGGGCGGGGTCACCAGGTGCCTTCGTTATAAAAGACCTGTCACCCGGAGCGGAGCCTCACAGAGCGGGAGCCTCCCATTGCGAGGAGCGGCCTGCGAGAAGAGACGACGATGCCGGACGAGAAGGACGACGCCGGACGAGAAGGACGAGAAGACCGGAGGAAGAAGAAGCGAATCGAAGGAAGAAGAAGATGGAAGAAGATGCCGGAAGGAGAAGATGAAGAAAGGAGAAGATGAAGAAAGGAAGACCAGAAGAAAGAAGAAAGAAGATTTTAATAAAGGAATTGTCAAAGACCGTCTCCTGTCATTTTTACCATTTTTGCCACTTTTTTGGTGAAATGGTAGGGTACTTTTGTACCCCCTTACCATTTCACACAGGGGGGGGGGCCGGGATCTGGGGGTCCCCTTGTTAAAGGGGGCTTCCAGATTCCGATAAGCCCCCCGCCCGCAGACCCCCACAACCACCGGCCAGGGTTGTGGGGATGAGGCCCTTGTCCTCATCAACATGGGGACAAGGTGCTTTGGGGGGACCCCAAAGCACCCTCCCAATGTTGAGGGCATGTGGCCTGGTACGGTTCAGGCGGGAGGGGGGGCCGCTCTCGTCCCCCCCTCCTTTCCTGCGGCCTGCCAGGTTGCGTGCTCGGATAAAGGGTCTGGTATGGATTTTGAGGGGGACCCCACGCCATTTTTTTTTTTTTTTTTTGGCCGGGGTTCCCCTTAAAATCCATCCCAGACCTGAAGGGTCTGGTATGGATATTTGGGGGGGACCCCACGCCATTTTTTTTATTTTTTTTTGGCTGGGGTCCCCCTTAATATCCATACCAGACCTGAAGGGCCTGGTTATTGAATTTGGGGGGACCCCTACGCTTTTTTTTTTTCTGCAAAAATGACACTTTGTCATTCGAATTCATTCGTTATATCTGCTATAATAATTTCGTTCAAATTAGTTGAAATTCGATATTGGTAGTTGGATTTACTAACGATTCGTAACTATTCATAACGATTCGTAACGATTCGTAACTATTCATAACGATTCGTAACGATTCGTAACTTGAAATTGAAATTCGATATTTGTAGTTGGATTCGAATTGTTCTCTGTGTTATGAGAACCAACAATTCATTAGCCGCGTTAACGATTCGTAACGATTCGTAACGATTCGTAACGATTCGTAACTTTACTAACGATTCGTAAAAAAAATTACGATTCGTCCGAATTTCGTATTTCGTACGAATTCGAACGGAATTTCGTACACGAATTACGAATTACGAATTTTTTTATATACGAAACGGGACGAAACGAAACGAAACGAATTTTTTGGCAGTTCCCATGTCTATATAGTATAGGATAACATACACTTTAACCTAATTCTAACCTTTAAAATACACCAGTCATGATATAATTATTGCGATTGCCATTCCTGGCATCTCATTTTAGGAATGGTGGTTTCCTGCTGTCATGCTGGTGATTTGTCTTAATTGATTTCTGAGTTACTGATCTTTGACAAGTATAGTGATAAAAAAAATCCAAATATTTTTCTGACACATTTATAGCATACTTGTTCCAAATCTGTGATTCTAAATTTTCAAACCCACAAAAAGCCAGGAAGAGAGCATTTTCAGAAGGTGGCCAGTGATGGCAGTCATTTTCCCATGAGAGGTGTACCTAATTGTACAGCATATGAAGCTTTGGGTTAGAGAATGTCAAAGTTATGAGTTTCAGTTTGCTTGTTCTTATCTGATTTCACTTACTTTGACATATTTCTAAAAGCTTATGTCGTTTTTTTTTTTTTTTTTTAGCATCATAGTCAACAATACAGCTGGAGGCAGGCATATGAAAGCACAGAACTAATTGATCTTTACTGCAGCACAAATTTACAAAACATGGATCAAAAAAAGGACCCCGTGTGGTTGTAGGCCAAAGATCAAAAGAATGGGTCACAGGAAATGTTCTACATGCTAGACCTATTTGATATTCAAGTATTAAAGTAGAAAAAAAATTATCGTAAAGTAGTGTAAATCAAAAATGTTATGAAAAATATAGGGGGCTTTAGCCATAAAAACGGAAAGACTACTTTTGGGCCATTATTGGGAGCTAAAGCTTGATCATGCAGGTGCATGCAATAGAACATTGAGCCAGGGCATGCAATTGTTGTATGCACTATTTTCTCGGTATAGACAACATTGTTTATCACTAGTAAAAGTAAAAAATTTGAGTGCATTGCTACCATCTTGTTGGGGTGTGTATTTATTCTTTAAATAACTCTTAATGCCTTTGAAAACTCTCTTTCAGATGTATCCATTACTGTGGCAGGAAACATTGTGTGATATTGTGGGGAATTCAGCTCAGTGGTAGTAGCATGACAGTCCAAACTGTGTTTTAGAGTTGAATATATTGTTATTGGTATTATAAACAGCGTAATAAGTACATGACTGATATATCAAATAAAGTAGAATGGCAGCGAGTAGGCCAAGCAGCTATCGCCTGCAGCAGTGCTCGCGCCATTAAACCGTATTGAAATGGGGGAGTGCAAATTATATCAAACAATGGATAATAAGGGGAAAGAAGTATAGAAAAAGAAAGGAGCGGGGAAGAAGGAAGAAAGGAGATAGGGAATCTGCTGAGAGAGCATGGAATAGTTGAGACAGTAACTTGTCTAGTCAAGGCCATCATCACATATTAAGATTCATGGTAAAGATGGGCTGAACTCGGAGGGGTGGGGAGCATGTCAGCCAGAGTATTGGATGAGGAGAAGTGAAGCCAAACAGACCACAAAACTTTATATTTACAATGTGTATTATTGTCAAGCATCTTCTCCATTCTCATGACATCATTCACTGTAGAGATCCACAGTGACAATGGAGGAGTGGTGGCTGTTTTCCAAAAATGTGGGATAAGTTGCTGAGCTGCAGACAAGAAGAAACGGAGGAGACATTGTTTCTGGGAGGCCAACGAGCCCGGCAACTGGAGAGGAGGGCGATCTCTGGGGTCGGCTGTAAAGATTCCTCATAGATAGCATTATACACCTGAAATACCTGAGTCCAGAAGGGTCGCATCCATTCACACTCCCACCAGACAAGGAGGTGAGTACCTGAGGTTGCACCACATCGCCAGCAGGAGGCCGGGTGAAGATTTTGTGTAATGTAGAGGGGTTCCTGTACCATCTGGAGAGGATCTTGAAATTATTTTCCTGTGAGTAACAGGAAATGGAAGACTTGTAGGTAAAGTGGAACGCAGTCTGCCAGTCTGCCTTGGAGAGGCTCTTTCCCAGGTCTGCCAACCACATCCTAGTGTAGGGAGGTAGTGATCCTGTGTGAGAGCTTGGATTAGGCCATAGAGGGAGGAAAGTAAATGTCTGGGCATATCACGGAGACAAATTAAACGTTCAAATTCAGGGAGTGGACGATTTTTTTTTGTTTTGCAAAGGAAGCTAAGTGGAAGGAGGTGAGCCAATCACGGGTGTCTTCAGGACCGATCGGGGTCCCAAGTCCTGGTCGAATGAAAGTATGTGCCTGGGGCCAAGAGGAGCCGTGAAATTAACCCACTGTAGGAACCCCCGATGCCCTGGGAGAAAGTTGGATTGTCAAATAGGGAGGATAGAGGAGAGGGGTTTGAGGAGAGGACCTCCCACAGCCCCTTCCGATACCAAAGTGTGAGGACCGCGGTGGTTAGAGGTGAGGCGGAGGATAAGCTAGAGAAGTTACCCTTGTAGCCCCATAGGAGAGCACGTAAGTCAACTGGGGCCAGATCCTGCTCGATCATGACAGAGGCTTTTTGAAAAGGAAGTGGAAACCACTCAACTGCATTGCACCATAAGAGTAGCTTTGTAGTATGTCATAGTCGGGAAGTCCTGTGCCACCCTGTAGCTTCGGGCGGGTGAGTAGTTTGTATTTCACTCTAGATAGGCCCTGGTTCCAGATAATGGAAAGTGAGCGTAGGGTAGCAAAGAAGGATTTGGGAATTAGAACGCGTACAATTTGGAAAAAATACAGCAATTTGTGAAGGGTATCCATTTTAATGGTGTTGATTTGGCCAAACCAGGGTAGAGCGGAACCCCCCCAGGATGATAGGTCTTTCATGAGACTGGAGAGGAGAGTGACATTGTTTAGTGAGAAAAAAGGTTGACAGGTATCATTATGCCTAAGTAGGAAATGCCCTTGGTCTGCCATTGAAAAGAGTAGTTGGAGCGAAGTGAGGACATTGTGGGGGTGGGTAAGGAGATGTTAAGGGCCTCTGTTTTGGAGATATTGAGCTTAAAGTTACTAAGAGCTGAAGTGCCTGAACTCAGAAAAGAGTGAGAGTAGAGTCGTATGGGGTTGCTGGGCATAGATCAGCTCATCATCCGCATAAAGGGACAATTTATGGGGGTCGGAGGGAGTTTGGATGCCTTGGTTCTGACGAATGGCACACGCCAGGTGTTCAATCACAATGGCAAATAGAAGCGGGGAGAGGGGGCAACCTTAGCGGGTGCCATTCAAAATGTCAAACGCCTCTGAAGAGGTACCATTTACCAAGACTAAGGGGGATGGATGGGGGTAAAGGGACATCATTTTGGCGATGAAAGAGGAGCCCCAGCCTATTTGCTCCAGGGAGTGCGGGAAATGCCAATTGACCGTGTAAAATGCCTTTTCGGCGTCAAAGGACAGGAGGCATGCCTGTAATCGGTCACGTTGGATGTAGGAGATGAGGTGTATTGATTTAGTCATGTTATCCCGGGCCTCTCGACCCGGGACAAAACCGACCCGTTCTCTGTCCCTGGCAACAGTGGTGATAGGCAGTTAGCAAGGACCTTTGCAAATAATTTTAGGTCTATATGCAGAAGGGATATTGGGCAGTAGCTACTGCATTGGGAAGGATCTTTGCCAGGTTTCAGCAAGATGGAGACATTGGCCGACAGGAGGTCCCTAGAGGGGAGAGTAGAGTTATCAATCACATTAATGGCCTGGGTCAGGAGTGGCATCAGTAAGAGTGTAAACGTTTTGTAGAATCGGGGGGTTTATCCATCCGGGCCCGGGCAGTTGCCTAATTTTAGGCCCTTAATGGCGCCCAGAAATTCTGGTTCCGCCAAGGGTCTGTCCAGGTCAGAGGACTCCTGAGGGTCACTTTCAGGTAGGGCATTTTCCACTATGTAGGCCTGCATAGTGTCCAAGGTGGGAATGCAGGACTGTCTGGGACACCAGGCGGTATATTATACAATTGTAGAAATGTCGGAAAGAAGAGGATATGCTTTTTGTGTTAAAGATCTTGGACTGGTCGGGTTTCGTAATAAAAGGAATGGAGTGGCGGTGGGGTCAAGGATGAATAACACGGGCTAAATGTTCACCACATTTATTGGCCATGGAATAATGGTAATTTGCAAGCTTGGTCGCGGCTATCAAGGAGTGGGAGTCCAGCAATTGAAGGAGGTCACAATGTTCGTTCGATAGGGTGACAAAGGTGGAGGGTTCCAATGTACATTTATGGAGGGATTCAAGGTCTGAAATGGTGGTCAGAAGGCGTTAAATTTCATCTGATCTGATCTTTTTCAGGCGAGATCCGTTCTGCATAAGAATGCCTCGGACCACACATTTCAGAGCCTCCCATTGGATAAGGGGGTAGTAGTGTCGGAGGAATGGTCAGATACAAAGTGTCATATTGCTTTGGTGACTTCTGCTATACACACTGAGTCCCGGAGTAGGTTATCATTGAGGCGCAAGGATGCACCTCTGGGGGATGGCGTAGGTGAGCAAAGGACAAAAAAAAACAGGAGAATGGTCAGACCAGAGGGTATGCCCCAGGGAGGATTGCAATGGGTGTCCAGTAGGGATTGGGAAATGAGGAAGTAATCTAAACTGCTGTAGGAATTTTGGGCTATGGAAAAGTAGCTGTAGTCTTGCTCTGTGGAGTGGTGTATGCGCCAGACATTTACTAAATGGTGGGAATGCAGTAGAGGTTTGATATGTGAAAGGGAAGATGTGGTCATGGATGACTTACCAGAAGATGTGTCGGCAGACAGGGAAAGAGCAACATTAAGATCACCTCCAACAATGACGCAGGGACACCCAAAGGAAGATAGTCTGAGGCTGGGGACTGAGGTGCCGGCGCCATCTTGGATCCAGGCTGGCGCTGGGTCGCAGCCGAGGATCGAGTGAAGAAATACCCCAAATCATTCCCCGGTCCCCTTTGGGTCTTTGTACTTATCCTTCCCCATGGGAGCGATGTGGACTGAGTTTTGTGCCGTGTAGGAGCCCTGTAGAGCCGCGGGATCCGGGAGCCGAGTCACTGCACGTCTTACTGCTCCAATGCCGCAAGCCATGTACCCCAAACTATGTTTTAGGGCTTGTTAGCCCACTTTTATTAAACAACAGCAAAGTTCAACAGGAAAGTTACCTATGCAGGAGATTTTCACAATTAAAACAGGTAACGCTAATAATGTCAAGCTACCTGGCTCTCTCTTTAGCATTGCCGCTGCTTAGGCCTCAACCTTGGCTATTGGCTGGTCCCTCAGACTGTTTCACATAGTATCTCTGTGTCTGCATCTGGCTCTCAGCCTTTTTTCAGTTGCAGCACCCTGCTGCATGGATCTAGTTCCTGGCCTCTCGATAAGGGTTCTCCTGAAAAAAACCTCACAAAAAAAACAGTTTTCTCCTCTCACAGTTGCTATTCCAGAGCCCCACACTCTGCAAACGTGTGAACCCTGTGTCCCTTTTCGCTACTTTTACAGAGTAACAGGGCCTGAGTTAAATAGACTGTATTGGTTGTGAATGATGATCTCAATGTTATTATCCAGATGTTGAACAAAAAAATAACAAAAAACATAAAAGAGGAGAAAAAGGCAAAATAATGAATTTTCATTGGGCACACAGGAACACTGTGATTGTAATGTAAATTTCTGTTTATGACATACTTTGAATGAGACAACAGAAGGTGCTAAGTTTGTAGATATGAGATAATTAAAAAATATAAACTTTTATCTTAATAGAATGCCAAACAAATAACTTATGCTTATTGGATTGTGTTTTTTTTCTGCAGGGAAGAAGATCCACAAGAAACAGGTGATTGCTTGTCTGTATATCTGTCAATGTAAAAAAATAAGAAAAAAACTCTGACAATGTGTCATGAAAGAAGTTGCCTGACCTAGGAGAAAAGGCCTTGGTGGAAATGCAGCTGATGCCGTCTTGTGATCTATGTCCTTTCAAAAGTACCCACAGATATTAAATTGTAATTGTCTAGTCTTGCCAATTTTAGTACAATGGGTGACAATTAGAATTCTCATGGGTTATGCAAGAAACCAGCAAACACACTTGGTAAACCAATCTTGGGGCAAAGTTTGTTGATTTGGCTAAATTCTTCTTCCAGGGGACTGACTCCTCTTCTGCCAAGTAAAGAGTTAAATCTGACCTTCACCTTCAATACCAAACTTGAGCAGCCCTACCTCCTCCAGGCTCCCTCTCTTACCAATGGATATTTTTTTATACAACATACTTATTTGTGCTAGGATGAGAAAGTGAGATATTCTCCCCATTGCCTGCAAGTGCAAAGATGTGATGCAGTGCTCAGGTCCCTAGAGAACCAGGTGGCACATCTGCACATGTTGCGCAACCATAAAATAATAATGTCCTTAAGAAATCCAAAAGCCAATAGCGAAAATGTTAGGAAGGTCCATCAAATAAAATCTCTGATAAAAGCCCTAAGCTTCATGACGCCACTCGCTGCTATCCTGGCTCGAGCTCGGTGAGAGCAATCCCATGTTATGCTTACAGCCAAGTGCTTATTTTGTGAGTGTTTTTAGCTTGATTCTAGTAAATAAAATTGTTAAAAGCAGAGAACACTATTAATATTCTTTACTATTTCATATGTTAAATCTGATTTAGGAGTCCCCAAACAAGACATTTAGATGATGAGACAGTGAGTCCAGATCTTATGATAATATAAGTAAGTGCTTTTTATTCACTGCGGTGGAGAAATACAACACTGTTCTCGGCTACTATAAGCGAGTAAAAGTGGTGAACTAGCACAAACTATCACATTCTTGCCCAATGCACTGCCCATGGCCGTTTTTAAGGCAGGGCAAAAGGGGCAGCTGCCCTGGACCCTGTCATTGTTGTGGGGCCCAAAGCAGCTGCCTCATACTTGCCAACTATCCTGGTTTAAATTCCCTCGCCCCTTGAGGTTTTAGTCCTGTGCTGTGTCCCAATATCTCAGTGCGAAGTGCTGCTACTAATACTGCCCAGCTCTGTCCTATTGTTGTGTACAGATGACTCACCTGCAGACCCTGTGTTTACATGTAAATTACTGGCATTCATATGTAAATAGTGGCAGCATTCATATGTAAATAGCGGCGGCCCGCTGCATTGATAGGTATATCATGCCCCCCTGAGGTCATATCCACAGTAATCTCTAGCAACCAATAAACAAGCAGAAATCATGTGCTGTAACCTCTAGCAACTAACCAGTGAGCTGTAATGTGTTCTGTAACCTCTAGCAACTAGTTAGTGAGCGGTAATGATACCTCTAGCCATGGGGGGGGGGGGGGCAAGAAAAGTTTTGCCCAGGGTCCAATCAGTATTAGAGACGGCCCTGGCACTGCCCAATGCACTGCACCTTGCATTGGCTGGACCCACACGTGGAGTTCTTATGCATAATAAATAAGAACTCTGTGTACAAAGTGTGTTCATGCTCTTCACATCCATGTCTGAATATATTGTTCTTCCATTTGCTGAAGAAAACTTCAGTCTAGCAGAAGAACATTGAGCACTAAATTTGACAAGAACACATCTGTTTTTTACCCTAACTACCATAACTACAGTTTGTAGCTTGTAGGTAATCATTGCAAGATGCATTGTACATTACAGCACATACTGTATACTCAGGGGGTGATTTACTAAAAGCAAATAAACTTTGCACTCTGCAAGTGCAGTTGCTTCAGAGCTTAGAAGCTCTGCTGACTTCCATCATCCAATCATGTGCAAGCAAAAATTCATTTTTTTTCCTTGCATGTGATTGTGTATTCTTTGCAAAGTGAAGCTTTACCTCATTTACTAAGCTCTGGAGCAACTGCCTTTAGTAAATCAACCCCTCAGTTTAGTACACATGAAACAATTTAAAGACTATGGGGTTTATTTCCTAAAGGCAAATCCACTGTGCACTACAAGTGCACTTGGAAGTGCAGTCGCTGTAGATCTGAGGGGAAGATCTGAAATGAGGGGAAGCTCTGCTGATTCATCCAATCATGTACAGGCTAAAATGCTGTTTTTTATTTTCCTTTAATGTCCCCCTCAGATCTACAATGACTGCACTTTCAAGTGCTCTTGTAGCACAAAGTGGATTTTCCTTTCGTAAATAACCCCCTATAACAGTGTGATGTCACAGTGTGGGTTTAACATAGCCAATTATCAAATACAGTTCCAACTAAAGAATAAATGTTATCAGTTAAATCAAAAACCTTGGCCGTTATTCAAATTTCTTTTATTGTTAATCTCTGAAATAGGAAATCATCACAGAATATTACTAAAAATGTGTCATCATATTTCATGAAACTGATGAGCTGTTTTTTTCTGATAATTTATGTTCTCTTTTTGTCTTTTTATGTATCTGTATATGTATGCTGTGGTAGCTGCTTCAGTACTAGATGTGCCTGCAGCCAGTTGCCAAGATCTGATAGAAGATGAAGAGGTGAACTCAGAAAAACAGAGGTACAGTATCTGTGGTTTAGTTAATCTTTCTTTATTGTATGTGGCATATTGGTGCCCAACAGCCAGCAATCCACCTCTAATCCTCTCAAAGCACTTAAACCTTTCCCGGTCTTTTAACTGATTGCCATTTCTTTTGTGTTTAGATCCAGCTGGTTGTGCTGCCTGAAAACATGTTCTCTGCCTCACATTTTAAACAAAAGGTCATTATTTCTGTCTGTAAATGTCTGGTTATATGTTTTTACGAGAGTTTTCTGATTCCCTATACAGGTGGATTCTTTGATAATTTTATAAGCACTTTGGAGACCAGTATATTGTTTAGATCAGCCTTTTTCAACCAGGGTGCCTTCAGGTTTTTCCAGGGGTGCCTTCCCAAAATGCCTAAAAACTGCCCAAAAATTTTATACAAGCCAGCAGGTGGATCAAGCCTGCCTTTTAGTTACACAAAACCATGGGTTTTCATTGTGCACCATTACAACCTTCTAGCCATCGGCGTCCAAACAACCAATGACGTTACTGGTCGATAAGAAGGACATTAGGCTCCTGTACAGCATTCATGTTTGCCCCTCCCTGGCAGCACTAGGATCACATTAGTTAGAGGAAAAAATTAGGGACATGAGAAACTCTGGAATATCAGTCAGTACCAGTGTGCAAAGGTGTACTTGCTTTGGAATAATAAACCATCTCCAACCTTAATTGTCCTACACGTGTGCACATTGCTGCATTATATAAAACTATTTGTTTATTTTTTTTACATTTTAGAATGGGGTGCCTCGAGATTCTGCAGAATGTTAAAAGGTGCCTTGACTAAAAAAAAAAGGTTGAGAAACACTGATTTAGATTGTTTGCATTGAGTGTCTAAAATATGGAGTTGTTGAAATCACTTAAAGTGGGGTTGCAACCAAAAAACAAAAAGGGGCTTAAAAATCATAAAAAAAATAAAAAAAAAATAATTGGAAAAAAAAAATTTTTTTACTCACCTCTAAATGCCTGTTTGCTAGGGGGTCCCTCGAAGTCTGCCACCTTCATTGCCCGGGCTAAAAGTCACTTCCTGTAGGCAACGCACAGTCATCTGGGACATGTCATGTGTCCCAGATGAGTGAGCGTCGAATCACGGCGCACGGCGCCGCTCGCGCATGCGCAGGGGTGCCCGGCTGTGAAGCCCAGCCGGGTTCCCACATTAAGAATTAAGAATGCCGGCGTCGTGCACTAGGCGGCGACGACACATCCATGGCAACAGAACAGCAGAGACTGCAGGTGAAATATAGACCATAAACATTCAAGAACAGTATAACCACAGAAACTCATAGCATATGAATAGAAAGCACCCAGCCTACCTTCCACAAGTATTGTCAGTACAAGAACCGGCGTCTGCAGTGTCTGTATGAAGCCAGGGCATAGCTGTATCTGACCGCTGGACCCCGGGACAGGATACACAGGCTGCCCGATTATTAAAAGCCTCCTAAGCGACCATGACCAGCCTCCTGCTAATAGCGAGGACGATTGGCCAAACTGCCGCTTGCCAGCTGGATAGTAAGCTCTTCAGGGCACCACAACATCACCCGTATCCACCCTGCAGTGCAACACCGCCATTCTTTTGAAAGCTGATCAACTACTCCTTAAGGTAAGAACTACCTCTTCCTAAGGAGGAGGACAAAAAAGGAACACGGTACCTGGCTAGGAGCAAAGATTTATTTTTAGGCTTTGAGTCTGTCAGGAAAGGTGTACTTGTCCTACACGTGTGCACATTGCTGCATTATATAAAACTATTTGTTTATTTTTTTACATTTTAGAATGGGGTGCCTCGAGACTGTTAAAAGGTGCCTTGACTAAAAAAAAAGGTTGAGAAACACTGGTTTAGATTATTTGCATTGAGTGTCTAAAATATGGAGTTGTTGAAATCACTTAAGGCCAATTAACATTTGCACTGCAGACACTATGGGGGTTATTTACTAAAGTAAAAAAACACTTTGCACACTTGAAAGTGCACTGAAATTGCACTTGAAAGTAAAGTTGCTGTAGATGCGAGGGGGACATGCAAGGAAAATAAAAAAACAGCATTTTAGCTTGCACATGATTGGATGATAAAATCAGCAGAGCTTCCACTCATTTCAGATCTACCCCTTAGATTTAGAGCGACTGCAATTCCAAGTGCACTTTCAAGTGCACTTGCAGTGCAAAGTGGATTTGCCTTTCGTAAATAACCCCCTGTGTGTTGACGTCTTTTTCATTGGGGTCTGATGACCATGAATACCTAAAAATAATACCACATATATATGAGTGAAATTAAAATTAAAAAAAAAAACACATCTGCATTTTCGAAAGTAAAGGAGCCAAATCAGTATAAGAAGTTTTTGATAGTTTACCAAAGATGGAAACTTGCCATACACTGCATCTAATCCTATGTTGCGTACAGTGAGATCATTCTCAAACTGACAGTAAATATTTATAAGCATATTTAATATAACAATAAGAGTCAGGACACACCCAGTGCATGGGAAACGCGCATGGAACATGGGTTTCCTGCAGTGCGTCCTGGAATGAATGGGCCCTTACTGTTTTGTTGAGATTATAAATAGAATGTTTTTTTTCTTTTCAGTAGTGAAAATCAACCACAGGGTAAAAGATGCAGCGAGGATGGCTCTATGGACATGCTTCAAATGCACCCTGTTGAATTTGGATCTTCTTTGCCTGCTGAAGAGACTCTTGCTGATCCCATTTCTATGTAAGACGTATCACACAAAAAAAAACCTTTCCTGACTGACTCCATGGCAGCCTACGTATGGGTTAATCCCGCTTCTCATACCTCATAGGACCCCACTCCCATAAATCTTTGTTCCTGGCCAGATACCGTGTTCCTTTTTTGTCCTCCTCCTTAAGGACTAAAGTAGTAGTTCTTACCTTCAAGGAGTCGTGAATCTGGGTCTGGTTCCTGTTGCCGCTGCACGCATGATGAAGATTTGGCGTCTGGAGTCCATTAGCCCGGCTACTAGCAGGGTGGACATGGGGATGAAGAGCGTTGCCATGAAGAGCTTACTATCTAGCCACTGGCTGGAAAGCGGCAGTATGGCCATTCGTCCTAGCTACTAGCAGGAGGCCTTTTCCCTGAAGTAATCCCCCAAGTGACGTGCCTGTGGTCGGGAGCCAGGTTGGGTGGTCTGCGTGCTGGAGTGGTAATGTATGGCAGCCTGTTGTATGTGTTTGTATGTGCCATTTCCGGGGTATGGCAGCTGGAGCGCATCTGCTTCCCAGACCGCCGCTTTCCTGTACTGCGCAGCCGCATAGTCTCGATTGAGAACGAGGCTTGGGCAGCACATTCGCAGTACGGACGAGTATCGGCGCCCGCGCATGCGCACGAGCGCCGTGGGGGTGACGCTGACGGCGTTGTGACGTCATTCAGGTGGCAGATTTAAATGCCTGTCAGATTTAGACAGGCTTGCTGCTGCATCCAAACAAATGCTGTGACGCTGCTTTTCTCTGCTTTACTGAGGTAAGAGGCTTGAGGCCTTATTCTCTGCTGATTTATTAGATGTATATGCATTGGTAAAATATGTTTGGCAAATTGAATTTATTTATTTATTTAAAAAAAAAAAAAAAATGGGGATTTTAAGTAAATATCTTTACTATGGATATTGTTGCAGCCTGTCTGAATTGTGACTATGGATGTTTCGTCGCCCCCTTGTGGCCAGCCTTTACGCCGCAGGTAGGGAAGAATTTTGTTTTCCTTCTACCTGTGTTGGTTGGTATGGGGTGTATTTTAAGGGAAATTTTTTTCTCCTTATTATCTATTTTAGCCCTTCTATACCGGATCTTCGGCCTTCAGCACGCAAAGATAATTCAAATTCTGGGTCAAGACATGACCATTCTAGGTCCAGTTCTGGACGCCCTAAGTCCTCCTCCAGACACCGCTCTGACAAGTCAAGGTCGGGGTCTCGGCACTCTTCCCACCACCAGTCCGGTCGTTCAGAAGGAAGATCATGTTGGGGTTGTAGAGCAAAAGTGCCAGAAGACAAATCGCTCTGCAATATATGTTTTTCCCGAGCTGCAAAAGAAAGGGATGTTAGTGACCAGCAAGTGGAGGCATTGGTCAGGAAGGTTGTTCGGGAATCCTTGAACAAACCAGAGTCCGCTCATGCAGCTATTCCTCCCTCTGATCCAATCTCAGTGGTTGAGGTGGAAGACCTTGAGGTTCCAGGACCCTCCCGTGACTTCTCGTTTAGTGGATCTTCAGACAGCGAAGCTGAAGTAGAGGAGTCCAGTGCAGGATTTGATTTTTCCCAGGTCCCTCATCTGGTAAGGGCAGTGAAAGATGCACTGAGGTGGGAGGAGCCAGTAGAAGCACCCTCTAAACAGAGGAAGTACTTTAACCTCCCTGGCGGTATGATTCTGGCTGGAATTTTGTGCTGAAAGCGGTACAATTATTTTGCATGGAAATTTGGCATTTTTATATTGTAGGCATGCAATTCTTATGAATAACTCACTTAAATCTGTCCGAACCAGAGTCTAGTAGACATCCCGGGTATGATAAAGTTTGAAACACAAAATAATAAATTATAATATAATAAAAATATATATAAAAATGATTCAATAATGTAATCAAATCAAAAACACTGAAATTTGCTCAGTTGCAGAATAGTCGCTGTCATAAAATTTATTGTTTGATGATAAATTGTGATTCTAATTTTTTATCGGTGTTTTCTAGCTGGTCTAAAACCACTTTTGACATAAAGGGACACTTTTTGGTCGCTATGGACAATCTCCAGTTTCCAGGAAAAAAATAATCTTTTTATTATATAAAATGACATGCAGGGCACTGGGCAGACCACTAGGGACAAAGGGGATGTGTATTTTTTGTATACAGTACTGTAATCTGTAAGATTACAGTACTGTATGTGTTGTGTGTTTTTAAACCTTTTTGAATTTGGCGCCGATCTCCGCTCCCGTGCGTCGTAACGTCGCAGGGAACGGAGATCAGCGGCACTCGGCACTGTGTGAATCGAGCGAGCGGACGGCTCGCTCACACAGTGGGGAGACATCGCAGGATCCAGGGGAAAAGGTAAGTAACTTCCCCCCCTGTATCCTGCAATGCAGCCCGAGTCTGGCTCGGGGTTACCGCTCCTAGAAGAAAAAGCTGAACCCGAGCCAGACTCGGGAACACCGCCAAGGAGGTTAAGCACCTTAAAAAGGAGCGTTCAAATTTTCCCTTCCTGGGTGAGCTGGGGGAAATTATCTCGGACGAATGGAGCAAAGTAGAGAGGAAGAATTCCCTTATCTCTAAAGTGTCCAGAATGTACCCTTTCAAAGATGAGGAAGTTAAACATCTTGAGTCTGCTCCCCTCATTGATGCAGCCTTAATGAGGTTGGTGAGACACGTCACTCTTCCACTAGAGGATACCGTATCGTTTAAAGACGGTCTTGAGAGAAAAATCGATACAGACTTAAAACGTATCTACATCACAGCTGGAATGGCCTGCAAGCCAGCAATGGCCTTGGCAGCATTATCCATGGCAATGGAATGTTGGACGGATGATTTGGGGACAGCCCTGAGAGGTATGTCCGAAGAAGCCTTCAAGAGCTCTCCAATATGTGAGATAAAAAAAGGCATCGGCTTTTCTGGGTGAGGCTTCCCTAGACATAATCCGCCTGGTGGCACATGTTATGCTGTCATCCGTGACTGCCAAACGAGCTTTGTGGCTACGCCCTTGGGTGGCGGATCCGGCCTCCAAACAGGCCTGGTGCAAAATTCCCTTTGAGGGTTCTTCTCTTTTTGGGAATAAGCTCAGTTCGGCCATTTCTCGTGCTACCGGTGGGAAGTCGGTGTTCCTACCCCAGGATTGCCGTCTGTTTGCCCAGAAGAAAGTCCAGTCCAGGTCAGACCCAGAGCGTGCTAGGGATGCACTTCGCTACAGACCAGGTCGGGAGTTTAGGAAGAACTGGAGGAGAAACCAGCCTTCTGGTCAGAAGCCTTCAAAATCCACATCTTCTGGGGGCCGCGAAGCGGCAAAGTCTTTTTGATATAGCGCCTGTCCAGGCGGAACAAGTAGGGGCACGTTTACTACGCTTCTGCCACGTCTGGGCAGCCTCGATACAAGACTACTGGGTCATAAAGACAGTTTCTATGGGACACACTTGGGTGTTCAGCAATCCACCCATACATCAATTCGTTCTCACAAGCCTTCCTTTGTCGGAAGAGAAAAGAGAGGTTCTGCTGATCTACACGGACTCACTTATCACCCAAGGGGCTGCTATTCCAGTCCCGTCAGAAGAAACGTTTCAGGGGATCTACTCACCCCTCTTCATGGTCCTCAAAAAGAGCGGCTCTTGGAGGCCGGTTATCGACCTGACTTACTTGAACTCAAAATTCAAAATGGAAACGTTGTTGACCATTCGCCAGACAATCCAACCAGGCGATTGGCTAGTGTCAATAGATCTAAAGGACGCGTACTTCCATGTACCAATAGCGAAGGACTTCCAAAGATATCTGCGGTTCTCGGTGGGTCAAAAACACCTCCAATTTATATGTCTCCCGTTCAGGCTTACGACATTGCCGCGGGTGTTTTCCAAGCTCTTACTGGCGGTGGTCGCCTTGATCAGAGTCCAAGGTATTCGATTACACCATTACCTCGACGACCTACTTCTACTGGCTCAGGACAGGGAGCAACTGCTTTCACACCGGGAGCAAGTCATATCAACCCTGACAGAATTCGGCTGGCTTCTGAATCAGGAAAAAAGTCATCTAGAGCCAACCCAGTCCCTGGTTTTCCTAGGGTCACAGTTCAACACAGTGAAGAGCACAATCTCTCTTCCTCTAGAGAAGATCCCAGTAGTCCGGGACAGGATCCATATAGCCATGTCAGCTCCTCTTCTCAGGTCTTCCCAGTGCCTCAAGATAATAGGCACCATGGTGGCAACAGCCCCCATGGTAAAGTGGGCGCAATGGAGAATGCGACCCTTTCAGAAAGGATTCCTCCAACAATGGAATCCAAGTCTACAGGATCACTGGATTCGGATAACTACCTCCATGCGGGAGAGTCTCCCTTGGTGGCTACAGCGAAAGAATCTTCTCAACTGCCATTCAATAGCTCCAGTTTCCTGGATAACGGTAACGACAGATGCCAGCAGCAGAGGCTGGGGTGCTCTGTGTCGGTCGGAGGTAGCCCAGGGCAGGTGGGATTTTCCTGCCCAAGGGGTGGTCTCAAACATATTGGAGATTCGAGCTGCCTTCCAGGCCCTTCGGGCTTTCCTCCATCTGACATCGGGAGCTTCAGTCCTCATGAGATTGGACAATACGACGGCGGTGTCGTACATCAAAAGACAGGGGGGCACTCGCAGTCTCTCCCTTTTGAAGGAAGTGAGTCCAATTATGTCCTGGGCTCAGGAGAACTTGGTGGACCTGACGGCAGTGTATCTCCCTGGAGTGCAGAACGTTCAAGCAGACTTTCTGTCCAGAACCTCCTTGGACAACAACGAGTGGTCTCTCCACTCGGAGGTCTTCGATTGGATCCTGACATTGGGAATGATTCCGGAAGTGGATCTATTTGCATCCCCCTGCAATGCCAAGATGAAGAATTATTATACCAGGTATCGCTGTCCCCAAGCCATGGGAGTGGAAGTGGATCTATTTGCATCCCCCTGCAATGCCAAGATGAAGAATTATTATACCAGGTATCGCTGTCCCCAAGCCATGGGAGTGGATGCTCTCACGGATCAGTGGATTTTCCGCAAGGCCTATGCCTTTCCACCAGTTCCGGTAATTCTCCGGTTCCTTTCGAGACTCAGACAGGAGACGGCGGAGATAGTGGCAATCATCCCATACTGGCCCAACAGGCCATGGTTTCCGCTCCTGCTGCAGTTGAGTTACCGGGACCCAGTTCCACTTCCCTCCAGGTCAGATCTTCTCCTACAGGGAACATCGCTCCATCCATGTCCATCCCATCTTCATCTGATGGTCTGGTGGTTGAGAGGAAGAGGCTGGAAGCATTAGGTTGCACAAGTTCTGCAATAACTACCCTGCTGAATGCCAGAAGGCAAGGTACAAATAAAGTTTATCAGAGAATTTGGTCTAAATTCATGGACTATATCTCCTCTTCCGGGGGTTCCTGCAGTAATCCAGAAATAAAAGATGTTCTAGGGTTTGTCCAGACAGGATTGGATCTTCCGTTATCCGTGAGCTCCCTACAAGTCCAATTTTCGGCAATATCTGCTTTTACGGGGATTCCCTGGGCAAGGAATCCACTGACTAGACAATTTTTCAGGGGAGCAGCAAGGCTTAGGCCTCAGAGAAAACCAAGGTTCTCTAAATGGGATCTTCCTCTGGTGCTAGATTTTTTCTCAGAAGATTCTTCCCAGCAGTTGGATGAACTATCCATGAAGGACATTTCCCTCAAAACGGCCTTTCTAGTGGCCATTACATCGGCTAAGAGAGTGTCTGAGATCAGTGCCCTAGGTTCTAAAGAGCCTTTCCTTACCTTCTTCCCTGATCGGGTAGTTCTGATTCCAATGCTAGGATCAAATCCAAAAGTCTCATCAGTATTTCATGAGAACCAAGAAATTGTTCTCCCAACCTTTCAGTCAGAGGATTCTTTAGCTAACCATCCTTTGGATGTTGGTGAGGTCTTAAGTAGCTACTTAGAAGCTACTGCACCCTTCAGAAGATCAGACCATCTGTTCGTCTACTTCTATGGAAAGAACAGGGGCTTGCGTGCTTCCTCTAGAACTATTGCAAGTTGGATTGTCCAGGCTATCCAAAGGGCATATGCGGCTAAAGGACTGGTTTCTCCAGAAACAGTGACTGCTCATTCTACCAGGAGTATGTCAACATCATGGGCGGCCTCCCAACAAGTATCGGCGGAGGTGATATGCAAAGCAGCCTCTTGGTCGTCAATAAACACTTTCATGAAGCATTATTGTGTGGAGCCAGCGGCTCTTTCCTCTGTTAATTTTGGTTTAAATGTTTTATCTGTTTAAACAGTGCCAATTAAACCTTTTTTTTGTTGAACCAGCAAATTGTGCCCACCCGAGTTTGTATGGCTAGCTAGTTCCCATACGTAGGCTGCCATGGAGTCAGTCAGGAAAACGGAAAATTTATATCAAATACTTACCGTAATTTTCCTTTCCTGATGGACTCCATGGCAGCCGGAGTCTCCCTCCCATTTGCTGGAGTAGGCTAAGTTATGGAACACAGTCTCTGATTAGGAGCAAAGATTTATGGGAGTGGGGTCCTATGAGGTATGAGAGGCAGGATTAACCCATACGTAGGCTGCCATCGAGTCCATCAGGAAAGGAAAATTACGGTAAGTAATTGATATAAATTTTCCGTTATAAACATCCCTAATAGACGTCTAACTCAATGTCTTCTGTTCACAGTGTACACACTGAAGCTACACCGGCGACTGAAACAAATGCTGAAGGTAAGGTCTATATTGGGTTTTTGCACAGTCACATAGCTCCCAACTGTCCCTGATTTCGAGGAACTGTCCCTGATTTCGAGCAATGTCCCTCTGTCCCTTTTTCCCCCCTCATTTGTCCCTCATTTTGGTCTGATCTATATAGTTGTATATAAAATGCACTTCTTATCTTTCAAAAAGTGTTTCTCAGTGCTAAACCTTTCAACCAATTTCTAAATTGATGCATTTGTAAATTTTGAAAGCCAATATAAAGGAATAGTAGTGATTAAAAAAAAAAAAAGCCCTATAGACCAGAGCAATTTTTACATAGCTGTTATGGACCTGTTAATTAAATAACTTTTCCAATACTTAAGACATCAATGTAATACATATATAATTTCTAGGGCAAAAATGCTTTATTTTGATGATATTGTCTTGAAAAATGTATTTTATTTTGTATGCAACCAATGGACAAAAAAGTAACAAAAAATAAATAAATACAAGTTTTTCTAATTTGACCAGTGATATTTAAAAAAATGTGTTAAGGGCCATACACATGGGCCAAATATTAGATGGCATCAGCCGGTTCAAAAGAAACCGACTGACATTCAGCCGCGTGTACGGCAGCCACTCAGTCGCCTTCTGTCGAAGGGGCATGACCAAAAAAAGGTCTGTCGATCGACATACCATCAGCGCTCTCAACGGTGTGTTCTGGCAGAGGGGGCATTACACAACAGCTCAGTGGGGGAGATTGCTATACTAACTTCACATAGTTAGTACAACGGCTTCTCCCAAGCTCTTAAAAAAAATGTAATAGTGAGTACTAGGCTTTACTATAGATAAAATGTTTACATTTCATTTTATAATTTGGCAGGTTCAGAATGTCCCGAAAATATAATTCTGGTATAAACAATTGCAAAGTTTTTTTTACAAATAAAAGAAATGCTTTTTTTTTCAATTTGGCCCTTTTTAATATTTAATTTTTTTATTAATTTTTTTTTTTTAATGAACTTTTACATATTTTTATTTATTATTTATTCAACAAACACATATACCAAAAAACATTTAAAAAAACTATAAACCACATCCAAAATATAAAAAACAAAGATACCAAAATAAATCCAATATAAAATGTTTAAAACAATATACATTCTAATTTCCACCATCCCTCTGGTCCAACAAAATAAGAGAAAAAGAAAAAAAAGAAAAATTCCCATAAAAAATACCACTACAACATTTCTGAGCTTGTAGCATCTTTTATAATCTCAACACCTTGTAACCTAACGGAGTATTTGCAAACTGGGTATGTGCACTCTGAGACTGCCACTGGCTGACTACAGTGAACCTTCAGTGCCAATTTACCATGCTCAAGCAAGAGAAACTTGCCAAACTTGATCAGGGGCACAAGGATTACCTATGATCATCCAGTACTTCAGGTCATAGATGGCACTTGTTGCCTCACACCAGTGCGATGAGGTCCAGCCCCAGGCAACCCTTTTATATTGCAAATCTACAGATCCGAGAAGCTCTCTTATGCCCTGTACACACGATCGGACTTTCCGACAACAAAGGTTGGATGTGAGCTTGTTGTTGGAAAGTTCGACCGTGTATATGCTCCATAGAACATTTGCTGTCGGACTTTCCGCCAACAAATGTTTGAGAGCAGGTTCTCAAATTTTCCGACAACAAAACTTGTTGGAAATTCCGAGCGTGTGTACACAAGTCCGACGCACAAAAGTCCACACATGCTCGGAATCAAGCAGACGACCCGCACTGGCTACTGAACTTCATTTTTCTAGGCTGGTCCTATGTCTTGTACGTCACCGCATTCTTGATGTCGGAATTTCCGACAACATTTGTGTGACCGTGTGTATGCAAGACAAGTTTGAGCCAACATCCTTCGGAAAAAAATCCACGGTTTTGTTGTCGGAATGTCCGATCGTGTGTACGGGGCATTAGCCTCACTGACCTGGAGAATAATCCAACAAAGATCTGGATTTCTCCCTCATATGTTCACCCTGCAAGGCCTGATTCTAGGTCAGAGATCTCCAAACCCCTTTAATTCTTTGAATCCTTGTTCTGGCGGGAGGATGCTGTGGATACCAACTCTGCTTGTCTTCTCTTGCCTGTGGCGATATTCAGAATCCAGACTTCTTAAACTTTCTGAACTCTGTACCGACTTAAGGCACTGACTGGCTCTTACATCAACGCCAATCTCACAGAGATCTCCAAGACCCTAGTGCAAAAAACGTGATTTGCAACCTATCCCTCATCCTACATCCAATGATCCCCTGTGGTCGTAATACCTGACTCACACAGTACCTTAATTGCACCCCTGCTTTGAACTCTATCATATCATCCTCACCAACAATGCACCTCTTGTTCAAGTTACAGGACTTTAACAATGTTATCACCCTAGAGTAGAACGGATTACTTTCCTGCCCTTGCCTTAGACCCCTTCTCGAGCCTCTGTATTGTACAGTAGACTAAACTTTCCTACTTACAGATTGATCCCATCCAATGAATGAGGATGGTTACCATGGGGGAAAAAGGAGGCTATGCTAAGTGAGCCACTACTGTTTTCACCAAGTTGTGCCCTATGAGTTCAGGCCTATCTTGACAATAGTGGGGGTTCTCGGTCTCTCTTGGAAACTATTTTCTGGATATTTGCTATGCCCCCATCAAGCTGCACAGGGTCAGACCATGGGTGTACTCACTTCAGGTTACCTGTACATCCTGGGTCTGTCTTCCAATGTATTGACTCCAAAGTCTATAGATTTAACAGCTATCTGGCAAATCCCCCCTCCTCGATAACATCAGCTGTGCTTTAAAAGAGAAGTTTTTTTTTTGTTCTGATTCAGACCCACTGGCCATACTACCAAATCCACCCACTGGCCATCCTACTTCAGTGCACCCACTTTTATTTTAACACTCCTACAACTTAATATATGAAAATGAAAAATGTATTCCAAGTCATCAGTGCTTTCAAGTAAGGAATTATATTTTTGCCAAAAAATACTTTTTTTTTTGTTCTGATTCAGACCCACTGGCCATACTACCAAATCCACAACAAGTCTAGACTAATTTGAGCAAGACATCCTGAAGCCTGCCACCACAACAAGCTATACTAATTTGAGCAAGACCCTACACTAACACTAACTGTTTCAATGCCCCCCCCCCCCCCAATCTATCCTCCCCTAGCAGATCTAAGAAAACAGAGACCCCCCCAAACAAAAAAACGAATATATTCAGCAAAGAGACATCCCCATATATTCAGCAAATATACATCCCCATATATTCAGCAAAGAGACAGCCCAATCCAGCAAAGAGACAGCTCAATCCAGCACCTGTACATACTAAGTCCCCCTCACACCTGTACGCACTCAGTCCCTATCATGCCTGTACACACTCAGCTCCCTCTCAGGCCTGTATGCACTCCCCTTACAACTGTATGTATTCCGCCCCTCCCTCTTGTACACACTCAGCCCCCCTCACGCCTGCCCCCCCCCCCCGGTTCGGTTAGCACATGTATCAATGCAAAAAAAAGTTTTAAAAACTGCCTTTTTTTCAGGAGCAGTGATTTTAATAATGCTTAAAGTGAAACAATAAAAATGAAATTTTACTTTAAATATCGTGCCCGGGGTATGCCTGTAAAGTAGTGCATCTTTCCCAGTACCACAGCAAAATTACATTTCTCAAAACAGCATTGGTTCCCCCCTCAGTCCATTACAAGGCTTGTATTATATACATAATACATTACAGCCACGAGTAGTTTTAAATTACATTTTTTCCTTTAGAAATATAATTTTTCTGTGATATTGTTCTAAACACGGAAAAATGTGCTACTTTACAGGCATACTAAGGACACCCTCCAGGCACGATAGTTAAAGGAATATTTCATTTTTATTGTTTCACTTTAAGCATTATTAAAATCACTACTCCCGCAAAAACAGCTGTTTTTAGAACTTTTTTTTGCATTGATGCATGCCACCTGGGGCAGGATCCAGGTCCCCAAACACTTTTTATGGAAATAAATTGCATATAAGCCTTTAAAATTAGCACTTTTGGTTGTTCATGTTAGTGTCCCATAGACTTTAACGCCGTTCCGTGGCTTTTCAAATTAGCCGCAAACTCGCAAACACCCGAAGTTCGAGTCGAATTTACGTTCGACTCGAACATCAGGCTCATTCCTAATTGCTAAAGGGGTGTGACCACATGTTAACACTAGAATTTCTGGATGAACCCTCTGTTTTTAATTGCAAAGTTCATTAGAAATGGTATATAGCAGTGTGCAGAGGGTTCATCCAGAATTTATACTATTAACTATTTAATTAAATAATGTTGTCACACCCCTTTAGCACCTGATGGATTATAAACATGTACAAGCTATTGGGATTTGAACACAGGTATATCTTGTTTCTGTTGCATTGCAGGTCAGTAACCAAACCTGAACCTAGTAGCTATCCCCCACTTTGTGTCTGTTTGCCCCATGTTGGCATTGTGTCCACTGTAACATTTGCATTGGCAGAGTAGAGTAGGACTGGCCATAAAAGGGATTAGTTTGATGCGGTTGGCCAACTTAATCATGTACTGTATTGCAATATCAGTGAACTAAAAATCCCTGTTTTTCATTGCAAAGTATGCTAGAAACGCTATATAGCAGTGTGCAGAGGGTTCATCCAGAATTTGTAGTGTTAACATGTGGCCACACCCCTTTAGCACCTGATAGATCATATACATGTACAAGCTATTTGAGCACAGGTATATCTTGTTTGATATGTCTGATTGCATATTAGGACACAAAGCATTTCTGGTCAACTATGGCGCTCTAAAAACGTACCTATTGTATGTTCTGGCATTGATAGGTGCCTGTCCTTCAGCCATCCAGGTGGCGTACTAGTTTGAACTGCAGATAGATTTGCTTTAATCCCACTGACTTCAGTTTAATGATAAAAAAAAAAAATATGAAGCTGAAGAACAGTACAATGTCTTGGGGAAGGGAAAAACATAGATACATGTTAGTCCTTCTCTGTACTTTGTTGCCCTCCTGTGGTATTATTTTGGTACTGCATGTTTTTAAACAAGAAAAAATATTTGAAAGCTATTCCTGTATTCTAAACCTGATTCGTTTGGCTGTGGCGGGTACATTTATGGGAGTGTGCACACCCTTTTTCAAATTCCCTAGAATCTTGGAATGCATTTCATATTTTTAAAGAATAATGAAAGATCAGAAATATACATTATTACCAATTTGGGATCAATTATTCTGTATATTGGAAGTAATGTATATCCAAGTATATAGCTCCCTTGTATCAAAATAATATATATTTTTCTGTGCTTTAAACTCCATCTCTATAATAATTAACAGTATGAATGTGATTATTTTGTTATTTTTATTTAGTGGAAGGCAATACGATTTGGATTTAGGCTTGTCAGCTTCTATCCTGACCTTATCCACGAGAGGTCTTGAAATCAGCATGCTGTAATCTTGTACAAAACATGACAAGACTGCAAGAGAAAGGGCTAGCACTAGGAGATAATCAATAGCCAGTACATGCACATGTAAGGGTAAAGGGCCCAATTGTATTTTCCTAAAGTGGGTAAGACTGTAATTTTTAAGACTACCACTAGATGTCCCTATAATTCTGTAAATTATTGTTGATTGCAGGAGAATTCTTCCCAGGGGGTCTAAGCAACCAGCCTGTCACTCTGGTTTACAACAAACTTGGGAGTATAAATAATAAGATGGGACTAGCCCTGGTGGGTTGGGGAAAGAGAAAGAAATAAGGAGAAGAAGACTGTACTCTAGTGGGAGAGAAGACCTCTACTTCTAAAAAAAGGAAAAAAATACCAGTCCAGAGCCAAACCATTCTCCCCAGAGGTGCTAAGTCAGGAGAGCTGAAACTCTGAAAAGAGTGAGACAGAGGAATTGTGATTATCCCTTACTCTGAGCAACTGGCTTGCTCCACCTGTTTGGTGAAGTGGTTTGAATGTGGCAAGAAAATGTCTTCAAAATTCTGAAACTAAGTCAAATTTTTATGCATGCAACCTTGTCAGATTTGTCTGCTCTTCTTTATAAAAAGATCGTGGTTTAGCCTATGCCTGGGTAAAGAAGATGTGAGGGGATTCTGTTTGGGACAGGGGTAGTTGAATTAACCAAGGGTTGCCACTGCTGCAGTGTAAAGTAATTGGGTCTCTCTTCCTTGGACATCTCTTCCCCTTGTGTCTCAAGGTAGCAGCCTGAAGCTACCCAAAAAAAGAGTGGCCTCTCAATATAAAATGTTTCCCTGGCCGTGCTGGAACTGTGTACAAGTGAGTCCTGGGTCATGGCTTTTGGACTTCTGACCTTCCATGAATGAAGGATGTGGAAGAGTACCCTTGCAAGTTCTAAACCTTAGACATTGGGGCAGGAACACACACACATGTGCTAACAGAGAACATGCTGAGAGGCGGAGAGGGCAGAGTGATCAGAAGAATGATTTCAGTTAGTGTGCTGCTGCTCCTTCATTGTCTAGTCAGCAAGCTAGGGGATGTGCTTTGACTAATGACCAAGCTGAGCTCCTGCGAGGGTCAGGGAACTGACTGTTCAGTCTACCAAGGGTGTTTGGATCACAAATATGGTTACACAGAATTATAAAAGTTATGGCAGGTACACAACTGTTTGTCTGGTGCTCAGTAGCTAAGCTCCTGCACAGTTAGGGTCTTATGGAAGCAACTGGGCCACGGCTTATTTTTCCCCCAGATGCCTGACAAAGATAAATAGCCATAAACACATAAAGATCCAGCCAGTCTTGCTACAGGAACCTGCTATAGATAAGGCTGAACTGCTCTAATAACAAGTATAAAAGCAGAATGTAATGTAATTGTAGCACTGCCCCCTCAGGGGATGCTTGGTAATATATGTTCTCATGTGCAACCATGACCCTGTGAACTCTCTAGCCCCTCTGACACTCTGGGTTCAGACATGTTGTGTACACCTTTAAATGACACACGGACACAAACAAGTACTTTCAACTCTCAATTAGTTTACTTATTTGTGAAGAGAGGTTTAAATCAAGGATTACTGAGCCAAATCTTGCAGGCAACAAGATTAGGCTGAAATAATACTTGCGGCAATAACAGTGGATAATGACAAATGAGCGATAGCAATAAGCACTGTCACAATGAAATGCCTTGGAAAAGCTATTTGTGGATACAAGTGAATGTTTCTGTATTAAAGGAGTATCCCGAGCTGGCCTATAATACCTTTAATCCTAATGACAGATAATGAACTATTGTTACCAGAAAAGTGGCCGCTTTAAGAGTAATAAACAACAATGTCCCAAAAGCAAGACCTTGCAAAGTCTTCACTGGCAGAGTTGGAGCACATAGAACAATGATTCCTCGCTGTAGCAAGTGATTATGAACAAGACAAGATAGCTGATCCTGGTGTTTGCAATGCTATTTGTAATCCAAATGGGTGTTACTTGTGCACAGTGTTCAAAGTGTAGTGCTTAACAAGTTAGTAGAATCTGTGGGCATAGGCCCCCTCACCAATCATGATAGACCTTGACAAACTCCCAGGAGAACAATTGTACGATGCTTCTTACTGCAGATGAGCAAGGATGGAGATCAGTCTGCTAACTCAGCGAACCGTCTGGTTACGTGATGTTCAGCACTACTGTGGGTTGTAAATGAGCGACGTCTGGACTCGCTGGGGACTGGAGCTGCCGGCTGGGTGCCACGTGCTAGGCCGCAATCTCTCCTCACAGCGGTGGTGTGATGCCCACGCAATAGGATCTAGGAAGCAAGAGAGCGTAGGCCTGGTCAGCAGATCCCTTTATAGTCTCTCCCAAAATTCTTCTGTGAAACAGATGATCTGCTGGGATATGTGGTCCATAGTCAGTTCTGCATCTAAGCAAGGTCTACCCCAAAAGACTACAGCTCTCACAATGCCTTCTGCTATGCTCAGAACATGAGGTCAGTGATGTGAGTCCAGCGCTAGTCCCATAGGAGCAAGGTGGAATAATAGGAGGCAAGTCTGCCAAAATCAGATAACCGTAGTCCGCTCCCGGCTACATAATAAAAAAACAAAACAAAACAAAAAAAAACAGACCTTTTCCTTTCAGCAAGAGGACCTGTTAGGGCTTGGTTGAGTAATTGATACAATAAGCATTGACTGACAAATTAGTAAATACTCAAATTATCAGGAATTTATGGACAGTGCTGCTAAACTATAAAAGTGGTGCTTAAAGTGGTTGTAAACCCTTACAAACTAGAGGCTTACCTATAGGTCCAATAAATATCTCCTAAACCTACATGGTTTAGGAGATATTTAGAAAAAAAAGAGGCATCGCTGTCTAGGGCGCTTTCGTGCGCATGCGCGGGAGTGACGTCACTCCGGGCTTGATGGCGGAGGAGAAGGTCGTGGATGAGGACCGCTTCGGGGGCTTCGTTCTCAGGTAAGTTATTCATAATGAGCTAGTATGCTATGCATACTAGCTCATTATGCCTTTGCCTTGCAGGTTCCTTTTTTTTTTTTTTTGGGAGGAGGCTTTACTTCCTCTTTAAAATGTATGTCTAGGCAAACTTCTTTGTTTTTGTTTTCGATAGAATGGGAAAGGATTAGAACCCAAGTAAAGTTCTTACCGGTACCCAGGGCTCTGATAGAGAGATTTACCTTCACTTTCATAGTGGCAACTGTTGGACCAGACAGGAAAAACCTCAAACAGGGATACAGACAGCAATACATATCTGATGGGGTTCTAGATTTCCCCTACTTTACTAACAAAAAGCATTTTTAGATTTAATTAGCTGTTATTTTCACGGTAGGTTAGAAAAAGAAACAAGATACATTTTTCCCTTATTTATTGTAATATACTGTATATACATGAAGTTTGGTCTTCAGGTTACATAAAGTAATGTCTTAACATACAGTGGTGTGAAAAAGTGTTTGCCCCCTTCCTCATTTCCTGTTCCTTTGCATGTTTGTCACACTTAAGTGTTTCAGAACATCAAACCAATTTAAACAATAGTCAAGGACAACACAAGTAAACACAAAATGCAATTTGTAAATGAAGGTGTTTATTATTAAAGGTGAAAAAAAATCCAAACCATCATGGCCCTGTGTGAAAAAGTGATTGCCCCCCTTGTTAAAACATACTATAACTGTGGTTGTCCACACCTGAGTTCAATTTCTCTAGCCACACCCAGGCCTGATTATTGCCACACCTGTTCACAATCAAGGCATCACTTAAATAGGAGCTGCTTGACACAGTAAGGTCCACCAGAAGATCCTTAAAAGCTACACATCATGCCGAGACCCAAAGAAATTCAGGAACAATTGAGAAAGAAAGTAATTGAGATCTATCAGTCTGGAAAGGGTTATAAAGCCATTTCCAAAGCTTTGGGAATCCAGCGAACCACAGTGAGAGCCATTATCCACAAATGGCGAAGACATGGAACAGTGGTGAACCTTCCCAGGAGTGGCCGGCCGCCCAAAATTACCCCAAGAGCGTAGCGACGACTCATCCAAGAGGTCACAAAAGACCCCACAACAACGTCCAAGGAACTGCAGGCCTCACTTGCCTCAGTTAAGGTCAGCGTTCATGCCTCCACCATCAGGAAAAGACTGGGCAAAAATGGCCTGCATGGCAGAGTTCCAAGGAGAAAACCACTGCTGAGCAAAAAGAACATCAAAGCTCGTCTCAATTTCTCCACAACACATCTTGATGATCCCCAAGACTTTTGGGACAACATTCTGTGGACCGATGAGACAAAAGTGGAACTCTTTGGAAGGTGTGTGTCCAAGTATATCTGGCGTAGAAGGAACACTGCATTTCAGAAAAAGAACATTATACCAACAGTAAAATATGGTGGTGGTAGTGTGATGGTCTGGGGCTGTTTTGCTGCTACAGGACCTGGAAGACTTGCCGTGATAAAAGGAACTATGAATTCTGCTGTCTACCAAGAGATCCTGAAGGAGAATGTCCGACCATCTGTTCGTGTACTCAAGCTGAAACGAACTTGGGTTCTGCAGCAGGACAATGATCCTAAACACACCAGCAAGTCCACCACCGAATGGCTGAAGAAAAACAAAATGAAGACTTTGGAGTGGCCTAGCCAAAGTCCTGACCTGAATCCTATTGAGATGTTGTGGTATGACCTTAAAAAGGCCGTTCATGCTCGAAAACCCTCTAATGTAACTGAATTAGGACAATTCTGCAAAGATGAGTGGGCCAAAATTCCTCCAGGACGCTGTAAAAGCCTCATTGCACGTTATCGCAAACGCTTGGTTGCAGTTGTTGCTGCTAAGGGTGGCCCAACCAGTTATTAGGTTTAGGGGGCAATCACTTTTTCACACAGGGCCATGATGGTTTGGATTTTTTTTCACCTTTAATAATAAACACCTTCATTTACAAATTGCATTTTGTGTTTACTTGTGTTGTCCTTGACTATTGTTTAAATTGGTTTGATGTTCCGAAACACTTAAGTGTGACAAACATGCAAAGGAACAGGAAATGAGGAAGGGGGCAAACACTTTTTCACACCACTGTATATATATATATATACACATACATACATACATACACAGTAGGGATGGGCCCGGTGCTCGATGCGAACCCATGTTCGCATCGAGCACCGGGTGTTCGCTCGCTCGGCCCAGAGCTATTTTGGCCGCTCGCATCACATTCGTGTGATGCGAGCGGCCCCGCAATGCATTGCGGCCGGCGCAGTGCATTGCTGGCTAATGATTGGCCAAGCATGCACTGTGACCCCGCATGCTTGGCCAATCACAGCACCGGAAACTTGGAGAGCCATAATTGGCTACAGGCAGGACGCCTGTAGCCAATTACAGCTCAGGGGCTTTAGTACACGCCCCACCATTTAAAAGGCCGCCACGCCGTCGGCGCCGGTCACATGAGTTCCGGCTTTAGGAGAGATCAGGCTGATTCTGTGTCACTCTTTGCTAGATTCATATAGAAAGATTTGCTCTACTTTGCTAAACCATTGGCTATTTATTTGCTAAACCATTGCTACCTGTCATTGATCGTCCATTGCTGCTGCTGGTTAGTGTGTTTTTAGCTGCTGCTGGGGATTAGTCTGGTACGTGTCTTACTGTTAGTACAGTATTTCAGTAGTACCAACCGCAGTGCTGTTAGTACAGCACTGCACCCCAAAAGCACCCATAGGACTTCTAGTGTGTTAGTGGCAGCAAACAGAGCTCCTATATTTTCTTCCCAGAAGCACCCATAGGACTTGTACTGTGTTAGTGGCATCACATAGAGTTCCTATATTGTCTTCCCAGAAGCACCCATAGGACTTGTACTGTGTTAGTGGCATCACACAGAGTTCCTATATTTTCTTCCCAGAAGCACCCATAGGACTTGTACTGTGTTAGTGGCATCACACAGAGTTCCTATATTTTCTTCCCAGAAGCACCCATAGGACTTGTACTGTGTTAGTGGCATCACACAGAGTTCCTATATGTTCTTCCCAGAAGCACCCATAGGACTTGTACTCTGTTAGTGGCATCACACAGAGTTCCTATATTTTCTTCCCAGAAGCACCCATAGGACTTGTACTGTGTTAGTGGCATCACACAGAGTTCCTATATTTTCTTCCCAGAAGCACCCATAGGACTTGTACTCTGTTAGTGGCATCACACAGAGTTCCTATATTTTTTTCCCAGAAGCACCCATAGGACTTGTAGTGTGTTAGTCCCATCACACAGAGCTCCTATATTTTCTTCCCAGAAGCACCCATAGGACTTGTAGTGTGTTAGTCCCATCACACAGAGCTCCTATATTTTCTTCCCAGAAGCACCCATAGGACTTCAATTGTGTGTTAGTGCCATAACACAGAGCTCCTATATTTTCTTCCCAGAAGCACCCATAGGACTTGTAGTGTGTTAGTCCCATCACACAGAGCTCCTATATTTTCTTCCCAGAAGCACCCATAGGACTTGTAGTGTGTTAGTCCCATCACACAGAGCTCCTATATTTTCTTCCCAGAAGCACCCATAGGACTTGTAGTGTGTTAGTGCCATCACACAGAGCTCCTATATTTTCTTCCCAGAAGCACCCATAGGACTTGTAGTGTGTTAGTCCCATCACACAGAGCTCCTATATTTTCTTCCCAGAAGCACCCATAGGACTTGTACTGTGTTAGTGGCATCACACAGAGTTCCTATATTTTCTTCCCAGAAGCACCCATAGGACTTGTAGTGTGTTAGTCCCATCACACAGAGCTCCTATATTTTCTTCCCAGAAGCACCCATAGGACTTGTAGTGTGTTAGTCCCATCACACAGAGCTCCTATATTTTCTTCCCAGAAGCACCCATAGGACTTGTAGTGTGTTAGTCCCATCACACAGAGCTCCTATATTTTCTTCCCAGAAGCACCCATAGGACTTGTACTGTGTTAGTCCCATCACACAGAGCTCCTATATTTTCTTTGCAGAAGCACCCATAGGACTTCTAGTGTGTTAGTGGCATCACACAGAGCTCCTATATTTTCTTCTCAGCAGCACCCACAGGACTTCTAGTGTGTTAGTGGCATCACACAGAGCTCCTATATTTTCTTTGCAGAAGCACCCACAGGACTTCTAGTGTGTTAGTGGCATCACACAGAGCTCCTATATTTTCTTCTCAGCAGCACCCACAGGACTTCTAGTGTGTTAGTGGCATCACACAGAGCTCCTATATTTTCTTTGCAGAAGCACCCATAGGACTTCTAGTGTGTTAGTGGCATCACACAGAGCTATTATATTTTCTTCTCAGCAGCACCCACAGGACTTCTAGTGTGTTAGTGGCATCACACAGAGCTCCTATATTTTCTTTGCAGAAGCACCCATAGGACTTCTAGTGTGTTAGTGGCATCACACAGAGCTCCTATATTTTCTTCTCAGCAGCACCCACAGGACTTCTAGTGTGTTAGTGGCATCACACAGAGCTCCTATATTTTCTTTGCATAAGCACCCATAGGACGTCTAGTGTGTTAGTGGCATCACACAGAGCTCCTATATTTTCTTCTCAGCAGCACCCACAGGACTTCTAGTGTGTTAGTGGCATCACACAGAGCTCCTATATTTTCTTTGCAGAAGCACCCATAGGACTTCTAGTGTGTTAGTGGCATCACACAGAGCTCCTATATTTTCTTCTCAGCAGCACCCACAGGACTTCTAGTGTGTTAGTGACATCACACAGAGCTCCTATATTTTCTTTGCAGAAGCACCCATAGGACTTCTAGTGTGTTAGTGGCATCACACAGAGCTCCTATATTTTCTTCTCAGCAGCACCCACAGGACTTCTAGTGTGTTAGTGTGGCATCACACAGAGCTCCTATATTTTCTTTGCAGAAGCACCCATAGGACTTCTAGTGTGTTAGTGGCATCACACAGAGCTCCTATATTTTCTTCTTTTCTTCTCAGCAGCACCCACAGGACTTCTAGTGTGTTAGTGGCATCACACAGAGCTCCTATATTTTCTTTGCAGAAGCACCCATAGGACTTCTAGTGTGTTAGTGGCATCACACAGAGCTCCTATATTTTCTTCTCAGCAGCACCCACAGGACTTCTAGTGTGTTAGTGGCATCACACAGAGCTCCTATATTTTCTTTGAGGAAGCACCCATAGGACTTCTAGTGTGTTAGTGGCATCACGCAGAGCTCCTATATTTTCTTTGCAGAAGCACCCATAGGACTTCTAGTGTGTTAGTGGCATCACACAGAGCTCCTATATTTTCTTCTCAGCAGCACCCACAGGACTTCTAGTGTGTTAGTGGCATCACACAGAGCTCCTATATTTTCTTTGCAGAAGCACCCATAGGACTTCTAGTGTGTTAGTGGCATCACACAGAGCTCCTATATTTTCTTCTCAGCAGCACCCACAGGACTTCTAGTGTGTTAGTGGCATCACACAGAGCTCCTATATTTTCTTCTCAGCAGCACCCACAGGACTTCTAGTGTGTTAGTGGCATCACACAGAGCTCCTATATTTTCTTTGCAGAAGCACCCATAGGACTTCTAGTGTGTTAGTGGCATCACACAGAGCTCCTATATTTTCTTCTCAGCAGCACCCACAGGACTTCTAGTGTGTTAGTGGCATCACACAGAGCTCCTATATTTTCTTTGCAGAAGCACCCATAGGACTTCTAGTGTGTTAGTGGCATCACACAGAGCTCCTATATTTTCTTCTCAGCAGCACCCACAGGACTTCTAGTGTGTTAGTGGCATCACACAGAGCTCCTATATTTTCTTTGCAGAAGCACCCATAGGACTTCTAGTGTGTTAGTGGCATCACACAGAGCTCCTATATTTTCTTCTCAGCAGCACCCACAGGACTACCGACTACAATGGCTGGAAGACCGCCAGGGGGAGGCAGAGCGTGCAGAGCCAAGAACACAGGGCAGGCAGGCTCTGTTTCTAGTGGACGTGGACGTGGCCGTGGCCGTGGACGTGGTCGTGCATCGTCATCAGTACGTGACCATTGGACACGCGCGTCTTTGTTTTCGGCAGCTGGACATGTGGAGCCGCATCATGCCGAAGGCTTGGTAGAATGGATGACCAAGCCCTCCTCATCCTCCTCATCCTCTCTCACCCAGGCTCAGGGTACTGGCAGAGCAGCTGCCAATGCGTACTCAATGGCATCATCAGCCACCCCTTCCCTAGACCCACCATGTCCTCCTGAGGAGTCCCCCGAACTCTTTGAGCACAGTGTTGGGTACATGCTCCAGGAGGATGCCCAACGATTCGAAGGCTCGGATGATGATACCCAGCTTGAGGAAGTCAGTAGTGTGCGCGCAGAGAGAGGGGATGCTGAAGGACAGCAATCTGGCAGTACTGTTCCACCAGCTGCAGCTTACTGCCAGGTTTGCTCTAGTGGTGAAGAGGGAGGGGATGATGAGGTCACTGACGCCACGTGGGTGCCTGGAGGGAGAGAGGATGAGGAGGAGGACGAGGAGGAGGAGGATGCGGTGTCACATGTCCAACGAGGCAGGATGCCCCCTGGAGGCCAGCTAGAGGCCAGCACAGCAACTGTACAACACCGCAGAGCTCCGCCTGTGCAGGGCGCTGCCTCTGCACGTTATCAGAAAAGTTCTTTGGTGTGGGCCTTTTTTGAGACGAGTGCATCAGATCGCACCACTGCTATTTGCAATATTTGTCTCAAGCGTATCTCGCGTGGCCAAAACATCAGCTGCTTGGGCACCACAAGCATGACCAGACATATGTCGACCTGCCATGCAGCTCGTTGGCAGGCACACATAAAAGACCCACACCAAAGAACTAAGCGGACCTCTCCTTGCGCCTCATCAGCTGGGATCTCCATCCCCACTACATCTTCAGTCCTCTCTGAAAGCTGCTGTGAGAGGACTGAAGGTGTAGAATTAGGTGTGTCACAACCAAGTACTTGCAGTACACCGACGTCCGATAGTAGCAGGCAAATTTCCCTGCCCCAGCTGCTGGACCGTCGAAAGAAGTACACTCCCAGCCATCCACATGCCCAGCGGTTGAATGCTAGCTTGGCTAAATTGCTAGCACTTCAACTGCTGCCTTTTCAGTTGGTAGACTCGGCCCCCTTCCGTGAGTTTGTTCAATGTGCGGTTCCTCAGTGGCAGGTTCCCAAACGCCACTTTTTCTCACGGAAGGTGATTCCGTCTCTCTACCGGCATGTGGAAGGCAATGTCCATGCCTCGCTGGACAGGGCGGTCAGCGGTAAGGTGCATATTACCGCTGACTCATGGTCCAGCAGGCATGGACAGGGACGTTACCTTTCTTTCACGGCCCATTGGGTCACTCTATTGGCAGCTGGGAGGGATGCAGGACAAGGTGCAGTAGTGTTGGAGGTTGTTCCGCCACCACGCCTCCAAAACGCTACTACTGCTACTGGTTGTGACACACCTCTCTCCTCCACCCCCTCCTCTTCTTCTTCCTCCAGTGCTCTGTCCTCGGAACCAGCGGTGCTCCGTAGGCGTACAAGGGGCTACGCAAGTACGCAGGCAAAAAGATGCCATGCCGTGCTTGCGCTGGTGTGTTTGGGGGACAGGAGCCACACTGGGCCAGAGGTTCTGGCAGCTCTGCAGGGGCAGGCCGAGAGGTGGTTGACGCCACGCCAGCTTAAGCCAGGAATGGTCGTTTCTGACAATGGCACCGACCTCCTCTCCGCCCTGCGACAGGGGCAGCTCACCCATGTGCCCTGTATGGCTCACGTCCTCAACCTGGTGGTGCAGCGGTTCTTGGGTAGGTTCCCAGGCTTACAGGATGTCCTGAGGCAGGCCAGGAAAGTCTGTGTGCATTTCCGCCGATCTTATAATGCCAGTGCTCGGCTGACTGAGCTGCAAAAGGAGCTGAACCTGCCCAAGAACCGCCTAATATGTGACATGCCCACCAGGTGGAACTCAACGTTGGCCATGCTGCAGCGACTGCACACGCAGCAGAGGGCCATCAATGAGTACCTTTGCGACTACGGCACCAGGACAGGGTCAGGGGAGCTTGGTTTTTTTTCCCCACGTCAGTGGAGCATGATCAGGGATGCATGCACTGTCCTCTCACCATTTGAGGAGGCCACGAGGATGGTGAGCAGTGACAGTGCATGCATCAGTGACACTGTACCTCTTGTCCACCTGTTGGAGCATACGCTGCGTGGGATAATGGACAGGGCACTTGAGGCAGAACAGAGGCAGGAAGAGGAGGACTTCCTTGCCTCTCAAGGCCCCCTTTATCCGGACAGTGTTCCTTCTGTCCCACCCATCACACAGGAAGAGGATGAGGATGAGGAGGAGGAGGAGGAGGAGGATTGTGTGAGCATGGAGGTGGAGCCTGGCACTCAGCATCAGCAGCAGCAGTCTTTTAGGGATGATGTACAGTCCCAACAAACCAGTGGACTTGTACGTGGCTGGGAGGAGGTGGCTGGCGATCATGTCATCCTCAGTGACCCAGAAGACTCCGGACCGAATGCCTCAGCTAACCTACGCTGCATGGCCTCCCTGATCCTGCAAAGCCTGTGGAAGGATCCTCGTGTTCTTCGGATCAAGGAGAGGGACCATTACTGGCTGGCCACTCTCCTTGATCCACGGTACAAGGGTAAGGTTGCGGACCTTATCTTGCCGTCGCAGAGGGAGCAGAGGATGAGACATCTCAGGGAGGCCTTGCAGAAAGGTCTGTGCAACGCGTTCCCAGAAACTGGGAGGTTACAAACTCCTGGTCCTGGGCGACGAGTTGCTGAGGCTTCGGTCAGTAGCAGAAGGAGCGGTGGGGAAGGTGGACGTCTGACCGATGCGTTCAGACAATTTTTTAGTCCGCAGCCCCAAGGTATGATCGGTTCCAGCAACCATCGCCAGCGTCTGATATACATGGTGCAGGAATACCTTGGGGCAAGGTCAGACTTGGACACCTTTCCCACCGAAAATCCTCTGGCTTACTGGTCCTGAGGATGGATCACTGGCCAGAGCTTGCACAGTATGCAATTGAGCTACTGGCCTGTCCTGCCTCCAGCGTTCTTTCCGAACGCACATTCAGTGCTGCTGGAGGATTTGTCACCGATCATAGGGTGCGCCTGTCCACCGACTCGGTTGATCGACTGACCTTCATCAAAATGAATCAGTCTTGGATCACCACCAGCTACCAGGCACCTGAAGCGGATATAACGGAATAATTTATAATGTCACATCCCTTCAAGACTGCCTATGCTAATGCTGAGTGACTGTCCTCTTATGTTCACTGACTATCCTCTTCCTCCTCCTCAATGATCCATGCCAACACACCAGTGCCTAAGGCACAATTTTTCAGCCCCTGTATAACAGGGGCGTGTACTTACAATTTTTTAAAAAAATGCTTTGCAACACGTGTGACTGCTGTGCTCCAAGTACAGTATCTGTGAGGGGTTGCAGTGTTGTGGCACCAGCACCAGTGCCTAAGGCACAATTTTTCAGCCCCTGTTTAACAGGGGCGTGTAATTACAATTTTTAAAAAAATGCTTCGCAACACGTGTGACTGCTGTGCTCCAAGTACAGTATCTGTGAGGGGTTGCAGTGTTGTGGCACCAGCACCAGTGCCTAAGGCACAATTTTTCAGCCCCTGTTTAACAGGGGCGTGTAATTACAATTTTTTTTAAAAATGCTTCGCAACACGTGTGACTGCTGTGCTCCAAGTACAGTATCTGTGAGGGGTTGCAGTGTTGTGGCACCAGCACCAGTGCCTAAGGCACAATTTTTAAGCCCCTGTTTAACAGGGGCGTGTAATTAATTTTTTTTTAAAAAATGCTTCGCAACACGTGTGACTGCTGTGCTCCAAGTACAGTATCTGTGAGGGGTTGCAGTGTTGTGGCACCAGTGCCTAAGGCACAATTTTTCAGCCCCTGTTGGGGCGTGTAATTACAATTTTTAGGCAATGCTTTGCAACAGGTCTCATTGCTGTGCTAAGAGTACAGTATCTGTGAGGGGTTGCAGTGTTGTGGCACCAGCACCAATGTCTAAGGCACAATTTTTCAGCCCCTGTTTAACAGGGGCGTGTAATTACAAATCTTGATCTAATAGTTCACAGCAGGGCCCATTCCTGCGCCCACCAAGAGTAACTATGAGGGCCTACAGTCTTGTGGCAACACCGTCCACCACCACCGCCAAAGGCCCAATTTTTCTGCCCTGTTCAACAGGTGCATGCAATTACAAATCTTGATCTAATAACTCACAGCAGGGCCCATTCCTGCGCCCACCAAGAGTAACTGTGAGGGCTTACAGTCTTGTGGCAACACCGTCCACACCACCACCACCACCACCAAAGGCCCAATTTTTCTGCCCTGTTCAACAGGTGCATGCAATTACAAATCTTGATCTAATAACTCACAGCAATGCCCATTCCTGCGCCCACCAAGAGTAACTGTGAGAGCTTACAGTCTTGTGGCAACACCGTCCACCACCACCACCACCACCACCACCAAAGGCCCAATTTTTCTGCCCGGTTCAACAGGTGCATGCAGGTACAAATCTTGATCTATTAACTCACAGCAGGGCCCATTCCTGTGCCCACCAGTCTTGTGGCTACACCAACATCTAATAGGGCAAATTTCTGCAGAGTATATACGGCAGGCCCCTACTTTCAAACATCCAACTTACAAACGACTCCTACTTGCAAACGGAAAGAGAAAACAGGAAGTGAGAGGAAATCTACCCCTAGGAAGGGAAATTCTATCCTGTTAGATTTAATTTGGGAAAAAGGTATCTCCTCTCTACTGATGCTTTATCACCAATCCTTGTTTCAATTCAAACCCCACTTTTCCAAAAACATTTGTCATTGGGACGGAAAGTGAGGTGACATGTTCTGAACAGATGTGCAAAGACAGCAAATGTTACAGGGGTGATAACCCCTCCCTATGTTCTCCAAAAAGCTTAAAAATAGATTTTTTTGGGATGGAGCTACACTTCATAATGTACCTGTTCAGATTCTACTTAAGAACAAACCTACAGTCCGTGTCTTGTTTGCACCACCTATATACTGCTGTTCAGAGTATATAGGGTTGTAGGTATAGGGTTTTATTTTGGGTGCGGGGTCCCCCTTAATATCCATACAAGACCCAAAAGGGCTGGGGTGGGGGGGGGGGGGGGGGTGAGGGGGTAGCCATGCCATTTTTCTCAAGGATTTTCAGCCATATGGCGGCCAGGACAAGACATGCCATTAAAGCCGCAAGTGGTTTTAAATGGCTTCTTTTTTTCCTTTACAAATGTCATTTTGTGCAAGGACAGTTCTTAACACGGGAAACACATGCCACTTCACAGGCATACTTTAGACACCCCCCAGGTACCATATTTAAAGGAAAATTTCACTTTTTTTTTTTCACTTTATGCATCATTAAAATGACTGCTCCCGAAAAACCGTTAGTTTTTAAAAGTTTTTTTTTGCATTGATATATGTCCCCTGGGGCAGGACCCGGGTCCCCAAACCTCTTTTATGACATTAACATGCATATTGGCCGTTGTAATTAGCACTTTTGATTTCGAACGTTCGCGTCCATTATAACGTATAGGGTTCGAAAATTTGCTCGAACTTTCGGTCCGTTCGAAGGTTCTGGTTCGAACCGAACCTGGGGGTGTTCGGCTCATCCCTAATACACAGTATCTCACAAAAGTGAGTACACCCCTCACATTTTTGTAAATATTTTATTATATCTTTTCATGTGACAACACTGAAGAAATTACACGTTTCTACATGTAAAGTAGTGAGTCTACAGCTTGTATAACAGTTGTAAATTTGCTGTCCCCTCAAAATAACTCAACACACAGCCATTAATATCTAAAACGCTGGCAACAAAAGTGAGTACACCCCTAAGTGAAAATGTCCAAATTGGGTCCAATTAGCCACCCCCCCCCCCCAGTGTCATGTGACTCGTTAGTGTTACAAGGTCTCAGGTGTGAATGGGGAGCAGGTGTGTTAAATTTGGTGTCATCTCTCTCACTCTCTCATACTGGTCACTGGAAGTTCAACATGGCACCTCATGGCAAAGAACTCTCTGAGGATGTGAAAAAAAGAATTGTTGCTCTACATAAAGATGGCCTGGGCTATAAGAAGATTGCCAAGACCCTGAAACTGAGCTGCAGTACGGTGGCCAAGACCATACAGCGGTTTAACAGGACAGGTTCCACTCAGAACAGGCCTCGCCATGGTTGACCAAAGAAGTTGAGTGCACATGCTCAGCATCATATCCAGAGGTTGTCTTTGGAAAATAGATGTATGAGTGCTGCCAGCATTGCTGCAGAGGTTGAAGGGGTGGGGGGGAGTCAGCCTGTCTGTGCTCAGACAATACGCCGCACACTGCATCAAATTGGTCTGCATGGCTGTCATCCCAGAAGGAACTCTTTTCTAAAGATGATGCACAAGAAAGCCTGCAAACAGTTTGCTGAAGACAAGCAGACTGAGGACATGGATTACTGGAACCATGTTCTGTGGTCTGATGAGACCTAGATAAACTTATTTGGTTCAGATTGTGTCAAGCGTGTGTGGCAGCAACCAGGTGAGGAGTACAAAGACAAGTGTGTCTTGCCTACAGTCAAGCATAGTGGTGGGAGTGTCATGGTCTGGGGCTGCATGAGTGCTGCAGGCACTGGGGACCTACAGTTCATTGAGGGAACCATGAATGCCAACATGTACTGTGACATACTAAAGCAGAGCATGATCCCCTCCCTTCAGAGACTGGGCCGCAGGGCAGTATTCCAACATGATAACGACCCCAAAACACCTCCAAGATGACCACTGCCTTGTTAAAGAAGCTGAGGGTAAAGGTGATTTTGTTGCCAGCGGTTTAGACTTTAATGGCTGTGTGTTGAGTTATTTTGAGGGGACAGCAAATTTATACTGTTATACAAGCTGTACACTCAATACTTTACATTGTAGCAAAGTGTAATTTCTTCAGTGTTGTCACAAGAAAAAGTATAATAAAATATTTACAAAAATGTGAGGGGTGTACTCACTTTTGTGATATATATATATATATATATATATATATCCTATTAAATTCGATTTTTTGATTGTGAGAGCTGTATGTAATTATTTGCATAATCCTACTCTTTATTGTATATTCTTTGCATTCAGTTTCAGATTCAGATGAAGAATCACTCCATAGTGAAAAAGAATCAGAAAATCACAATCAGGCATGGTCAGACTCAGAGGACAATGTTCATTCATTCTATGACTGAGACCATCATCACTTGGGATCTGTCTCATTATATGGAATTATGGCAGGAATTAATGGATGCTGCTACCATAAGGTATACATTAGGAAGTGAAGGAAAAAAATAAATAATACGTCTTAACAACTTTGTGATGGGACATCCATCTGTTATGTCATACCTAGAACAGCTGGGAGAAGAGTATGAAAAAGACATTGAAAAGTAATGGAATTTAAAATATTAATGTTCGGTATTCAATCCTGATAAAATAATTAAGTGTGGGCCTCACTTGGTACATCTGGCAGTCACCTCAGGATGTATACACTATATTGTATATACACAACAGTTACCAGCTTGGATTCCTTTTCTAACTTGCACTACAATTGGAGCTTTTGCAATCTGCTACTGTATATGCTAAATGTTAATAACACTAGCTCCAGAGGGGAAGCATGGACATAGGGACTACATGGCTAGGGTATGAAATAGTCCCTGGAAACAGTTAACAAGCTAGGGGTAGAGTAAGAATAGGAAGCCTTAGCTGATTAGTGATTTTTGGTCAGATGGTAGGGAGGAGCCACGGGGTACAGGCTGCACTGCTGCTGCAAGGTCATTCCTAGAAAAGTTAATTGGGGAAAAGATGTTGGCTAATCAAAAGGTTAGGTGGTTGTTTTTCTTTTCATGGCAGCTTGGTGGGTTGAGGATTTTTGGGGGGTTTCTGGAATGGTTTTAAAATAGGGGCCCATCCTGTGGTGTGGTGCATTCCTGTTGGTGGGTTGTTGGTTCTACCAGGGGCTCGGTCCTTTGGTGGAAGGTGGGATATATGCTCAATCTGAAGATGTCCTTTAGCTGGTGGGTACAAAAGGTAATGGTGGGGATAGCGTAATTGAAACTTTTGTTAGTGACACTCAAAATCCTCTGCTGGTAAAGCTGTCCTATTTTTGTAGTTCCAGGTTTCTTTTTCATTGTTGTTTACTGAACTGTTAAAGTTTGTTAAATAAAGGGCTACTGTACCCAATTTAAACGTTATTTGGGAGTAGAATCGCAGAGACAGAATCTGATGAATCATGGTCATGTTTTGTTTATGTACTATAGATGTGTGTAAATCTGCTGTGAGTGAAGATGGCTGAAAAGTTAGAGGGGTTTTTAAACTAGGCAACGGGGGGAGGCTCCAGAGGTAAAGATAGTCAGCAATGAATACATTCCATAGGGTAGTATTGGGGGCATTAGTGGTAGGTTGACTAAAGCACATAAACCCGAGGTAAGTATAGTAACAAGTTCTATTTGCAATTTCAGAACTCCCAATAAGAGGACAGTATGTGACCGGTCCAAACTACGTGGCATGTTCACCAATACCAGGAGCCTGGTGGACAAGATGGGTGAAATAGAGATACTATTGAATGAGGACAGCTCTCATGATTGGCTGGCAAGCATTCAAGGGTATTCCCTTTATCGCAGGGATAGAGAGGGTAAAAAAGGGAGAGGGGTATGCCTATATATCAAGAATAATGTACATGTGAATGTGAGAGATGACATCAATAAGGGAGCTAGGGAGGAGGTTGAATCCTTATGGGTAGAGCTCCAAAGGGATGAAGCTAAGGGGAAAATAATACTGGGAGTATGCTATAGGCCCCCTAACCTGAGGGAGGAGGGGGAGATGGACCTCCTATCACAATTTAGATTAGCAGCAAGGGAAGTGTTATCATAATGGGAAATTTTAATTATCCAGACATAGACTGGGTGGAACCACACATTTGTCTAAGGCTCGCCAGTTCCTAAATGTCTTGCAGGACAATGGGTCAGATGGTAGACGCACCAACTAGAAACAAGGCATTAGTAGATCTACTGATTACCAACAATACAGACCTGATCACGGATGTGGAAATATGGGGCAATTTAGGAAACAGCGATCACAGGTCAATTGTCTTCAATATAAATCACACAAATAGGAAACACAAGGGGAACACACAGACACTTAATTTCAAAAGAGCCAACTTCCCTAAACTACAAATAAATTGGGATAAAATCTTAGAAACAAAGAACACGGAGGAGAGATGAGTTTGCTTTAAGAGCATATTAAATAAGGGCATTAGCCAGTGCATCCCATTGGGAAATAAATTTAACAGAGCGAACAAAAGTCCTGGATGGCTTAACTCTAATGTAAAAATGCATATAAAAGCAAAGGAGAAGGCCTTCAAAAAATACAAGGCTGAGGGATCATCATCAGCATTCAGACTTTACAAAGAATGCAACAAGATATGTAAGGGAGCAATTAGGGCCGCGAAGATAGAACACGAAAGACACATAGTGGAGGAGAGCAAAAAAAATCCCAAGAAATTCTTTAAGTATATAAACAGTAAAAAAGGGAGGACAGACCATATTGGCCCCATAAAGAATGAGGAAGGACATCTGTTTACAAAGGATGGGGAGATGGTGAAGGTATTGAATTTATTCTTCTCCTCTGTCTTCAAGAGGGAATCAGTGGCTTCAGTAACCAAAACTGCAGTGTTTTTCCTCATGACACATCACAGGATGAACCCTCATGGCTAACAGAGGACAGAATTAGAAATAGACCTGGGAAACTTAACATTAATAAATCACCGGGACCAGATGACTTGCACCAGAGGGTACTTAAGGAACTCAGTCAAGTAATTGCCAGACCATTTTTCCTACTGACTGAAATGGTACCAGCTGATTGGAGAAAAGCCAATGTAGCACCAATATTTAAAAAAGGGCCAAAATACATCCCTGGGAATTACAGACCAGTTAGCCTAACATAAATAGTATGCAAGCTCTTGGAGGGGATGATAAGGAACTATAAACAAGATTTTAGTAGTATCATTAACAGTAATCAGCATGGATTCATGAAGAATCGTTCTTGCCAATCCAATCTATTAACCTTCTATGAGGAGGGGATCTGCCATCTAGATAAAGGAAAGCCTGTAGACGTGGTGTATCTGGATTTCGCAAAAGCATTTGACAGTTCCCCATAAACGTTTACTGTACAAAGTAAGGTCCGTTGACATGAACCATAGGGTGAGTACATGGATTGAAAACTGGCTACAAGGCCAAGTTCAGAGGGTGGTACTAAATGGGGAATACTCTGAATGGTTAGGGGTGGGAAGTGGGGTCCCCCAGGGTTTTGTCCTGGGACCAATCCTGTTTAATTTGTTCATAAACGACCTGGAGGATGGGATTGACAGCTCAATCTCAATTTGCAGACAACACTAAGCTAAGCAGGGCAATCATTTCTCTGCAGGATGTGGAAACTTTGCAAGAAGGTCTGAACAAATTCATGAGGTGGGCAACTACATGGCAAATAAGGTTTAATGTATAAAAAATTGAAAAAATGCATTTGGGTGGCACAAATATAAATGTAATCTACAAGCTGCTGCTAACAAAGCAAACAGAATATTGTCATGCATTAAAAAGTGGATCAACTCCAGGGAATACGCGATAATTCTCCCACTCTACAAGACTCTGGTCTGGCCTCATCTGGTGTATGCTGTCCAGTTCTGAGCACCAGTCCTCAGGAAGGATGTACTGGAAATGGAGCGAGTACAAAGAAGGACAACAAAGCTGCTTGCAACTCTCTGGAGAGGAGACGCTTTAGAAGGGATATGATTCCATTTACAAATACCATACTGGAGAGTGGTGACCACACAATAGGGATAACACTTTTTTGTGGAAAGGAGTTTAATAAGACACGTGGCCACTCACTAAAATGAGAAGAAAAGAGGTTTAACCTTACAATGCGTAGAGGGTTCTTTACTGTAAGAGCGGCAAGGATGTGGAATTCCCTTCCACAGGCAGTGGTTTCAGTGGGGGGGGGGCATTGATAGTTTCAAAAAACGATAAGCACCTGAACGACCACAACATACAGAGATATACAATGTAATACTGACATAAAATCACACACATAGGTTGGACTTGATGAATTTGTGTCTTTTTTCAACCTCACCTACTACAGTGCCTTGCAAAAGTATTTACCCCCCTTGGCTCTTTACCTATTTTGTTATATTACAGCCTTTAGTTCAATGTTTTTTTTTTTTAATATGAATTATATGTGATGGATCAGAACACAATAGTCTAAGTTGGTGAAGTAAAATTAGAAAAATATGTACATAAAACTATTTTTCAGAAATAAAAAACTGATAAGTGGCATGTGTGTATGTATTCACCCCCTTTCTTATAAGCTCTGGTGCAACCAATTACCTTCAGAAGTCACATAATTAGTGAAATGATGTCCACCTGTGTGCAATCTAAGTGTCACATGATCTGTCATTACATATACACACCTTTTTGAAAGGCCCCAGAGGCTGCAACACCTAAGCAAGAGGCACCACTAACCGAACACTGCCACGAAGACCAAGGAACTCTCCAAACAAGTAAGGGACAATGTTGTTGAGAAGTACAAGTCAGTGTTAGGTTATAAAAAAATATCCAAATCTTTGATGATCACTAGGAGCACCATAAAATCTATCATAACCAAATGGAAAGAACATGGCACAACAGCAAACTCAGAGAGGCAGCACAAAGACCTAAGGTAACCCTGGAGGAGCTGCAGAGTTCCACAGCAGATACTGGAGTATCTGTACGTAGGACGACAATAAGCCTTACGCTCCATAGAGTTGGGCTTTATGGCAGAGTGGCCAGAAGAATGCCATTACTTTCAGCAAAAAACAAAATGGCACGTTTTGAGTTTGCGAAAAGGCATGTGGGAGACTTCCAAAATGTATGAAGGAAGGTGCTCTGGTCTGATGAGACTAAAATTTTACTTTTTGGCCAACAATGAAAACGCTATGTCTGGACACATCACCCAGTGAAACGTGGTGGTGGCAGCATCATGCTGTGGGGATGTTTTTCAGCAGTCGGGACTGAAAAACTGGTCAGAGTTGAGGGAAAGATGGATGGTGCTAAATACAGGGATATTCTTGAGCAAAACCTGTACCACTATGTGTGTGATTTGAGGGTAGGACGGAGGTTCACCTTTCAGCGGGACAATGACCCCAAACACACTGCTAAAACAACACTTTAAGAGGAAACATGTAAATGTGTTGGAATGGCCTAGTCAAAGCCAATACCTCAATCCTATAGAAAATCTGTGGTCACTTGAAGGAGCTGGAGCAGTTTTGCAAGGAGGGATGGGCAAAAATCCCAGTGGTAAGATGTGGCAAGCTCATAGAGACTTATTCAAAGTGACTTGGAGCTGTGACAGCCACAAAAGTTGGTTCTACAAAGTATTGACTTTAGGGGGTGAATAGTAATGCACATTGGCTTTTTCTGGTATTTTGTCCTATTTGTTGTTTGCTTCACAATAAAAATAAAATAAAAAAACATCTTCAAAGTTGGGGGTATGTTCTGTAAATTAAATGATACAAATCCTCAAACAATCCATGTTAATTCCAGGTTGTGAGGTAACAAAACACGAAAAATGCCAAGGGGTGTGAATACTTTTGCAAGGCACTGTATGTGCCTTGCAAAATTCTTCACACTAGACTGTAGTACGTGAAAGCTGCTCTTACTGTGCGGCTCTCCGCAGTGCATTCCAATCACACTGCCCTTTGCGATCTGCTGTGGGGGTCAGTACAAAGTTAACGACTCCCCAAATACTGGTCGCAAACACAGTGCATTTGCTCGCACCGGATGGCATGGTACAAAAGTACCATGCGATGCGGTTGCTGTGCTTTTCACAAAGTAGTGCATTCACTACTTTTGGTGCATGGTGATTTCAGCTCTTTCAAAGTGAATGTGGCTGAAATCGCACCGCACAGATTTGCATGTGTATGCTTCATTGTTGTTACCATAAAGGAGCCAACCCTTGAGCAGTGACATGCAGCCATCCTTGGAGTGTGTGTAGGTAGACAGGATGTAGCTACAAAGAGCCTGCAGGAAATCAGTGAAAGAGTGAAAAAGTTTAGGAGCTTTTTTTTTTTGCCAAAGCTGTGTGGTGTCATCCTGTGCTGGCAAGTCAAGACAGCCGAAGCCTGGCACCCAGAAGATGCCAAGCAGAAGATGCTGGCATGCACGGAAGTGCCATTGATTTCTAATGGTACTCCCATGCATTGGAGCTTGTTGCACGGTTTCATGCATGCCAAACCGCATATTGCTGCAACACCACGTGGTCAGGTGTGGCGTGATTCCTTTAAAAAAAAGGTCAGGGCTTCTCTACCCCCCTTTTTTGCAAGTGATGTGCACACGCAAACGTACTGCACATATGTGAACTAAGGTTTAAGTTGGCCATATATGGATTCAAATTCAGCTGGTTCAGCCGGGATCAACCAAATTTCCATCTATCTATGGCCATTCCTGCTAGAGACATAAGTTGATCGAATGATCGACTTTTTTCAAATGGGATTGCTGGAAATTTTTTATTCGATCACTGCCTGTAGCCAACACACTGATGAGATTTCTAATGCAAGTTGGATCGCATTGAAAGTGAAGAAATCTAACCAATACACCAAGGATTCTTAAAAATGGGTCCAAAGCTTTATTTTCATTGTCAGATGGTAAACAAAAGGCAATGTTCAGAGCCACACAGGGCCTCTTCATCGGGCGAGCACCCAGCAGTACCAAATAGCCATTTTCAGGAATGCAATTCGTTTGGATTGCGTTTGGATTGCATTGAATCGCAAAATAAATTGTAAAGTAAAATAATTTTCTATGGAGCCTGTTCACATACATGCAGTGCAACTGCGATCCCTCTTTGAAATGGGTCCTGTGCAAGTTTGATACAACACAGTGCGATTTTGTGGTCACAACTGCATGCTTTTTTTTATCCATTTTACAATGCGATTTGTGCTGGTTGTTAGGAGCTGGCACACACCAGCGTTCCGACAATCAGTGACTCATCCCTGCTGCCAGCAGCAGGGGTGAGTCATCGATTGTTAAGGAGTTGGCACCTGCCGTCTTCCTAACAATGATGAATTATCTCTGCTGACAGCATAATGTAAACAAAAGAGCCGACATTGGAAATAAAAACAGCGAGGGGGTCCCCCCCAATCCATACCTGGCCCTTCGGGTTTGGTATGGATTTTAAGGGGGACCCAGTGCCGATCCTGACCTCCCTGGGGCCCTAAGCAAAATTCTGCTGAGGGGCCCTCTACCTGACCCGTGATGCCGTGAGCTATGGAAACCATTTGCCATTGCCACACAGTCACACCTGACACTTCAGCGCTCCCAAAACAATCCTCCCTCCTTTAAACAAAACAGTCAAAGAATAAGTACAACAATATAGAACAGACATTATATATTTATCTTTACATATCTGAGTGTGGATCCCCCACTTACATCAGGGTCCCCAGAGAGCCACCCCTTACATCAGGATCCCCAGAGAGCCCCCCCTTACACCAGGGTCCCCAGAGAGCCTCCCCTTACACCAGGGTCCCCAGAGAGCCTCCCCTTACACCAGGGTCCCCAGAGAGAACCCCCTTACATTAGGGTCCCCAGAGAGCACCCCCCTTACATCAGGGTCCCCAGAGAGCACCCCCCTTACATCAGGGTCCCCAGAGAGCACCCCCCTTACATTAGGGTCCCCAGAGAGCCTCCCCTTACACCAGGGTCCCCAGAGAGCCTCCCCTTACACCAGGGTCCCCAGAGAGCACCCCCTTACATTAGGGTCCCCAGAGAGCACCCCCCTTACATCAGGGTCCCCAGAGAGCATCCCTATAAAGCCCCTCCTTACATCGGGGTCCCCAGAGAGCCCCCCATACATCAGTGTCGTCAGAGAGCCTCCCTACTTACATCAGGGTCTGCAGCATTGCCCTTTACATCAGAGTTCCCCCTTGCACTGTAAGGTGGAATCCTGCATACTATGATGTAAAGGGGAACTCTGGGAATGTGGGGAGGACTCTGGTGACCAGAGAAAGAAACCACTAAGATAAGGGGGTTTACTGATAAGGGGGAAACCTTTATATCAGTGCCCCCTTACAATATTGTATTGACCCCCCCTAGACTGGCCTGGCGGTGCTGTCACTGACCTCCTCTCAGGTGCATCGTGCAGGGTTCAGTCAGTCGGCTCCAGCTTGGTGGCTCTGGTTTTATCCCATAGTTTCCTCTCCGCAGTCCATACATGTCTGACTTCTCCCATGACCCCCATCCTGGCTGCGCTCCCTCTCTTGACTCAGGGGAGGTCAGAGGCTGCGGATGGGACAGGGGAGGTCAGAGGCTGCGGATGGGACAGGGGAGGTCAGAGGCTGCGGATGGGACAACAGGAGAGGTCAGAGGCTGCGGATGGGACAACAGGAGAGGTCAGAGGCTGTGGGGGAGGGCAACAGGAGAGGTCAGAGGCTGCGGGGGGGCAACAGGAGAGGTCAGAGGCTGCGAAGGGGGGGACAGGAGGTTAGAGGCGGCAAGGGGGGGGGGGACAGGAGGTCAGAGGCTGTAAGGGGGGGGACAGGAGGTCAGAGGCTGCGAAGGGGGGGACAGGAGGTCAGAGGCTGCAAGGGGGGGGGGGGGGGGACAGGAGGTCAGAGGCTGCGAAGGGGGGGGGCAGGAGGTCAGAGGCTGCGAAGGGGGGGGGACAGGAGGTCAGAGGCTGCGAGAGGGGGGCAGGAGGTCAGAGGCTGCGAGGGGGGGCAGGAGGTCAGAGGCTGCGAGGGGGGGCAGGAGGTCAGAGGCTGCGAGGGGGGGCAGGAGGTCAGAGGCTGCGAGGGGGGGGCAGGAGGTCAGAGGCTGCGAAGGGGGGGGGCAGGTGGTCAGAGGCTGCGAAGGGGGGGGCAGGTGGTCAGAGGCTTTGAGGGGGGGGGGACAGGAGGTCAGAGGCTGCGAGGGGGGGGGGGCAGGAGGTAAGAGGCTGCGGAGGGGACGTTTTATTTTTAAAAATGGCGCCACTAGGCGCCATCGTGTCACTGGTACCGCTGCCGCCGTTGTGAGGGCAGCGGCGCCTGAAAAAAAGATGGCCGCGGGGCCGACATGCAACTGCGCATGCGCCCGCCTTTCCGAAAATTGCCGAGCAGCGGCCACAGCGCTGGCGCATGCGCAGTTGCGTGTCGGGCAACTGCGCATGCGCCAGCGCTGTTGCCGCTGCTCGGCAATTTTCTGGAAAGGCGGGCGCATGCGCAGTTGCATGTCGGCCCCGCGCCCGTCTTTTTTCAGGCGCCGCTGCCCTCACAGTGGCGGCAGCGGCCCCAGGGGCCCCCGAGGAGAGCCGATCCGCCGCGGGGCCCTACGCAGCTTGCGTAGTCCGGGTATAGGGCGGATCGGCTCTGGGGGGACCACATGCCAAACAAAAAAAACGTGTGGGGCCCTTCGGTCTGGTATGTTTTTTTGGATTATCAGGGGAACCCTATGCCAAAAAAAATCATAATTTTTCTTTTTTTCTTTTGCGGTAAGGTCCTCCTTCCTTACTGGGCACTTAAACCCCCCTCCTGCCCAGACCAATTTTCAGCTTTCGGCGCTGTCGCACTTTGAATGACAATTGTGCGGTCATACAACACTGTACCCAAATGAAATTTTTATAATTTTTTTCCCACAAATAGAGCTTTCTTTTGGTGGTATTTAATCACAACTGGGGTTTTTATTTTTTGCTAAACAAACAAAAAAAGACGGAAAAAAAAAATCATGTTTAATAGTTTGTTATAAAATTTTGCAAACAGGTAATTTTTTTTTTTTTTTTTATATATCTTTATTTATCAAAAATTTTCTATTATTACAATTTAACATACAAAACATTTATACAAAAGGTGTCAGCCTATTCCTTGTACATTCATATACATGTCCGTTTACATCCTTGTATCTTCCTCAATTTGTTAACCCTTTCATCATCCTAATCCACCTCCATTCATTCCACAACTACCAACATATTCATTCTATAATAAAAAAATAAGTGCAAAAGAAAAGAAGAAAAAAAAAAAAAAAAAAGGGAAAAAGGAAAAAACGTAAAGGGATCCCCTATCTCTCTCTTACTAAATCCCTCCATCCTGGGTGTAATATTTTAAATCGTAACCAGGTCTGCCAGGCATTATTTGCTTCCTCTCTATTAGCGTTTTCTTTTTCCATTCTTGTCTCCAGTTTACACATTTCGTCCATCTCCCTTTCCCATTCTTCTATACTAGGACCACTACTGTTTTTCCATTTCCTGGCAATGATAGTTCGTGCTGCCGTTAAAAAGAATTTCAGGGTTCCCTTTCTCACCCTTTTTACCGACCCCATATTCATGGACATTACCGACATCAGGATGTCAGGTTTGAGTTCTATTCCTGTCATCAAAGCGTATGTTTTATATATCTGTTCCCAGAAGTTGTATACTCCAGGACAGTCAAACCATATATGTGACATGGTTCCGACGGCTTGGAGACATCTCCAGCATATTTTACTATTCTCAGAATTAATTCTATTCATATCTATTGGGCATCGGTACCATCTTGTCAGCAATTTATAGTTTCTTTCTTGATCTCTGCTAGATTTGGATAATTTGTGAATAATTCTAAAGGCTTCTTTCCATTTCTCTTTAGGGATGTCTATTTCTAATTCTTCTTCCCATCTTTTTATGTATATGGTCTCTTTTATCCTATTGTTTTTCATTAAATATTTATATACCGTAGACAAGTTGTGTGTCGGTTTCTGTTCTTCTATTAATATTTCTTCAAGGGCCAATAAAGGTCTACTCATTGCGTCCTTTTTTGCTATTTGGGAGATGTATTTGTTTAATTGCCAATACTGAATCCAGTTGTTTTTATATTCTATACCCATATCTTCAAACCGTATTACCCTATCCTGCTCAATTATGTCTCTTATTCTGGTATCTTGTTCTTTCTTCCATTTTAGGAAGGTTCCTGTGTTCATTGCTAATGGAAATTCGGGGTTATCAAATAAGGGAGTCATTGGCCCTATATATGTTGTTCCTTTGCCTAGTCTTATTAGTCCATCCCATACTTTCAGTACCCGGCCTACAAAGTACGGCATATCTCCGTCTAATGGACGTCTCTCTTTTCTGATCCACGGTAGGGACTTTAGGCTAATAGTTGAGATCTCTTTTTCCAGTCTTACCCACTCTTTAGAATCTTCGTTTTGGAACCAATCTATTAGTCTAGTTATCAGGGCCGCCTTTAAGTATGTCGAAATATCGGGGAGTGCCAGTCCTCCTTCCTCTTTAGAACGGGTCAGTATTGACCTGCTTATTCTAGCAGGTTTGCCGGCCCAAATGAAGCTTCCTATAACTATGCGTATCTGATTTAACATTTTCTTTATAGGGAAGAGAGGTATGGCCTGAAATATATATAAAATCTTAGGTAAAATATCCATTTTTATGATATTTATCCTCCCTATCCAGGAGTGATTCCCTGTTGCATATTGTTGGAGTAGCTTACTTATCTTGTTTATGATTGGAAGGTAATTAAGTTCATATAATTTATCTAAATCTTTGGGGATATAAATTCCTAAGTATTTTACTGCTACAGGTTGCCATTTGAAAGGAAAATTAGCCCTAATTGTTTCTATTTTGTTTTCAGGAAGTATAATCTCCATTATTTCGGATTTATTGTAATTTACTTTAAAATTACTAACTTTGGCAAAGTTATCGAATTCTTGTGTTAAGTTGGGAAGTGTTATTACCGGGTTTGTTATATATACCAATAGATCGTCTGCGTAAACAGACAGTTTGTACTCTGTCTCCCCTACCCTCAGCCCTTGTATATCTTTATTGTTCCGAATGGCTATTGCTAAGTGTTCCATAACCAGAACATATAGTAGAGGAGACAGAGGACAACCCTGTCTAGTTCCGTTAGTTATCATTATAGACTCAGAGATCTCTCCTGCTGCCCTAATTCTAGCGATGGGTTTCTGGTATATTACCATTATTTTTTCTAGTAACTTTGGTCCTATTCCCCACTGTTTTAGTGTCTCTTCGAGAAAACACCATCCCACCCTGTCAAACGCCTTTTCGGCGTCTACCGTCAGTAGACAGGATGGGATGGTGTGTCTCCGAGCATAATCTATGAGCGTTACTGTTTTGGAAGTGTTGTCTCTTGCTTCTCTCCCCTTTACAAAGCCCGCTTGGTCCAGGTGTATATAGTTTGGAAGTATGGGGGTTAATCTGTTAGCTATGATTTTTGAGTATATCCTGAGGTCAATATTTGTCAATGAGATGGGTCGATAGCTGCTACAACTAGTAAGATCTTTTTCAGGTTTGGGTATTAGAGAGATATAGGCCTGCATTCCTTGTGTGACGAAGGGTTGACTAATCGTTACTTCGTTAAATAAGCGCTTCAGGATCGGGACTAATAAATCTCTAAACATTTTGTAAAACCTTGGGGTGAAGCCATCCGGGCCTGGACTTTTCCCTATTACTAGAGAGTCCACTACTTTTTTGATTTCGTCTTCTGTTATTTCTTCCTCGAGCTGTTCTTTTTCAGACACTGTCAGTGTTTGTATCGGGGTGTTTTTTATATATTCTTGCACCTGCTGTTGATAGGTTTCCGGATTCCTTTCTGCCAAAGGATTGGGGATGTTATATAACTTGGTGTAAAAATTACGGAAAGTGTCCACGATGTCTTTTGGTTTATAAACATAGTTACCTGTTTCATCTTTAATTTTTACAATTGAGGTTACACTTATTTGTTGGTGTATCTTCCTCGCTAATAGTTTCCCCGGTTTATCCCCTTGGACATAATTCAGAGACCGTATTTTATCTCGGCTTACTAGGGTTTCTTCATCTAATAATGTTTTCAGCTCGTTTGTTTTAGTGGTTAGTTCTCCTAGTAGCTCCTGTCCAAAATTTTGCTTATGTTCTTTACTAATTCTTTCTATTTCTTTTGATAACTGAGATATTTTATTGTCTTTCATCTTTTTTAATCTAGACCCATGCTTGATAAATAGACCTCTTATGATACATTTTAGTGTTTCCCATTGGTTGGGTGGGGAGGTGTTGTCTTCCAAGTGGTCTAACAAACAGGTAATTTTTCTGCTTCATTGATATGCGCTGATGAGGCAGCACTGGTGGACACTGATAGGCTGCACTAGTGGGCACAGATAAGGTGGCACTGATGGGGACAGATACGTCGGTACTGATGGGCACAGATAAGATGGTACTGATGGGCACGGATGGGTGGCACGGATGGGCACCGATAGATGGCACCGATAGATGGCACTGGTGGGCACTGGTAGATGGCACTGATAGGTGGCACTGATAGGCACTGGTAGGGGACACTGATGGGCACTGGTAGGTGACACTGATGAGCACTGGTAGGTGACACTGATGTGCAGCACTGTAAAGGCACATTGAGGGCACTGGCACTGTGGGCACTGACAAATGGCACTGTGGGCACTGACAGGTGAAGCTGGTGGGCACTGACAGGTGGAGCTAGTGGGCACTGGTAGGCGGCACTTGTATAGGGCACAGGTGGGCACCATGGACCTTGGGCACATTGCAGTGATCGGGACTGATGCCCCTCTCACTGCCGCCGGTGAGGAAAAAAAGCCGATTACCGGCTCTGTTGTTATCACATGATCAGCTGTCATTGGCTGACAGCTGATCACGTGGTAAGGTGTCGGGATCGACCCCTTGTTCGGATCTGTGATCCAGCGAGTCTCACAGACTCGCTGATCACAGAGCACGCCGTAGTCTAGACGTTCAGGGGGCGCGGCGTAGTCTAGACGTAGTCCCGGCAAGTTAGACACGAAGGGCCTGGTATAAATTGGGGGGAACCCAACACTGTTTTTTTTTTTCATGCTGGATCTTTAGTTTATATTCTGCCATCAGTGGGGAATCCCCCCACTGACAGCAGGGATACCTTATCATTGTTAGGAAGCTGGCAGTTGCAGGCTCCTTAAAGTGGAATTCCAGTCAGAACCTAACTAACTTTAAACCTACTCTCTACCATATTCTAAGCCTAATCTATCTAGCCCTGTAAAGCAAAAATCGTTGTACTTACCTATTCTGCTGCCACTCCGGTCCCGTGTTGGCATTCCCTGGCATTTCACAGCTGTTGTCGGTTCTCCTGCACACAGCTTCCCCTGCTGGAGACCGGATCAGCTGCAGAAAAAGTAAGTAAAGCGATTTTTGCTTTACAGGGTTAGCTAGATTAGGCTTGGAATGTGTCAGAGAGCAGATTTAGCGTTAATGTGGAATTCCAGTCAAAACCTAACAACCAATGACTCATCCCTGCTGCTGACAGCAAGGATGAGTCACTGGTTGTTAGGACGCTGGCGGGTGCTGGCTCCTTAACAACCAATTACTCATCCCTGCTGCGGGATGAGTTGCAGTAGTAAAAACTCACATTAAAAATGTATCCAAATTGCACCAAGTCGCACTACAAAATGAAATTGAAAGTCGGATCACTGCACTAGTTCGAACCTAGGCTAACTTCCAAAAATACATACCTTGAGAAGAGGAGTGGATCAGCCAATTCAAGCTAATCTGTACTGGAGAAAATATCTAGGCTGGAAATGATTTCATTAAAATGCTTGACTGGTTGTATTTGGCTTTAGTGGAAAATCATGCAGCACGTCAGATATCCTGGCTAGTTCTTGTTCAAGCTCAATAACCTAAAGTATTTAAACTATTGGATCAGTAAAGCGGCCAGGCAATTTGCGTTTTCAGAAGAAAAGGAAAATAGTGGCATCTGACATATTTCTCTCAGTAGGAGAATATATGAGATGCAACCCGCTCTATTGATATCTGTATAGCCTGGTGCTGAATTTTCCCAGCTGCTGCTCAGAAAAGTATGTAGCCCCTGTGCAAAGCTAAAGCAGTTCTTCAATAAATTCGCCAACAGTTGTGTATTTATTGAAGGACTTTCATAAGCACAAAAGTATATGTTCATTTATACTGAGTTATTGTTAGGCACAGGGTGGCACAATTTCACTTTATTATATTTTATTGCACATTATATTGAGTTCACATTTTTTTATGTATTTTTTTTTTGGCACATATATGTACAGTATCTAACAAAAGTAAGTACACCCCTCACATTTTTGTAAATATTTTATTATATCTTTTCATGTAACAACACTGAAGAAATTACACTGTGGGGGTTATTTACGAAAGGCAAATCCGGTTTGCACTACAATTGCACTGAAAATTCACTTGTAAGTGCAGTCGCAGTAGATCCGAGGGGGACATGCAAGGAAAAGAAAAAACAGCATTTTAGCTTGATAAAATCAGCAGAGCTTCCCCTCATTTCACTTGGTGGTAGAAGAGGAAAGTACAACAAGGCCAAACTTAGGGAGAAGTCAATTGATCCCTACTAATTAACTACAGTAGCTACTCCTGACAAGGAATTTGGCTAGGAGCTCCCTGACTAAACCCCATGGTGCTACACTGGCGACAGTTTACCCTCTACCTCCGACCATGACAGGTTCTCCGGCCAGCAGAACCGTCACCTCTTGTTGGACTGCAAGCCGCAGTCCCAACCCTGCGCTGCACAGCCTAGCAGCCAGATGTGCCCGGAATAGGCACCATCTCCGGCCTAGCAGCCCGGGCAATACGACACACATCCACCCAGACAGCGGTCCAGGTGGCACAGAACATAGATCACTTGACTGCACCCAAATATATAGACTCTCCAAGCAGGCCAAGGGATTCAAGAAAACCCCTGCCCATTGGCTGAGATACCACATATACCCATAACCTGACCTTGGGTTGCCCTTCTCATATCTAGTACCACCAAGTACCGGCCACCTAGCGGTAGAAGAGAAAAGTCCAACAAGGCCAAACTTAGGGAGAAATCAATGGATCTCTAGCAATCAACCAGGATAACTACTCCTGGCAAGTACATTTGTGAGGAGCAACCCGCCTAAACTCCAGGGTGCTACAGATTGAACCTCCCAACAAGTTGCTTCTGGTAAAAATCTCCCCTGCTGTGCCTCCTTTAGAGCAGGTTGACATTCCCTGCCTTCAATGACTGTGTTCCCATGCTGTAAAGGTGAACTGCAGCCGCTGCTACAGAACAAAGTTGCACCACTCACCCATCCCCTTCTGCCCACTCTGCCATTCACATGTAGAACCCCCCTGACCCCCAAGGGCATGGTGGTGCCCCCAGAGACAGGGAGGGCTGACATTTAACCTCATAGCTGGATCCATAGCTTGTGTTGTAGGGGTCTGTAAAGAATGGGGCGCTAGTCACTTTTTAATTAAATAAAGAGTAGGTTTATTAATCACACATAGGAGAGAGGGAAAGGGTCATAGATGCTCCAAACTAAAGCAGAACTCTGAAGCTCCAAACGTTAATGCGCAAGAAAGAGCCTTTAAGTCAAAAACAGACACTTCTGTTTACCAGCAACCATCAGCAGATATTATAGGCAGCTCCAATCTTTCTCCAGAAGAGTCTACCAGCCAGTGTTGCCAACCTACCAGATTGAAATTTACTGACACGACGCCCAAAATTTCCTGGCACAGCCAAGTTTTTACTGGCATTTCCAAAAGTTACAAAATTACAGTTTTAAGTGCAAATTTTAGTATTTAGGCTACAAATAAGTACAATATGCAAATAGCAATGTGATTTAAGATAGATATTAGGGCAAAAAACATATTTCTTATATTATTTTTGTCGATATAATCAGTAAGTAGCTCAGGGACAGGACTCAGAGGAGGGCAAGAAATTAGAATAGGAAGGCACACACACACATGAAGTTGACTTTTGGTCCCTTCAGTCCACTCCAGTCTAGACAGTGCCGCTCCCGACCTGCCCCGCTCCTGTCCTGCAGACCCACACATGAGGCTCTTGCCGCTCTGCTTGGCACCCTGGCACCATGACATCACACGACACGCTCAGGCACTGCCTCCACCAGAGCTACCTGAACACACTGAAGCAGGCACTCGGATGGTCTTGGCCAGCTCTGGACCGAGCCGAACATCCCAGCCATATTTTCTACTGGCATCTTTTTGCTTTTACTGGCATTTACTGGCAGGAGAAAATCACCTGTTTTTTACTGGCTGCCAGTAAAAATACTGACGGTTGGCAACACTGCTACCAGCTCCTCTGGGACGCCATTCAGCATCAACACAGAGACAGCTTCAAAGGCCTTTTTAGGTAAGCAGGCCTAAAGAGCAGCTACAATCACAGGCATTCTCAAAGGCTGCAGCCCAGGGGAAGAGAGTTTGCTCCTGCTCACCCCAAATATTTATACTCTTCCTCATGATTCTATACTGACAAGGAAATACCTAGTGGTTGGCTGAGAAAGGATATGAAAATTCATAACCCAAGCCCACTGTGAAGCCTCATTCTAATACCAGGAGTAACATTGCCACCTATTGGCAGAAGAGAGAACTGACAGCCAGGCTGAATTTACAGGAAAACTGAACAAAGACAAACTGCAAATTAGCATTGATGGACTACAGCCAAGCAATCTCAATTTAGCAAGACACTCCTGCTTACGGCAGGGTGACTAGGCACAGAACTAATATTATTGTCACACAATGCATTGTGTTCTGTGAATTAAGGCAATGCAGTTGAATGGCAGGATATCCCCAGCCAATTTACAGAATGCATTGCATTGTGGGGGAAGAAGGGGGTGGACAAGTCGTGTAAGTTTTCTATTGTCTGGAGATGTGTTGCCACAAGTGGTTTTCATGGAAGAATTGTGACCAAAAAGCCGTATCTCTGACATAAACAGAAAACAAAAAACGCATTTGAAAAATTGCTGTGCAAATACTGTGTAACATAAAAAGTTGCAACAACCACCATTTTATTCTCTAGGGTATCTGCTAAAAAATATATAATGTTTGGGGGGTCTGATAAATTTTCTAGCAAAAAAATTATGATTTTTACATGTAGGAGAGAAGTGTCAGAATTGGCCTGGGTGGCAAAGGCCTAATTAGCATAAGTAAGTAATATACAAATAACTTAAAAAGAATATATAATAATTAATTTACTATATTTTCAAAAATTGTACTCAAGCAGGTGGCTTAACGGACAAATTACTGAAGTTTGAAGTTATAACTTCAAACCAGTAATTTAACAGTAAATAGATAATTATCTTATAACATATAGCATAATAATATATGATTTCGCTTGTACCTTTTCAGCAGCAGCAGATTCCCATTCTCCCTCTTAACCACTTCAATACCAGGCACTATACCTTTCTGCCCAAGCAAATTTTCAGCTTTCAGCGCTGTTGCAATTTGAATAACAATTTTTTATCATTTTTTTCCCACAAATAGAGCATTCTTTTGGTTGTATTTGATCACCTCTGCGATTTTTATTTTTTTGCGCAACAAATAAAAAAAGACCGAAAATTTTACAAAAAAAATGTTTTTCTTTGTTTCTGTTAAATTATTTTGTAAATAAGTAATTTTTCTTCTTCAATGACGGGCACTGATATGGATTCACTGATGGGCACTGATAAGGCTGCACTGATGGGCACTGATGAGGTGGCACTGATGATGGGCTCTGATAGGCGGCACTGATAGGCAAAGAACACTAGTCTACTGCTGCAGCCCCAAACTTGGGTGTTCGTTCTTCAGCAGACCTTGGGCTGCTGGCAGTTCCCAGTTCTGTTCGTTGGACCTGTGGATGTTTTTTTCTCTGTTGCTCTCCTCTTATTTGGACTGCTTTGTAATGTCTCAACAGTATCTAAATTGCTGTACCGCGTAGTGAACAAGAAGTAAAACAGGTTTTTATTTCTTGAAGTCCATTGAGGGGCACAGTACCCTGTGTTTAGATTAAGCACTTGCTACTGCTGTGCCACAAAACTGAGGCATGCTGTTCTTTCCTGGGCCGGCCCATACTTTTTTGTTCACCGGTGTCCATTGCTCCTGTAGATGGCAGTATAACCCAACAGTATCTGAATACTGTGCCCCTCAATGGACTCTAAGATAAGACTTTTTAAGATAAATACAAAAATTCTAACTTTTCCTCCTACCAGTGCTCATTTCCAGTGTGTGTGATTCTCCCACTCACCCTCACAGACTGGTCAGTGACTAAATGGGATTTTTTTGCAATTGCATATTAGGACTTGAATACACTTGCGGCCATCATTGTTGCCTCTCTGAAAAGCGATTTGCGGTGGATGCTTTTCAGCAGCTCAGAGGTGATATGGTGTCCAGTACCATGCCACAGCCACATGCATTACACTCAGTTGCAGGGTGGTGGCGGTAGGGCTACATTCATTGAATTTAGCAGTGGCACTGCCTGCAGAACATGAACTCTGGTATTACGTTTGCTACACTATATTACCAAAAGTATTGGGACGCCTGCTTTTACACGCACATGAACTTTAATGGCATCCCAGTCTTAGTCCATAGGGTTCAATATTGAGTTGACACACCCTTTGCAGCTATAACAGCTTCAACTCTTCCAAACTCACTCATTCATGTAATCATAATGGAGTTTCTACCAACCACCCAAATAGTTCACACTTTGATAAAAAATGGTGTCCACCAAAACGTCATGGCACAATATGGTAAAAAATCTTGCTTTAGGCAGATTGTTTTACCAACATTTAAGGAACTGTCTGAGTTTTAAAAATCTTCGGCCATTAGATTATGTTGAACATCAAGTGCCCTCAAGTATCTGAGGCCACCTTTAACGGATTTGGGACTGGCTCCACAGTAAGTGTGATATTACAGGAAAAAGTATTCTTCATATGACAATGACTGATCCTTGAAGACAATAGGGGAAGAGTCTGGGTGACCTGTCAATCAAGATTGCAAGGCTACAGGGAGGGTGTGAGGAGGAGGGGAGGGAATCCACAGGTGAAAAAAGAGATAGCTATACAATAGAACATAGATAAAGGTCAACACAATGTCACCTGCAGAAAACCAAACCCATTGTTTTGCTGGAGCCTGGGTATTAGAGAGGGTTGACAGATGTGGTGCCCCCATGTCTGTGCATTAAAAGAGGTCCCCAATGTCTGCAGGCTGACTAGTATATTCTTTGGTGCCTGTTGACTTTAGTGATTTATATGCCTATGCACCAACTAAAGCTGGCCATACATTATGCAATTTTCTTTCCTTCAACCTGCGGTGAAGAAAAAAATGTTTTTGATTTCCCCATCAACACAATCAGTGTCGATGGAATCCCTCCCACTGCGCTATTGTATTCTGACAGTGGTAGGTTTCCACACCATCAAAATACAATGATTACTGCTACTGGCTATAGCCAACAGGAGTAGTCATATGAAAAAAAAACAGACAGGCTGTTGTACTGTTATCGATCGATAGATCGACTTCAGTACAACCAGCCTGCCCATAGATGGATCGAAATTCAGACAGTTTAGATCCGTCTATGGCTGGCTTAAGGTATATATATGGGCATATACATATGCTTTACATGTAGGCAAACACCTGTGACACCAGCAAATTGGAACTTACAGCAGGTGGAACCTGGTTGCCCGACACGTGTGGGTGCCTTTTGCCATGCAAGCAGTTATCAATGCCTGGGACCAGGAGGGGTCTCGTTCATGTAAAAGTCAAACATTGTGGTAGTACCCCGATTTAGAGTACACTATGTACAGTAGTGAAAGTGCAGAGTTCTTATGGAAAACATGCTATCCCATGTTACTACACACCTTTCTCTTCTTGTATGTTGCATTTAGGAGGGACACTGCTGAGCCTTTGTCCTACTCCACCAGTCCATTGTACCTCTGCCACCTCACTCCTAGTGACAGAATGGTCCACTAGCGCCGACCCCATGCGTGTTCCAAGTTAACTCCTTCTCACCCATTCCATGTGGTCAGGTACTTGAGGTCATCTGTAATGTGGGTTCGGTTCCAATTACTTTTACTGACCGCTAAAGAGGGAGCCAAAACAACAATCCCCTAGCTACAGAAAGACCTGTCATCTATACCAAATATTACGCTTCTGACCAGCTGTTATTCACTTTGCTCTAACTCCTGGTTACCCGTGGCAACAGCATTCTTCCTCTGACTTATCTTGGCGAGTTAACTTTTAGTAGTGGCTTTGCTTTATACCTCATTGTGCTTTACAGGCTTTGTTCTTCTGATATGCCATATTCTACCATGCACCCCTTGATTACCTTCAGACCAGGCAGAACATTCTAAAACTTTACTAAGAACTTCTTGTGGTCAAGTACATAACAATACAATACACTTCAGTGCAATACATTTCAGCACTAACTACCTATTCTGAAGCTGCCCAGGCATACCTTGATAAAGTGAAAGTCCATGATGGGCGTTCTCCAGACACAGGGTAGGAAGGCAGGGCCCAAAAAGCCCGGGAAAGGAGTGCAAACCCAGTTAACCCCTTCTCAGCCTAGGCGGGCTAACTAACGTACTATAATGAAAAACAACATTTGTAGGCAAGCAGGGCTGAAAACTCTCTTCTTGCTCCAAAGGCTGAACGAGCAGTATTACTATTGCATAAACAACATGAACATTTGTTTCATCCAAGCAAGCATGTAAGCAAGTACTGCAGTGGCAATGCAGAGGGAGAAGAAGTCAAGAGGAACATGGTTCCTCTATGGTTATGTGGGTAACTTGGCAATGAGATGGTTGGATGCTGGCAGCCCATGTGACTCTGGTGGCCATCTTGAGTCAGGCAGAATCTATTTAGGACCCTGGCTCCTGAGTTTGGCAGCATTTAGCGTGCAGGTAGTGTAGGGATAGGTCACCCATTTGTCATGGACAGTAAAAGTGGCAGGGTAAGGTTCCAAATAAGTAGGGAAAGGATAGGGATCCTGGAAACCTTCCCGATTGAGCTCAGACTGACCAGACTACATTCCGTCCCTCAAGACAGGTGCTAGCAGTTCCGCTGAGTTCTGCTCTGCTACAATTTTGCTGTTCACCGGTGATAGTTCCCGGTCGGGCTGCCTTATGCCGGGCTTGTTGTGGATTGTTGTTTGCTGACTACAATTAAAGTTCTTTCTATTTGCAACTGGACTGTGTGTGATTTTCTGTCGTTGCACCATGCTGCACCCTCCCACATTTATGTTCATGTCAATTAGAAAGAGGTACAGACAATCCTGGCATCTTCCTTATGTTTTGCAATCATGAAAAATTTAAGTGAGGCCTCCATTTGTATCTGTTAAATGATAACTAAAGCCAAAACCTTTTTTTAGGAGTAGAGAAGGATTAGAAAACCTGTCAGGTTGTTGTTGTTGTCTGTGCCCCTGTTGGAGAGATTCACCTCCTCTATCTGTTCTGTTTACCATTCACACTGAAAGTAAACGTAAAAGAAAATGCCACATTTTGGGTTGTCCTCAGAACAATAATAGGGGATAAATCTTCTAATGGGTAAACTAGTTGTGGTGACAACCAGGGATACCCTTATTTTGGAGAGATTTTTTCTCCCTTCCTGTTTTGAGCATGGGACAAGAAGTGAAGAGAAAGCTCTCCAATGGGACACAGATGGCAAAGAAAAACAAAAACCCAACAGTGATTATAACCCTTCCTCTATCCAAAATGAAAAAAACTTTTTGTTATACATTATGATTATCACTTGTCACTAATTGATCAGACAAAGCATTGACCATTTTATTATATGAATAAAATAATTATCTTTGATACAAATGAATCATTTCTAGCACAGTGCATTTGAGATGATAATTATGCCACTCTACCCCATTAGGTCAGTATGTTGACTAGCCAGTATTCTTAAAGTGTTACTAAACCCAGGACCCTGCATTCACTATATCTGCTCTCCCACAGTACACAGAACATGAAAATTTAGTAAACATTTTAGTAAATACAGTGCCTTGAAAAAGTATTCATACCCCTTGACATTTTCCACATTTTGTCCTGTTACAACCAAAAACATATATGTATTTTATTCGGATTTTATGTGATAGACCAACACAAAGTGGCACATACTTGTGAAGTGGACGGAAAATGGTAAATGGTTTTCAATTTATTTTTACAAATAAATATGTGAAAAGTGTGGCGTGCATTTGTATTCAGCCCCCCTGAGTCAATACTTTATAGAACCACCTTTCCCTGCAATTACAGCTGCAAGTCTTTTTAGGAAAGTCTCTAATAGATTTGCACATCTAGATAGTGACATTTTTGCCCATTCTTTTTTGCAAAATAGCACAAGCTCTGTCCGATTGGATGGAGAGTGTCTGTTAACAGCAATTTTCAAGTCTTGCCACAGATTCGCAATTGGATTTAGGTCTGTACTTGGACTGGGTCATTCTAAAGGCCCGTACACACGATCTGACTTTTTGACAACAAACATGCAAATTAGCTGTTTTGGACCAACATCCGACCATGTGTACGCTCCATCGGACCAACTTTTTCAGTTTTCATCAGACTTTTGTTGGCTGTGCGAACGGACCGACTTTCTGCCAACAAAAGTCCGATGGAGCAAAGTCCGACCGTGTGTACACAAAACCATCAGACTTTTGTACAAAGTACAAACACGCATGCTCAGAACCAATGCAAAAGATCAGACAACAATACAGAAGTTGACCAAAGGTGGCGCTGGAGTATTTGAACGTCCTCTTTTGAAGTGTCGCCAGTACGTTGAAACGTCACTACGTTCATGTTTGTTGCCTAAAAAGTCAGATCGTGTGTATGCAATACAAACTTGGGGCCAACGCCCTTTGTACAAAAATCCACGGGAAAGTTTGTACAAAGTCTGATCGTGTGTATGAGGTGTGACTTCTGGCATTGACTGCTGGTTAAGGCGCACCTAAGCAAAACCAACTGGGGCCTGTGGAAACAAATGGGATACACGCACTGTATAAACCTCCAGCATTCGTTTTTATGTTGAAAAAAGTACTGAATGAAAAAGCTGTCTGCCCACTGTACAATCGCAGATGGGAATCTGCCCATTGCTCCTAGACTGTACTTCACCTAGACAGGCTATATAAAGACTATCATCTAACGTCTGGGAGAACCTTACTGCCTAATGCTGCGTACACACGATCGGAAATCCGGCCAGCAAAAGACCGATGAGAGCTTTTGGTCGGAAAATGTGACCGTGTGTATGCTCCATCGGACTTTTGCCAGCAGAATTCCCGGCCAACAAAAGATTGAGAGCAGGTTCTCAATTTTTCGGTCGGAAAAAGTTCCGATTGGAAATTCCAACGCGCAAAATTCCTGCGCATGCTCGGAAACAATTCGACACATGCTTGGAAGCATTGAACTTAATTTTCTCGGCTCATTGTAGTGTTGTACTTCACCGCGTTCTTGACGGTCAAAACTTCAGCGAACTTTTGTGTGACTGTGTGTATGCAAGCCAAGCTTGAACGGAATTCAGTCGGAAAAACCATCCAATATTTTTCCGACGGAAAATCCGCTCGTGTGTACGCGGCATAAGACTTTCTATGCGTTCTGTTGTCACATTTATCTGTAACTGTCTATATGTGACCAGACATCAAAAAATAAAATAAAAAGTAAACTCATATTGCAAATGTTACCATCAGTTAGGCTGGCCATACAGTACATTATACAATTTTCTTGTCCAATTTTTCTTCACCATAACCATATAATATGTCAAACCTAAACACTTTCAACTTGTATACAATCAGGCAGCCCCTTGCACTACATAGTTGAAGGTAAGTATAAAGAAAATTGAATAAGAAAATTGCATAATGTATGGCCAGCGTTACACTACTACCTTGAGCAGAGGCCAACAATAGCTTTTATATGGTGTATGCAGCTACAATTCCAATCTGTCTAGTATCTCTACCAATGTGGAAACCTGTACATTTGGTGTGTAGTCCTTATGCTTTCCTATATTCACTGCCCTATTGTGACCTTACAAATCAGACAGGATAATGGGTTGCAATGAACTAATAGACACACAGTAATCATTTCAGAGAATGAGCTCCTCTAATTACCTTACAAAAGGAGAGATTAGCAGGAGCTATTGTAAGCAGATCTGTAGGCCTTCTTCTCTCCTCCCCTTTTCCCTGCCTGTCTATTGTAATGAAATCCAATAGCAGCAAGACATTTTCTCTATCTGTATCAATGGCTAATTGTTATTATTCTATATCTGTGTTTAGAAGTTTGTTGGAGAGAAGGGCGCATGTAATCTCCCCCTCCTGGTGACTTAGCATTGTAAGGATGCAGCCTATTATGCCCGAGAATTCTGTTCCCACCAGTGTCACCATATAATGTACCATCTCCATAGAAGATGTGTCACAGCTTCATACCTCCCAACATTTTGAGATGGGAATGAGGGACACCTACTAACAAACGTATGTAGGCATAGGACACTCCCCCTGCCACACCCCCTTAAAGGAGAAATAACAACAAAAAAAAGATTAAATTCACAAGGACTTTTTTTTACCACTACTATTCCTTTATATTGGCTTTTAAAATGTACAAATGCAGCCATTTAGAAATTGGATGAAAGTTTTAGCACTGGAAAACATTTTTTGAAAGATAAAAGTGCATTTTATATACAACTATATAGATCAGACCTAAATGAGAGACAAATGAGGGGGAAGAGGGACAGAGGGACATTGCTCCAAATCAGGGACAGTCCCTCGGAATCAGGGACAGTTGGGAGCTATGCAGCTTCAATTGATGAGAATCATCTTATATGGAAAATGATTGAAGAAGTGCAGATTCGTGTAATAATCTCCAAGGCTATGTTTTCAAATTATAATCAGATTAATTATCTTCCCAAGTGCTGTTTTTTCTGAACCAACCATATTGTTTCCAATTGATGCTTACAATTGCCATTCAGTTCAGTACCTTGGTATCCTACTGACTGATTTATACAGTACCTGATTATCATAAGTTATTTCTAAATGTGTCTCAGCAAACCTCTATATAACTAAATTGTCCATAAACATACCGTATATATACTCGAGTATAAGCCACATTTTTCAGCACATTTTTTTATGCTCAGCACTTTTCTGCAGCAGCAAAAAAAAAAAATTCCAACCCGACTTTGGGGCCCCGTATCTCGGGGCCACTTGGTGCTAGGAACCCCAAATTTGGTATGCCAACCCAGTGGACCTAGCACTACAACTTATCCACTGCCTCACTGTGCCCATTTGCAGCCATAGGTCCCCCAAACTTCAAACTTGGTAGTTAAGGGTTCCTAATTGACCCCTAGCTGCAGCCAAAATTTGGGGTCTCTGGACCCAAGGGGTCCCGAAATGACATTGCTGCAGCTATACACTTTCCATCTTTCGATATGTTGTGCTAGTTCCACTGGGTTTGAATACCAAATTTGGGGTTTCTAGCATTAAGTGGCCCCGAGATACGGGGCCCCAAAGTCGGTTCGGAAAATGTCATTCTCTGCTGCAGAAAAGTGCTTGACATGGGGCCCCGTATCTCGGGGACACTTGGTGCTAGGTACCCCAAATTTGGTATTCAAACCCAGTGGAACTAGCACAACATATCGAAAGACGGGGTTCCTAACACCAAGTGACCCGAGATACAGGGCCCCAAATTCGGTCAACTGTGTCCATCTGCAGCAATGTCATTTCGGGACCCCTTGGGTCCAGAGACCCCAAATGTTGGCTGCAGCTAGGGGGTAATTAGAAATCCTTAACTACCAAGTTTGAAGTTTGGGGGACCTATGGCTGCAAATGGGCACAGTGAGGCATGAAAATGGGCACAGTGAGGCTGCAAATGGGAATTGTTGACCCTCTTTTCCACTTACAGTAGCTGCGCATTTCTCACCCTAGGCTTATAATTGAGTCAATAAGTTTTCCCAGTAAAATTAGGTGCCTCGACTTATATTTGGGTCGGCTTATACGGTACTGCATTTCTGAGCACCTTTATGGCAGCCCAGAGACATTTGTCTGGATTAGGTAAGAATATCTGTCTAGGGTGGTTGGAAGGCACCTGCTGGTCTACAGTTTTGGATGAGAGCATCAATCAGGCATGATAAAAAAAAACCTGTCTTGATCACCATTGTTCTTCTCTGAAATGTGCAGTGCTGATAACCTCTTTCCCTATCTCTCTACATTGACATGTGATAGGACGTAGAGCCAACCTTGAAAATGCATGGAGGGCTCTGTAGCACATGCATGGATTGCTGCCCTAAGCATAGCATACTTTCACAATAGGGAGGACAATCAGGTTTGCCTCTGCCTTGGGTTCAAGGAGGATTCCTGGGATTAGTGTTCGGCTCAATTTCCGAGCTGTTGGCTGGAGTTTGAACCAAAAATGTGAAACAATCCCTAAGGGCGGGTGTCTTGTCGAGAACTGTCCCCCATCGGATAGTGTCCGCTCTTGCGCTTGCACAGTATGGAGGACAAAGGAGATGCCGAAAGTCTCCGAAGGTGAACAGTTGATCGTCAGCTCTACACGACGCCTGCGCACTACATTCTGCCCTGAGTCCAGGTTCGACCCCCACCATCCAAGTGGACATAGAGTTAGAATAAAAATATGCCAAGCACAGCGAGACCGTGCCCCAAAGCGTGGCGAGCGAAGCGAGCCCGCGAGGGGCCCTCTTACAAAGTCCTTACAACATCGGCAGCGTTTGACAAGATTTACTATTAAGTGCGCAGGCACCGTGTACAGCTGAAATTCGGCATCTACTTTGTCCTCCGTACTGCGCAAGCGCTGCGCCTGTACAGCATAGGGCGGATACTATCCGATGGGGGGGACACTTCTCGTCAGAACATCGGTTCACACTGCTGCGAAGCCAGACATCGCTTGGGATTCGGACCGCTTTGCTGTGCAGGTCACATGCAATGTCTGTGCGATGCGTATTTCAGCCATACAAACTGTATGGCTGAATTTGCATTGCAGTGACCTGGGAAAAGTGTGTGGACCGCTCAGGTTCGAAAGGGAAGGGGTATTTAGACATAGGGCTTTGGCAGCTGCTGTTAGAGTGCTGACAGGGGATGCAGCCTATTCTGGCTCCTGCAAAGGTTCAAGGAAGGAAGGGTGACCCCCTGGAAGTCGCACATCTATGATGTCCTGCTGCAATGAATAGAGTGGAAACCTCAGCCTGGACTCTGACCAGGTCAAACTCGTGCAGGACCCGTTTTTTGGTCCACATCAGAATCGGATCGCATCGGTGTTCACACCGATGTGATCCAATTCTGAAAATCCAGCTGCAACTGATTGTGGGGTGTTGTTAACTTAACATATACTCTGCGATCATTTGCATGAACGGGTTTGCGATTTAGATGTGGTGCAAATTTGCAGCAAATTCGTGCTGCATCTAGTGTCAACCGAGCTTTAAAAGACTAGTCAAAAGACTATGACTAAAACGAAGACCCCTTTCGCACTGGGGCCGCTCATGCATTAGCGGCGCTTTACCACTGTTTAAGGGGCGCTTCTTGGCCACTATCGGGACGCTTTTAACCCCCGCTAGCGGACAAAAAAGGGTATTAAATACATCTGTGTTGCGGTGCTTCCGAACTGCTTTTCAGTCACTTCAGAAGCGCTCTCACTCATTGCAAAGATGTTGCTTGCAGGACTTTTTCTAACGTCCCACAAGCACTCGGGCTTTAACATTCGGGCGGCATGGGAGGCAGATTTCAGGCGCTTTACAGGCTCTATTTCTAGTGCTAAAACGCCGCCTGAAAACTGCCTCAGTGTAAAAGGGATCTAAATCAAAATTTAACATCAAAATTAACACTGCACTACAACATAAGAATAAGTAGGGGGCATCTACTAAGCTGCGGAAAGAAAAAAAAAATCTAAGAAAAAGGCTTTTCTTATTTTATTTTCTTGATAATTAATGTTGGTAATATATTCAGGTAATATTGCAATGGCATTACAGCCAACAGAGTTTACAGCTTTCTGTTTTTTATATTTTAAAGTTGCACTTCTGTTTGTCAAAAAGCAATATTTATATTTGTTTATGAAACTTTTATTTATATTTCTTTATAAAACTTTTATTTATAAAGACGTCCTATACAGTGCCTTGAAAAAGTATTCACACCCCTTGACATTTTCCACATTTTGTCATGTTACAGACAAAAACGTAAATATATTTTATTGGAATTTTATGCTATAGCCCAACACAAAGTGGCACATAATTGTGAAGTGGGAGGAAAATGATAAATGGTTTTACACATTTTTTTACAAATAAATATGTGAAAAGTGTGACACGCATTTGTATTCATCCCCCTTTACTCTGATACCCCTAACTAAAATCTAGTGGAACCAATTGCCTTCAGAAGTCACCTAATTAAAAAATAGTCCACCTGTGTGTAATTTAATCTCAGTATAAATACAGCTGTGCTGTGAAGCCCTCAGAGGTTTCTTAGAAAAACCTTAGTGAACAAACAGCATCATGAAGGCCAAGGAACACACCAGACAGGTCAGGGATAAAGTTGTGGAGAAGTTTCAAGCAGGGTTAGGTTATAAAAAAATATCCCAAGCTTTGAACATCTCCCGCAGCACTGTTCAATCCATCATCCGAAAATAGAAAGAGTATGACACAACTGCAAACCTACCAAAGACATGGCCGTCCACCTAAACTGACAGGCTGGGCAAGGAGAGCATTAATCAGAGAAGCAGCCAAGAGGCCCATTGTAACTCCGGAGGAGCTTCAGAGAGCCACAGCTCAGGTGGGAGAATCTGTCCACAGGACAACTATTAGGCCCGGTTCACACCGATGCAAATTGGATACGGCTTACACTGCATCCAATTCGCATGAAATTTTAAAATACGTTCATTTGAATGAGGCTGGTTCACATATGTGCATTGCATTCGCACTCTGCATTGCCCAAAACCGTGTGCGTTTTCTGGGCATTGCAGTGCGAATTGCAAACACATTATCTTCTATGGGAACGCATCTGATTTGCAGATGCATTCCGTTGTGAACAGGATAAAATACTGACCTGATCCTGATCAAAAACTGACATGAAACGATGAACAACTGATTTTTATCTTTGCAGGGAAACCTGAGCTTCAATTCACACCGCACATGTGTGAACCAGGCCTTAGTCGGACACTCCACAAATCTGGCCTTTATGCAGAGCCGATCCGCCCTATAGGCGGACTACGCCAGCTGCGTAGGGCCCCGCGGCGGATCGGCACTGCTCGGGGGCCCCTGGGGCCGCTGCCGCCGCTGTGAGGGCAGCGGCGCCTGAAAAAAAGATGGCCGCGGGGCCGACATGCAACTGTGCATGCGCCTGCCTTTCCGAAAATTGCCGAGCAGCGGCAACAGCGCTGGCGCATGCGCAGTTGCATGTCGGCCCCGTGGCCATCTTTTTTTCAGGCGCCGCTGCCCTCACAGCGGCGGCGGCAGCGGCACCAGTGACACGATGGCGCCGAGTGGCGCCATTTTTAAAAAATAAAACGTCTCCTCCGCAGCCTCTGACCTCCTGGGCCCCCTCCCCCTCGCAGGCAGCCTCTGGCCTCCTGGGCCCCCTCCCCCTCGCAGGCAGCCTCTGACCTCCTGGGCCCCCTCCCCCTCGCAGGCAGCCTCTGACCTCCTGTCCCCCCTCAAAGCCTCTGACCTCCTGGGCCCCCTCCCCCTCGCAGGCAGCCTCTGACCTCCTGTCCCCCCTCAAAGCCTCTGACCTCCTGCCCCCCCCCTTCGCAGCCTCTGACCACCTGCCCCCCCCTTCGCAGCCTCTGACCTCCTGCCCCCCCCTCGCAGCCTCTGACCTCCTGCCCCCCCTCGCAGCCTCTGACCTCCTGCCCCCCCTCGCAGCCTCGGACCTCCTGTCCCCCCCCCTGCAGCCTCTGACCTCCTGTCCCCCCCCCTGCAGCCTCTGACCTCCTGTCCCCCCCCTTCGCAGCCTCGGACCTCCTGCCCCCCCCTCGCGGCCTCGGACCTCCTTTTCCCCCCCTCGCAGCCTCTGACCTCCTGTCCCCCCCCCTCGCAGCCTCTGACCTCCTGTCCCCCCCCCTCGCAGCCTCTGACCTCCTGCTCCCCCCCCCTCGCAGCCTCTGACCTCCTCCCCCCCCCCCCCTTCACAGCCTCTGACCTCCTGACCTCCTGTCCCCCCCCTAATCAATACAATATTGTAAGGGGGCACTGATATAAAGGTTTCCCCCTTATATCAGTAAACCCCCTTATCTTAGTGTTTTCTTTCTCTGGTCACCAGAGTCCTCCCCACATTCCCAGAGTTCCCCTTTACATCATAGTATGCAGGATTCCATCTTACAGTGCAAGGGGGAACTCTGATGTAAAGGGCAATGCTGCAGACCCTGATGTAAGTAGGGAGGCTCTCTGAGGACATGGATGTATGGGGGGCTCTCTGGGGACCCCGATATAAGGAGGGGCTTTATAGGGATGCTCTCTGGGGACCCTGATTTAAGGGGGGTGCTCTCTGGGGACCCTAATGTAAGGGGGGTGCTCTCTGGGGACCCTGATGTAAGGGGGGTGCTCTCTGGGGACCCTAATGTAAGGGGGTGCTCTCTGGGGACCCTAATGTAAGGGGGGTGCTCTCTGGGGATCCTGATGTAAGGGGTGTCTCTCTGGGGACCCTGGTGTAAGGAGGGGCTCTCTGGGGACCCTGGTGTAAGGAGGGGCTTTATAGGGATGCTCTCTGGGGACCCTGATGTAAGGGGGGTGCTCTCTGGGGACCCTAATGTAAAGGGGGTGCTCTCTGGGGACCCTAATGTAAGGGGGTGCTCTCTGGGGACCCTAATGTAAAGCCCCATACACACGCTCGGATTATCCGAGGACCAGGTCCGTCGGATCATGTCCGTCATACTTTGTCCGATGTTGGTTTTGCGTACACACGGTCGGACAAAGTTGTCGGAAAATCCGATCATTCTGAACGTGGTGACGTTTGTTGCCTATGACGGGACTACGTAGAGGCTAGTAGCCAATAGATTTGGTCTTGTAATGTGATCTGAGCATGCGTAGCACTTTGTCCGTCGGACAACGCTACACACGATCGGATTTGGTGTGATCGGACCGTGTTGTCAAAAAATCTATCCAGCAGGAGATAGGACTTTGTCCGTCGGACAATCCGACGTACACTGTCCGATGGTGCATACACACGGTCGGATTTTTCAACAACATTGTCCGATCGGACAGAATCCATGCGAAAATCCGACCGTGTGTATGGGGCTTTAGGGGAGGCTCTCTGGGGACCCTGGTGTAAGGGGGGGGCTCTCTGGGGACCCTGGTGTAAGGGGGGGGCTCTCTGGGGACCCTGGTGTAAGGGGGGGGGCTCTCTGGGGACCCTGGTGTAAGGGGGGGCTCTCTGGGGACCCTGGTGTAAGGGGGGCTCTCTGGGGACCCTGGTGTAAGGGGGGGCTCTCTGGGGACCCTGGTGAAAGGGGGGGCTCTCTGGGGTCCCTGGTGTAAGGGGGGTCTCTCTGGGGACCCTGGTGTAAGGGGGGGCTCTCTGGGGTCCCTGGTGTAAGGGGGGGGGCTCTCTGGGGACCCTGGTGTAAGGGTGGGCTCTCTGGGGATCCTGATGTAAGGGGAGGCTCTCTGGGGACCCTGGTGTAAGGGGAGGCTCTCTGGGGACCCTGGTGTAAGGGGTGGCTCTCTGGGGATCCTGATGTAAGGGGAGGCTCTCTGGGGACCCTGGTGTAAGGGGAGGCTCTCTGGGGACCCTGGTGTAAGGGGTGGCTCTCTGGGGACCCTGGTGTAAGGGGTGGCTCTCTGGGGATCCTGATGTAAGGGGTGGCTCTCTGGGGACCCTGGTGTAAGGGGGGCTCTCTGGGGATCCTGATGTAAGGGGTGGCTCTCTGGGGACCCTGATGTAAGTGGGGGATCCACACTATATGTAAAGATAAATATATAATGTCTGTTCTATATTGTTGTACTTATTCTTTGACTGTTTTGTTTAAAGGAGGGAGGATTGTATTGGGAGCGCTGAAGTGTCAGGGGTGACTGTGTGGCAATGGCAAATGGTTTACATAGCTCACAGCATCACGGGTCAGGTAGAGGGCCCCTCAGCAGAATTTTGCTTAGGGCCCCAGGGAGGTCAGGATCAGCACTGCCTTTATGGAAGGGTGGCAAGAGGAAAGCCATTGTTGAAAGAAAGCCATAAGAAATCCTGTTTGCAGCTTGCGAAAAGCCATGTGGGGGACAAAGCAAAAATGTGGAAGAATGTGCTCTAGTCAGATGAGACCAAAATTAAACTTTTTGTCATAAAAGCAAAACGCTATCTGTGGTGGAAAACTAACACTGCACATCACCCTGAACACACCATCTCCACTGTGAAACATGGTGGTGGCAGCATCATGTTGTGGGGATACTTTTCTTCAGCAGGAACAGGGAAGCTGTTGAGGGCTGATGGGAAGATGGATGGAGCCAAATACAGTCAGTAGGTCAGTCGCAACCACACCAACCCCATCACTCGATCGTCAGCCCACCAGCCAAGCACTTACCCCATCATCCTCGTCGACTTCACCCTGCGTCCTCTTCTCCTCGGCTTCATGGTGGCTTCCCCTGCTTCTCCTCCTCCTCGGTGGCCAATACAATGGTTTCCCCTCTCGGCCAATCGGGTCTCAGGACCCACATCCTGATTGGCCGGGAGGAGAATCACAGAGCTGGGTGGGCTCAGGGCGCCCCAAATTCACCCTTTTTTTAAGCCAATTGAAGCCTCTGGCTCTAATCACGTGCTTGGAATCCATGCGTCCGATGCCCTGCATGTAGATTAGGGGCCGGGAGCATGGATTAGGGGGGCGGCACCCCTGCACCCCTTATGGATGGGCTGCCACTGAATGAATGTTTGTTTTAGACCGCAGGGATGAGAACATTTAAAAGGAGCAGGATGAAATTTTTTCTCTAACAAACAAATTTCTAATGCCCCGTACACACGAGCGGAAATTCCGCCAGCAAAAGTCCGATGAGAGCTTTTGGTTCGAAAATCCGACCATATGTATGGTCCATCTGACTTTTGCTGGCGGAATTCCAGCCAGCAAAAGACTGACAGCAGGTTCTCAATTTTTCGGTCGGAAAAAGTTCCAATCGGAAATTGCGACCCGCAAAATTCCTATGTATGCTCGGAAACAATTAGACGCATTCTCGGAAGCATTAAACGTAATTTTCTCGGCTCGTCGTAGTGTTGTACGTCACCGCGTTCTTGGCGGTCGAAATTTCAGAGAACTTTTGTGTGACCGGGTGTATGCAAGCCAAGCTTGAGCGGAATTCCTTCGTGAAAACCATCCAAGATTTTTCCGACGGAAAATCCGCTCGTGTGTACATTACAGTGAATGTGGTTTTCTTTTGGTAATGTCCATTACTTCCAAAATCAAAAATGAATGTTCATATGAATGTTTGTTTGTAGACTCAAGCGGTTAAAGAAAAACATAATATTTAGGTGGGTATGGGGTGGGGGGGGGGGGTGAGTGTGGCTAAGGGGCTACCTCTTTTGTTTTGTTTTTTTGGACTTGAGCATTGACGTACACCCTAACCGAAAGACATTTAATTTGCTAAAGTAATACTTATAATTCAGTTAGGGTTTACATGTACTTTAATGCTGCAAAAGATGCAAACCCATTTTTAAAATGAGATCGGTATACAAACAGATTACTTTTTGGCTTAGTCAAGTGATCCTGTGAAATTGGTCTACACATCTGCCAGAATAATAGAGGAATAAACAGCAGGTGTGGAAATGCACATTCAGTCTAGCACTCTGGTGTTGGTGTTCCCCGCAGTCTTGTACTGTACATTTGCAGGATACAGAACCCAAGTAACACCCTCCTAACTGGTCATTTCTTATGTTTACAGCTGCACATCAATCCTGTTAATCTTAGTAGAACTGTGCTAGTAATTAGAGCATGTGCTCATGGCTTAGTGAATGGCATTTGACACCCAGATGGTGGTACCAAGATACAAAGATACATTTTATCTGTGTACGTAGCCATGGTTTTGTACAAAATTCATCTCTGTTACTAAAATCGTTGCTTGTATTCTAGGCCTGTTCAATTCACACTTTTCACAATATTCATAAGCCTATTAAACTAGATATATTAATACCCGTGGTCTTCATAACATATTCTATCATTATCTTTACACTGGAAACAATAAAGACCATGTAAGGAAATTATTATAAGAAAAAAGCTTGATGCCTAAAATACTAGGTGTCGGTGATAAGGTATTTTATTCCTCCACATAAAGATCAATACAGGATGGATCTTGCCTAAAGGTATTAGATGGCAAAAGTAAAAAAAAAAAAAAAAAAAAAAAATTATGTATATATATATATATATATATATATATATATTTATGGTTGAAGCCCTATGGCCGACACGTATCTGAAGGGAAATAACTTAACCAATAAGATCTATAACATGAAAAGGGAGACCTGAAGTGTGCCTTGGTCTATGGCCGGTACGCCAGAAATAAGGGGGCATACCCTGATTAGAAATGAGTATTTGATGGGGGTGATGTTGTGAGAAATGCCCTTAAAAGGGGGAATGGGAGGGTGGGTATCGCGCACCGGAACCGACGAAGACCACAGGTGAGTGGGCCGGTTAAATACCCTCCCGGGCTCCTCCCATAAATTCAGGCCACCATGTTGGCCTTCCACTTATGGTTGAAGCCCTATGGCCGACACGTATCTGAAGGGAAATAACTTAACCAATAAGATCTATAACATGAAAAGGGAGACCTGAAGTGTGCCTTGGTCTATGGCCGGTACGCCAGAAATAAGGGGGCAAAAACTGAGGTAGGGTTTGAAGATATTTATTGCCTTTTAGTATTGACTACTGCGTGAGCTGGGCGAAGGCCCGTGATATTTCCGCCTGTGGGTCATGTATATACCGGGTGAAGCAGGCTGACTTCCATCTGCCGAGTCTCTGAATGATGTGGCCTGGGACCCCCTGCTGTGAGGCGGCTGAGGCGGCCCCGATCCGAAAAGAGTGACCGGAGTACTCGCTGGGGTTGAGGCGTAGGTTGCGGAGGAGAATTCCTACGTGTGTCATGAACTGACAGGTGCTCAAGGGTTTGACTGGAAAAGGCAGAAGGGGATCGGTGTCCCTTTGTTCTGGCAGGAGTGAGAGCAGGCGGTTGAGAACCGTTACTGGGCACCAGGCATTGCCGGTTCTGTATAGATGGATGTCCACCCCGTGGCCAGCTTGCTGAGTCTCGGAGACGTTGAGGTGGAGCACGAAGTGGTCTTGATGGCGAACTAGGTGGCGTCTGCACAGGGTTTGGCTGGTCGAGCTGTTACGGGTGAATTCGCTGGGACGTAAGAACCCATAGTAGGCCAGGTAGATGGCGGCTTGTATGACCTGGCTGAGGAGGACACCAAAGGGGGAACCAGCGAGTATGGCGGACATCTCGCGGAAGATGGCGCCAGTGATGGGGCGACGTCTGGTTCTGTTTGCTGGTTGCTGCTTCTGGACGCCGCGTAGGACGGCTCGGACGACGTGGGACGAGAAGACAGGCGGTCTAGTAGGATCTTGAAGGGCCAAAAAGTGCTGTATGCCGGCCAGGTATAATTGAAAGTATCTGCGGGGGCCAAGGGCCAGCGAACCAATGGAGGCAAAATATGGCCGCGAAGCCCGTGGAGGCCGCGGCATCTGTCACCACCTGTGGTGAGAAGGGTGAGACGGCCGGGATAAACATGGATATCCCGTTCCACGAGGAAAGGAACTCTTCCCACATCGCTAGGTCTGCTATGGCCGCGGCGTCCAGTTTGAGGATCTGATCGGGGTCTTGTGCCTGTGACAGGTGGACTAAGAGTCGTGAAATGAAGGAACGACCTTGAGGGACGATCCGCATGGCAAAATTGAGCATGCCAAGTAGTGACTGGAGCTGTCGTCTTGTGCACCCTCTCGTGCGGGTGAAGTCCTGAAGAACTGCCCTGATGCGGGTCAGCTTGTCGAGGGGTAGGCTGGCCTGCATGGAGCATGTGTCCAAGACAACTCCGAGGAAGGTGATGGAGTGTGCGGGTCCGTCGACCTTGTGCTCGGCTATGGGGACATTGATATTCTGGAAGACGACTCTTAATTTGTCGAGGTCTACTGGTGAAACGTTAGGCTGCTCTATCAGTAGGAAGTCATCTAGGTAGTGGATGACTTCTGTGCATTGGGCCTTGTGTAGGAGAATCCAGGTGAGGGATTGAGCGAACGTGTCGAAGAGCCAGGGGCTACTTTTGGAGCCGAACGTGAGCTTGGTGGCGAAGTAGTACCTGTCTCTCCACTTGATACCGTGCCAACACCAAAGAGACGGGTGAATCGGCAGAAGTTTGAAGGCGTCCGATATGTCGGCTTTGGACAGCCAGGCCCCTGTGCCTGCTTTGAGGATGGCCTGGATCGCCAAGTCGACGGAGGCGTATTTTAAGGAGAACTCCTCGGAGGGAATTAGGGAGTTGAGGCTGGGGACGTGGCAAGAATGAGGCGCAGACAGGTCGTACACCAAGCGAACTTTATTTGAGAATTTGCCCTTGACAAGCCCAAGAGGGCTGACTCTCCAGGTGTTGAAGGGGGGTTGTGTGAAGGGACCAATGACGAAACCTCGCTCCAGCTCGGCTAGGAGTAGTTGGTCTATGGCCTGCTCGTCGGTGGCCGCTGATCTGAGATTCCTACACTCGTAAGTAGTGTGGGGCAGGGAGACAAGGCCGGTATGGAAGCCCGCCGTGAATCCTTGTATGAGGAACGTGGCTAGTGAGGGGATGGGGTGTGAGTCCAGATAGACTCCTAACCATGGATGTTTATGCGGCTCAGTCACAGATTTTTCGGTTTGAGCTCGCATAGATTTTTCGGGTGCGCCCTGTGGCATACGACGCACACGTGGAGCAACCTGCATTGGCTGAAGTTACACGAGCCGTAGTTGTAATTATTGCAGATGGCCGCTCCTCCCATGGTCCGGACGGGGCGTCCGAGTTTGTCGAGCTGGGGTTTCTGTGTCGGTGCTGGCGGGTTTTGTGCTGGAGCCGAGGTCGAGGGAAACTCGACCGAGTGGCGGAGTGTTGCACTGGAGCACCAGGCGGCGGTGTGCGTGGAGGATTGGCAGACTGCGCACAACGGTGAGCGCAGACCGGCGAAATGGCGACAGAATAATTCTGTGTCCATTAGGCTCCAATCTGTGGGTGACTGGAATTGCGCCATCCTGGCGGCTGCTTTTGCGGAAAAGGAGCGGTGGTAGTCATAAAATGAGAACCCGCCGTATTTGTAGCCCAAATCTACCACGGTGTGGAGATATAAATCCAGCTCTTCCCTTCTGCCGGGGGAAGCTGAGCATATGATGTCTCTAAGCATCCCAAATGACAACGCAAATTCTGGGACGGACAATTTGCGGTTGAGTCTGGGGTCTTTAGCTTTGAGGACCACCGAGACATCTCCCCAGGTATAGGCCTTGTTTTCGGCTAGGTCGTGGACTGAAATGAGAAGGGAGGCGAGGTTGACGTCCTTGCCATCCAGTATGTCCTTCTTAATGCTGGCTGGAACCAGGTGTGCTGGGCAGACCAGGGGACATGTCCCTGCGGTACCTGTGGCGACTGTTGTAGGTGGCTGTATCGCGGCGGGGCCGGGGACGGCCGGGGCCGGGTGAGATTCGAGGAGAGTCACTCTGGCTTGGACGTCCGTGACTGTGTTCGCCAAGGACGACACCATGGTGTGGAGTTGTGTTATGGCCGCAGATATAGACTGGAGGGAGGCTTGCTGAGTGCTGGGCCCTGCCATGGCAGGAGGAGGAAACAAGAGCCTGAAGAGCTCCGCCTTCCTGGCCGTGGCGGGGAACGGCACGCCCCTGCGTCTAAGTTCTGCCGTCAGTCTGGGGATGGTCCATCCCCTGAGGGACTGGATGCTGTCACTCATGGACACTGGGGAACGTGACAAGGGGGCGGTGAGATCCTCGCTGCCCGCTTGCGACATGGTCCTCGGATGGGCTGTGCCCTGAGGCGATGTCTTGAGGCGTCTGAGGTCGTAAGAAGGTCGACCGGAGCTGTTCAAGGGGATGAGATAAGCCAAGACTGTTTCTTTCCTTGTGTAAACATACGTACCCAACTGCTGTGCTCTGGGAAGGACAAGTGTGCGTACGTACGTGGACGTGCGTACACGGTAAGTTTTTATATTTTACCTGGAGAAACACCGTCCAACCTGTGCAGGGTGGACCTACTGAACTTGGACTGACCTAGGGAAGGAAAAATAAAGAGAACTGGTGAAGTGTGCCTCGTGGGGTGTCCCCCGTCTGTGCATATACACTACTTATATTTATATATTTTTTTTTTTTTTTTGAGTGAAATGAGAAACGTTTGTGCCACGTCGTGGGCGCAAGGTGTCGTTTTATGAGTGTGACTGCTGATTGCCGAGATTTTTGGAATGAAATGAGGCCAACTCGACTGGGGTACGTTGAGGCGAACTGATGCATGGTAGATGCCATCGGATTCGGATCAGGACGTTTTTGTGTGACAGCGAACTGATCGGCATGACAGAAGTATGAAACGGTCGAGCCGCGATGGCGGCTGTAGACGAACCAGACTTCTGGAGCATGTACTGAAATGAGGCCAACGGATGTTCAGGGCGCATCGGTCCGAACCGGTGCGCAGCGCGACTGGGTTCGAAGCGAGGTGCGGCCTGACGGTGAGAGAAATGAGGGGAACCATTCCCTGAGGTGCTGAACGGTCGGTCGGGTCTCACGACCGACGACGAGCAGACTCAGGGGTGGTTACTGAAATGGGGCCGACAAACCTGGGGTACGTTGGAGGCGAAGACCGATCCGCAAAGGTGCGACCGGTTTCGAATCAAAACGTGACTCGTGAGGTGAAATGTTTTCCTCGTGACAGAGGCGCCGAGCGGTGAGCCTAAAAACTTTTCGACTGACAGCGACCGTACTTCTGGAGCACGGAATGAAATGGGGCCTGGGAGCACCTTGGGGCGTGCCGGTACGAATCGAGGCACCGGGGTGCGCCTAGACTTGAATCGGAACGTAATACGTGACAGTGAAATGATGCCATGACAGAGGTGTTTTTTCGACCGGTGAGTCGAGAAATTGCGGCTAACGGCCGCTCCCTGGGTCATGTATTGAAATGGGGTTCCACTGCTGGGACATGCCGGGACGAATCGGATGTGGCTAGATTCGAACGGCGTGTCGGTGCAGGACCGTGAAATGGTGAAATGACTGAAATGTTTTTTGAAATGGCTGAAATGTGACCGTATGGCATGATACTGCGACTGATTCCGAATCAGGTGATGCGTAAGCGACCGGCTACTGTATGCAGATAGCGGTACGGATGCAACGTACGGGTACTAATGGAATGACTTGTGTGTATGTGAACAGCGAGATTCGTGACAAGGTAAGTAACGTTCATAAGTGAAATGGTGGTCAAACGAGACCCCTACCTGCGGCAGCCGAGCCAGATACAGTGTACAAAACCTTCGAACGAGAGCAATCCACGAGACGTCTGGCACTCACGAACGCTAGCGAAATCGAGTAGTCGGCTTAGTGACGTAGTATATCGCGCACCGGAACCGACGAAGACCACAGGTGAGTGGGCCGGTTAAATACCCTCCCGGGCTCCTCCCATAAATTCAGGCCACCATGTTGGCCTTCCACATATATATACACACACACACACAGTACCTTGAAAAAGTATTCACACCCCTTGAAATTTTCCACATTTTGTCATGTTACAACCAAAAACGTAAATCTAATTTATTGGGATTTCATGTAATAGACCAACACAAAGTGGCACATAATTGTGAAGTGGAAGGAGAATGATGTTTTAAACATTTTTTTTTACAAATAAATATGTGAAAAGTGGGGCGTGCATTTGTATTCAGCCCCCTTAACTCTAATACCATTAACTAAAATATTGTGGAACTAATTGTCTTCAGAAGTCATCTAATTAGTAAATAGAGTCCACTTGTGTGTAATTTAATCTCAGTATAAATACAGCTGTTCTGTGAAGCCCTCAGAGGTTTGTTAGAGAACCTTAGTGAACAAACAGCATCATAAAGGCCAAAGGAACACACCAGACAGGTCAAGGATACAGTTATGGAGAAGTTTCAAGCAGGGTTGGGTTATAAAAAAAATGTGTCCCAAGCTTTGAACACCTCATGGGCACTGTTCAATCCATCATCCAAAAATGGAAAGAGTATGGTACAACTGCAAACCTAAACTGATAGACCAGGCAAAGGGAGCATTAATCAGAGAAGCTGCCAAGAGGCCCTTGGTAACTCCGGAGGAGTTGCAGAGATCCACAATTCAGGTGGGAGAATCTTTCCACAGGGCAACTATAATGCCCGTACACATGGTTGGATATTCCGATGGAAAAAGTCTGATCGGATTATGTTGTCGGAAAATCAGATTGTGTGTGGGCTCTAGCGGCCTTTTTCCATCGGAATTTCCGACTCAAAAAGTTTGAGAGCTGGATCTAAACTTTTCCGACAACAAAATCCGATCTGACTTTTTCTGATCGTGTGTAGAGAATTCCGACGCACAAAGTGGCAAGCATGCTCAGAAGAAATTTGGAGACAAAAGCTATTGGCTACTGGCCTCTACGTAGTCCCGTCGTATGTGTTGTACGTCACCTCGTTCGGAATGATCGGATTTTCCGACAACTTTGTCCAAACGTGTGCTACGCAAGTTTTGGACAAAATCCATCGGTAAAAATCAGACGGATTTTGTGGTCGGAATGTCCGACCGTGTGTACGGGGCATTAGTTGTGCACTCCACAAATCTGGCCTCTGAAAGAGTGGCAAGAAGAAAGCCATAAGAAGTTCCGTTTGCAGTTTGCGAGAAGCCATGTGGAGGACACAGCAAACATGTGGAAGAAGGTGCTCTGGTCAGATAAGACCAAAATTGAACTTTTTGGTCTAAAAGCAAAATGCTATGTGTGGCGGAAAACTAACACTGCACATCACCCTGAACACACCATGCCAACCTTTAAACATGGTGGTGGCAGCATGTTGTGGGAATGCTTTTCTTCAGCAGGGACGGGGAAGCTGGTCAGAGTTGATGGGAAGATGGATGGAGCCAAATACAGGGCAATCTTAGAAGAAAACCTGTTGGAGCCTGCAAAAGACATGAGACTGGGGGGAAGGTTCACCTTCCAGTAGGACAATGACCCTAAACATACAGCCAGAGCTACAATGGAATGGTTTAGATCAAAGCATATTCATGTGTTAGAATGGCCCAGTCAAAGTCCACACCTAAATCCAATTGAGAATCTGTGGCAATACTTGAAAATTGCTGTTCACAGATGTTCTCCATCCAATCTGACAGAGCTCAAGCTATTTTGCAAAGGAGAATGGGCAAAAAATTCACTCTCTAGATGTGCAAATCTGGTAGAGACATCCCCAAAAAGAGTTTGTAGTTGTAATTTCAGTGAAAGGTGGTTCTACAAAGTATTGACTCAGAGTAAAAATGCACGCCACACTTTTCAGATATTTATTTGTAAAATATTTAGAAAAACATTTATAATTTTTCTTCCACTTGTGTCGGTTGTAACATGACAAAAAAAAAAAAAAAAAAAAATAAATATATATAAAAATATATATATATATAAATATATATATATATATATATATATAGTGTTCTATCTGGTTGAGGTCAGCACTCTTTGCATGCCAGTCAAGTTCCTCCACCTTAAACTCGCTCATCCATGTCTTTATGGACCTTGCTTTGTGCACTGGTGCGCAGTCATGTTGGAACAGGAAAGGGCCATCCCCAAACTGTTCCCACAAAGTTAGGAGCATGAATTGTCCAAAATGTCTTGGTATGCTGATGCCTTAAAAGTCCCCTTCACTGAAACTAAAGGGCCAAGCCCAACCCCTGCATAACAACCCTGTTGACTGGCCTGCACAAAGTCCTGACCTCAACCCAATAGAACACCTTTGGGATGAATTAGAGTGGAAACTGCGAGCCAGGCCTTCTCGTCCAACATCAGTGCCTGACCTCACAAATCCGCTTCTGGAAGAATGGTCAAACATTCCCATAGACACACTCCTAAACCTTGTGGATCGCTTTCCCAGAAGAGTTGAAGCTGTTATAGCTGCAAAGGGTGGGCCAACTCAATATTGAACCCTACGGACTGGAATGCCATTAAAATTAATGGGTGTGTAAAGGCAATACTTTTGAAAATATAGAGTATATATATATATATATATATATATATATATATATATATATATATATATATATATATATCGTATTTTATAGTCATATTGTCTCTATGGGCATGTGACGGGAAACCATATGATGATCACTCCTGTGGATGTATGGGATGCTTTTGCAACTGATTTCATTATCCTTGGCCTGATCTGGGAGTGCTGTGGAGAAGCTAAGCATATGAATTGTATAGCAAAGATATTTGTGGCCAATTTTAGGAAAGGATATGTTACCTCACCCAAGTCTAGCTAGGGCAGCCAATGCTACCCTTAAACCCATATTCCCCCCTGTACCCACCAGCATACAAATACATTATTATTATTATTATTATTACTATTTTTCAGGATTTAAATAGAGCCAACAGTTTGCACAGTGTTTTACATTATAAAGCTACTGTACATTTCCAATACAATTCAGGAGACGGTTAGGAGGGACCTGCTCCTGAGATCCTGCAATCTAATTAATACATCAGATATTCTCCATGGAAATCAGAATTATAAGGATTAAACAAAGTAGCACATTTAAATACATGCTATCAATTCATATTTGCAAAAATATATATAATTGTAAATAATTTTCACTTGGAAGTTAGAGCAATTAAAATACCACGAATTGTTTCCTCCTGAAAAAAAAGGGTTAACATTTATTGCAGTTTTAGTACATAGCCTCCAAAAAGTGACCCTTGTTAAGCGATACCTCCCCCAATACACATACACACCTGTTTAAACTGCTTGTTTGCTCAGGACGACTGCCACCCTGTATAAAATCTAGCAAGAGGGTGACAGCACAAGGCCAGCATGTTTGGGACAAGGCAACAGAAGAGTCAAGTGAAGTTTGTAGCCTTCGCTCATCAGGCCTGTTAACTGTAAACACGCGGCAGTCAGAGACGTTTTAAAGAATGATCAATGGAGATACAAGCAATAGATATTCCCACACATATAGACCAATAAATGATACAAAACTTCTAAGCCTTTTGGAAAATTATTTAAAGTGCTAGAGGATATTTTGCATAATTAAATATTTGATCTATATAGGGATGTATACCTGTATTAAATATTCATTTTAATTCTGTTTGATATGTCTCTTATTTAAAAAATAGTTGTAATATCAATAATATTTATAACGTGAATTTCAGTCTGTTCGTCCTTCAGCAACGCTGTATTTGGTTCACACTGATTCCAAGTCGGATGACATGTAAAATTCAGTGTTTTCCTATGAGAGCTGTATTAACTGATACTACACAAGTCTGGCCGACTTTAGAAAAGATTCCTGCACTTATTTGGTCCAACTTTGAATATACTTCAATGCCACAGAGTGTAAAAAGTCACATCAAAGTCGTATCAAAGTCGGACTCCAAAGTTGCACTGAAAGTCACGTCGGGCTAATGTGAAACCCAAAAGCAAACATTTATTATATTGCAGCTTACCAATTCTTCTTCTCATTTTAGGCTTTCTTTCTTCCAGATGTATCAGTTTACTGGGGTGGGGTAAACCATTTAAAGTGGTGTTTCCACCAAAAAAAAAATAAAATAGCTTAAAAATCATAAAAAAAATAAAAAAAAAATAATTGGAAAAAAAATAAATGTTTTACTCACCTCTAAATGCCTGTTGCTATTGGGTAGTCTGCCTCCTTCAGTGCCCGGGCACTGACATCACTTCCCCTCGGCGCCGCACAGTCATTTGGGACCTGTCACGTGTCCCAGATGACTGCACGGCGTATCACGGCATGCGCAGTGGGTGCCCGGCTGTGAAACAGCCGGGTGCCCACAGTTAAGCCCCATACACACGGTCGGACTTTTTCATGGATTCTGTCCGATCGGACAATGTTGTTGAAAAATCAGACCGTGTGTATGGGGCTTAAGAATGCTGGCGCCGCGAGCGGAGCGGGGAACGAGGGGGGGGCTTCATTCCCCTGCATCGCTGGACCCTGGGACAGGTAAGTGTCCGATTATTAAAAGTCAGCAGCTGCAGTATTTGTAGCTGCTGACTTTTAATTTTTTTTTTTTAGGGGGCACCCCACTTTAATATTGGCAGGAGTGCTTACAATGATCAGCTTTTATTTTTTTTATTATTATTATTATTATTATTATTATTATTATCCATGATTCATATAGCACCAACAGTTTACGCAGCGCTTTACAATGTAGAGGGGGGACAGCACAATTACAGTACAGTTCAATACAGAAGGGACAGAAGGGCCCTGCTCGTAGAGCATGTAAAACCTGCTATGCTAAAAATAAAAAAACTTATTGCTGTAACAAATTATAAATTTAGCTGGAGTTTGGCTTCAATTTGTTAGTCTATTTAAATCTGCTAGTACATTTAATAATCTCTGCCCCCCTGACTGACAATGCTCCTGTCTGCTGTGCCCCCTGTTCTCATTCATCCAGATTGGGGGCACTCCATATAGATGGTCAGTTTACCAGGTGAAAACCGAGGGAAAACAAAAAAAAAAAATGGATGCAGACACCAAATTTAATGATTGGTAAGCTGCAATATATTACATTTTTGTTTTGGGTTTAATACCGCTTTTAAAGTGCACGGTGCCTTTTATTTGCAATTTCTCAATATAATATTCAGGATGTGGTGCCTAATCTACTGACTCTTCTGCTTAATTGATAGCTAAATATTTGAATTATTTTTACAATGTTTATTTCAATGCTATTTTGCCAAGATTTTTAAATTTATAAGATGGGTATATCATATTTTCCTGTCGCATCATGGCAGCATACACATATGGGGTTGTGGCTCCGCCCCAACAACCTGATAGGACCGCGTAGCTATTAAACCTTGAGAGGGCCCCCGCCCCCACATTCTCCTTTTTTTCCTCACCTGATCAGGACTGAAATCGCGAGGTATCCCTTACCGTTTGATGCCCCAGCCAGGTTCAGCCTCTCCTGGGTGGAAGTCCTTCCTGTACAGCCTCTAAATGAGCTATATGGTTGGAGCCCCATTCTGGTGGTCTGGGGGGGAATATTTCAGCCTCTCCTGGGTGGAAGTCCTTCCTGTACAGCCTCTAAATGAGCTATATGGTTGGAGCCCCATTCTGGTGGTGCAGGCTTCTCAAAGAAAGCTTTAATCAAGCTTTGACGTAAGTGACAGCGTTTCCTTTGCTTTCTATATGCCTTTTACTTCTTTCTCTGTGTTATGGGCGTTTGCCATTTTTCCAAGATGGCTGCAACAGTGCAAGTATACTCTGAGCATGAGAGGCAGGAAGTGATGCCTAGAGCTTTCCAGGTTAGTGATCTGAACAGGCTCAGGCACTGATATCATCACTAGTAGCAAATGTGAGTTCTAAATGTTTTTTTATGGAATTTTTTGGGCAACAAATGGTGGAGCTCTCTACTCATGCATGCTGGATGCTTATGTGGTCATTGTTTGCAGGTATGTTTCCCTTTTTATGGCTTTCATCTGTGTTTTTCCCCATCTCCTTTTCAATGCTTGCTCTGGGTCACTGTGTTAGGGCTTGGTTTCCACTAGTGCGACTTGTTACTGCAAAGTCGCATGACAAGCCGTACCCCATGATTTACAACTGGTACCGTTCATTTATATCTGTGTTCATAGACCTTAAGAATATAACAGGCATTGTTCCAAGTTGCATCAAAATTGCAGCAAATCATGCGACTTTCAGGTCGCAGTAGTGGAGACTTAGCATTATCCTGTCCTTCATTTCAATCTGCTGCTTTGCTCTGTTCCTATGGGAAACGCTGTCCAGTCAGACCACCCATTAAGGTATAGGGATTAGGTAAGTAGTGAAGATTGAGAAAAAGAGAGCCAATATCTATAGTCCTGTAAGGACTACAAGATGGAGGGAGCCTTCTGACGGTCAAGACAAGTCACCATCTAAGAACAGACATCGAGGCAATGTTGATTAAATCTCATCACCTCCCCCATCATTATCATCGCTCCCCGTTTACAAACATCACAAATTACAAGCACTAATAGTCGCTGCATTTGTGGAAAGTCATTGCCTGCCAAGCTAGTGTGTCAAGTTAACAAGCACTATACAGCTGTGCAAGGACCTCAAGATGAAGAGCCTGCTAAAGCCAGAACAGTCACCGTTCAAAGCGCAGACATACAGGCAAGATTGATCAATGTCATCATCTCACCTCTCATTTTGTTTGCTCCCCGTTTACAAACACCACAGATTACCAGACCTAATGGTCTCTGCATTCGTGGTGAAAAGTCATTGCTTGACAAGCTACAGTGCATAAATTGCATAGCGCTTTCAACCAGAACTACCAGCCCTAATAATCGCTGCATTTGTTGTGGAAAGTCATTGCCCGCCAAGCTAGTGTGTCAAATGAACAAGCACTATACAGCCCTGCAAGGACCTCAAGATGAAGAGAGCCTGCTAAAGCCAGAACAGTCACCGTTTTATAAAGGGCAGACATATAGGCAAGATTGATCAATGCCATCATCTCACCTCTCATTTTGTTTGCTCCCCGTTTACAAACACCACAAATTACCAGCCTACCCTAATGGTTGCTGCATTTGTGGTGGAAAGTCATTGCTTGATAAGCTACAGTGCATAAATTGCATAGCGCTTCCAACCAGAACCAGTAGGTGGTGTCCGAATACGAAAGCTTGCACAAGCTTTGAAGATTGCCCAATAGAGACTTTTTTTGCAGGGGCAGCAAAAAAGGACACAATTGCCTGGGTTGAAGTGGAGGAAACTCTCCACAAGGTTAACCACTTGCCGACCGCCCCATGTAGATATACGTCGGCAGAATGGCACGTACAGGCAGAACCACGTACCTGTACGTGCCATTCTTTAGGCGGTTGGGGGGTCCGATCGGACCCCCCTCCGCCGGCGGGGACGGTCGGCATCGCTTCAGGAGCGATCCGGGACGAGGGGACGGCCAGTGGTTTCTGGCCACCCCCTCGCGATCGCTCCTGGCCAATGAGAAACTTCCCCTTCCTGTCTATTGTATAGACAGGAAGGCGGAAGTGATGTCACGCTCGGTGCGCCGGTCTATGTGACCGGAGACGCCGAGCGGCGAACATGTTAAGGTTAGTGCACAACACTACACTGACACCAGTACAGTTAGGCACACAAAACACCCCCCTGTCACCCCCTGATCACCCCCCAGATCACCCCCCCTCCCCCCCCAGTCACAGTGTCACTAATTGCAGTGATCATTTATTTACTGATCACTGCATTTAGTGTCAGTGTGACTGTAATAACTGTCAGGGCAGTTAGTTTTAGGTCCTAGGTAGCCCCCTACCCCCCCCTAATAAAGGTTTAACCCCCTGATTGCCCCTAGTTAACCCCTTCACCCCCTTTTGCCAGTGTCACTAAGCGATCGTTTTTCTGATCGCTGCATTGTGTCGCTAGGTAACCATTTTTTTTTTATTTTAACCGCCATGTTTTATATAGGTTCATAAATAGTTTTATAGGTCAGGTACCCCCATATTACAACCTAAATAAAGGTTTTAACCCCCTGATTGCCCCTAGAGTTAACCCTTTCACCAGTAATCACCGTATAACTGTCACTGGTGACGCTGGTTAGCCAGTTAGTTATTTCGTTATTTAGGTTCCCCGTCAGGTTTTTATATAGCGTCAGGTACCCCCATATATTACCTAATAAAGGTTTAACCCCCTGATTGCCCCTAGTTAACCCTTTCACCCCCTTTTGCCAGTGTCACTAAGCGATCGTTTTTCTGATCGCTGCATTAGTGTCGCTAGGTAACCAGTTTTTTTTTAGGTTAACCGCCATGTTTATATAGGTTCATAAATAGGTTTATAGGTCAGGTACCCCCATATTACAACCTAAATAAAGGTTTTAACCCCTGATTGCCCCTAGAGTTAACCCTTTCACCAGTGATCACCGTATAAAATGTCACTGGTGACGCTGGTTAGCCAGTTAGTTATTTCGTTATTTAGGTTCCCCGTCAGGTTTTTATATAGCGTCAGGTACCCCCATATATTACCTAATAAAGGTTTAACCCCCTGATTGCCCCTAGTTAACCCTTTCACCCCCTTTTGCCAGTGTCACTAAGCGATCGTTTTTCTGATCCCTGCATTAGTGTCGCTAGGTAACCAGTTTTTTTTTGTATTACTGTTACGGGTGACGCTGGTTAGTTAGCTTGTTTTTTATACTGTCAGGGCACCCGCCATTTATTACCCAATAACGGTTTAACCCCCTGATCGCCCGGCGGGTGATATCAATTAGGTTTTAGGGTCAAATAAGGTCTGCGTCGCCCCAGGTTAGTGCCAGTACCGCAAACACCCACGCGCAAAGCATACACCTCCCTTAGTGGTATAGTATCTGAACAGATCAATATCTGATCTGATCAGATCTATACTAGCGTCCCAGCAGTTTAGGGTTCCAAAAAAACGCATTGTTAGCGGGATCAGCCCAGATACCTGCTAGCACCTGCGTTTTCCCCCTCCGCCCAGCCCAGCCCACCCAAGTGCAGTATCGATCGATCACTGTCACTTACAAAACACTAAGCACACATAACTGCAGTGTTCGCAGAGTCAGGCCTGATCCCTGCGATCGCTAACATTTTTTTTGTGGTAGCGTTTTGATTCAGTCGCTAACAGTCAGGAGCTTTTTTACCTGTGAATCTCAAAAAAATAAAAAAAACAAAAATAGTTGTCGTTTTTATTGTTCTCTCTCTCTCTCTCTCTATTGTTGCTCTTTTTTTTACTCCATTCTATTCTGCAATGTTTTATTATGTTTTATCATGTTTTATCATGCTTGCTTTTCAGGTATGTAATTTTGTTTACTGTGTTTTAGTGTTAAGCATTTTTTTCAGGTGCGCCATTCAGTTGCAGCGCGGATTTATTTATCTTGACAGCAACAGCGTTTGCTCCCACGATACATAAAGCCGCGACTCCAACGCTGTAGGAGGTGATTTCACCACCACAGTTAAAAAAAAGAGCATATATGCCGAAGCATGGGGGCAGCAGGGGGCGGGGAGGAGCGATTGGCTCCTAATGCCACGTACATACGGTCGAAATTCCGACCGTGTGTACACGGCATAACTTTTGCGGGAGGATGCCCCCATGCATCGGCATATATAAATGGTGCATGTATGCCCATCATTAGAAGTGGGTGGATGAAGGGAGGTATTCTAATGGTGGGCATACCCACCAATCAATCTCTTTTTTTCGTTCAGCCAAGAGGCTGCATGAAAAAAAAAAAGATTACAATATATGTCCAGTATGTTGCTGGACTTTGAATGGTTATACCAGAATGATGCCTGCAGGTTTAGGTATCATCTTGGTATCATTCTTTTCAGCCAGTGATCGGCTTTCATGTAAAAGCAATTCTAGCAGGTAATTAGCCTCTAGACTGCTTTTACAAGCAGTAGGAGGGAATGTCCCCCCTCCCGGATATAAACCGCGCCATTGGGAAATTGGGAAAGCATTTTATCACACCAATCTTGGTGTGGTCAGATGCTTTGAGGGCAGAGGAAAGATCTAGGGTCTAATAGACCCCAATTTTTTCAAAAAAAGAGTACCTGTCACTGCCTATTGCTATCATAGGGGATATTTACATTCCCTGAGATAACAATAAAAATCATAACAAAGAAAAAAAAATGGAAGGAACAGTTTAAAAATATAATAAAAAAGCTAAAAAAATAAAAAAAAAACTAAAAAAAAAAAAAAAAAAAAAAAGCACCCCTGCCCCCCCTTCTCTTGCGCAAAGGCGTACACGAGCGTTGGTCTGGCGTCATATGTAAACAGCAATTGCAGCATGCATGTGAGGTATCACCGCGAAGGTCAGATCGAGGGCAGTAATTTTAGCAGTAGACCTCCTCCGTGAATCTAATGTGGTATCATGTAAAGGCTTTTAAAGGCTTTTAAAAATGTATGTAGTTTGTCGCCACTGCGTGTTTGTGCGCAATTTTAAAGCATGTCGTGTTTGGTATCCATGTACTCGGCCTAAGATCATATTTTTTATTCATCAAAAATTTGAGCAATATAGTGTGTTTTAGTGCATTAAAATAAAAAAAAAGTGTATTTTTTCCACAAAAAATGCGTTTGAAAAATCGCTGCGCAAATACTGTGTGGAAAAAAAAAAATGCAACACCCACCATTTTAATCTGTAGGGCCTTTGCTTTAACAATATATATAGTGTTTGGGGGTTCAACGTAATTTTCTTGCAAAAAAAAAATATGTTTTCATGTAAACAAAAAGTGTCAGAAAGGGCTTTGTCTTCAAGTGGTTAGAAGAGTGGGTGACGTGTGACATAGGCTTCTAAATGTTGTGCATAAAATGCCAGGACAGTTCAAACCCCCCCCAAATGACCCCATTTTGGAAAGTAGACACCCCAAGCTATTTGCTGAGAGCAATGTTGAGCCCATTAAATATTTTTTTTTTTTGTCCCAAGAGATTGAATAATGAAAAAAAAAAAAAATATATATATTTTTTTTACAAAAAGTTGTCACTAAATGATATATTGCTCAAACATGTCATGGGCATATGTGGAAATACACCCCAAAATACATTCTGTTGCTTCTCCTGAGTACGGGGATACCACATGTGTGGGACTTTTTGGGAGCCTAGCTGCGTACGGAACCCCAAAACCCAAGCACCGTTTCAGGCTTTCTAAGGGAGTAATTTTTTTATTTCACTTCTCACTGCCAATCACAGTTTCGGAGGCCATGGAATGCCCAGATGGCATAAAACCCCCCAAAATGACCCCATTTTGGAAAGTAGACACCCCAAGCTATTTGCTGAGAGGTATTGTGAGTATTTTGCAGATGTCGCTTTTTGTCACAAAGTTTTGAAAATTGAAAAAAGAAAAAAAAAAATTTTTTTTCTTTACTTTCTTCATTTTCAAAAACAAATGAGAGCTGTAAAATACTCACCATGCCTCTCAACAAATAGCTTGGGGTGTCTACTTTCCAAAATGGGGTCATTTGGGGGGGTTTTGTGCTATTTTGGCATTTTATGGCCTTCGAAACTGTGATAGGTAGTGAGGAGTGAAATCAAAAATTTGCACCCTTAGAAATCCTGAAGGCGGTGCTTGGGTTTCGGGGCCCCGTACGCGGCTAGGCTCCCAAAAAGTCCCACACATGTGGTATCCCCATACTCAGGAGAAGCAGCAAAATGTATTTTGGGGTGCAATTCCACATATAACTATGGCATGTGTGAGCAATATATCATTTAGTGACAACTTTTTGAAGAAAAAAAAAATTATTTTTTATTTTTGTCTTTATTCAATCACTTGGGACTAAAAAAAAAAATATTCAATGGGCTCAACATGCCTCTCAGCAAATAGCTTGGGGTGTCTACTTTCCAAAATGGGGTCATTTGGGGGGGTTTTGTACTTCTCTGCCATTTTAGCACCTCAAGAAATGAAATAGGCAGTCATAAATTAAAAGCGGTGTAAATTCCAGAAAATGTACTCTAGTTTGTAGACGCTATAACTTTTGCGCAAACCAATAAATATACGCTTATTGGCATTTTTTTTACTAAAGACATGTGGCTGAATACATTTTGGCCCAAATGTTTGACTAAAATTGAGTTTATTAGATTTTTTTTATAACAAAAAAGTAGAAAATCTCTTTTTTTTTCAAAATTTTCGCTCTTTTTTCCGTTTATATCGCAAAAATAAAAATCACAGAGGCAATCAAATACCATCAAAAGAAAGCTCTATTTGTGGGAAGAAAAGGACGCAAATTTCGTTTCGTTACAAAATTGCATGACCGCACAATTACCAGTTAAAGTAGTGCAGTGCGAAATTGAAAAAAGACCTCTGGTCCTTAAGCTGACAATTGGTCCGGGGCTGAAGTGGTTAAAAAGTACTAATTTCCTTCACTTAACAACTGGAAGAGTTAATCCAGGAATAATTGAAAAGGGTAAGAGAAAAAATGCCCTCCTAAACGGGCTATCCACTGTATACCCTGAAAAAGCTAGAGGTCAACCTGCTGCAGTCTACTCCAATGATGGATGCATCATGAATGTAGCTGGCAAGACATGTCACATTCAAGGAGGCTCTAGTCAGAAAATTAGATCTAGATCTGAAGTGCTCCTACATACTGTAGCATCTGCAGGTACTGGCACATCAGCAATAACCAACCCATGTGCTGAATGAGTCTAATGGGAGTGGTTTCAGAATTGTCAACCAGCTGGGAAAGTGGCAGGGTCTGCATCCCTATTGGGAATATCTTATCAAAATGAATTTTTTTTTTTATTGCAGTGGATGCCAAAAAATCTGACTTATCTTGACGCAGACTTCTGGGAAAATCAGTGAAACCAGTCATACAAACAGGAAAATTGCAGCCCTGCAGATTAAAAAAGTGGAGTAGCCCTTTAAATAAGCCCGTCTGGAAAAAGTAAAGAGACAAGGCGGTAACAGCTTTGTAGGAGCTGGAATTGGCGGCATACTCTGTGGTGAATGTTTCAGACGTCAATTGACGTTTTTCAAGAGCGGTGTTTCCCGCGGTCACGGCAAGGAGTGCATTATGGCTGAAGCCATGGTCGGTCGATCCCGCAAAAAAAAAAATGGTGTAAGACACCAGAACACGGATCCAATCTATTCGGGAGTAGACAGGAGACAGCCATCTCAAGGGTGACCATTAGAGGGTCAGGGCGAATATCATCTGACAAAAAAACAGAAAATTCAAAGGTCCAGCATAAAGGTGGCGACTCCCAAGTAGACACCAGGAGGCACAATCCTACGGGGGGGAAAAGATTAGTAAACTAACTGGAGAAGTACCCAATCTTCATTATTGAAGCCTTAAAAGATCTAAGGCTCCTGTCCTAGGAGTACAGCCGAAGTCCATTCTAAGGGTGCACTAATCCAGGGGGTGCCTGTGCAAAGCATTATGCACACACCTGGAGGGAAAACCTTCAGGATCAGTGGGCCATATCAGCTATATTGGCGTGACATTGGTGGAAGTTCAGGGGAGGTCCGCCTTTCTAGTTACAATCATTTTTTATCAAAAAAGTATAACATGAAAACTCACCCATGCAGGGGGATAATTCAATGAGCATAACGACCATATAACATTGACAAGTGGGAAGTCCACCTTTCAATCTCGTCCAGTCAGCCAGGCTACCAGAGTTGATGGAAAAGTAAAGAATTCTGTTCCAGTTTGTAGCTGGATCGAAAAAAAAAATAAAAAAAAAAACAAGCAACCGTTAAGGTTCTGGATAACCAGAGGAGATGAGGATTTGGTTCCCCTCTGTTCCTAGAAAAATAAAAAATATTTTTTTTTACAAGCAGCACAGGAAGTTAGAATTGTGCAAGATGGGAAACCTCCAATCAATTATATTATTCATAAATCTGGGAGGCAGGATTCTCCTGTAGGTTTATCAGACACCTACTTGTCCCAATTCATCCTCAATTCCTTTACCAGTGAGTTCCTCCCTTTTGGTCTGTACATCTCCCCCAGGGCATTCACAAAGGTCTTACTGTCTGCAATAGCGACAGGAAAAATTCAGTAGAACTGAAACAAGGTCATTTCCATCCTCTGACAGAGAAAGCCAAAGGTGCATTGGGAGTGAAGTCTCTTCCAGCAGAACAATGCCGGAGTATCCTTGGTTTTTCGTAACTGACCAATTGTTTTCAGATGGAACATTATGACATCAGACCCCACCTAGAAAGGTTATGGGATGTTAAGCTTATGAGGAATAGTATTGCATTTTCTTCAACCGAGTAGTGTTCAAAGCACTTCTGTCATTCACTCCTTTTTTAGCAAGAGCAGCAAGATTTGTATTATGCCTAGACAACAGTGGAAGGGTAGAATCCTTAGGCTGTCTGTATCAATAATTGCAAATATACAATTTTTGGCTTGGGAGGCTCTAGTGTCTCTCTCTCCTGCCCTTAATCATTGAATCACCACTGCTTCCAGTAATGATGGATTCGCTCTCTCATGGAGAGTTTTTTTCCATCCAGCTCCAAGAGACTACTTTTGATGGCATGGAAGTTGAGAGGCAGTGGCTACCAGGTCAATTATGCATAGTGAAGGTAGTGCCTACCTTGTCAATCCAGAGATCTTCATGAATAAGATTTACCTAAGACTATGGGAAAATTATACAGATCTCACACAGCGAAGCGTGGAGTCCTTCATCACCTAAACCAGCCAAGGTTCCACAGTTCTTACAACTGGGGCTAATCAGGGGCATAGGTTCAAATATGTTTAAAAGCTCAAAGTTCGGCTTTGTCTGCACTTGCAGAGGTCTAAGGAGTCCTTACCCTTTAATGATGCAATTCTTAAAAGGCTTGCATGAAGTTATAGGCCTCACAGGAAACCATTTGTTCCCTATGTGGAACTTGCTTATGGTCCCCATTTCCATCAAGGCCTCATTTCTATCCTACAGAATTGACTACACTCTGCAACCCTAAATACCATATTTCTGGTTGCTACAACCTCTGTGAAGGATGTCAGAACTGCAGGCCTTGTACTCAAGGAGCCTCACTTAACATTATACCTGGACAGAACAGAATGGTCCTAAAAATCCAGACTGCTTTTATCCATGGGGTGTCTTTCTCCTTCCAATTTAACCAGGAAGTAAATTTGCTGTCTTTTCTTGGTTGAGTGAGAGAACCACATCCCCTGGATGTTGAGCTAAGGCTGGTGGCCTGTTTGGCAGCTACCTTCTCACTTAGGAAAGCTGAAATATGGTCTCGGTTCCAGCGTGGCCTAAGGCAGGGTCAGTCAGCATCAAATGCTCAGTCACCTCCTAGATTAAGACAACTAAAAGAGCCTACTCTTCAAGGCCTTCCCGTTTCGGAGGTCTTCAGGGCACATTCCACGAGGGCAGTGGCGACCTCCTGGGCAGCTTTCTGCAGGGTCTCATCGGAAACTATCTGTAAAGCAGCCACTTGGTCTTCGAAAAGCACCTTTATGTCACACTACAAGGTGGACGCCGCCAGGCTGTCCACGGCAGAATTTGGAAGGGCAATCATACAGTCCAATTCCTCAATTCCTTGTAAATAAACCTTGTTTTGCTCAGCCCCACCCAGTTTGCGAGTTATTCCCCATATGTGTATGCTGCCATGATGCGACAGGAAAACGGAAAATTGTATACTTACCTTCTGTAATTTTCCTTTCCTGTTGCATCACATGGCAGCATACAAATACCCACCCGCTGAGGTGAGGTATCTGGATACTGAGAATGTGGGGGCGGGTGCCCTCTCAAGGTTTAATAGCTACGCGGTCCTATCAGGTTGTGGGGGCGGAGCCACAACCCCATATGTGTATGATGCCATGTGATGCAACAGGAAAGGAAAATTACAGAAGGTAAGTATACAAATTTCCGTTTTCCTGAATGTTCAATATTCATACATACACATAATTGTAGATTTTTTAGCCTATAGTGGCTATCTGTATATAAGTTAGTAAGAAGTCTATTTTAAGCCATTTGAGCTGACTGATAGACTTTCATAAAAAGAAGAGAACAGTTAACAACATATTATGCTATGCCACAAAAGAGAAAGCAAAGGTTGCATATGTTAAGCAAATGTAGTTGCCCTTGTATACATAGTGTACAAAAGTGATATTTAAAGTGATTGTAAACCTAATTTCTTTTTTTTTTTTCAAACAACAAACATGTCCTACTTACCTGCTCTATGCAATTGTTTTGCACAGAGCCATCCCAATCCTCCTCTTCTTGGGTTCAGTGCCGCTACTACTGGCTCCTCCCCCGACTTTATGTAGGGGCACTTGTGTAAGCTCGATCTTGAGCCCCTCTCTGCTCACTGGCTGTGATTGAAAGAAGCAGGAGTCAAAGGCTCCCACTGCTGCCTCTCTATCCACTGAGAAAAGAGAGAGTGGAGAGAGACACTGCTGAAGGGTATTGAGGGGAGCTGCATACAGAAAGTTTTTTACTTTAATTCAAAGAATGCATTAAGGTAAAAAAACATTCAGCCTTTAGAGCCACTTTAAGTTGGCCATACACTCGTTAAAATTTCTTAGGAAATTTTCATTTTCAGAATTTTTATTCAATTTTTAATCATTAGTGCGGTCAAATAAACTATTCTTTTTGACCACAGTGATGAGAAAATTCAAGGGAGCAGGATGGCAATGCTTTTCCAAACAAAATATTTCTAACAGTGACTGTGGCAGTGGTTTTCATTCAGGAAATTCCACTCTTTCCAAAATCGAATGTTAAAAGCAAATTAATTTTTGAAGTACTTTCGAATGACATTTGTCATTGTCAAGTCATCAAATGTACTGATCAGAATTTTCATATAGATGTTCGTACGGACGTTCGTAGTGTATGGCCAGCTTTAGGTACAGTTGTAGCCTGATGGGCAAAATTAGCCCCTGACTTCTTAGGCTGCATTCACAGAGGCAGTGGCGGCTGGTGCTCCAACGGTTGGGGGGGGGGGCGTCAGACAGACCTGGCCACGGACCTACCCCTGCGTTTCAGGAGCCACTTCCTGATTGGCCGAGAGGAGAAACAGGAAGATATTAGCAAATATTAATTTGCTAACGTCAGACAAGTGGATGGGCTCGGGGTATAGTGCTCTGCTCCCCGAGCCCACCCTTTTTTTAAACCAATTTGAGCCTGAGGTTCTAATCACGTGCTTAAAAAAAAAAAGTATGCACCCCGGATATAGATTAGGGGGAGGGATGCATTTATAGGAGGGGCAGCGTCCGTGCGCCCTGCATGATCGGCCGCCACTGCACAGAGGTGTACCAATGCTTGCTGCAGGAGATTCTTTTACTGTCATCTCTGCTTTCTTTCCTTGTGCAGAGTGACTGGGCTTGTATCCACATCTCTTGCTCTCAGCACTGGCTATACTTTCAACAGGTAATAACTGGCTTTACAAATACATTTGGTGCACACGATCGCGCAATACCGATTCTGGTTTCCTTTGAGGCTGTTGATAATTATAAATATATACATACAGTATATATATCTATATATATCTATATATATAGATATATCTATATATATATGGTGAAAAATAGAAAATGAGAAACGGCACCAAAACCAAAAATATTTCGATATATATGTTCTAATGCAGCACCAAAAATTTGTGAAAACGAATAAACATGAAATAATAAATAAGGGCGCCAAGGTGAGATGATGTTTAAGCAGACCATTGGTTGTTCGCCTCTGACCACACTGTAAAGCCCCATACACACGCGCGGATTATCCGAGGACCAGGTCCGTCAGACCATGTCCGTCATACTTTGTCTGATGTTGGTTTTGCGTACACACAGTCGGACAAAGTTGACGGAAAATCCGATCATTCTGAACGTGGTGACGTTTGTTGCCTACGACGGGACTACGTAGAGGCTAGTAGCCAATAGCTTTGGTCTTGTAATGTGATCTGAGCATGCGTAGCACTTTGTCCGGTCAGAATTTGCTACACACGATCGGATTTGGTGTGATCGGACTTTGTTGTCAAAAAATCTATCCAGCAGGAGATAGGACTTTGTCCGTCAGATAATCTGATGGAAACTGTCCGATGGTGCCTACACACGGTCTGATTTTCCGACAACATTGTCCGATAGGACAGAATCCATCGGAAAATCCTACCGTGTGTATGGGGCTTAAGACTTTGTATGCGACACCCCTGTACTGCTGTTTGTTTCCTTTTTTCTTTCCCTTTTTTGAAACTCAATAAAACCTCAGTTTTCAAAAAAAAAATAATAAAAAGGCGCAAATAGACATAGAGTCACCCAATATGACTAATTGCATAGTATGTGGTAACAACAAATGAACCATACAATTGATGTAAAAAAAAGTCCAGCAAAATACATATGGATAAAAAAACAATAAGGTGATATAAATCTTCTATATATACTTTCTCCAACACTGTACCTCCTAAAGTGCAGTGTGCTTTAAATCTTGAAAAAGTGCTTCACCCGAAGTAGTGCCATATAAATGTGCTCACCAGATATCTTTAGCCACAAAGTGACCACCAGGCCTATAATAAAGGCAATCCTTCCTCATTTAACTAGAATCTCAGCTGTTTCCAAAATTAATCGAACTGCAATCCCATCATGGATGGTAAATTCCTCAATCTGTTACACTCTCATGTGTATATCCACAGCTCCTTTTTCATTACATCTGTGAAGTTGGGCTCCCCCATAAACGAGCCACAGAAAGGCAATAAAAGTGTAATACTGTCTTTAATAAAAGCACTTACATGCATATCCAGCAAGTAGCAGCGCAGCTGAAAGATGAGGCCGGGGTCTGTCCGTCACTCAATATGTGATACAGGGAGCCTATATATATGAAAGTTTCTATGCCAGGAGTTCAGCTTTCATAAGTACTGACCTGGGCGGGGAAAAGGGGGGTGCGATGTCTTGTTAAAAAGGTCTCCCTAGAAGTATGCAGTTTACTTTAGTATATGTACCAAGGATATATCCAAAGCATGTGAACAGATAGCGATTTGTAGGCTGCTAAGATAGTGTTTTACTTTATATACTAGTCTAGCCTAGCCCTAATAAACATTTTGTGTTCTAGCTAATATTTCTATAATTTTCAAGTTAATGTGTGTGTATGAGAATTTAAAAATGATAGTTTTGCAGTGTATGTGTACCAAATGCTCACATTCACAGGATAAGAATAATGCCTGACTGTGGATGGTGATATAACGCTATTAATTAGTAGTTCAGCCTGGGCAATTCATTCACAGAAATTTTACTACTGATGTTTCTAACAAAATAAATGTGTTATATTAATTATACGTTAATTATATGCATTTCTGTTGTAGTATTTATGATGATTATTTCATTTTATGCATAGGTAGCAGGGCTGCTATGTACTTAGCACTCTTATATTGCAAGGACACTATTCTACATGGAGTTTGCCCCCCATGCTTTGGCTCTGGAATGTGTGCACTTTTATTACTTTTTTATGTACATTGGAAATGTTAGCACCATAGACCAGCCTTTTTCAACCAGGGTGCCTTCCTGGTTCTTCAGGGGTGCCCTGGCAAAATGCCTAAAAATTGCCAAAAATTGTGTGCAAGCCAGCGGGTGTGTCAAACCTGCATTTTTATTACACAAAGCCACAGGTTTTTCTTTTTGTGTGCAACTTTACAACCTTGGGCACTGTGCAGGCCAGCCGCCAACATCCTAAAAACCACTAAAATCATTGGTTGATAAGGAGGACATCGGACACCTGCACATTATCCATGTTTGACCCCCACCCCTCTCTGTCAGCAATGGGAGTAACATTAGCTGCATGGGGGAGAGAAATATAGCAAGAAGTAATGCTGGAATACTAGTCAGTAGCAGTGTGCAAAAGTGTATTTGCTTTGAAAGAATAAATCACCTCTAATGTTGGGTGCCTTACATGTGTGGATGCTGCTGCAATGTAAACCTAATTGTTTAGATTTTTACATTATAGAATGGGGTTCCTTGAGACTGTGCAGAATTTTAAAGGGTGCCTTGACTGAAAAAGGTTGAGAAAAACTGGCATAGACCAATATGAATGTAACAGGTCTAAAATAAGTTAAATGCATATGTCTTTGTAGAGAATGTAATTTACCTTCATTGTGTGGTCTTTCATATAAAACTGTATAGCTGAGGAATCAGTCACAAGTATGGCTTTCAGACTATGGGCAGCCAAGTGTGTGCCACCTAAAGTTTCTCTTCTATCCTCTTCTGCTCCAACGTTGACTTTTGATCTTATTAGATCTGATACTAAAACTAGCCAGTTACCTTGAATAACGGTGGAGTGCCTCAGGACAGTTGGTTTAGGATTAGAAAGTATTAATTTGTCCCCGCTGTCACACAGTTGCATCAGAATAGTTTGAATCAAGTAACAATCTTTGGGCCTCATCCACACTGGCATTGACGAACATGCCATTATATGCATTTGTGAAACAATCTGAAGGTGGTTTCCTTGAAATTTTGCAAATAATTATTAATAATCAATCAAGTGCAACCTAGTAAATTCAGCAGCCCCTTTAAGTGTGTAACAACAATATACGAGGGGCATTCAAGTCAAACCGGGACTTTGAATTTTACAGGTATAAAAAGGCACTAAGGCATCCAGCTCAACTGTAATAACCTTCCAGTACGGCTGCCTGTGTTGCCGGAGTCAGCGTGCGTTCCAAAGTCTGGAAACCGGATATGCGCAAAATGCATAAAGGGTGAGTCACATACGCCATATCCGGTTTCCTTATCACATCATATCCAGGCTTTGAAATGCATGGCGGCTCCGGCAACATGGGCAGCGGTGCTGGACGATTATTACAGATGAGCTGGATGTGTTGGTGCCACTTAGGCACCCACAGGATGTGAGTAACATTTTTGAACTTTGTCTGCATCCTTTTTACAATAAACATGGTACGCTCTGATCTACCTCTGGGTCTCTTATTTGCTCTTTGAGTGAATGAGCATTTATATTAGTGAGAGCTTCAAGCTGGGAGACAGTGGAATCCTTATGGTGAATATCTGAATAAATGGGCACAGGGATTACCAAATAAGGCGTTTAGGTTGCTTTGCCGGGCGCATAAATCTGGTGAGTGCACACTTCACCTGGGCACATGGATCAACACTTATAGTACTAGTAGAGAAGAAAAGGTTATCACACATTTTTCACAAGACCATGGTGAATTAGGACTGTTTTCATCGTATATTTATTGGTTTGTGTATATGGACTTTTTTTTTTTTTTCAGATCACATCATGTTATATTGTTGCACCCCAAAATAAAAGAATATTGGGGACTTTTTTGAGTTATGCTGATGTACTAGCTCTTGCCTTTTATCATTTGTTTTTGAAAATGCATTTTCAAAACTTTGTTTCACAATACCTCTCATGCATACAAAAAGGATATTAAAAATGAGTGAAATTTAATAGAAAGTATAATACTCTGTGTGAGTAGTAGGTGCGTTCATTTTAACACATGTTTGGATTCTGTGCCTTTACATTACAAAGCTTGGGGGTGTCTTATATGGGGTCATTTGGGGGGGGTTTGAACTGTCCTGGCATTTTATGCACAACATTTAGAAGCCTATGTCACACGTCACCCATGGGGTCTATTAGACCCTAGATCTTTCCTCTGCCCTCAAAGCATCTGACCACACCAAGATTGGTGTGATAAAATGCTTTCCCAATTTCCCAATGGCGCGGTTTATATCCGGGAGGGGGGACATTCCCTCCCACTGCTTGTAAAAGCAGTCTAGAGGCTAATTACCCGCTAGAATTGCTTTTACATGAAAGCCGATCACTGGCTGAAAAGAATGATACCAAGATGATACCTAAACCTGCAGGCATCATTCTGGTATAACCATTCAAAGTCCAGCAACATACTGGACATATATTGTAATCTTTTTTTTTTCATGCAGCCTCTTGGCTGAACGAAAAAAAGAGATTGATTGGTGGGTATGCCCACCATTAGAATACCTCCCTTCATCCACCCACTTCTAATGATGGGCATACATGCACCATTTATATATGCCGATGCATGGGGGCATCCTCCCGCAAAAGTTATGCCGTGTACACACGGTCGGAATTTCGACCGTATGTACGTGGCATTAGGAGCCAATCGCTCCCCCCCCCCCTGCTGCCCCCATGCTTCGGCATATATGCTCTTTTTTTTAACTGTGGTGGTGAAATCACCTCCTACAGTGTTGGAGTCGCGTCTTTATGTATCGTGGGAGCAAACGCTGTTGCTGTCAAGATAAATAAATCCGCGTTGCAACTGAATGGCGCACCTGAAAACAAAAAAATGCTTAACACTAAAACACAGTAAACAAAATTACATACCTGAAAAGCAAGCATGATAAAACATGATAAAACATAATAAAACATTGCAGAATAGAATGGAGTAAAAAAAGAGCAACAATAGAGAGAGAATAGAGTGAGAGAGAGAACAATAAAACGACAACTATTTTATTTTTTTTTATTTTTTTGAGATTCACAGGTAAAAAAGCTCCTGACTGAAGCGACTGAATCAAAACGCTACCACAAAAAAACTGTTAGCGATCGCAGGGATCAGGCCTGACTCTGCGAACGCTGCAGTTATGTGTGCTTAGTGTTTTGTAAGTGACAGTGATCGATCGATACTGCACTTGGGTGGGCTGGGCTGGGCGGAGGGGGAAAACGCAGGTGCTAGCAGGTATCTGGGCTGATCCCGCTAACAATGCGGTTTTTTTTGGAACCCTAAACTGCTGGGACGCTAGTATAGATCTGATCAGATCAGATATTGATCTGTTCAGATACTGTACCACTAAGGGAGGTGTATGCTTTGTGCGTGGGTGTTTGCGGTACTGGCACTAACCTGGGGCGACGCAGACCTTATTTGACCCTAAAACCTAATTGATATCACCCGCCGGGCGATCAGGGGGTTAAACCGTTATTGGGTAATAAATGGCGGGTGCCCTGACAGTATAAAAAACAAGCTAACTAACCAGCGTCACCCGTAACAGTAATACAAAAAAAAACTGGTTACCTAGCGACACTAATGCAGCGATCAGAAAAACGATCGCTTAGTGACACTGGCAAAGGGGGTGAAAGGGTTAACTAGGGGCAATCAGGGGGGTTAAACCTTTATTAGGTAATATATGGGGGTACCTGACGCTATATAAAAACCTGACGGGGAACCTAAATAACTAAAAAAAAAAAAGGAGCGAAGGGGGTGGCCAGAAACCACTGGCCGTCCCCTCGTCCCGGATCGCTCCTGACACGATCCCGACCGTCCCCGCCGGCGGAGGGGGGTCCGATCGGACCCCCCAACCGCCGGAAGAATGTCACGTACAGGTACGTGATTCTGCCTGTACGTGCCATTCTGCCGACGTATATATACAGGGGGCGGTCGGGAAGTGGTTAAAGTATTTGTATAAATTTATAAAAAAATAAAATTTCAGATCAATCATGTATATTGTTTAAAAGAATATTGGTATTGAGTTATGCTGATGTACTAGCTCTTGCCTTTTATCAATTATATGCATTTATATGCATACAAAGGATATTAAAAATGATTTTAATGGTATAATTTACTCTGTGTGAGTAGTAGGTGCGTTCATTTTAACAGGATTCTGTGCCTTTACATTACAAATTATACATTTGTAATTATATACATAATAATATATATAATATTATATATTATATATAATATAATATATTTGTAACTTGCATTATAAATTTTTTTATAATTTGTAATGCTTTTAAGAGTTTGTTTAAACTTGTTCACGTTAAAATGTTCAGTCTAAGCATGCAGCTAGTTGCCAATGTGTAGCAGCAGTGATGAGCGGTGCCTTGTTCTTTACTCACTGTTTTTTTAGACTTTAATAGAAGTGTACAAGGTGGGCACTCTATTTAGAACTCCATATCCAGTGCACTGCAGGAAAATACAGTTTGTCTCCATTTTTATGCAGTGTACTGCAGTGTAACTGGGGGAATCCGTAGTGGAGAAGGATCTGAGGGTTTTGGTAGATCATAAGCTCAATAATAGCATGCAATGTCAAGCTGCGGTTTCCAAAGCGAGCAAAGTCCTTTCTTGTATTAAGAGAGGTATGCACTCCAGAGAGAGAGATACAATTTTGCCCCTGTTCAAATCAGTAGTAAGACCTCATCTGGAATATGCAGTTCAGTTTTGGGCACCAGTTCTCAAAAAGGATATCGGGGGAACTGGAGAAAGTGCAGAGAAAGGCAACCAAACTGATAAGAGGCATGGAGGAGCTCAGCTATGAGGAAAGATTAGAGGAACTGAATTTATTCACTCTTGAGAAGAGGAGAATAAGGGGGGATATGATCAACATGTACAAATATGTAAGGGGTCCATATAGTGAACTTGGTGTTGAGTTATTCACTTTACGGTCAACAAAGAGGACAAGGGGGCACTCCTTACGTCTAGAGGAAAAAAGATTTCATCTCCAAATACGGAAAGGTTTCTTCACAGTAAGAGCTGTGAAAATATGGAATAGACTCCCTCCAGAGGTGGTTCTTGCTAACTCAGTAGATTGCTTTAAGAAAGGCCTGGATACTTTCCTAAATGTACATAATATAACTGGGTACTGACATTTATAGGTAAAGTTGCTCCAGGGAAAATCCAATTGCCTCTAGGGGGATCAGGAAGTGATTTTTTTTTCCCCCTGCTGTAGCAGATTGGAGCATGCTCTTTTGGGGGGGGGGGGGGGGGGGGGGGGGGTTTGCCTTCCTCTGGATCAACTGTGGGTATAGAATGGGGTTTATTGGATTGTACGATATATTTTATTTTTATTTATTATTTTTTTTTTTTTATGGTTGAACTGGATGGACTTGTGTCTTTTTTCGGCCTAGCTAACTATGTAACTATGTACTGCACCACACGCCACACCAGATTTGTGGTATGAATGGAGCATGTACTGTAGAAAACCATTGTTCTCTACATGCCCTTGCTATGACTGGCATTGATCCAGTTCTGAAAAAAACAAATCCTGGCAGAATGTTAGACTGAGCCCTAAATAATCTAAATGCAGCAGGCTACTGTGGCTTGGACCACCTTTGGGTGAGTCTTTTATTTCATTCTCTTTTATTTATATTATTATTTTATTATTCATTTACCTGTTCCACTTCCTGCAAACGCGTGTTCCTTGTCTATGCTGTTTTCTAGCATTTATGTATCACAGAAACCTTCTAGATTGTTGCAAGGTTATTTTTTAATATACTGTATGTATCTTTATAAAAATAAATTTATGTGGTGTGCTCATAAATTATCTGATATACCCTAAAATGATCACAACATTTACAGAATTTTGCAAATAATAGTTTCTAGCTCTTACCTACATACAATAAGATACGACTGATGGCAATACAATTGCGGGCTGCATCAGTAGTGTGGTTACCCTCAAAGGTCCGGTTGTATCTAGGGTGCGCTACATACAGCACAGAGTACAGAGTTCAGGTGTGCGTTATGTACAGAGTTTAGGGGTGCACTGTGTACAGAGTGCAGGGTTTAGGGGTGTGCTATGTATAGAGTGCAGGGTTTCAAGATTGTGTTATGTTCAGAGTGCAGTGTTCAAAATGATGCTGCAGACAGAGTGCAGAGTTCAGGGGGGCACTGTGTACATAGGGCAGAGTTCAGGGGTGCACTTTGTAGAGAATGCAGGATTTAGGGGTGCGCGACCCCAAACCCAACCTCTCCCCCCACAAAGCTTCCTCTCATCTCTCTCTCCTACCTGGTCCTGCTCTAGTACCCACCTGTGTAGGCAGTTCTGCCTCACCTTGCATGGAGATCGTTCTATCTCACTGGAGATCTGTCTCCGCCGTGAGCACATGCAGAGATCGGTTTCATCCGAGAGCAGCTGAGCAAAGCTGTCCCCAAAGACTTCTGTGTTTACAAGTGACAGCGTGGAGCGGGAACAGAGGGTTTGAGCCGGCTGCAAAACTAAACAGGGCCACATGACAAGGCCTGGTGGGCCACTGTTTGACCGAAGCATATCATTAAAATTTTAGACAGCAAGGCCAATTCATGCTTTCATCAAGAGTACCATTATAGGGTTACGGTGTGAAGGCACCATCAACACCCAAAGCCCAATTTTTCCACACCTGTTACTTCTACCCAAAGTCTGCAAAACAGACACCAGAATTTATTCAAAAAAATCTCTAATCTTGTTCCGTCTGCACTAAATTGTGGCCTCATCATAGAGACTGGCTCCCCAGGCTGTTGTTTATAAAATAAAGAAAGCTTGCAGGGAAAATTTCATTTTTTTTGCCTTTTAGAAATTTTATTTTTTCTGCAGCAGATTCTACACATGCACCACTTTACAGGCAGACTATGGGGACCCCCAGACACTATATTTAAAGGAATCTTTCATTTTTATTGTTTCACTTTAGCCACTTGCCCACTGAGCACTTAAACCCCTTCCTAACCAGACCAATTTTGTGTATATTATTATACTATTATATTATTGTCATTGTGAAAGTTATAGAGTCTACAAGCTATGGCGCTAATCTCTAAAAAATTGATCACACCTGATGTACCGATGGCTTATCTCATTTCTTGAGACACTAACAAGCCAGGAAAGTACAAATACCCCTTTTTGGAAAGTAGATATTCCATGGTATTTAGTATGAGACATGGTGAGTTTTTTGAGGTTGTGATTTTTTCCCACAATTCTTTGCAAAATTAAGATTTTTTTTTCTTTTTCACAAAATTGTCATAATAACAAGTTATTTCTAACACACAGCATATGCATACCACAAATTACACCCTAAAATACATTCTACTACTCCTCCAGAGTATGGCAATACCACATGTGTGAGACTTTTTCACAGCCTGGCCACATACAGAGGCCCAACATGCAGGGAGCACCATCAGGCGTTCTAGGGTCATAAAATTACACATTTTATTTTTTGGCGATACCACATGTGTGAGACTTTTACACAGCCAGGCCACATACAGAGACCCAACATGCAAGGAGCACCTTCAGGTGTTCTAGGAGCATAAATTACACATCTAACTTGACTACCTATTACACTTTTGGGAGACAATGATGGGCACTGTAGTGGCATGGATGTGGCATGGATGAGTACTAATGTGGTATGAATGTGGCACGGATGAGTACGAATGTGGTACAGATGAGCACTGATGTGACATGAATGTGGCATGGTTGAGCACTGATGTGACATGAATGTGGCACGGTTGAGCACTGATGTGACATGGATGTGGCACAGTTGAGCACTTATGTGACATGGATGTGGCACGGATGAGCACTGATGTGGCATGGATGTGGCACAGATGAGCACTGATGTGGAATGGATGTGGCACGGATGAGCACTGATGTGGCGTGGATGAGCATGAATTAGTCATGAATGAGCCATGGAGGAGCATTGATGAGCCATGGATGGGCACGGGTGAGCATGGCTGGGCATGGATGAGCATGGCTAAGCATGGATGAGCATGAATGGGCATTTATGAGCATGGCTGGGCATGGATGAGCCATGGATGGAGCATGGATGTGCAGGAATGGGCAGAGATCAGCATTGTGGGCACTTCAGATCCAGCCTATAGCGATGCTGCACCTGGCTCCTTCCTCTCCTCGCACACTGTACCGATCAATGCAAGGAGAGGGGAGGAGCTGAACTGGACATGCTCCGGTCTGTTGACAACTGATCGCTCCGTCATTGGATGGGGCGATCACGTGGTAAAGGGCTGCTGTCATTGGCCCTTTACCCCGTTCCGTGATGCGCCAGGTCTGGAAGGACCACAGACATTCCCGGGGGCACGCGGGAGTGTGATTCTGGGAGGACGCCATGGTACGCCTTCCCAGAGTTATTTGACCACGCTGTAGCTGTCATTTGGCTATTGCCCCGTCGGCAACTAGTTAAGCATCATTAAATTACTGCTCATTTTTAAAAAAATATGTTTTTTACAGACCTTTGTATGCCCAATAATATTGCATCTAAGCCCTCAAAATGAGCACTTGATTTTTCCAGTTTGGGTCCCTTGAATTTCAATGGGGTTCATTATTCGGCTCCAACCTTTTGAGATGTTCGAGCTCTGGAGCGAACCAAACAGGGGGGGGGGGGGGGGTGGGGGTGGTCGGTTCAGCCCATCTCTATTAGTCACTTTTCTATTAAAGCAGAACTAAACCCATAGATTTAAGGTATTCAAAGCATGCTTTGAATATCTGGTTATCGGTACTAGTTTGCTTAGGTTAGCTCTCAACCATACCATCAAATGGCTGGTGTCTAAGCTGATCACAGGTCTAACGCCATGGAAACTGCAGATCAAGCAGAGGATAAGGTGGCAGATTCCTTGGTTTTACAGGTTAGGAGGGTGTCATTTCACTTTAAGGTCCTCAATGGAGTTATCATCTTATGCCCCATACACACGATCGGAAAATCGGCCAGCAAAAGACAGATGAGAGCTTTTGGTCGGAAAATGCGACCGTGTGTATGCTCCATCGGACTTTTGCTGCCGGAATTCTTGCCAGCAAAAGATTGAGAGCATTGAAAGATTGAAAGATTTTGGTCGGAAAAAAAGTTCCGATCGTAAATTTCGATCGTCTGTATCAATTCCAAAGCACAAAATTCCTACGCATGCTCAGAAACAATTTGACACATGCTCAGAAGCATTGAACTTAATTTTCTGGGCTTGTCGTATTGTTGTATGTCACCGTGTTCTTGGCGGTCGAAAGTTCAGAGAACTTTTGTGTGACCGTATGTATGCAAGCCAAGCTTGAGCTTGAGCAAGATTTTTTGGACAGAAATTCCGCTCCTGTGTAAGAGGCATTAGCCTCATTTCCCTGTGAAGACATTTTCTCTCCATTTATAGCTTGTCACGTTTAAATCTTATATTAACTTTATAGTTGCTAAGTGGTTAGCACTTCCACCTAACAGCACTGGGGTCACTGATTCAAATCTCAACCATGACACTACCTGCCTGGAGTTTGCATGTTCTCCCCATGCCTGCGTGGGTTTCCTCCCACAATCCAAGGACATGCTGGTAGGTTATTGGAACCTGTCTAAATTGGCCCTAGTATGTTTATGTATGAATGAGAGCTAGGGACCTTAGATTGAAGGCCCCTTGCACCTCCTTTAGAGAAAGGGAGCCTTGACTGCTGTAATCATGACATCACTGTGAACGTGAACCTAAAAGGGAAGTTATGTGGCTCCCTTAGGATTGGCTATAAAGACCTGAGGTGACTGGGTAGAGCCTGAACTCTAATAAAAGGCTACACTGGGGCATGTCTAACTGTGCTCTGAGGCGATTCGGATGTCATAAGAGTTGCCTGCCCGTTGTGATGTTTTGTCAAAGCTTTATTGACGGTTTTGACCTTGCCAGCAATTAATGTTGCTTTATGGGCTATGCCCTCAAGTTAAATTCTGGGATCAGTCCAGTGCCTGTATGGCACTGATGGTGAGGACAGGGCTTTTAGACTATAGGGGTTTATGTTGTTTGGGTGCTCACAGTATAACTGTGACTGGCATTGGTGTTTGGTACATATGGAAAGTTGTTACATTTGCAGAGTTCAATAAAGCTGTGGCCTTGCCCTATTTTCAACTTAATCAGCGTTCATGTCTTTTTGTGGGGTAAGGTATTGGTTTATTTTTCGGCCATAAATAAACCTATGCTTCTCAGAAATCATGTATGCTGCATGAGGGCAAGGAATGATGTAAATGTATAATAGAAACGTGAAGCGCTGCATAAATTGACAGCGCTATATAAGTACCTGTAATAAAAAAATATTTTTATACTTTACATTTTGTTTTACGTAGAGTGAAATATATCAGGTTTACATAAGCTAGTAAAAGACCTCAAAACAGCAGTTGTCAACTAGTAGTCAGTCATGGAGGGCCGTAAGCAAAGGAACATGTGTTTGGTAAATGTAATGCTAGAGAGGCCTGTCAGAGACTGCAGACATTTTGGAGAAAGAGAAGACATGCTGTAGAAGACAGAGAGAGACTGGCAGCATATTACATGAGTTTAATAGAGATCACTGCTATTACCCCGCTACAAACCAGCGATCCCACTACTAAGGACTGGGGTCCAAAGGGCTGCACCACAAGTACCAAAGGGCTGCAAGTTGGGCATCAGGGCCTTAGAGTGGTAACTGTTTACAACCTAGATAATCATAACCAGGGCTTTTTTTCTGCAGGAACATGACCTCTGGCACTGGCCATGTGCTCACCACTGCCTACTGTTACTTGTAAATACAGAAGCCTCAGTTCTGTATTTACAAGTGACAGGGCAGAGAGCTTCTCTCCCACCAGGCAGGGGCTGCAGAGGTGGTTGCAGATGGGTGAGGGTGCAGAGGTGAATTGTAAACAGGAGGTGCAGATGTCAGTTGTGGAAGAGTGCAGGGTGCAGATGTGAATTGCAGACAGGGGGTACAGATGTGAGTTGCGGAAGGATGAGGGGGTGCAGAGGTGAGTTACGAACAAGGGGTGCAAAGGTGAATTGCTGAGAGGGGGTGCAGAGGGGAGTTGGAGATGAGTGTGGGGTTGCAGAGGTGAATTGCAGAAGGGGGGGTGGAGAAGTGAGCTGCAGTCAGGGGGTGCAAAGGTGGGCTGCAGACAGTTTTTTATGGGGTGCAGAGGCATGTTGTGGATGGGGGTGTAGTGGTAAATTGTGCATGGTGGGTGCAGTAGTAAGCTGCCAACAGTTTTGGATAGGGGTGCCAAAGCGAGTTGTGATTGGGGATGCAGGGATGTGTTTTGGATGATGGATGCAGAGGAGAGTTGCGGACAGGGGTGCAGAAGTCAGTTGTGGACCAGGGCACAGACAGTGAGTTATGGACGCTGATGCAGAGGTGAGTTGTAGATAGTGGGGTATAGAAGTGAGCTTAAGAGGGGGGGCAGAGGTTTACAGTGCCCCTTTAATACCCGCCCACTGTGCAATTTGGTTATACCCAACCTGTGACGCAGCACATCTGGGGGGGGGGGGGGGGGGGCATTTCCTGCACCAATTCTCTGGGGGGAAAAAAAAGCCCTGATCATAACAAAAAACATGCATACCTTACCATTATATTTTGTAGCAATGACAATTCAAGATTGGAGCCCGCCTTTAAGATGCTGGAAATAAGTGTTTTTGACATTTGAAATTCCATTTGAGAATAAACTATACACTTGCATACTGGTGGAGGAATGTGCTTTCAATAGTGTAAAGCCGGCCATAGAGGGTTTGATTGTCAACTGGTTCAACAGGGACCGGCCAAGATTTAAACCATGTATGGCCAGGCTGATTGTACTCAAGTTGATCAATCGATCCCCTTGGGTACAACCAGCCTGTTATATTTTTTTTATGCCATTATAGCCGCTAACAATCACTGTGTTCTCCCGGCAGGGATGGCTCCCCCGCCTGCAGAACACAATAGCTGTGCAAGAGGAATTCCCCCATCAAAACAATTGGTCAAATCAAGCAATTTTCTTGAAAATAGCCTAGTCTTTGGCTGGTTTAAGGCTGCTCAGTGCAGCTTTTGTCCATGGCAATCAACTATAGTAAACTAGAATTTGATTTTTGCAGATCACTACAGTGCCATTCATCTCCATTTTATACCAGGCCCAAGATTGTATTGGTTTAAAGTACAATTCCATCCAAAATTTATTTTTGGTTATTGTGGGAAAATATTAAAGTGTTGGTTAGGCTTTTATTGCTCTCAGCGACTGCTTTAAAAAGATTCACTTTAATTTCTGTCCTGGTGACCATTGCTACCCAGACAGAAAGTGAAGGAAAATCTAAAATGTTACAATCGTCACTAGAACAGACGAAGAGAAATCTCCCAACTGAAACAGCTGTTCCAGTGACAACTGCCCAAGGAAGGATCTCACCTAACTTTGGGGAGGTTTCTTCCCACTCGGTTTTATCTTTAGCAGAGAAATATGACAGTAAGATCCCAAAAGATGTTCTAACTCTTTCACCCACTAAAACTATAAAAATACATTTTAACTGGAGTTTTAGTACACAGAGAAACTAGATATCAGTGATAATAAAGGAAATTCAGTACATGGTAAAGAATACACACCATACTGTAGCTCTAATTAAATATATTAATATTAAGAAACAGCACAAACATCAATATAAAAAAAAACACAAGCAGCATATAAAAGTAAAAAAGGTACACTTTTTAAAACAAATAAAAGATGTTCAACATTTAAATATTGAAACAAACATGACATACAGTATATACACACAGTAAAATACGGATTTGCAAAGCTCCAATAAGTTCAGTGCAAATGTGTTCTTGTTTAACAGAACAAGTTTTCATCTGTCTAGATTTTAGACAGTAAAACTACTATGAAATTGATATAATTGAGAACTGTTATTAATTTCTTTACTGGAAATTAAAGTCAACCAAAAAACTTATTGTTGTGCGAATAGGGGGAGGCAGTTGTGCAATTCAACAATAGTTATCTTTTATAAGTTCTACATTATTGCACTGTGCACAAAATATTAGAATATTGTGCGCTATTGAACCAATCCGAGAAATGGATTTATACTATTTCAAGCATGTATGACAACTGTGCAACCTTTATTACATTTGAACAAAGTTCAAAAGCTGGAGAATTACCAGTATATCAGTTTTTAGTGTTATTCTAAAATCGTAGTCTAGAATTTAAAATGACTGTGTTAATATGGGTTTAAATAAAGCATCTCAACAAAGCTTAGTATGAAAGCTTTTGGCATTCACAGAGAACTCAGAATGGGTCTAGAATACATATTAGTATAGTAGCCTGCATCAGGGGATGATGGCATGTCCATTACATTTTTCGAAGAGGTCATGTTATGATAATCAGAAGTGTAGTTCTGGTAGTGAGCAAGATGATCTGTGGTTGGACACATATCAATTTTACTGGAGTATGTGTGTGCATTTTCAGAAGACATGAGTTGTGTGATAGAGAATGGGTGCCTCCCAACAAATGGCTCATGTTTCATCTGGACATCTTCTCCCACCATGCCAAGATAACCATCATTAGAGAGACTCAATGGGTATAAGATCTGTAACGAAGACCCGCCTTGTTCAGAGTTAGGGGTAATTCCCACTGGTGAAGACCCATGTAGTTGGGGTATTGTCACTGATGAGTCCCTATCTCCACTGTTAATTGCATTTTTTGGTGAGTGTGAAGAGGAACTCTCATCATAAACAGCTGGAGACTCTCTTAATCTAACTGACATCTCATCTCCAGGTTTGCTGTTTTTTTTTTCTGAATCTGCAGTCCTAGATCTTTCAGACTTGAACCTCTTTTGTCTTCTCAGATAGCATCCATTTTCGAACATGTTTCCAGAGTCTGGATGAAGAGTCCAGTAGGAGCCTTTTCCTGGTTTCTCTGGTGAACGTGGAACTTTAACAAAGCAGTCATTAAATGACAAAGAGTGACGAATTGAGTTTTGCCACCTCTGCTGGTTTTGTCTGTAGTAAGGAAAAAGGTCAACGATCCACTGGTAGATCTCATTCAGTGTCATCATCTTGTTTGGGGACTGTTGGATGGCCATTGTTATAAGTGAAATGTATGAGTAGGGAGGTTTGGCATGGGAATAGTTTCTCCGATAGGTCCGAGGATCCCTCTGGAACTCTGTTTCTCCCTGGCAATAGCCCAGTGGGTAAGCAGATGAAGATGCTGAGGAAGATGTTGTTGGCCCTCCCATATTGTGGACTAAGGAGTTCAGAGAACTCAAATTGTTCTGGTTCTGGATGCTGCTTACTGGTCCTGCCATGGAATTATTCATGTAGGTCATTGCTGCAGTTACAGTTGAGCCATCACTAGACATGAAAGTATTATTTTGAAGGCCATTATTCATGTTATGTATTCCAGAATATACCTAGCAAAAAAAAAAAAAAAAAGATAATGAAGCGAGATGTTCTCTTTCAACATATACAAAGTATACAAACATCATACACATTACACTGAAAATACTTTTATATTCTAGCAGCAATTATATCATATGATTAAATGTCAGTAATTATGATTCCCCTCTAATATCAAAATGTAAACAAATTGTATAATGCACATTTTTGGTTATAAAGTGACCTTGTCGTCAAAAGCATTGTATTAAACTTAAATGACCAGTTATTAAAACGTGTCGTTGAAAATGTATATCATATCATATCTTTATATTTTTTGAAATGTCTGTTTGCATTTTCTATTTAGTATTGCTATGCAATATGCATACTCAGATATTTAGCATCACTGTACAGTGTTGTCTGCCTTTCCTGTTGGCAGTAATATACATAAAGGGATTACACTCCCCACAAAGCAGCACTTCCTTCAGTCTCTACCAAATGAACTTGCACTTTTCAGACATCTAGTGTTGAATAACAATGATGTTTAATTGCCTACTAAACATTGCTTTTTACCTTCTCAGTCCCAAATGTAAATGGCAGTGCCATGTGTATTCCCCGTAATATTTTGTCTTAGCAGAGTTCACAAGCTGGACTTGCTGCCATACAAGCAGTGTGCCTAAAAAGGGTTATATAGGTGTTTTTTAAATCACTCATTCCAAAAAAGGGTAAAGTCTGCCTTTATAATGTTGTATTTTGAATGCCGAACCTATACTATAAGTTACTGAGCTGCCATTTGTATGTCTAAAGGCATTAATTCTGGAAGAAAAAAAGTCAGTAAGGGGGCCAGTTTGCCCCTTAATAAACTACCCCCTTTTTTTCACAACTTCTGACGTGCAACTATAGACTGGGAGTTCCCTCACATTTCATTAAAACTTTAAAACAATGTTGACAAATTCGCACAACAAGTTACATAGCTATACAAAGAACAAATCGGCTAACACACAAAATACTTTGAAGAATTAAATGCTATTTTACTGGAATATCCAAACAAAAAATAACTATTTTTGATTGAACAATACAAAGACTATGTGTTAATCATCTTTAAGTGCTGTCTGTGTTAATAGACAATAAATTGGTACAGTAGAAAAACTAGAAGTGTGTGCATTTGTGAGTAGGCAGGGGACCTAGATCCAGAAAATACATTTTCAGGCTACTGGAGGATTTTCAGAAGAATATATTGTATACTTTAGAAGTAATTGTCGCATGAGTTTTAGCACTACTAATATTAGAGTGTACAGCTCGCTGTGCACAAATATCAAAACACCTATTTTCTACATCTCTGCTGATGGCAATGTTATCTACAACAGATTTGCCATCTATAGTTGACAGCCAAATATGACAGATTTGTGTGTGATGAAAGCCATACTATGTGAGAAAAATGTAATTGATCATTCCAGGACAACTTAGCACCACAAATGCAATGACAAAGTCCTTATATGAATGTTCCACTCTGGACAGACTATGATTTTCAAGAGTATATGATCATTCACACATAGACAAATTATTAGCAAAAAAATGTCTATATTGACTTTTTCCCCCCTAATAATTAGCCCATATATGGATGCAATAAAAAGTGACAATTATCTAGTCTGGTGTTTCTCTAATGTGGTCTTTAAATACTGCAGAATGGTTGAGTATTTTAGCACTTGATAAATCTTCAAAATAGGATTTAATTAGTACTAAATTATGACTATTGTCTACCGTTACCCAACATTAGATTACACTAGTTTTCAGAGATAATGCAATGTATATTTAGTGAGACAGATATAAAATAATCGAATAAATGTTATAGGTTGAGTATATAAACAAACTTACCTCACTTTCTGGGTACATTGAATGCCAGTCCATTGGGTCTTTCATTTCCAACTTGACTCTACCGTGCATAGTCTAAATGTTGACTTTTGGTATGTCTCCTTCACACCAAAAAGGATTTAGACAGCCACCAATTTTTTGCGTTTGTAGTACAGATGACTCCTCTAGTGCAGAATCCACAAGTTTGTCCCAAGCAAAGCAAGGTCTGTGGAGACATTTAAAGGCAAACCACACAGAGCATTTGAATAGACCTATCCTCCTTAGTCTCCACCCCTTTTCCTGAATCTTCCTGTGACCTCTTCACTGGCTACCTGCAGAGCCAAATCAGTTTAGGACAAAGGAAGTTACTTGTACCCCCCTGACTGCTTTCATTCACACACACCTCCTATCCCTTTTTTTTCAATCACCAGTCTGTCTCATCAAAATGCTAATAGGATCAAGGAGTTCCCCATCAACAAGGATATAGGTTCATGGTGGCATTTTCATTCTAGAAAGTATTGTCAGGGATCTCTTCCTGCCTCTTAATTTTGGGACATTTTGTAAAAGCATCTCATTTAATAGAAATTTAACGTGACCACCATGATGTGAGAGTCCTAATAATAAATCCCAGTCATATACATATCCCTTCAACAGGGTCTAGAAGGTGTGGCATTCACCTTCCTAACCAGGTGAATCCACTAATTTTAGGACCTATATTTGTAATATGTGACTTCTAGAGAGGCCACAAGGTAACTGGTAGAATGAGAAAGGATAGATAATAGAGCTGTTCTTTAATACTTTAATATATTTACATTGCACCAAATGCTCATGCGCCATATAACCTATTAGCCTTAGATATAATAATTTTATAGATCTGATATGCAGTCTTAGTATATCAGCAGCTTGGTGGCTTTTCTGCCTTTTGATTAAGATCAAGTGTAGTATCTGTTCTTATCAGTCATTAGGGGAACAACCCTGAATCTCTTCGCCAATTTGGGGGGCCAGTTAGTATGGGGAGCCTTTTCCTCCTGGGTTGATTCGGCCTTGTGCACAAGGCTTGTCCCCATTTGTAGGCAAGGCTCTCTCCAAGCACTCTAAGTTCTGATTCCTTCCTGGTAGGGATGGGGCTGGACTGGTCTGGCCGAGGGCCGGGCTCCGAAAGAAGCCCATAGTGTATGTGCCCCTGGGGTGTCAGTCCAGGGGTGCTGTAATACTTACTATGTATGAGGGATTTTGGAGTTTGCTGGCACCAAGGTCACTGCATCACAACACACTTTTTTCACACCTGCCTCTAGGGCCAGGCCTTTTGGCTGGGACCAGAGGAATTTTTGATTCCTGGCTGAAGGGCCTGCCATGGTATTACACTATGGCACTACTTGCACTTCTCCACTTCCTTTTCCCCACTTTTATTTGTGTTTGTCACGTTTGTCTTTTTTTGGCATGGTACACTTTTTTCACATTTGATTAGTAGGGTGTAAGTCCTCGGGTTCGCCCTGAAAGTCTTGGGAGGGCGGAGCACCACCTAGTACTTGGGGTTGGTCTGTTTCGGCATACCTCCCAGAAAGCGGGGTCTGCCTGGTTTCAGCTAGGTGGGCCAGTGAAGTACCTCAGTCCCCGTCAGGAGTCTTGCTCCCCGGGGGAAGAACATGTGTATACCCTGTACACTTTTTTGTGTTCTCACGTTTGTGTGCACTTTTTTTTGCACTGGATGTTAGTCTGAGTGTGTTTCACACACCAGGGGTTTAAAAAAAACAAAAAACAAACAGCTTGGTGGGTTATTTGGAACATAGTCCATAAAATGGATTGGAGCATAACTGCAAACTTGCAATCTACAAAGATTTGTTCAGCTTTATTAGCAAAGATCTTCTTTTGGCCCGAAGATTTCCCCTAAGTATAAAGAAAACTTTTTTTTTTGCTACCCAAAACCCAAAAGGCCTGTGCATGAAAGTCTTCTAGCATCTACATCAGTGGTCTCCAAACTGCGGCTCTTTGCTTGATTTTATTCGGCCCTTTGGGCACTATTTCATTCACTGACACCAACAAAGGGGCACAGTTCCTCCCAATGACATCAACAATGGGGCGCATTCTTCCCAATGACACCAAGATGGGGCACAATTCCCCCCAATGACACCAAAGATGGGACACAATTCCACCCAATGACACCAAAGATGGGGCACAATGACATCAGTGATGGGGCACAATTCCTACCAAAAAGACCAACTATGGGGCATAATTCCTCTCACTGACACCAAAGATAGGGCATGGTATACTCCAACTGATGCTGGGACTTTTTCTACTCATGATGGCCACAGTCCAGTCCCCCTTAGTCCTAGCCCCCAAGTCTTAAGGACAGTAAACTAGCCCTTTGTATAGAGCGTTTGGAGACCCCTGATCTACACGAACAAATTAACTAAACTGTAGACTCATAAAATACCCATTTAAAATTTGTATCACATGTTACGGCCTAAATTGTAGTTATTATAGTGAAGTATTAAATATTTTGAGCCATGTAAAGATTATATCTTTACAAAATTCTGATATTTGTAGGGGTCCAGTATGTAAATGTAAGATTACACATATAGCAGAATTAGTTGGGCTTCATTTATATTGGGCGTTTAGCCTTGGTGCATGAAACTCTTGCATTTAGCTGTGGGCAGAGGGCACAATTGTGTCTATCAAACAATGAGGCTGACAGCTCCAGTGGCTAGACAGGGCTGGATGGTGCACCTAGCAGTACTTGCATTTAGGGCAGTATGCACCCAGGGATAAATGCTTGGAAAGTCCCCAAACACCCTGTCAGATTTTTTTAACTTTTTTTTTTACAATGCTAAAATGGTAAATGATGATAACTTATTACTTTGCAATAGCATCCTAAATGCACTGTAAACACAACAGGCACATTTATGATGCATTTGCGGCACCTTTTAATAGAAGAAATGAAGGCGATTGCAAAGCGTCAACACATGCTGATCTCTGCAGGAAAGTTATTTTTGCCTCACTTTTTTGCCTCAAGGCAACATCTTATAACATGAGCTTGTGTGTATAAAAAGGCTAATAATTTTAAAAGGTTTATATCTGAACTTTTTAGAGGTATTTAGCTTTACATAGAAGACATCCTGTTGAGTAATCTAATTGAAGGACACTGAGGTATTTAGCCTTTCCTCAGCTTCTTTCACACCAAAGGGTCTAATAGCGGAGAACAATAGGATATAATTGCACCGAAAATTTAAATACAATGTTACATATCTTAAGTTCTGTAAACAAAAGAAACAAAGAAAATATGACTTGAATGTACACCAGGCAGGCAAATGCTTTACCATCTACTATCCTTGATGAGACATCTGCACGTGTGTGAGATGTTTGGATGGGAGACACTGGATATTAAAACTAGCTATGGGTCGACATGGGTCGAAATTCGGCTGGTTCAGCAGGGTCCATGTATGGGCAGGGTGGTTGTACAGAAGTCCATTGTCTTTTGCTGCTCAAACAGCATTGCCGCTTTTACCAGCAGCACTGATCAGTATATTTTGATAGCAGGGGAATCTTTCCGCTGTCAGAATACAAAGACACAGTGGGAGGATTCCCCTGTCCACCTTGAAAATGTGTATGAGAAAATACAATAAGATTTTAAGTAATTTTCTTCATTTAACCTGCCAGTTGAAAAAAAAAAAAAACTATAGGCTACCTAGGATTACTTCTAAATGTGGGTAACCGTATGAATTTTGGTGGAGGGAGTATAGTCATTTTGGCTAATCACAACGCACAGGATGCCCTTTTCAGGACATCTCAGAAGAAATCCAGAAACAGTATAAGAATAAATGCGCCACATCCAAATTCTAGCATTTAGATTTTTATTACATTAATTCTAATCCTAACGACGGACCTCAAACACTCTGGCCTGTCATTTTGGATTAAAAAAACGTTGGACTTGGGTGTGGATCCCTCAGTTATCTATCGTTAACCATATCTGCACATGTGGTTATTTATGAAAGCTTTCTGTCAAGGGTTTAAAAACACCCAGATATGTTTTCTTTTAGGATTAGTGGACTTTAAGGCTGGATTCACACCTATGCAGTTTTAGTGCTTTTTGCATTTTGCAGATTTGCACTACAGTCCATTTAACATGGTTTCCTATGGAACACGTTCTGCAGTGCAAATCTGAAAAATGCAAAAAGCACTAAAAATCCATAGGTGTGAATCCAGCCTAAATCCCTCAACCATTTAATCCCTTTCCCTCCCAGTCCTGGCATCCTGTTAAATGGGTTTTTGTGATGACTTCTCAATCACATGACCACTGATAGCGGTCACACGATTGGGAACCCATCCTGCCAGCTCTTGATCATGACTAGAGACCAAAAGCTGTCTGATGGCTCAGTCACTGTACTGGGAGCATGCAGTGAGCACGCTTTGAGCACAGACACCTCGGCCATCCACAGACACATGTTCAATGTGTGGGTGGTAAAGCCCAACCTCTTTACCCCTGCACATATGCATTATGTGGGTGGCAAGAGGGTTATAATCAGTAAGTTTTTGTAATAGGTTTTCAAAGTGCAGTGTATAAATGTTTTTTAGAATTTCCCAGTGTTGTGTAAATGAAAAACACGATCGTATATGCAAAAAGGTCAATGCAAAAGTCTATCCTGATAACACCTTTAGGCCCCTTTCACACTGGGGCGGGAGCCGCGGTGACGATAAAGCAGCGCTATATTTAGCGTTGCTTTACCGCCGTTTTGCCCGCGGGATTCGGCCGGCTTTCACACTGGAGTGAATGGGGCCGTTTTTTTTCAGGCGGTGTACAGGCGCTATTTTTAGCGCTGTACGGCCTGAAAACCGCCCCAGTGTGAAAGGGGCCTTAGTGAAACAGTTGGATACCTAATCAGAACATCTTGACACTTTGGTCATAGTCTAGAATACCTATACATTTAAAACATCTGAAACAGTACTTACATTTGACTTACACAGCTCATTCAGGACAAAGTTACAGGTTTTCTGAAAAGCCTGCCATCTCTGATGCTGCTTACTTTCCATTTATTCCCTTTGTAATGCCATACACCATTGGAAACCCCAAAAAAGTGAGCAAATTCTTGTTCAATATGTTTATTGTATTTTTCATTTAGATATATAAAATAACAATGTAAACATTACCCCCTCCTGCAGGCCAATATAGCCTATCAGGAGAGACTTACAGACATAGGTTGGGTAAGTAACAGTAGATGCTTAAAATACTGCGGTGAGTAAATGTCCACCCATAAGGCAGGAATTATACATGAGCCATGAGCATGTTGAATTGAGTTAACTTCTCAGTGTTTTTGGTAAATAAGTAGCATGAGGGCAGTCATTTGAAGGAGCAGCTATAGCCCCAGTCTAGGTGACCCCTAGAAGGTTCATGTTGTGCATTCCTTGTCACAGAATCAAAATTATTGCTGACGTTGAGTGGCGATTCGCGGCCAGGAAAAATCTCATGCTGTATTCACTAAATCAGGACTAAGTACTCGAAAATGAACCTAACTGTGCCATTCAGAATTACACCTGATAGGGCAACGTGGTATAGTAAGAAGAAATTAGAAAGAAGTGAAGAAAGAGTTTAGATAGCGATTCGATGGAAGGAAGGAGAGAGGAAAAGCTAGGCATCCAGTTGAGTCTGCTTAAAGGGTTTTATGGCCCGGGTAAAGGGGAACTTTAATTTATGATGCCCAGGGCTCCCAAGTTGCTTCAAACTTAGGTACCTTGTCTAAAAGTTTTGCAGCAATTTGTTTTTGGGTCATGATCCAAGAGATCTTGCGTTTTGTGGTCAGCATCAATGCCCTGGGCTTCTTCCAGGCCCCTGCCAAAGTAATTTTAGCTCCCAGAAGATTAAAAAAAATATAAAAATATCAGTGTTTGGGTATGTTTGGGAGTGTCGTCTATTCTGTGATTCAAAAGCGCGATTTTGGGGTTCTGGGGAATAGCCATACCAGTAACCTTCCTTACTAAATGGAAGAACCTATTCCAGAAGCCTCTGATGCGTGGACAGGTTCACCAGATATGGTACACAGTACCTGCATGATTACAATCCCTGAAGCACAATGGAGAAGCGTCTAGATTGATTCTTGCCAGTCTAGAGGGGATATAGTACCATCTAGTGAGAATCTTAACATTTGCTTTAATTAGACCAGTATTTAAGATACCTTTATATGAGTTTTGAAAAGAGAGAAACCATTTTCCTGGATCCAGTTGTAGTTCCAGATCCGACTCCCAAGCTTGAGCATAGAAGGGTGTGCTTATCTCGTTTGCCAAAGAGACATATATTATCGAAATCCCACCTCTCTGATCCATGAGGATGGAGCACCATTGTTCGTAGGCCGTTGGTTTTGGGGGGTTAGGTTTGTCTGTTCATAAGGTGTGTAGAAAATGTTTAATCTGGGAGAATATAAACTTCTCCCTATTTGGCATCACCAGTTTGTTGGAGCAGTAACCCAGTGTGAGTGTGCCCAATGAGGTGAAGAAATTACCTATTCTAAACAATCCCTTGTTTAACCACCACTTAACAGCTAGAATGTTCATCCCTGACTTAAAGTTCTGGTTGTGAAATAGATGAGCGAGGGGTTTTATAGTGGAGACTAGAGCATTCTGCTTGTGGAGTACATCACAAAACGACAAGGAATGTGAAAGAGTTGGAGCTAAGATGGGGGTCTTTGTTTTGGAGGGCACCACATCAGGAAGATTGTGTGGTGAGGAACTGCCTGTCTCTCTATGGCTATCCAGTCCGGTTTGGGGCCCTTCGAATACACAGTGGAAAATTGGGTCAATTGCGCCGCCTGGTAATACCACCATAATACCTCCCTGCATTTGAGCCGAAAGAAAATATATCTTTTGAGAAACGGTGTCCTTGTTTCCCCCAGACAAAATTAATGATTTTCGATTGGAATTTTGAAATAACCCTTTTGTTTATAGGAATGGGGAGTGAACGGAAGAGATAGAGTATACGTTGCATCAGTGTACTCTTTACCACATTGACCCTACCCAGCCAGGACAGACCACACTTCGACCAAGCCTTTAGGTCCGCTTCCAGTATTTTAAACATCGAGGGTAATTTGTGATGAAGAGTTTGTCTATTTTATTGGGGAGTACAATTCCCAGGTATGGTATGGATTCATTAGCCCAGGGGAAAGGGAATTGATGTTTCAATTTATCGACCTGGTTTTGAGGGACTGAGCTATTTAGTGCAATTACAAATAGTGAATAAAGCACATTTGTGTTCTTGGGGACCGCAAGAGACCCCTTTAATGTCTGGGTTGGATCTGATAGCTATTGCTAGTGTTTCGACTGCGAATATGAGTGGCGAAAGGGGTCACCCCTGTCTAGTGCCTTTAAGAATGTTGAAGCTTTCAGAGTAATGGCCCATTAGCCGAATTTGTGCACTTGGGGTAGAATAGAGAGATTGAACAATTCCCATGAAGTCCCACTGTTCTAAAATGTCGAAGAGGTATGGCCATAAGACAGAATCAAAAGCTTTTTGTAGGTCAATGGAGACCAGAAAGCCTTCCTGTGGAGCCCCTCCATCCCAATGTGAGTGTAATAACTAAATTATATCTAGGGCTCTTCTAGTTCTTCGAGTTAGATACGTGCTGGGGGGCAGTGGCGGCTGGTGGTCCAAATTTTTTGGGGGGGGGGCGCAAACAAACTAAAAAATTCTGAAAAAAACTATCAATTGCAGCCTCACTGTGCCCCATCAAATACAGCCATTGTGCCCATCAAATGCAGCCACTGTGCCCATCAAATGCAGCCACTGTGCCCATCAAATGCAGCCACTGTGCCCATAAAATGCAGCCACTGTGCCCATAAAATTCAGCCTCTGTGCCCATCATAGGCAGCCACTGGCCCATCATATGCAGCCACTGTGCACATCATATGCAGCCTCTATGCCCATCATATGCAGCCTGTGCCCATCATACAGCCTCTGTGCCCATCATATGCAGCCTCTGTGCCCATCATAGCCAGCCACTGTGCCCATTATATGCAGCCTCTGTGCCAATCATACAGCCACTATACCCATCATATGCAGCCTCTGTGCCCATCATACAGCCACTGTGTCCATCATACAGCCACTGTGCCCATCATATGCAGCCTCTGTGCCAATCATACAGCCACTGTGCCCATCATATGCAGCCTCTGTGCCAATCTTCCAGCCTCTGTGAGCATCATATGCAGCCTCTGTGCCAATCATACAGCCACTGTGCACATCATATGCAGCCTCTGTGCCAATCATACAGCCACTGTGCCCATCACATGCAGCCTGGGTGCCCATAATACAGCCACTGTGCCCATCATACAGCCACTGTGCTAATCCTATGCAGCCTCTGTGCCAATCATACAGCCACCGTGCCCATCATATGCAGCCTCTGTGCCCATCATACCGCCACTGTGCCCATCATATGCAGCCTCTGTGCCCATCATATGCAGCCTGTGCCCATATGTGCTGTGGTGCTTGGGGGGGGGGGGTAGGGGGTAGGATACGTGCGGAAGGGGTCCTTTGTGGAGGAAGAGAGATAGTGCAAGGAGGGGTTGAAGATTTCAAATCCAATCCACACTTCTAGCATATCTTCCCCCTGCCAAAGCCCCTCCAGCACATATCCTCCTAACCCCTCGATCACTCCACATATTTTCTACCTTGTCCTCCTTTCCAGCCGCTCTCTCCTCTCCCTCCTCCATCTACAGAGCATAATAAAAACTTTCTAAAAACACGATATCAGCATGTCCCTGCTCCCCTCCTCCTTGTGTGTGTACAGAACGGAGAAGGAGGAGGAGGGGAAGAGCTTTGATACACTGACACTCTGCTCTGCTGAACCAAGCTGCTGTCAGGGAGAGGGGAGAAATGTCACTCTCGGTGCAGTCCATGTAAATTATATGTCGGGACAGAAGTAAACGCAAACGCATCATTCAAAAACCGGACTGTCTGGGAGAAAACTGTACAGGTGGCAACCCTACTTGTGCACATGGCATTTTCAGTTTAAGATTTCTACATAGACCTTAGATCAGGGGTGTCAAACTCAATTTCATCGTGGGCCGCATCAGCATTATGATTGTCCTCAAAAGGGACGGTTGTACCTGTATGATTAGATGTCCAGCACATCCCCTCCCCTTACATTAGATGTCAAGAGCCACCCCACCATCAAAAGTTGAGTCCCCTACTCTCCCTAACATCACAGTGCACCCCCTTTCCTTATGCTGCTGCTGGGAAGAAGCTGGATGCTTGAAAGTAGAATGTATGGGTCTGGAGGAGGACAAGAGGAGGGCTGGAGCTCTCCTGCAGCTGCAGGAGAGGTGTGAGGGCCACATGAAATGGCCTGGAGGGCCGGATTCGGCCCGCGGGCTTTGTGTGTGACACCTGTGCCTTAGATGATCATGTGAAGCGTTTCATATCTATGGATGCCTTCAGGTCTAAAAACCTTCAACCTATCAGCAGCTACAAGAGGTGTTCCAGTACTCAGCAGAATGGTCATTGTCAAATGTTTTCTAAGTATTTGGCTGCAGTGTAATTTTGTGTTTTTTTACGGTTTTAAATTATACAATAGGATAATGATATACCTCTTGAAGAACCATGTCCAACTTAAACGAGCGCCCAAACCCTATTTAAAGCGGAAGTAAACCCATCGATTTAACAGTCTAAAAAAAAAAGGCATGCCGTGAATTCTAACTACACATTGGCTGTGCTCTCAACCAAACAGTCAAACCATCCAATGGCTGGTGTCATAACGGATCACATGTGCAGCACTGTGGCAGTTGAAGATGGTACAGAGGCAAAGATGGCAGCTTCCTTAGCTGAAAACGATAGGGGGGTTTACTTCCACTTTAAAGTACATTCTTTGTCTACAACAGCCAGGTGTACTGTACCTTTTTTTTTTTTTTTTATGTTGCCAGCTGTGCACACAGTACACTGGGAAATAAAAAAAAAGGTAGTCCAGAAAAGGACTGATGTGTTTCTGAACTGCAAACATGGGAAGGGAGGCACACCAGAATAATGTAGCCCACCACACTGCAATCAATAGTAATTTAGAGAAATATAGCAAATAACGTTCCCTACATACACCTAAACTACTCCAACACTGACAAATGGATGCTGGGAACCTCCCTCCCCTCTTACAGTGTGGGGGCTGGCACATAAGGCCCATTTTTGGCCCCTCTAAGCCAGCTAAAGTTCAAAGGTCAGGCTTATGGTTACAAAGGATTTGATCTGGGGAATTTACATATTTACTTACCCAGGACTATGAATTATAAACATGCTGGATTTGCTGCATACCCATGGTAGTGGCACATTCACACATCATTCTTACCTCGCACTATAAGAAGGTGGGGGAACACAGAGAAGTCCATGTATTGGAAGCTGCTGTGGGGAAAGGGTAGGGGAAGCCTGACAAACTGCATACAGAAAGATTAAGATACAGTTTCCGAACTGACCCCAATAATTATTTATAAATCTTTAAGCCATCAAATGCTTTGCTGCCTTTTTCCTTATTATCGGTATCTTGCCTTGATTTTATTTTGTAGATATTAAGGTCAATGGTCACTTTTAGCTGCGGTCCCATCTATAGCAAACAAAACAAGTGGGCTTTTGTTTTAGGGGGTACTATTTGGAGGTTTTAAATTTATGTTAGGAGTATATTGGTTTTATTTTTAGGTTAATATGGCTTTTTCAGGGTAAACTGCTTTTTGTTGCTGAAAGGCTTCCTGGTAAAAGAAAAGAAAAGTGGGCTCTCGGTGGGCTGGGGCATTTTTTAAGTTTTGGATGCTCAAAGGGCAGTGTTTACTTTTTACTAACCATTTGTTCTTGGAGCACCCAGCAGCATCAAACAATTGAAAAAAACAAAGTGCAAGAGCAGAGTGCACTTAAACAACTTCAAATATATCAGGCACACCCCTATCTTCACAATCATAAAAAAAAAAAAAAAAAGCTAGCTATACACTGGTTAGGTTGATTATCCTTGATTAAATGTTCTGTATCCTCTGCTGCATCCTATTTTTTGTGGTCCACACCCTTATCTGTGCTCTTTGGGATTGATTTAGAAAATGCAAATCCACTTTGCACTACCAGAGCTCTTGGAAGTTCAGTCGCTTTAGATGTGAGGGGTAGATCTGAAATGAGGGGAAGCTCTGCTGATTTTATCATCCAATCATGTACAAGCAAAAATTCAGTTTTTATTTTCCTCGCATGTCCCCCTCAGATCTACAGCAACTGCTCTTCCAAGTGCACTTGTAGTGCAAAGTGGATTTGCCTTTAGTAAATAAACTCCTATGTCCCTAGTAAATGGGCGGCCAACCTTGTTCATTGTCCTGCTGCTGGTCAAGATTACCTTGCGGTTTCTTAATTCTTGTAGTAAAACCAATTCTCTCCCATTAAAATGGCCTGCTGCTGGCCAATTGTGCATTGCTGTATTATCTGTGGTCTTTTACATTTTAAATGAGAAATTCACCAGCGGCAGGGATATATTAAATCAGCAAGAACAGGGACCGCCTTAATGCACAGCTGCCAAATTTCTATCAGGCCGACAAGGCAGGCCTATTTCCAACTATGTATTGCTGCTAAAACTACCTGGGAAAAAACCCTCTTTTTAATTAAATTAATCTTTTTGGGGAGCTGTTGCTGTATGTAAGCCAAGCTAATTGTAAAAGCCAAATATATACTGTCACTGAGAGTCTGTGAAACAGCATGAAAAGACTCTCTCCTCACTGGCTTGGTCCTAGATGTGTCTGCGTACCTCCAGCATCCCACCTGCCAAGGGCGTCATGACACCACGTAGCCAGCCCACCCACAACATCTGCATGCATGCGCAGTCGACATCGGCTTCCTTGTCGCCAACTTGAAACATTTTGGACACTGGGATGTCCATTAGGGTTGCCACATCATCCCTTTAATCCAGGACACATATTAATTACACAGGTTCTGAGGCTGATTTATTTTTATTTAATTAGTTTAATTACCACCTTAATCAGCCTTGGAACCTGTGTAATTAATGTGTGTCCTAGATTAAAGGGATGATGTGGCAACCCTAGTGTCCGTAGGTGGCAGCAGTTGGTGGCTGAGTGGGGAGCTATATCTGTGGGCGGCCCCCTACTTGAGTTCAATGGCGGCGGGAATAACTCTCACACAGGATCTATGAGATGTGTCAACTATTGACAAGACCTTCGCTTTAGGCTTCAATAGGACTCCGAGTGGTAGGTGTTTTCTCTATTTATAAATCAATATGCCCCCTTGTATTATAACCATTGAGTAGTGATAGAGGCTCCCTCTATTTATTCTGCTTTAGGGCTGATACACACTTGTGCAGGTTGCAGTTTGCATATTGCAGGTGCATTTTGTGTTTTTCAATACACATCTTTAAACCATTGACGTCTATGGAACTAAATTTCCATAAATGGCACAGATGTGAACTACATCCATAAAAAACCATGTTAAATGGACTGTAGTGCGTTTCTGCAAAACTGAAAATGCACAAAAAAATGTATAGGTGTGAACCAGGCCTTATTCTTAAAGGTCATTTAGAGACTGACTTGTGGGCTCACACTATATCAGATAAAATGAAAATATTGGGCATTTTTGCCTTGTATTATTTATACTATCTATGATACCTTGTTGGTAAAAAAAAAGGCAATATATGCAGAGATAAATATATACATAATTTACTTAGTAGTCCTTTTTTCACCTACCTTTTTCCCTTCATAGATTCATCTATGTTTTTGTTGAGGTTTCTGTTCACATAAAACAGAAAATGTATTATCAAATACTTACCGTAATTTTCCTTTCCTGATGGACTCCATGGCAGCCTACATGTGAGTTAACCCCATCTCCTCTCCAATGCTATATGACCCCATACCCATACATTTGAACTCACCGCTAGGGACTGCGTTCCGTAACTAGCCAACTCTTTGACCGATGGGTGAGAACTCCGTCTGCCATGGAGTCCATCAGGAAAATTACGGTAAGTATTTGATAATACATTTTCCTGTTTTCTGACAGACACCATGTGGGAAATAACTAGCCAGACCACACGGGGTGGGTGTGCTGAACAAAATTTAATTTGCCCTGTCAACTGACAGGATTCTCAAACCAAAGTTCACAGAAGATGGAGAAGCAGGCTCTATGCAGTAACGTGCCGGGCTGCTGCCCACAAAGCCGCCATACCACTGGTGGAATGAGCCGTCACCGCCTCCGGAGGAACCAAGTCCTTAGCTCTATAAGCCTGCTGTATGGGCTGGACGATCCAGGCCGCAATCGTTCTGGTTGAGGCTCGCTTCCCTCTGTTACTGCCGGAGTACAGAACAAACAAGTAGTCTGAGCATATAAAGGAGGAAGTAGCATGCAGATTTTCCTTCAGTATTCCCCCTATTTCCAGAGGATGAACTTCGGTAGGCCCTGGAGACCTGAATGTAGGTAAGACAATTTCTTGGTTCTCATGGAACACTGAAGTGACTTTTGGATTTGAGCGGAGCATAGAGATAAGGACCACCCGGTCCGGGAAAAAGGTCAGGAATGGTTCTTCATGACCCAAGGAACCGATCTCAGAAACCCTTTTTGTCGAAGTGATAGCAACCAAGAGGGTGACTTTAGCAGAAAGGTCTTTGGTAGAAAGCGGGGTAGATCCCTTGATACTGATCCAATTTGGGGAATCTTGGTTTTCTCTTGATGCCTCATGGAAGAACTGCCAGATTAGCGGGTGAACAGCCCATGATGTTCTGGAGAAGGCCGATAAGGCTGAGACTTGGACTCTAAAAGAGCTGATGGATAGAGACAGATCTAGGCCAGATTGAAGGAAGCTGAGGATATCCTGGATCTCTGGATCCCTAAATGATCTGCCCGTAGAGGATGAGAATTCGACAAACTTGGCCCATATTCTCTTATATACTTAATTCGTGCTCGCTTTTCTTGAGCTCATTAGGGTGGCGATCACTCTTGAAGCACACCCAAGAGATTCCAGCCTCTTCCTCTCAAGAACCAGACCATCAGTCTCAGTATTCACAGACAAGTAATCCGTCTCCATCAGTCTAACCATCAGTCTCAGTAATGCAGGACTGCCCCCTGAGAAAGAAGGTCTGGCCTGAGAGGAAGAGGCACCGGGTCCCGGAAGCTGAGCTGGGTCAGGAGGGGAAACCATGGGCTGTTCGGCCAGTAAGGCACAATCACCACCAAAACCTCGACTGATTCAGCTTGAAGTCTCTGTAAGAACTTGAGGATGGTCGGGATCAGGAGAAAGGCGTATGCCTTGCTGAAGTTCCACTGATCTTTCAGGGCATCTATTCCAAAGGCCTGGCTGCAACGGACCCGAGTGTAGTACTTTTTGATCTTGAAGTTGCAGGGGTATGCAAATAGATCCACTTCGGGATCGACTCCCAGGACAGGATCCACTCGAACATCTGCGTATGCAAAGACCACTCGTTGTTGTCCAACTGTGTGCGGAAATGAAGACTGATGAAAAATTGGCCAGGTTTTTCTGGGCCCAATATATGATGGCTTCGACTTCTTGGAGCAGGGTGGAGCTCCAAGTGCCCCCTTGCCCCCTCACATAGGAGACTATTGTGATGTTGTCCATCCTTAGTACCACTGACTCCACTTTCAGGAGATGAGTGAAGGATTGAAGGGCACACCAGGCCGCCTGAAGTTCCAGGACTTTGGAGCCTGGATTGTGGAGACGAGCATCCCACTTTCCTTGTGCAAGTTTTGACCTGCAGAGGGCTCCCCATTCAGCACCGATGGCATCAGTCCTGAACCGTGACCCATGAGACGGAGGGGGTTGGAATGGCAAGTGAGCACATTTTTGCGCTGAAACCACCAGAAGAGACTGTTCCTTATCACTGATCTTATGTGAATGGACTGATTGATGTCCCCCGAATTCCATTGCTGAAGGAACCCTGTCTGAAAGGGACGTAACCTCCACAGAGACCACTTGACCATGGGGGTCGTGGAGACCATTGTGCCAATAATTTTTAGGCACTGTGAGGAGTTCAGAGCTTGTGAAATTCTCTCTCGAATAACTGGGAACTTTTCCACAGGAAGAGAGATGGTGCTTTCCACTGTTTCGAACTGGGCCCCCAAGTATATCAGGCACTGAACTGGAACTAGGTGGCTTTTCTCCAGGTTTAGGAGCCACCCGAAGTCGACCAATGTGGATATAACCTGCTCTTTGTGGATCAATAATTGCTCCTTGTCCTGAGAGGTCGTCGAGATAATGGTACAAGCGTATCCCCCTTGTTCTGATGAGGGCCACCACGGCCAGTAGAACTTGAGGTGAGGTTGTCAGCCGAAAGGGAGGCAGGTGAACTGCAGATGTTCTTGCCCGACTTGGAACCGGAGGTATCTGCGTAACTCCTCTGCCACAGGCATCTTTTAGGTCGATTAAAATTAGCCAATCGCCTGGCTGCACGGCTTGATGGATGGTAGACAGGGTCTCCATTTTGAACCTTTCATATTTTATGAATTTGTTTAGGTAAGTTAGATCTATCACCGGGCGCTATGAACCATTTTTCTTCTGAACTAAGAAGAGAGGGGAGTACACCCCCTGAAACACTTGCTTCTTTTCTTCCGACCGTGGTAGCAAGGTGGAAATAAATATGGGGGGGGGGGGGGGGGATACTGGTGAAGGATCATGTGTGGCCTGAGGATACCGTCTTGATAGTCCAGTAATCCGAGATTGAGGCCACCCAGACGTACTGGAAGAGAAGCAAACAAGCTCCCACCCGACCGGCCTGGGCAGGCCCAATCTCAAATGACTTAGCCGGCTCACGTCCACTGGACACCTGGCTTTTAGTGGTCTTTCGGAAGGGAGCCTGCCCTCTGTTCCAATTCCTTCTGAAGTCCCAGCCGGGCCTGTAAGAGCGTGCTTCCTTTGAACGCTTGGTACAGCGTCTTCTATGTTGAGGTCTCTTCTGACCGAACAGACACCTATCCTGGGGTAGGAAGCCTGATTTCCCACCGGTGGCCCGGGCTATAGCGCTGTCCAGCCTGTTACCAAATAGTGAGGAGCCATCAAAGGGGATCCTACACCAGGCTTGTTTGGACGCCGGATCGTCGACCCAAGGATGTAACCACAAGGCCCGCTTAGCCGTGACTGAAGACAGCGTAGTCCGGGCCAGCAGGTGGATAAGATTGATAGAAGCCTCCCCCAGGAAGGCCGCTGCCAGCTTTAGTTCCTGGACTAGTGAATGTCAGGGACTTACCAGGACAGAACGGGGGTACACGCCTGTGCGCGCTTTTTGGCGCCAGTGGGCTTTTAAAAGAACTGCAGCTGCACTTGTGCAGTGCTGTTTGATCTGCAGCTCTGTGCCTAAATAACCTGTGTTCTGTTTGCTGATCATCTGTACTGACCCGGCTCTGATTGACCTACCTGCTCTCTCCAAACTCGACCTCGGCTTGCCTGACCTTGCTTAAACCTCCTGCTTGTTTACCTGCTGCCAAACCTCTGCCTGTTATCTGACCCTGCTTCAGCCTGCTGCATTTACCTGCCTGATTACCTGCTTTGACCTGGCTTGTCTGACTCCTCTGTTGCCTGCTGCCTAGCTTTGTGTGTTTGCTGTGTTACCCGGTTTATCTCATCCAGTTGCCGCTGTTCCTGCATCCATCAGCTCTTCAGGTCCCTGACCTGCTACTGTCCTTGCTGTCATCTACAGTTCCAGCCATCCTTGGAGGATCATCACCCTGCTACGGTGCCAGCTGCTACAACTTCCTCAGGCACTCCTACCCTGCTGTGCTCACGAGACCACTGTTCCCATTTTGGTGGCTCCTGAACCAGAGCTGTAAGAGAGGTCTCCTCCTACAAGTCAGGCTCTACTATGAGGTACCTAACACCGAGCCTCTGGCCAACTCTTCTGAAACCTTCCTGAGTACGGAGTCCACATTCTCTGTCCAGAATTCCATAGCCTTGGACATATTGCCGATAGGGCCAGGGCAGGTTTGCAAGCCACACCGGCTAGCCCGTAAATTCTCTTTAGGTCTTGGTCTATTCTTCTCTCAAGACCGTCCTTGAAGGATACCGCATTCTCCAAAGGAAGAGTGACATGCTTTGCCAGACGCATTAACGATGCGTCCACGAGGGGAGCGTTTTCCAGATGTTTAATTTCCTCTGCCTTGAAGAGATATAATCTGGAGATTTTGCTTGACATGGAAGCTTTCTTGTCTATTCTGCTCCACTCCTTGTCAATAATATCCTTCAGTTCCGAAAGGAGTGGGAAGTTAGAATGTTTCTTTCCCAAGTGTTTAAAGAACTTACTTTGTTTAGCCGGTGGAGTGGAAGGGTCTTTCCACTTCAAGGCCTCTTTGACCGCCTTGACTAGAGGGGAAACAAGGGCAAAATCTAAACCTCTGGCAAACTCGTCTCCCTCAAACTCACTGTCCGAAGATCCAGGAGAAACATTTTAGGGCTGGGATGGGCCTGAATCCACCTAGGCCTCGTCAGCCAGGGAGCCAGATAGTGTGGTGGACTGACTCCACGTGCGGGTCGTACCCCACTTCTTTTAGGGATTGCTACACCACACGCTAAACAAGAGACTCCATCTGTTGGTTTTCTTTTTCTTTTTCTCCAACCGCCCAGGCATAACATGGGTCATACAGTGACATGTCCCACATCCCCAGCAGGGCAGCTGTCATGGTGGTAGGTGTGGTGACTGGAGGAGAAATGGGAACATCTCCTCTGCTGGATGATGAGTGCTGATGTTGAGGCCTGGCAAGGTCTCTGTCATCCTGAATCGCGATTTGGCGGTCTGATCTGGAAGGTCTGAAGGAAGATAAAAACAAGGGGACGGGAAGAGATCTGGTGTTACCAACTACCAGATAAGAATCTCAGCCCCTCCCCCTCATCTGCACATACCTTGTGTGTGAGGGCTGGCCGCACGGAGGCGGTGACCTGTCCATGACTCCTGGATGGAACATCAACCTAGAAGGAGGAATCACACGGGATTGGGTGATATGCTCATATCTCTAGGACAAGCTGCGGAGCAAGTAAAGAGTAGCCAAAACAGATTATATATAATATATATATAATATACATATACATTTTTTTAAATCTTCCCCTTTAAAACACCGCAAACACCCCCAAAGAGGTTTACCTTGTCCCATGCAAAACCAGGCTCGGGCAGGCTACCGCTCACTGCCCGCAGATATCCCGACTTGGCAGGGGCTGACAGCTCTATAAATCCCCCGGCCCGAATGACTTCACCGCCTCCCCCAACTCGCGCCTGTGCCATGGAGAGCCACTGAACGGCGCCTGTGCGACAAAAAAAAAACGCAGTCCTTATCGGTGAGTTCAAATTTATGGGTATGGGGTCCAATAGCATTGGAGAGGAGGCAGGGTTAACCCACACGTAGGCTGCCACGGAGTCTGTCAGGAAAATCCTTTTATAATGCTGGTAGTTTGATTCATCCACAATTTATGTTACCTTCCTGGGCATTGTTCCCTTGGATGGGACTTACCCCTTGGTTTTACTTCCCTGTTGGGGCCCTGGTTTACTCTTCTTTTTGTTGGTGCATACTCAGGTAACTGAGCCTACTGCTATAGTCATACATATGTATGTGCATTGTGATTGTTACGAATATGTTGCAATCCCATGTACTCTGCTTCTAAGCTCCTGATGAAGTGGATAGATTCCAGAAAACATGTCGAGTTGCGGAAAGAAATAACTGAATATGCCAGCTTGAATATACATAATGTTGGATCATAAGTATATTTATTGTAACTGGGATTTTTCTGAGAAATGTATTTTTCATGTAAACAAGATTTTTATCTAATATGGAGAAAGTAAACTGATTTTAAATTAGATTGTTTTGATGTACAATAACATAGAAACATAGAAAAGTGACAGCAAAAAAAGTCCATCGAGTCTGTCCATTTTTTTTATTTTTTGTTTCGTTTTTTTGTTTTGCTCTTTTCATTAACTTTATTGTCTGACTATAGATCTATGTTCATCCCAAGCATGTTTGAAGCCATTTACTGTTGACTGTCTCACTACCTCTGCTTGTTTTTTTATTCCAAGCCCCAACTACCCTTTCAGTAAAATAATACTTTCTAAGATTAGTTTTGAACTTTCCTCCAGTTAGTTTGAGGCCATGTCCCTGGGTCTCCCCTTTCCCTTATTTTCTCCAGACTGTACATATTCGCATATAAGTCACTTTAATATGGTTTTATACCCCATGGTCACCATTTTTGTTACCCATCTCTGAATTCCTTCTATCTTATTAATATCTTTCTGTAAGTGAGGTCTACATAACTGGACACTATTCTTAATGAGGTCTCACTAAAGATCTATATAGCGGAATCAGAACCTCCTTCTTTCTGCTGGTGACTCCTCTAGTGATGCATCCTAGAATTCTATTTGCTTTTCCCATTGCCTGGTCACACCGTTTGCTCATTTTGCAATCATCTGAAATAAGTACCCCCAAATCTTTTTCTTCTGTAGTGCTGGCTAATACTGTACCCATGGGCGGCCTGTCCATTAGGGGTGCCAACACCCTTTCCATGCATCCGGCCCCTCATCTACATTCAGGGCACTGGATGCATGGATTCCAATGTGGGGGGGTTAAGCAGGTGATTAGAGCCAGAGGTTCTAATAGACTTAAGAAAAAAAGAAGGATGGGCTTGGGTGCATGCACTGCGCCCTGAGCCCACCCAATAGCAAATAAATATTTGCTATTTTCCTACTGAATCTCCTCCTGGCCAATCAGGAAGCGGCTTGTGAGATCCGTTTCCCGATTGACCAAAATGACAAGTCATCCTATTGGACCACGACGAGGAGAGAGGAGGAGGGAGGAGACGTGGAGGCCGCCAGAGAGATGCAGGGGACAAAGCTACCGCTCGAAGCAGGGGGGCGAAGCCGCCGCCTGGAGGGAAGCGCTGCCTGGGGGTAATTTCGGGGCTCATTGACTGACCCGAACGACTGGAGAGGGGGCGTCAAACAATGCACCCGCAGCCCCCCCTCCCCAGTCATTCAGGTCGGTCGAAATATACCACCAGCAGCCACTGATTGTATCATCAAGGTTGTACTCTCGCTTGGGATTATTTTCCCTAGGTGCATTCTAATATAATGTATATATATATAATATTATAATACTGTATATATGATAAACTTTATCATTAAATTGTAAGCTTGTGCTGTGCCTTTAAAGTCCTGCTATGTCAAATAATAAGTTTTAGTTTCCCAATTCTAAGTAGGGATGTGGCACTTTTAGGCCAATCCAATAGGGTAGTTGTATAGCAATGTCGACCAGTAGATCAATTTCTGTACAACCAGCCAGCCCACACACTAATTTAAATTTGACCAGTCCCCGTTGAACCAGCCATGATTTTGGTGGTTGATTTACTAAAAATAGACAGAGCAAAATCTGGTGCAGCTGTGCACAGTAACCAAATCAGCTTCTAAATGTTATTTATGTCAAAGCACAATTGAACAGTCTGAAGTTAGAAGCTGGCTATCATGCACCTGGCTATTGGCTACCATGCACAGCTGCACCAGATTTCCCACTCTCCAGTTTTAGTAAATCAACCCCATAGTCTAGTAATGAAGGAACAAGGGTTAAAAGTGACAAGAGGAAGCTTTTTTCTCAATGCTGCCCCACACATCACCCAGCTGTTTAAATGCATCCTAATTGAATGGGAAGGGTTTTCAGTCCTTGTATGCACTCCTAATGGCTTCCCACTGAGCAAATCAGCATTATGGGATCTTCCTGAATACAGAAAATTAGCAGGGCCACAGGGGGTCTTTATATGTGCAGACCTCTTCCAGCCATAGTCACAAAGGGGTGGGCACAGTGGTGAGGACTAGACTGCCACCTAATACACAGATGCTTGGGTAAAAAAAGGTTAAAGTATAAACTGTACACAAGTTTAATAAGGTAAAGAAAAATACATTTTGAGTATTTTCATTCAAAATACTAGTGTATACCCAGCTTTATAGAAGGGGGTTTCAACACAAACATTGAACAAGGGAAATGAAAATCGACTGCTTCACTGTTTTAATGGGACTATACGTAGGTAATAAAGAAAATACATTTTTCCTTATTCACAGGATTAGAGTAAACTGAAAACTTTGCACATCATCATCATTGCTTCTCACACTACCCTGTTGAAATTATATATATATAAATATAAAAATATATATATTATATATATATATATATATATAAATATGATCAGCTTTAAATGCATATCTAATCAGTCTGCATTAAGGTGCATGTAAACTCTAATGCCGCGTACACACGGTCGGAATTCTCGTCGGAAAAAGCTCTGATGGTTTTCCCGTCGGAATTACGACGGAATTTCTCTCAAACTGTCTTGCCTACACACGGTCACACCAAATTCCGACGGTCAGTAACACAGCGACATAAAACACGTTTGACAGCACTATAAAAGGGAAGTTTGCATACACACGATCGCAAAATCCAATAGAAAGGTTTTCCGTCGGAAAAATTGAGAACAGGTTCTCAATCCAAAGTCCGTCGTAAATTCCGACAGAAAAAGACAGATGGGTATACACACGGTCGGAAAATCCATTGAAAAGCTCCAATCGGACTGTTTCCATCGGAAATTCCGACCGTGTGTACGCGGCATAAATCTATTTTTGCTTATGACAGACCTCGTGGACAGCCAATTGCCAACTGAAGGAGTGAGCATACACAACATGCTGCTAATAATGCTGCCAATTGCAAGGCAAGAAGGCTTAAGCCTTGTACACACAATCAAATTTTCCAACGGGAAATGTGTGATGACAGTCTGTTGGTGGAAAATCTGACCGTTTGTATGCTCCATCGGACAATTGTTGTCGGATTTTCCGCGGACAAATGTCTGTTTGATTTTACGAGCGTGTGCACACAAGTCTGTCGGACAAAAGTCCAAAGTACAAACAAGCATGCTTGGAAGCAAGGACGAGGCAGAAGCGGTCGGTCTTGCAAACTAGCGTTCGTAATGGAGAATTACCATTCGTGACGTGGCAAATTATGAAATCTCAAAATGCAGCGCACATTCTCTTCTTCTTTAATGGGATAATAATGAAGCTGCTTTGCTGGTGATCCTGATGGAGGTAATGCAAACACATTTTCAAAGGCTTTTTTTTTTATAGTGATATCAAGTTTTTTTTTGTTTTTTTTACTTGGACAAGTTACCACAACACTGTTATCCAAAAATACAACTATGTTGGTGTCCCTTGTCAATTTTACATTACAGTATTTTTTTAAATGTAACTGCCTACTCCCAAACTGTCATTTGAAGTAAAACACATTTTTTTTATTGTGCATTAAAAAAAGAAAACAAATAAAATTAGACATGCTATCTGCCAATAGAGCTTAACCAAAAAGTGCATTCTATACATCCAAAAATATAGAACATATACCAAATCAAATCATTATTATTCAACCAAAAAATTAAATAAAAGCCTCATGCATGTGCCCCTTCTTAATATAGGGGGTCACCAATGCCAAGAGTTAGTAAAAGCAGGAGTCCGTCATCTAGAGATAATTGCGAAAATCATCCGGATTATTCTCCTGGAGCTCCCGCAGCAATGGCATATGACATAATTGGTCACAATTAATAAAAAAGATTAGGAAAAGAAACTGTGCTAAGGTTCCAAACACTCAGGTGTATCAACACCAGAATAAATAAGGTCCTGTTAGGACCAATGGGCAGCAGCAACTAAACTGTGTTATATAATAACAGTGAAACAAATATAAGAAAAACAAAAAGCTGCGCTTAACCTATATAGTGTGAAAAATTGGCGAGTGCACTGAGCAACACAACAAAAGCTCAGGTTAATTCACCCTTCCACCTATATCCCAATAGAGATTAACTGATTAAGTGCTAATCAGTGATGGAAATCAATTAATACAATCACCATGAAGGATATGTATAAAACACAGATACATAATAAAACCCAACAGTGTACATAAAAAATGCAAATTAAATGCAAAAATTACATGCAAAAATTACTGATGATAAAGGAGTATGTGAACTTGTGTTGCAATAATAAAAGTCCAATGATTAATGAAATTAATGCGAAACACCCGTGCATTAAAATAAGTGTCCCGATAAAATAAAATAACATTAAAATAAATGTCCTTTGGTCTTAAACTTGAATAATCCGGAAATGTGTAGAACTTCTAAACCACCACCAAACTGAGTGAAGTCACTGCTTACCGGAAGACTATGATCCCCCATTAGAGAGGATCACAAAAAGCGTATAGTAGGATTGCTGTATAAGGACCTCGGATGGTGCTGCAGTCTTGGAACCCAAATCCAGTGCAAGCTGGATATTCCTCCAAAATTCCAGAGCCTCGTGTATAGATGTGCATCATGTGGAAAAGATAGAGGCTTTTGGGCTTGGAACCCAAATCCAGTGCAAGCTGGATATTCCTCCAAAATTCCAGAGACTCATGTATAGATGTGCATCATGTGGAAAAGATAGAGACTTTTGGGCTGAACTTATTATAATTTTTTCTTACAATTAATAAAGCAACCAATTTTTGGTCCAATAACTCCTCCTCCTCCTGTTCATGGACTGGACTTGGGTCAAAGCAATAACTCCAAGGCCAATAATAAATAACACGTTATCTCCTCCGATTCTGCAACATGTGTGGTTGACGAACGGCTGAAAAGTGCGAAATGAAAAGTGCAAACCAACACTCACCAAACTTCTACTAACATGAAATTAGCAGAAGGAGCCCAAAGGGTGTCACTAAAGAGCTGAAGAACCATGTAGTACGACAGTATGTTCGTGTTTGTCGGCCCACAATTCCTTGCCGTTTTTATGCATCCAGGACAAAAGTGCATCCAGGACAAAAGTCTGAGTTTTTTTCTGCGGAAAATCCGATCGTGTGTACGAGGATTTAGTGTTAGCTTATAACAGGAATAGAGGGGAATTTTGTTTAATGGGGGCACTAGTTTCATAGTTAGTTTCATAGTTAGTAAGGTTGAATAAAGACAACAGTCCATCCAGTGCGAGTGTCTACAATTGTCCCTATCCCTGTTTATTGCACACTCACATCGGTCCCTACTCTCAAGGAGCCCACAATCCAAGGTCCCCATTCATATACTAAGGCCAATTTTTGGACAGAAGCCAATTAACCTACCTGCATGTCTTTGGATTGTGGGAGGAAACCGGAGTACCCGGAGGAAACCCACGCAGGCACAGGGAGAACATGCAAACTCCAGGCAGGTAGTGTCATAGTTGGGATTTGCTAATAACAGCTTCTAGCAGGCTTAAGAAAATGCTAGTGTGCATGGAGCCTAAGGCATGATGTCAAACATACTAAATAAGGATGAGCTCAGGCGTGTTCGCAACTCTACGAGCCCGCGCCCGCCAGGAAACTGACACTCTGCAGCGCTAATCACAAGCAGTGAGACATTTCCCAATCTGTGCAGCCGCTACTACACTAGTGATTTCTCGTTCATACAGATTAACACCCCCGATATTGCCCCTGCCTCCCTGCAATGATAAATATGTAATTCTTGCTAATACAGTAGGTTGGAATACCAGCTCTAATTTAGAAAATACTCTAGGTCAGTAGTACAAGGGCTACAGCAAGGTAAGTATATCTTATATTAAAGAACACAGAAACTTCAGACACCTCTGCCCTCCTTGATTACTAACCTGCCCTATGCATGGGGAAAATAGAGATGTGTGTTCAGGTCCCAAATAGCTTCCATATATACAACACATGAGATACTGTGTCAAACTGATCCTGCTCTGATAAACAGAGCTGGAGATGAAATGAGCTAAAATCCAAAATGCATGGTATCTTTGATTTAGGATATGCTCACTGTGCTGTAACCCCCTTGAATTTTATTTATTTGGGTGTTTTGTTTGAGAGCACACTTGGATGCATGCATAGATGGCTGCTGGTGCTGTTCAGTCCCCTGTCCATTCTGAACGTGCTTCACTGGATTTTGGTCTATAGCTCATTTTATCTCCAGCTGTTTGCCCCATATTGGCACTATATGTCCATGTTCTTAAGAGTATGCTGTATTAGCAAATAAGAGGTTGGTAATCTGTAAGAAAGAGTAGGGACTGGCCAGAGAGGGATCACTTTGAGGCAGTTGGCCAGCTGGAACATGTATTGCAATATGCTGTATGCACGCTAAGAATCTACATTTTATAAGCAATAGTTTGTTATGAATGGGTTAATAAGTGGCTATACCTCTTTAGTATCTCATCTGTTGTATATATGGAAGCTACTGTATTTGGGACCTGAACACTAACATTCCAATTTCTGCTGCATAATGCAAGGCTAGTAATCAATGAGGGCAGATATGCCTGAAGTTACTGTATATTTTTGTATATTATAGAATGTGTGTGCTCACTGTAACTGTCCCCTTAGTGATTTAATACAGTGTGTATGTATGTATATATATATATATATATATATATATATATATATATATATATATATACTGTGTGTATATATATTGTATACACACACTCACCGGCCACTTTATTAGGTACACCTTGCTAGTAGGGATGGGCCCGGTGTTCGATTCAAACCCATGTTTGAATCAAACATCGGCCGTTCGTCCGCTCGTCAAGGGCAGAACTCTGAGGGCTGTTCGCATCAAATTCGTGTGATGCAAACGGTCCACAATGCACTGCGCCAGCCGCAGTGCATTGCTGGCTGATGATTGGCCAAGCATGCACTGTGACCCCGCATGCTTGGCCAATCATAGAGCCAGCGGCGAGGAGAGCAATAATTGGCCACAGGCAGGATGCCTGTGGCCAATTATAGCTCAGGGGGTTTAGTACACGCCCCACACTATATAATAGTGCCATGCCATTTTTCGCAAAGATTTTTATCCATATTGCCTGGACAAGAAATGACATTAAAGCCGCAAGCAGTTTTAAATGGCTTCTTTTTTTCCTTTACAAATGTCATTTTGTGCAGGGACAGTTCTAAACACGGGAAACACATGTCACTTCACAGGCATACTTTAGACACCCCCAAGGTACCATAGTTAAAGGAATATTTCACTCTATTTTTTTCACTTTATGCATCATTAAAATCACTGCTCCATAAAAAAAACGTCCGTTTTTAAAACTTGTTTTTGCATTGATGCATGTCCCCTGGAGCAGGACCCGGGTCCCCAAACCTTTTTTATAACAATAACATGCATATCGGCCGTTATAATTAGCACTTTAGATTTCGAACGTTCGCGTCCATTGTAACTAATAGGGTTCTAACGTTCGTGCAAACTTTTGGTCCGTTCGCAGGTTCTGGTGCGAACCGAACCCGGGGGTGTTCGGCTCATCCCTACTTGCTAGCACTAGGTTGGACCTTCTTTTGCCTTTAGATCTGCCGTAATTCTTCATGGCATAGATTCAACAAGGTGTTGGAAACATTTCTCAACGATTTTGGTCCATATTGACATGATAGCATCACGCAGCAGCTGCAGATTTGTCGGCTGCACATCCATAGAGATGAGAGGGGCATTAGTGGTAGGTTGACTAAAGCACCTAAACCCAAGGTAAGTACAGTAACAAGTCCTATTTGCAACTTCAGAACACCCAATGAGGAGATAGTATACGACTGGTCTAAACTACGTGGCATGTTCATGAATGCCAGGAGTCTGGTGGACAAGATGGGAGAACTAGAGCTACTCTTGTAAGAGGAGGATTTCGATTTTGTAGGAATTTCAGAGACTTGGTTCAAAAGCTCTCATGATTGGCTGGAACCATTCAAGGGGAATTCCCTATATCGCAGGGATAGAGAGGGTAAAAAGGGGGAGGGGTATGCCTGTATATCAAGAATGATGTACGTGAATGTGAGAGACGACATCACTAAGGGAGCAAGGGAGGAAGTGGAATCCTTATGGGTAGAGCTACAGGGAGGAAACTAACGGCAAAGTAATACTGGGAGTATGCTATAGGCCCCCTAACCAGAGGGAGGAGGCGGGGGCGGACCTTCTATCACAATTTTGGATTAACGGCAAGGATGGGAAGTGTCATTATAATGTCATCTAAAGCTCGCCATTTCCTAAATGTCTTGCAGGACAATTTCATGAGTCAGATGGTAAATGCACAAACTAGAAACAAAGCATTACTAGTTGACTGATTACCAACAATACACACCTGATCACGGATGTTGAAATATGGGGCAATTTAGGAAACAGCGATCACAGGTCGATTTGTTTCAGTATAAATCACACAAATAGGAAACTTAAGGGGAATACAAAGAAACTGAACTTCCCTAAACTACGATCCTTGCTAGAAGATACTAAATGGGAAAAAAGCTTAGGAGCAAAGAACACAGAGGAAAAATGGGTATGCTTTAAGAGCATATTAAATAAGGGTATTAGCCAGTGCATCCCAACGGGAATTTTATTGCAAAAAATGCAAGATCATAATCAGCATTCCAACTTTACAAGGAATGCAACAAGAAATGTAAGGGTGCAATCAGGGCGGCTAAGACAGAACACGAAAGGCACATAGCGGAGGAGAGTAAAAAAAATCCCAAGAAATTCTAGTATATGAAAGTACATAAATAGTAAGAAAGGGAGGTCAGATTATATTGGTCCCATAAAGAATGATGAAGGGAATCTGGTTACTAAGGATGGAGAGATGGAATTTGAATTTTATTTTTCTCCTCAGTCTTCACAAGGGAATCGGGGGGGGGGGGGGGGGGGGGGGGGGGCTTCAGTAACCAAAACTGCAATGTTTATCCTCATGACATGTCACAGGAAGCACCCTCATAGCTAACAGAGGACAGAATTAGAAATAGACTTGAAAAACTTAACATTAATAAGTCACCGGGACCAGATGGCTTGCACCCAAGGGTCCTTAAGGAACTCAGTCAAGTAATTGCCAGACCATTGTTCTTAATATTTCACGAACAGTCTATTGACTGGAATGGTACCAGCTGATTGGAGAAAAGCCAATGTAGCACCAATATTTAAAAAAGGGCCAAGATACATCCCTGAGAATTATAGACCAGTTAGCCTAACATCAATAGTATGCAAGCTCTTGGAGGGGATGATAAGGGACTATATACAAGATTTTAGTAATGACAACGGTATCATTAGCAGTAATTAGCATGGATTCATGAAGAATCGTTCTTGCCAACCTATTAACCTTCTATGAGGAGGTGAGCTGCCATCTAGATAAAGGAAGGCCCGTAGATGTGGTGTATCTGGATTTTGCAAAACCATTTGATACAGTTCTCCACGAACGTGTACAGTACAAGGTAAGGTCTGTTGGCATGGACCATAGGGTGAGTACATGGATTGAAAACTGGCTACAGGTGCGAGTTTAGAGGGTAGTGATAAATGGGGAGTACTCAGAATGGTCCGGGGAGGAATATGAGGTCCCCCAGGGTTCTGTCCTGGGACCAATCATATATAATTTGTCCATAAACCACCTGGAGGATGGGATAAACATCTCAATCTAAGTATTTGCGGACAATACTGAGCTAAGCAGGGCAATAACTTCTCTGCAGGTTTGTGGAAACCTTGCAAGTAGATCTGAACAAATTAATGGGGTGGACAACTACATGGCAAATGAGGTTTAATGTAGAAAAATTTAAAATTATGCATTTGGGAGGCAAAAAATATGAATCTACTCACTAGGGGGAGAACCTCTGGGGGAATCTAGGATAGAAAAGGACCTGGGGGTCCTAGTAGATGACAGGCTCAGCAATGGCTTGCAATGTCAAGCTGCTGCAAGCAAAGCAAACAGAATATTGGCATGCATTAAAAAGGGGATTAACTCCAGAGATAAAACAATAATTCTCCCGCTCTACAAGACTCTGGTCCGGCTGCACCTGGAGTATGCCGTCCAGTTCTGGGCACCAGTCCTAAGGAAGGATGTGGTGGAACTGGAGAGAGTCCAGAGAAGGGCAACAAAACGAATAAAGGGACTGGAGGACATTAGTTATAAGGAAAGGTTACGAGCACTGAACTTATTCTCTCTGGAGAAGAGACGCTTGAGAGGGGATATGATTTCAATGTACCAATACCGTACTGGTGACCCCACAATGGGGATAAAACTTTTCTGCGAAAGGGAATTTATTAAGACACGCGGCCATTCACTAAAATTAGAAGAAAAGCGGTTTAACCTTAAACTGCGTAGAGGGTTCTTTACTGTAAGCCCCCATACACACGGTCGGAAATTCCTACGGAAAATGTCCGATCAGACCATGTTGTCGGAAAATCCGCCCATGTGTGGGCTCAATCGGACTTTTTCTGTCGGAATTTCCGACAGAAAAAGTTTGAGAGCTGGATCGAAAATTTTTCGACAACAAAACCCGATCACGGCAATTCCGATCGTGTGTAGCCTAGTCCGACAGACAAAGTGCCACGCATGCTCAGAAGAAATTCTGAGACGGAAGCGCTCGGTCAGGTAAAACTAGCGTTCGTAATCGAAATAGCACATTCGTCCTGCTGCAATGTTAAAAATTGTTTAATGCAACGCATTCTCTTTTTCTTTAGAATGCAAGAAGAATGAAGTTCTTTTGCTGCTCATATTCACACTGACTTCTCCAAAACTTTTTTCTTTATTCTTTTTCATGATTTCATGACTAGAATATTTTTATTTGTCAGATCTCCAGAATCTTTTTTTTTTGTTTTTCTTTGTAAATTGTGTACTTTTTTTTTTTGAATCACGATCTCCTTTATTTGACATTTTGCTCATGTTGGTTTAATTTTTTTGGTGTGTTTTGTGTGTCTCAACTTACCACAACACCATTATTATCTTTATATTTTATTTGTTTATTTTTGTAATCTCTAGGAGGTTGTTTGGTGTTGGTGCCCGTTGTTAATTTGACTTTCTATTTTTGAAATGTACCTGCCTACTCACAAATAAACTGTCCTTTTTGAATTAAAAAACACATAGGCAAATATTTCTTAAACCAAAAAAAAACCTTTATTAGGTGTCGGAAACAATAAAAAGAGGGAGGCAGTGCTGGAGAAACTGGGGAAATTTGCGAAGCCTTTGGCCCCCCAGGGCAGACATCAATTATTTTAACTCAAAAATTGGTGGCCTGAGGAGTCCATATCTAAGGGAGTACAATTTGGTCCAGAAGTCCAAGAGATCCGGAACTGCAGCAGGTGACATCTATGTCCCCAGGCTGTGGTCATACAAGAGGCTGCATCTTCTGTCAGACCAGACTGAGCCCAGGTCATCACTCTCTGGTCTTCCTTCCACGCTTCCTTCCAGGCTGTGGCTGTGGTGCTGGAGGTGTGGCAGAAGGAGGAGGAGGAGGAGGAGCATGGTCCAAATCACACATGTGTGTTTTTTGTGTGATTTGGCCCAACAACCCCTTATTTAAAGTGTGGTTAATTATTTCCTCACCCATGATGCATTGCCCCTCCTCCATTTGGTTCAGTTTACAGGCAGCCAAGGCGGCAAAAGCCTCTTGATAAGTGGGGGTGGCTTTGAGGGCCGCAGAAGCCTCCCAAATCAGCCTGAGCGCTGACTCCTGCACATCCCCCCCCTTTCTGGCCCTTTTGTATGGAAGGCGGAGGGGAGGGACTTGTGATTGAGTCAGGCTCCTAGGCCTGCCCACATCTTGGCTGCCACTTACCCCTACCTCCTCCTGGCTGCCACATTCCACAGCCACCTCCTGGCTACCGCATTCCACGCCCTGGAGGTCTTCCTGTGTATGAAAAAGGGACATAGTTTTAGTTTTTGGTTCATCAAACACACAATTTTCAGCTCTTGACTGTTGCAAATTGTTAACAAATAGAAAAGACTATGATTCTGAGCCCAGCAGTTTCCATTCTTGGCCCAGATATTTCGAACACTACTGTCTATTGATATGTCAAACACTTTAGAAAATCAGCAATTTGTGCTGAAAAATCAAGTTAACATCATTCATTTTTACTCAAAAAATATGTAGCACAATACTATACCTGGCTTAAGCTGGGCTCCTCCACACCTTCCTGACTGGAAGGCCCAGGTTGGGCGTCGGAAGCCTCAGCAGGGGTGGAATCAAGCATAGAAGGAAGCATGGAAGAAAGAGTGGAGAGGGATTCCCTGACCTCAGTCTGGTCTGCCAGAAAATGGAGCCTCTCATAGTACCACATCCTGGGGACATAAACTTCATCTGTTCCTGCTCCAGATCTCTGGGACTCCTGCACATTCTTGCGCTCCCTCAGATAAGTACTCCTCAGGCCACCAATTTTAGTTTTTAAATAGCTGATGTTTGCCCTGGGGATCACCGGCTTCACAAACTCCACCAGTTTCTGCAACACTGCCAGCCTCTTTATTTTGTTGCTGTAGTGGGGATGTTTAGCTTGCCACAAACAGGGCATCTCCCTGAACTTGTCAATGAACAGGGGGAGGAAGCTGTGGTCTTTAAACCCATCCATATTCTCTGCAAGACACAACACCAGACAAACCCTAAATAATGTCAGGCTAAACTCTCCTAATCTTGTCCCAATATAAGCCTCAATCTAGAAGCAGTCTAGGCTAGTGATGTACCAAGTTCAAATTGTACCTTCGTTATAGCGATTGTCGCGTCAGCTCTCTCCCTCTGCTCCCAGCTCGTACGTACGACACACGCGTGTGACGTTTTATATACAGTGCACATGCGTGAAACTCCGCCCGCCCCTGGCGATCTTTCTAGTCTATTTTCCACCCCTTCTCTTTACGGAGCAGTGGGGAGAGCACATGGTGGAGACACAGCAGGTGCGCACTGATTATTACAGCAGCGAGGACGAGGACAAGGAAAGCCCGGAGGCAGAAACATCCCGATCCCGGAGGAGAAGATTTATGGCCTCAAATATGTCCTTTGTAGAGATGGCGGAGATGGTGGACATATTGAAGAGGAGCAACTATGATGGGAAGTATGGGCCTTACCCCAAACCAAATGTCAGAAAGGCCAAGATCATGGCTAAAGTTGTGAAGAGTCTGCAGAAGAACTTTGGGGTACGACAATCCAAGGATCAACTGAGGAAACGCTGGTCAGACCTGAGAGAGCACGATCAGTACTGAAAGATCAAGCGACTTCTTTAAAAAAGTAAGTAGTTGTCGTGTGTTCATACTATTATTATTGCTTGCATACTGCTCCATGTGCTTTGTTTTAATGTTGTACAGTTTAAAATGGCCACTTTCATGTTCGTGGGTTAAATAGTTCGTAATAAACCTTGATCGTTCGCCCACTTCAAATACAATGTTTTGGCAAGTTGCAGGAAACTACATTTGTTCAGGCCTATCTATCTCTAGTCAAAGGAAGTTTCTTGTCTACAGGGCTTGCTAATAGAAGGAAATGCAAACTTGATTCAGTGTAAAGGAGAGGACACTCAGTAGCTGTTTACACATCTGGACTCTGGAGCACGAGTGTGGGAGACCAGAACCCCCTTTTTATTAGTATGTCCCACACACGTGCTCCAGTGGATACTATAGGGGTGTCTCCATCTGACAAACTTTCACAAAACAGGTAAGTATTCCAGCTTTAGAAAGTGTCAAAAAGAATGTTTTTCTGATTAGAACTCACCCAAAAAACACAATTGTATGACACTTCCAAGCAATGTTTCATATTCCTATTTCTGCCCTCAAAGATCTGTGTGTTAAGTATACCTTTTGTACATTCTCATAGGGAAGAGAAGACTCGGGACGTCTGAGGACACCAGGGACCCCACACCTTCCAAAGAAGGGGAAATACCAACACCAGAAGCAGAGGAGGAGGATGAAGGAGAGATTGTAGAAATTGGCGAAATTGGCACCACAACAGGTGGGTGAGTGTCTGAGACCACAGCTTCAGGTAAGCTAATCAATGTATGCCTGCATATTTATAATACACTGTGTTTTTTGGGATTTCTTTTTAGGTGATGTGGATGTTGTGGAAGACAAATTGCATTTTACCAGTGAAAGTGCCCAGATCCTCATCAGGGAGATAATGGGGTGCAATCGCAATTTAGATGATATCAAGAAAAACATCAATGATGTTCAACAAAAAATGAGAACATCATTGATGTTTTAGGGAGAATCTGAAACACCCCAAAATAGCTAGCATGCATTTTCTGTTTTAAAAAAAACTATTTTCCAATTTTTAGAAAAGCCAAATTTGGAAGATGCACACAGTGTGTCAACATGTGCTATCTGCCATCATGGGGGATCAATGTACACGTTTTGTGGGTGCAACCCCTTCCTTGCTACTAAAGTGGCTGAGATGAAGGGGTTGCACCCCCAAAACACATACATTGATCCCCCATGATGGGAGATAGCACATGTTGACACACTGTGTGCATCTTCCAAATTTGGCTTTTCTAAAAATTGGAAAATAGTTTTTTTAAAACCGAAAATGCATGCTAGCTATTTTAGCTAGCACATTTTGACATTCTAGACATTCTGTAAGAAAATGCCCAGTTTAATTGACTATTTGTGTGCATCTTCTAAATTTGGCTTTTTCAGGGGTGACACCCCATGTGATGAAGGCAATATCAACACAGTTTGGACATAATCATGTCTGATATTGTCTTCACTTTTCCAAGTTTAACTTTGTAAGTTCCTGTGTTCTGTATGTTATGCTATGATACATGCCTGTTTACACAAAAGCGGGAAGTTATATTAATGTTTCCAAAAATAATGTAAGATACACCAAATATGTTGGTTTGTTGTAAAACCATTTTCCAAACGCACATGTGAATGTACTTGAAGTAAAAGTGTGGCTTCCTTTTTCCCCAAAAGCAGTATTTGTAGTAAAGTTGTTGTTTTCTGTGACAATGGGTGTTATTTACTAAAGGCAAATCCACTTTGCACTCCAAGTGCAGTTTCAGGTGCACTTTTGCAATGCACTTGTAGTGCATTGTGGAGTTGCCTTTAGTAAATAACACCCACAGTGCTTTGTAATTTACCACCAATCACGCCATTTTCAGGACTCCACACATTTCTGTCATGGTGCTGAAAATTAGTAATCTTTTTGTCAGTAATGCACTACATACCTTTACTAGAAAAACTAGCTGTATGTAGCAGACTCACAACATTAGAAGATTATTTTTATGAAGAAGAGACTATCACCTCATCTCGCCCAGAAAGTGGGTTTACACTGTTGAAGATAAAGGCATAAAAATAAACCATTAAATAAGCTAGGAGACACCTAAAACAAACCCAAGCAGTAAATGAAAACAAATCTTATTTCAGTTTAAAAGAAAAATGTATTAAAAAAAAGCCTCTCAGACATTGTCTGGCATATCAATGGCCCCCCTACCCACAAAGTACTCCATATATCTTGTTCTGACTTTGCGGGCGTTTTAGGGGGGCAAGCCAGGACGGACAGCTTCAAGGGCCGTCAGGTTGGCATTTTGGGGTAAGTCTGCATCAGGGCCAACTGAGACCACATAGTTTGGTGAATGTTTTTTTCAAAAATTGTGCAGAATGTAGCATACAGAATGCAGCAGGAAAGCACAATGTGATTGAGTTTGACAGTGCAAACGCCTCATCCACGGCAAACACGAAGGGGAGTCCTTCTGCATTCTCCTCTGGAGGTGGCAAACCCAGACTGCCACTCTGGAGACGCCAGTAGAACTCTGTCAGCGCAATGACTCCACCATCCGAGATCCGGACATTTTTCCCCATGTCCACATACAGGAAGTCATATGTCGCTGACACCACCGCCAACATCACAATACTATTATACCCCTTGTAATTATAATAGTAGGACCCCGAGTTGGGGGGTGGGACGATGCGGACATGTTTCCCATCAATTGCCCCTCCACAGTTGGGAAAGTCCTAACGGCTGGCAAAGTGGGAGGCCACAGTCTGCCATTTCTGTGGCGTTGAAGGAAACTGTGGAGTCAAACAAGAAAAAAAATTAGTCATGTTGCACATAAACATTGCAAGCAGATTAGAAACAAACATTTTGGGCCAAGATCAGTATAACATTTTTGGAAAACAGTATTTAAAACCAAAAGTAGAATGTCCCCTTATCAGATTTTTCACCCCCCCCCCCCCACATCTGATGGCCCATTGGGGGGTGTATTGGACAGGTAGCCCTCTCCACTTCATTGAGAGCTGAATGCCTAAATAATGTTTGATAGTTTGGCCAGACCCTCCTTACTTTACACTATTGGCAGCCCACCGGACAGATAAGAAGTGTCATAATACCAAAAAAATATCACTAAATGAACAAATGAAACCACATTTTTACATTCTGCTATTACCTATCAAGATAATAATAGGAGTAAAAAAAAAAAACGTTTAAAAGTAGCATTTGAAAGTATTGAGGCAGGCCCTTGCACTACATGCTTTGGTGAATTCATCCATAAATCTGACCACTAAAGAGGTAGGTACAGTGTGTATTGGGTTTGGCAAAGTCAGCAGATAGAGGATTGGTATCAGCTGACCTAGCAATTGGGGGAGGGGGGTTCCTAATGAGTTTGGCCCACCAAAAAAATAACTCTGGCACTCTGCCAATCTCTAACATTTGTAGAGATTTTAGGGGGTGTTTAGGGGAAACCAATACTATGGAGCTGACAAAATACATTGCTAAGTGACTAGGCTATAGGTGTATGGGCCCAGGAGAGCATGCTGGGGAGGTTAGTGAAGGCAAAAATGCATGAAGGACAAAAAAAACATTACAAGCTTCCAGCATGCATGAGGACAAAGGGGCACAGCATATCAATTACAGCATATTGCAATCCTGGTAATTAGGGAAGGAGGAAAGAAATACAATACATTAGCAAACAGTAAATACATATAATGTGATGTTAAAGGAGAAATCTTACCTTCATATAGTCCTTCTGCAGGACCTCTATGATGGCAGAACAGGTCTCTGGAATAATGATCCCCAGAGCCTGGGGGGAGATGCCTGTGGAGAACTTGAGGTCCTGAAGGCTTCTCCCTGTCGCCAAGTACCTCAACGTGGCAACTAGCCTCTGCTCCGCAGTGATGGCTTGCCTCATGCAGGTATCCTGCCTGCTGATATAAGGGGTCAGCAAAGCCAACAGACGGTGAAAAACGGGGTCCGTCATCCTGAGAAAGTTCCTGAAATCATCAGGATTATTCTCCCGGATCTCATGAAGCAAAGGCATGTGCGAGAATTGGTCACGCTGGAGCAACCAATTCTTGGTCCATGAACTCCTCCTTGCCCTGTTCATGGACTGGGCTTGTGTCAAAGCTAAAAGCCCAACACCAAGCCCCTGCACAGCACGAACTCTATGATGAGTACGTACACAAAACATGGCTTCAAAACAGTCGGCTGGTCAGAACGGACTAACTGAAAGCACCGATAAACAGCAAGGCCAGAAAGAACAAACTGAATACCAGAAACGAGCGGACAATAAGCACTGAAAATCAAAGCGTACTATATCAAGATATAGGCCGCAATGACCAACAAATGCAAACTGACTACACGCACTGATAAACAGATACGCACCGACAAGCACAAACTGTAGAGCAGTAACAATAACAGTAACTGAAGCACAAGTCTGAAAAGCGTGAATCGTCTCTAACCAAACTTCTACTAACACGCGATAAACACGATATCATCAGAAGGAGCCCAAAGGGTGCCGGACGTGGTGCTGAACTCCCTTTTCAAGTCCCGTCGTACGCGGCTTACGTCACGGCGTTCTTGACGACCGGAAATTCTGACAAATTTGTCCGACCGTGTGTACGCAACACCAGCTTCGGACAAAATCCGCCGGAAATGATCCGACGGATTTGGTCATCGGAATGTCCGACCGTGTGTATGGGGGCTAAGAGCGGTAAGGATGTGGAATTCTCTTCAACAGGCAGTGGTTTCAGTGGGGAGCATCGATAATTACAATTATAATTAAAAAAACTATTAGATAAGCATCTGAACGACCACAACATACAGGGATATACAATGTAATACTGACATAAAGGCATAGGTTGGACTTGGTGGACTTTTTCAGCTTCGTCTACTATGTAAATATGTAACATAAAGCGAATCTCCCGTTCCACCACATCCCATATGTGCTCTATTGGATTGCGATCTGGTGACTGTGGAGGCCATTGGAGTACAAGGAACTCATTGTCATGTTCAAGAAACCAGTTTGAGATGAGTTGAGCTTTTGACATGGTGCATTATCTTGCTGAATGTAGCCATCAGAAGATGGGTACACTGTAATCATAAAGGGATGGACATGGTCAGCAACAATACTCAGGTAGGCCATAGCGTTTAAACAATGCTCAATTGGTATTAAGGGGCCCAAAGTGTGCCAAGAAAATATCCCCCATACCATTACATCACCACCACCAGTCTGAACCATTGATACAAGGCAGGATCACTATAAATAAACAGAATGTACTCCTAAAGTCCCAGTCCAAGAAGTGTCCTTCCAAAAGTTCCAATGAAGTTTCTTTGTGATGTTTCCCTCCTGTCTGTCAGAAATCTTGAAAGATACCATCAATAAATACCATGCGTTTATATATTGTGCTTACATCAAACAAATCTCCATCAGATCCAAATATGTTCATATATAGTATATGTACACTTAACCTCATGTATCTCAAAATAAAGCCTTTTATAATATTCACTTTTTGGACTGGAACTTTAGGAGTACATTCTGTTTATTTTAAGTGAGCGCTGTTTTTACTTATATGTTGTTTCCCCATTGGGATTGCAAGGTTTTCTCAGCTGAAACTATAGCCTTGAGGAAGATAATAACAAAATCCCTGGTGTGCTGATTTTTTATTTATAAGGATGGATCCTTGCTTTCATGTTGTTTATGCCAAATTTTGACCCTACCATCTGAATGTCACAGCTGAAATCGAGACTCATCAGATCAAGCAACGTTTTTCCATTCTTCTATTGTTCAATTTTGGTGAGCCTGTGTGAATTGTAGCCTCAGTTTCCTGTTCTTAGCTGACAGGAGTGTCACTCGGTGTGGTCCTCTGCTGTTGTAGCCCATCTGCTTCAAGGTTCAATGTGTTGCGCGTTTAGAGATAGTATTCTGCATACCTTGGTTGTAACGAGTGCATTGAATTGTTGCCATGTGATTGACTGATTAGCAATTTGTTACCAAGCATTTGAACAGTTGTACCCAATAAAGTGGGCAGAGAGTGTGTGTGTGTGTGTGTGTGTATATATATATATATATATATATATATATATATATATATATATATATATATATACACAGTATCTCACAAAAGTGAGTATACCCCTCACATTTTTGTAAATATTTTATTATATATTTTCATGTGACAACACTGAAGAAATTATACTTTGCTACAATGTAAAGTAGTGAGTGTACAGCTTGTATAACAGTCTAAATGTGCTGTCCCCTCAAAATAACTCAACACACGCAGCGCTAAAAGTAGGAAGTAGATGAAGTAAAAAAAAGGAAGCAAGATCCTCACACCAGCTTAAATTTATATACACCACCGTGCTCACAACTAATCTTCTCACCAGAAAGCCAAAGTTACTGGCATTTGGATATATAACACATCGAGTGTCTACACATCACAGCGTCATCCACTTTCACACAGTGTAATCAGCACAGGTGATCTCTAGGGATAGGGTCCACTATAGCCTCAACTGTCCAATCATGCACAGCAGCTCCAATCGAAGCTCCAATCGAAATTAGTTGAAGGAATGCGCCCCATAAAGAAAATAAAGAGGCGCATAGTGAAGCCCACACAAACTTATCATTGAAGATTATTTATTAAAAGGTACTCACAAACAAACTGATAAAACGAGCATAGGATCAATGACTTTCAAAGGAACCGTGGTAGTAGCGTGCTAACGTCCTAACAACATCACCTGATGCATTTCGGCCTATGGGCCAACGTCAGAGGCTCGTTTTATCAGTTTGTTTGTGAGTACCTTTTAATAAATAATCTTTAATAAAAAGTTTGTGCGGGCTTCACTATGCACCTCTTTATTTTCTTTATGGGGCACATATCTTTAACTAATTTTGATTGGAGCTGCTGTGCATGATTGAACAGTTGAGGCTATAGTGGACCCTATGCCTAGAGATCACCTGTGCTGAGGGAAAAGGGTTAATTGGGCCCAATTTGGAAATTTTCACTTAGGGGTGTACTCACTTTTGTTGCCAGCGGTTTAGACATTAATGGCTGTGTTGAGTTTAGGGATGGGCCCGGTGTTCGATTCGAACCCACGTTCGAATCGAACATCGGGTGTTTGACCGCTCGTCGAGCCCAGAACTATTTGGGCCGTTCGAATTAAATTCGTGTGATGTGAACGGCCCACAATGCACTGCGCCAATCGCAGTGCATTGCTGGCTCATGATTGGCCAAGCATGCACTGTGACCCCGCATGCTTGGCCAATCATAGAGCCAGCGGCGAGGAGAGCAATAATTGGTCACAGGTAGGATGCCTGTAGCCAATTATAACCCAGGGGGTTTAGTACACGCCCGTACGTGTGACTACAGCACAGTACACAATAAACCAACTCAGCCTCTATCTGCTCTAAGGCCCTGTTCTTGTCATCTAAGGCAGCCAGCCAGGCATTTGCAGGAGCTAGCGTGTGCGTGTGTGTGTGTGTGCTGTGTGACTACAGCACAGCACACAATAAACCAACTCAGCCTCTATCTGGTCTAAGGCCCTGTTCTTGTCATCTAAGGCAGCCAGCCAGGCATTTGCAGCAGCTAGCGTGCGTGTGTGTGTGTTGTGTGACTACAGCACAGCACACAATAAACCAACTCAGCCTCTATCTGCTCTAAGGCCCTGTTCTTGTCATCTAAGGCAGCCAGCCAGGCATTTGCAGCAGCTAGCGTGCGTGTGTGCTGTGTGACTACAGCACAGCACACAATAAACCAACTCAGCCTCCATCTGGTCTAAGGCCCTGTTCTTGTCATCTAAGGCAGCCAGCCAGGCATTTGCAGGAGCTAGCGTGTGTGCTGTGTGACTACAGCACAGCACACAATAAACCAACTCAGCCTCTATCTGCCCTAAGGCCCTGTTGTTGTCATCTAAGGCAGCCACCACCTCAGCCTCTATCTGCCCTAAGCTCCTGTTGTTGTCATCTAAGGCAGCCACCACCTCAGCCTCTATCTGCCCTAAGGCCCTGTTGTTGTCATCTAAGGCAGCCATCTGCAGGAGTTAGTGTGTGTGCTGTGTGACTCCAGCACAATATACACTACCCACTACAATGCCTGGAAGACCGACAAGGAGAGGCAGACAGTCCCGAGGCAAGAACTCAGGGCAAGCAGGCTCTGTGTCTAGAGACAACAGTGCTGGTCGTGGACGTGGTGCATCGTCATCAGCACGTGGCCATGGGACAGTCTTGTCCTTCATTTCCGCAGCTGGACATGTTGAGCCGCATCATGCCGAAGGCTTGGTAGAGGGGATGACCAAGCCCTCCTTATCCTCCTCATCCTCTCTCACCCAGGCTCAGGGTACTGGCAAAGCAGCTGCCAACGCGTACTCAATGGCATCATTAGGCACCCCTTCCCTAGACCCACCAAGTCCTCCTGAGGAGTCCCCCGAACTGTTTGAGCACAGTGTTGGGTACATGCTCCAGGAGGATGCTCAGCGTTTTGAAGTCTCTGGTGATGATACCCAGCTAGAGGAAGGCAGTAGCACGAGTGCAGAGAGAGGGGATGCTTAAGGACAGCAATCTGGCAGTCATGTTCCACCAGCTGCAGCTTACTGCCAGGTTTGCTCCAGTGGTGAAGAGGGAGGGGATGATGAGGTCACTGACTCCACGTGGGTACCTGAGGGGAGAGAGGAGGAGGAGGCTGCACATGTCCAACGAGGCAGGATGCCCTCCGGGGGCCAGCTTGAGGCCAGCACACCAACTGAATCACACCGCAGAGCTCCGCCTGTGCAGGGCGCTGCCTCTGCACGTTATTACAAAAGTTCTTTGGTGTGGGCCTTTTTTGAGACGAGTGCATCAGATCGCACCACTGCTAGTTGCAACATATGTCTCAAGCGTATCTCGCGTGGCCAAAACATCAGCCGATTGGGCACCACAAGCATGACCAGACATATGTCGACCTGCCATGCAGCTCGTTGGCAAGCGCACATTAAAGACCCACACCAAAGAACAAAGCGGACCTCTCCTTGCTCCTCATCAGCTGGGATCTCCAACCCCACTATACCTTCAGTCCTCTCTGAAAGCTGCACTGAGAGGAATGAAGGTGTAGAATTAGGTGTGTCACAGCCAAGTACTTGCGGGCACTCTGCTAGCAGTACAGCGACGTCCGATTTACCAGGCAAATTTCCCTGCCCCAGCTGCTGGACCGTCGAAAGAAGTTTACTCCCAGCCATCCACATGCCAGCGGTTGAATGCTAGCTTGGCTAAATTGCTAGCACTTCAACTGCTGCCTTTTCAGTTGGTATACTCGGCCCCCTTCCGTGAGTTTGTTCAATGTGCGGTTCCTCAGTGGCAGGTTCCTAAACGCCACTTTTTCTCATGGAAGGCGATTACGGCTCTCTACCGGCATGTGGAAGGCAATATCCATGCCTCGCTGGACAGGGCGGTCAGCGGTAAGGTGCATATTACCGCTGACTCATGGTCCAGCAGGCATGGACAGGGACGTTACCTGTCTTTCACGCCCCATTGGGTCACTCTTTTGGCAGCTGGGAAGGATGCAGGACAATGTGCATTAGTGTTGGAGGTTGTTCCGCCACCACGCCTCCAAAATGCTACTACTGGTTGTGACACACCTCTCTCCTCCACCCCCTCCTCTTCTTGTTCCTCCATGGCCTATTCGAGTGCTCTGTCCTCTGAACCAGCGGTGCTCCGTAGGGGTCCGTAGGGGGCTTGCGCTGGTGTGTTTGGGGGACAGGAGCCACACTGGGGCAGAGGTTCTGTCAGCTCTGCAGGGGCAGGCCGAGAGGTGGTTGATGCCACGCCAGCTTAAGCCAGGAATGGTGGTTTGTGACGATGGCACCAACCTCCTCTCCACCCTGCGACAGGGACAGCTGACCCATGTGCCCTGTATGGCTCACGTCCTTAACCTGGTGGTGCAATGGTTCTTGGGCAGGTACCCAGGCTTACAGGATGTCCTGAGGCAGGCCAGGAAAGTCTGTGTGCATTTCCGCCGATCATATAATGCCAGTGCTCGGCTGGCTGAGCTGCAAAAGGAGTTGAACCTGCTCAAGAACTGCCTTATATGTGACATGCCCACCAGGTGGAATTCAACGTTGGCCATGCTGCAGCGACTGCACACGCAGCAGAGGGCCATCAATGAGTACCTGTGCGACTACGGCACCAGGACAGGGTCAGGGGAGCTCAGATTTTTTTCCCCACGCCAGTGGAGCATGATCAGGGATGCATGCACTGTTCTGTCACCATTTGAGGAGGCCACAAGGATGGTGAGCAGTGACAGTGCATGCATCAGTGACACTGTACCTCTTGTCCACCTGTTGGAGCATACACTGCGTGGGATAATGGACAGGGCACTTGAGGCAGAACAGAGGCAGGAAGAGGAGGACTTCCTTGTCTCTCAAATCCCCCCTTTATCCAGACAGTGTTCCTTCTCTCCCACCCATCACACAGGAAGAGGATGAGGAGGAGGAGGATTGTGTCAGCATTGAGGTGGAGCCTGGCACTCAGCATCAGCAGCTGCAGTCTTTTAGGGATGATTTACAGTCCCTACAAACCAGTGGACTTGTACGTGGCTGGGAGAAGGTGGCTGCGGATCATGTCGTCCTCAGTGACCCAGAAGACTCTGGACCGAATGCCTCAGCTAACCTACGTTGCATGGCCTCCCTGATCCTGCAAAGCCTGCGGAAGGATCCTCGTATTCTTCGGATCAAGGAGAGGGACCATTACTGGCTGGCCACTCTCCTTGATCCACGGTACAAGGGTAAGGTTGCGGACCTTATCTTGCTGTCACAGAGGGAGCAGAGGATGAGACATCTCCGGGAGGCCTTACAGAAAGGTCTGTGGAACGCGTTCCCAGAGACTGGGAGGTTACAAACTCCTGGTCCTGGACGACGAGTTGCTGAGGCTTCGGTCAGTAGCAGAAGGAGCAGTGGGGAAGGTGGACGTCTGACTTATGCGTTCAGACAATTTTTTAGTCCGCAGCCCCAAGGTATGATCAGTTCCAGCAACCATCGCCAGCGTCTGATATACATGGTGCAGGAATACCTAGGGGCAAGGTCAGACATGGACACCTTTCCCACCGAAAATACTCTGGCTTACTGGGTCTTGAGGATGGATCACTGGCCAGAGCTTGCACAGTATGCAATTGAGCTACTGGCCTGTCCTGCATCCAGCGTTCTTTCCGAACGCACATTCAGTGCTGCTGGAGGCTTTTTCACCGATCACAGGGTGCGCCTGTCCACCGACTCGGTTGATCGACTGACCTTCATAAAGATGAATCAGTCTTGGATCACCACCAGCTATCAGGCACCTGAAGCTGATATAACAAAATAATTTATTTTGAAATGTCACATCCCTTCAAGACTGCTTATGCTGATGCTGAGTGACTGTCCTGTTATGTTGACTGACTATCCTCTTCCTCCTCAATGATCCTGATGATAGCTTGGAAGAACATTTTTGTTTCTGGGTGCCACCACCAGTGGCTAAGGCCCAATTTTTCAGCCCCTGTTTAACAGGGGCGTGTAATTACATTTTTTTAAGCAATGCTTCGCAACAGGTCTCATTGCTGTGCTCAGAGTACAGTATCTGTGAGGGGTTGCAGTGTTGTGGCACCAGTGCCTAAGGCCCAATTTTTCAGCCCCTGTTTAACAGGGGCGTGTAATTAAAAATTTTAAGCAATGCTTCGCAACAGGTCTCATTGCTGTGCTCAGAGTACAGTATCTGTGAGGGGTTCCAGTGTTGTGGCACCAGCATCAGTGCCTAAGGCCCAATTTTTCAGCCCCTGTTTAACAGGGGCGTGTAATTAAAAAATTTTAAGCAATGCTTCGCAACAGTTCTGACTGCTGTGCTCAGAGTACAGTATCTGTGAGGGGTTGCAGTGTTGTGGCACCAGCACCAGTGCCTAAGGCCCAATTTTTCAGCCCCTGTTTAACAGGGGCGTGTAATTACAATTTTTTATGCAATGCTTTGCAACAGGTCTGACTGCTGTGCTCCAAGTACAGTATCTGTGAGGGGTTGCAGTGTTTTGGCACCAGCACCAGTGCCTAAGGCACAATTTTCCAGCCCCTGTTTAACAGGGGCGTGCAATTACAAATCTTGATCTAATAGTTCACAGCAGGGCCCATTCCTGCGCCCACCAAGAGTAACTGTGAGGGCTTACAGTCTTGTGGCGACACCGTCCACCACCACCACCAAAGGCCCAATTTTTCAGCCCCTGTTTAACAGGGGCGTGTAATTACAAATCTTGATCTAATAATTCTCAGCAGGGCCCATTCCTGCGCCCACCAAGAGTAACTGTGAGGGCTTACAGTCTTGTGGCCACACCGTCCACCACCACCACCAAAGGCCCAATTTTTCAGCCCCTGTTTAACAGGGGCATGTAATTACAAATCTTGATCTAATAATTCTCAGCAGGGCCCATTTCTGCGCCCACCAGGAGTAACTGTGAGGGCTTACAGTGTTGTGGCAACACCGTCCACCACCACCACCAAAGGCCCAATTTTTCTGCCCTTTTCAACAGGTGCATGCAATTACAATTCTTGATCTAATAATTCACAGCAGGGCCCATTCCTGTGCCCACCAAGAGTAACTGTGAGGGCTTACAGTGTTGTGGCAACACCAACATCTAATGGGGCAAATTTCTGCAGAGTATATATGGCAGGCCCCTACTTTCAAACATCCAACTTACAAACGACTCCTACTTGCAAACGGAAGGAGAAAACAGGAAGTGAGAGAAAATCTACCCTTAGGAAGGGAAATTCTATCCTGTTAGATTTCATTTGGGAAAAAGGTATCTCCTCTCTACTGATGCTTTATCACCAATCCTTGTTTCAATAAAAACCCCACTTTTCCAAAAACATTTGTCCTTGGGACGGAAAGTGAGGTGAAATGTTATCCTTATTGCCCTGGCAGTGAAAAAACCCCTGCGCAATTTAAGGTTAAACCGCTTCTCCTCCAATCTCATTGTGTGGTCCTGTGTCCTCGTACACTCCCTGAGATTGAATAGCTTTTTTCCTATGCTGGGATCACCATTGAGGTATTTGTAGATCGCTATCATGTCCCCTTTCAAGCATCTCTTCTCCAACAAGAATAAATTTAGTGCTTGTAGTCGTTCCTCGTAATTGAGGGAGTCCAGTCCCCTTAATATTTTTTTGCCATTCTATGTACTCTCCAGCTCCAGCACATCCTTCCTGAGGACCGGTGACCAGAACTGGACAGAGTACTCCAGATGAGGCCTAATTAGAGTTTTATAAAGTGGCAGGATTATCGTTTCATCCCTGGAGTATATCTGCACGCTAGTAATACCTCAAGATGTAAGCTGTGAAGAGAATGTGCAGACCAGCACAGATCCCATTCACACTCCTGTAGAAGATGATGCAAGTCTGCAAAGGGGGGGGCGTTTGTACACTACACTTCTCATCCACAAGAAACTTCATTGGATACTGCTCAAGCAGAACTTGGTTCTGCCGTGGTGATCGCCAATAATGTTTATTTTGGATGATACCGGTAGTGTGCCTTTTCAACTGGCAAAGAATTGTATTATTCTCATAAAGATTATAAGCAGATGTCCAGATCACCCCCCCCCCTTACATGAGATATAAATAGTCCCCCTAACATCAGAAGTCAAGAGCCCCCACCCTCTCTTACATTACAGTGCACCCCCCTTATCTGCTGCTGCTGCCAGGAAAAGCCTGAGGATGGAACTGGGAAGTAGAAAGAGCAGGGTCTGGAGAAGGACCAAAGGAGGGCTATATTTAGCTACCAGGTGCTGCAGCTGCACAGAGAGGTGCAGGATCTGTAGGAGGAGGTCTATCTTTCTGCTGCAGACTACTGAGACAAAGTGAGGGGAGAGACAAAGGGGGGTGCCACATCTGCAGGAGTGGTGGATTGGCCAAATGAAATGGCTTAGCAGGCCTGATTCAGCCAGTGGGCCTTGTGTTTGACACATGTACTCTATGAAGACAGCCATGTGTAATGTACGCGATACAATTATATCTATAATCATGGGATCATGTTAGTTTTAGGGCACTATGGTTCCTATAGAAGCAATACAGCTTACCTTGCACCTAGTCTGTGGTGAAGGAATCTAGTTACAATTATGCAAACCATGAAATATGCCATTGTAGCAAATAATGTCTCTGTTTTTCTGACCCACATCTTTTTTTGGGATCTTATATATATTAACAAGTTTATCTGTTGGGAGTCCACCATTTTCCGATGCATTTATGATCTTTTTGGCTTTTTTTTTCACATTTCACAATTTAATAATAAAGTGCGCATTTGTGACTTTAGTGTGATCCAGAAAGAGAAAAATGCTGGTTTTACACATCACAAAACACATTACCCATGGGACTTTTAACCATTATATTACCACCACCACCACATTTCTTTAAAAAGTATTCATATTTTATTAGCAAAAAATCTTAAAAAATACATTGCTGGAAATATAAAGGACAAATGGCTGATTTAATACAATTTGTTGTGTTTTACATATTGCCAGCACAGTGTCTAAGTAGTTTATAACATCACATGTCATTTACACCATATTGATTTTAAAGAATATTTGCGTACAGTACCAAAAAATAAGAAGGCACATTTAACTTCTTAATGTGTTTTGTGAACTATAATTCACTTCATCAGGAGTCAATGCAATTAACAGAATATCTGTGAAAAGAAAATGATTTGTGACTTTAGTGTGATCCAGAAAGCGAAAAATGCTGGTTTTACACATCACAAAACACATTACCCATGGGACTTTTAACCATTATATTACCACCACCACCACATTTCTTAAAAAAGTATTCATATTTTATTAGCAAAAAATTTTAAAAAATACATTGCTGGAAATATAAAGGACAAATGGCTGATTTAATACAATTTGTTGTGTTTTACATATTGCCAGCACAGTGTCTAAGTAGTTTATAACATCACATGTCATTTACACCATATTGATTTTAAAGAATATTTGCGTACAGTACCAAAAAATAAGAAGGCACATTTAACTTCTTAATGTGTTTTGTGAACTATAATTCACTTCATCAGGAGTCAATGCAATTAACAGAATATCTGTGCAAAGAAAATGAATATTTAGGTATATAAAAATAGACCATAATTTCTTAATCATACTTAAAAAGTCAAATATATAAGACTAATGTGCGTGCTGTAACTTACAAATCAACTCAAATTAAATGAGATCCTCACTTTTCAGAGCCTGTTACATAATTAGGGTCTACTGTGTAACATGCTCCAGACCTGCCCCCTTCACTCCCTGCACCCGCTGTCACATTTTTAAAATAGCGCAGCAGTGTGGGGCTCCACCCCTGATGCAAGAAGATCTGAACAAATTAATGGGGTGGGCAACTACATGGCAAATGTTTAATGTGGAAAAATGTAAAATAATGCATTTGGGTGGCAAAAATATGAATGTAATCTACTCACTGGGGGAGAACCTCTTGGGGAATCTAGGGTGGAAAAGGACCTGGGGGTCCTAGTAGATGATAGGCTCAGCAATGGCATGCAAACTGAATATTGGCATGCATTAAAAAGGGAATTAACTCCAGGGATAAAGCGATAATTCTCCCACTCTATAAGACTCTGGTCTGGCCTCACCTGGAGTATGCTGTCCAGTTTTGGGCACCAGTCCTCAGGAAGGATGTACTGGAAATGGAGCGAGTACAGAGAGGGGCAACAAAGCTAATAAAGGGTCTGGAGGATATTAGTTATGAAGAAAGGTTACGAGCACTGAACTTATTCTCTCTGGAGAAGAGACACTTGAGAGGGGATATGATTTCAATTTACAAATACCACACTGGTGACCCCACAATAGGGATAAAACTTTTTTGCGAAAGGGAGTTTAATAAGACACATGGCCACTCATTAAAATTAGAAGAGGTTAGATTTAACCTTAAACTGCGAAGTTCTTTAATGTAAGAGTGGCAAGGATGTGGAATTCCCTTCCACAGGTGGTGGTTTCAGCAGGGAGCATCGGGAGTTTCAAAAAACTATTACATAAGCACCTGAACAACCACAACATACAGGCATATACAATGTCACCTTCTATGACTGCATCATTCATTCTGCAAAGGAGAGAACTACAAGTACCATCAGAAAAGTGAAAAAACTTACGCGCTACCCTGTGTAATAGAAAGAAATATGTGCCCAAAAAATATAATATACCAAGAAAATAAATGACACTAACAAAGTGAATAAATATTTTTAATTTAATGTATCTTATAGTAATTTTCATCCAGCCATTATGGAGGTAGAAGAAGTTGGGGATACACCAGATTTACAAACCTTGGTTCCTGAAATTGAATATGCAACTTTTTTGAAAATACTGTTCCTGCATTCACCTCTTTAAAAATTAATATTTTTATTTCATTTTGCTGATTCTCCCCTCTTTCTCCAGTCCCTGCTCACCTCCTGCTATATTGCTCTCCTGCTGTGCACCAACATCTGCTAGTTTCCTCCGGGTTCTCAGCTCTGCTGATTCCCCAATGCTTAGTATTCTCTATCCAGTCTCCACTCACCTCCCGCTATATGACTACCATGGTATCTGCTCAGGTCCCCCAACACTGCTGATCCTCCGCTGCTCAGTCTTTTCTTTCCAGTCCCCTCTAACCTTCTGCTATAGGAGGGGGTCGGTAACCCATCAATCATGATCCACCCATCAATCGCAGACAGGTGATTGGTGGATCGCTTCCCTTCATTGATGACCCCCAAATCCTAAGCAGAAGCAGGGTGCCATTTGCATTGTTTCATGACAAGCCCAGTTTCCAGCTGGTAGTTGCTATAGCGCCCACTACTGAAGAGCCTGTGTCCAGGAACGTGTGCGATGGGAATATGGACAATATTTACAGGAACAAATTCTCTATATTTTCTTTCTACAGCAGCTGAAATCCGGCTTCTCCTCCTCTCCCTTCTGCCAGCATTCAGCTACTGCAGAAGGAAAATACAGGGGATCTGTTCCTGTAAATGCCACCCCTCCTGTCCAGGTTCCTCTTCCTTTTGCTGCTCGTGCACCCCCATGCGCTCCCCTGGTTCGCCCCCTTCCAACGCTGCTGGCTTCCCCTCCACTCCAGTCAGCTGGATCATTTTAGGATGGAGAACAGGGGAAGGGGCCAGTAAATATGTAAAATGTGTTTATTATGCTTCAGTTTGTGAATGAGTAGAAAGACTATGCAGAGATCTTCCTGTTCATTCATTCTGTGCAGCTTAGACTGCAAAAAAGTGTCCTCAATCTGCTTTCTCTGTCTCAAAAGTGAGACATCAGGGGCCTGTTTAGACCCCTGATATGTTTCCAAAGCCCCTTAATAGGGTTGCTGAAATAAAATTGTAAAAAATGATAAAAAAATATAAATAAAAAGCTACAGGCATTGTCCACTGCCCTACTGACACCTTCCACTGCTCTACTGACTGACGCCGCCCAATAGTCTACTGACTGACACTACCCATTGCTCTACTGACTGAAACAGCCCACTGTTCTACTGACTGAAACCAAATTTTGCCCTACTGACACCGTCCACTGCTCTACTGACATAGTCCACTGCCCTACTCACAATATCCACTGCCCAACTGACACTGTCCACTGGTCTACTGACACAGTCGACTGCCCTACTGACAATATACACTGCCCAACTGACACTGTCCACTGCTTGACTGACAGTCCACTGCCCTACTGACAATATCCACTGCCCTACTGACACTGTCCACTGCTCTGTTGACACAATCTTCTGCCCTACTGACACTGTCCACTACCCTACTGTCACTGTTCACTGCTCTGCTGACTGACACTGTTCACTGTTAAGGTAGGCTAAGTTTATATTTTTACAGTGGCATTTGTTTTTTTGAAAAAAATAAATATTAAGTCAGTGACATTTGTTTTACTATATTTTTAAGTTATTATTTAGTTAGGCCTTGCTAGTTAATTTCTTGCAAAAAAAAAAAAAGAAAAGCGCTAAACCCCGGTGATTTTTAATCTCATGTTGTGCAGGTTGATCCTCACCTTTCAAAGGTATGGATGTGGAATTCTCTTCAACAAGCAGTGGTATCAGCAGGGAGCATTGATAATTTCCAAAAATTATTAGATGGGCACCTTAACGACCACAACATACAGGGGTATACAATGTACTATTGACATAAACACATACACACACAGGTTAAACTGGATGGATTTGTGTCTTTTTTCAACCTCACCAACTATGTAACTATGTAATGATGTCTCTATTCAATCATGGCTCATTGCTCTTAGTCCCGCCCCACACTATAAAATTATTCTCCCCATATAGGCCATTTGCAGTGTGATATTGGTGTGGAGAGAGATAGAAAAGAGCTGTTCACTGCTGCTAACTAGGGATGAGCCGAACACCCCCCCGTTCGGCTCGCACCAGAACCCGCAAACGGACCTAAAGTCTGTGCGAGCTTTAGAACCCTATAAGTTTTAATGGATGCGAACGTTCGAAATTAAAAAAAGCGTAGGGGTCCCCCCAAATTCAATAACCAGGCCCTTTAGGTCTGGGATGGATATTAAGGGGGACCCCAGCCAAAAAAAAATGGCGTAGGGTCCCCCTCAAAATCCATACCAGAACCTTCAGGTCTGGTATGGATTTTAAGGGGAACCCTAGCCAAAAAAAATAGTGTGGGGTCCCCCTCAAAATCCATACCAGACCCTTATCCGAGCACGCAACCTGGCAGGCCGCAGGAAAAGAGGGGGGGACGAGAGCGGCCCCCCTCCCACCTGAACCGTACCAGGCCACATGCCCTCAACATTGGGAGGATGCTTTGGGGGTCTAAGACCCCTAAAGCACCTTGTCCCCATGTTGATGAGGACAAGGGCCTCTTCCCCACAACCCTGGCCATTGGTTGTGGGGGTCTGCGGGCGGGGGGCTTATCGGAATCTGGAAGCCCCCTTTAACAAGGGGACCCCCAGATCCCGCCCCCCCCCCTGTGTGAAATGGTAAGGGGGTACAAAAGTACCCCTACCATTTCACCAAAAAAGTGGCAAAAATGATAAAAATGACAGGAGACGGTCTTTGACAATTCCTTTATTAAAATCTTCTTTCTTCTTTCTTCATCCTTCGGTTTTTTCATCTTCTCCTTCCGTCATCTTCTTCCATCTTCTTCCATCTTCTTCTTCCTCCGATCCGCTTCTTCTTGCGCTGGTCTTCTCGTCCTTCTCGTCCGGCATCTTCTTCCGTCGGCGTCGGTGTCTCTGTCTCTTCTTGGGCCGCTCCACGCAATGGGAGGCTCCCGCTGTTTGAGGCTCCGCTCCGTCTGACAGGTCTTTTATAACGGAGGGCACCTGGTGACCCCGTCCCCCTCTGACGTCATGGGGAAAGCCATCATGGAATTCCCCATGACGTCCCCGTGCGTCAGAGGGGGCGGGGTCACCAGGTGCCCTCCGTTATAAAAGACCTGTCAGACGGAGCGGAGCCTCACACAGCCGGAGCCTCCCATTGCGCGGAGCGGCCCAAGAAGAGACAGAGACACCGACGGAAGAAGATGCCGGACGAGAAGGACGAGAAGACCAGCGCAAGAAGAAGCGGATCAGAGGAAGAAGAAGATGGAAGAAGATGGAAGAAGATGACGGAAGGAGAAGATGAAGAAACCGAAGGATGAAGAAAGAAGAAAGAAGATTTTAATAAAGGAATTGTCAAAGACCGTCTCCTGTCATTTTTACCATTTTTGCCACTTTTTTGGTGAAATGGTAGGGGTACTTTTGTACCCCCTTACCATTTCACACAGGGGGGGGGGGCGGGATCTGGGGGTCCCCTTGTTAAAGGGGGCTTCCAGATTCCGATAAGCCCCCCGCCCGCAGACCCCCGCAACCAATGGCCAGGGTTGTGGGGAAGAGGCCCTTGTCCTCATGAACATGGGGACAAGGTGCTTTGGGGGTCTTAGACCCCCAAAGCATCCTCCCAATGTTGAGGGCATGTGGCCTGGTATGGTTCAGGCGGGAGGGGGGGCCGCTCTCGCCCCCCCTCTTTTTCTGCGGCCTGCCAGGTTGCGTGCTCGGATAAGGGTCTGGTATGGATTTTGAGGGGGACCCCACGCCATTTTTTTTTGGCTAGGGTTCCCCTTAAAATCCAGACCAGACCTCAAGGGTCTGGTATGGATTTTGAGGGGGACCCTACGCCATTTTTTTTTTGGCTGGGGTCCCCCTTAATATCCATCCCAGACCTGAAGGGCCTGGTTATTGAATTAGGGGGGACCCCTACGCTTTTTTTTTTTTTGTTTTTTATTAATGAATGACAGTTCTCTGTGTTACAGGAGCCATCAATTCATTAGCCACGAGTGCTTTTAAATAGCTTTTTTCCTGCAAAAATGACACTTTTTTGCAGGGAAAGTTCTAAGCACAGGAAACCTGCCCCCCCTTCACAGGCCACCTATAGACACCTCCCAGATGTGATACTGCAATGCTGTTCTAACAGCACGCACACACATATCCCCAGAAATAGAGCACATATTGTCAGCAGCACACTGACACGCTGACACTGACTGAAACATAATATGTGAGGCCGCCGGCGCGGCGGCCTCTTATACCGTGGGGCGTGTACTAAAGCCCCTGAGCTAAAATTGGCTACAGGAATCCTGCCTGTAGCCAATTATGGCTCTCCTCGCTGCCGGCGCTGTGATTGGCCAAGCATGCGGGGTCACAGTGCATGCTTGGCCAATCATCAGCCAGCATTGCACTGCGACTAGCGCAATGCATTGCGGGGCCGCTCGCATCACACGAATTTGATGCGAGCGGCCCCAATAGTTCTGGGCTCGCCGAGCGAGCGAACGCCCCGTGCTCGATTCGAACATGGGTTTGAATCGAACACCGGGCCCATCCCTACTGCTAACGAGTTAGTGTGCTATCGTGTGCTAATGTGCCTCTATTGTCAGTGTAGAATATTAGTTTAGTGTGAATCTAGTGATAGTACAGTGTGAGGCCCCTTTCACACGAGGCGGACTCTGCTTGCACGGAGTCCGCCTCTGTCCGCCGGCTCAGCGGGAGATCTCTCCGTTGATCTCCGCTGAGCCGGTGGATGACAGGTCCCTCTATTTTTTCTTTGTTTTTTTTTTTTGTTTCTTTTTTATTTTTTTTTTTTTTATTTTTTTTTTTTCTTTTTTTTTTTTTTTTTTTCTTTTTTTTTTTATTTTTTTTTTTTTCTTTTTTTTTTTCTATTTCTTTTTTTCTTTTTTGCTTTTTTTTTTTTTTTTTACTTTTTTTCTTGTTTTTTTTCTTTCTTTTTTAGTTTCTTTTTTTTTTTTTCTTTTTTTTTTTGTTTTTTTTTCTTTCTTTTTTTCTGTTTTTTTTTTTTTTTTTTTTGTTTTTTAGTTTTTTCTTTTTTTTTTTTTTATTTTTTTTCTTCGTTTATCTTTTTTTTTATTTTTCTTTTTTTTTCTGTTTTTTTCTTTTTTCTTTTTCGTTTCTTCTTTTCCTTTTTTTTTTTTTTTTTTTTTTCTATTTCTTTTTTTTTTTTTTATTTTCTTTTTTTTGCTTTTTTTTTTTTTTTTTTCTTTTTGTTTTTCTTTTTATTTTCATTTCTTTTTTTTTTTTTTTCTTTTTTTTTTTTATTCTTTTTTTTTCTTTTTATTCTCTTTATTTTTTGTTTTTTTTTCCGCTTCTCTTCTTTTTAATTCTTCTTCTGTTTTTTTTCTTACTGTTTTTTTTCTTTTCTTTGTCTTTTTCTTTCTTTTTTTGTTTTTCCGTTTCTTTCTTTTCTTTTCTTCGTTTCTTTTTTCTTCCTTTTCTTTTTTCTCTTTTTTCTTTCTTTCTTTTCTTTTTCTTTTTCTTGTGCTCTTCGTTTTTTTTTTTTTTTTACGCTTTTTTCTTTCGCTTTTTTTTTTTCTTTTTTTTGTTTTTTTTTTCTTTTTTTCTTTTCTTTTTCTTATTCTTCTTCTTTTTTCTCTTTTTTTCGTTTGTACTTCTTATACTTGTTTTGCTTTTTTTCTGTATTCTTCTTTCGTCTGTTTCTTATCTTTTTCTGTGTTTTTTTCGTTGGCTTTCTGTTGCTCTTTTAGTTCTTTTTTCTTCGTGTTTTCTCTTTTTTTCTTGGCTGTTTTTTTTCTTCTTCTCTCGCTTTTCTTTTTTTTTCTGATTTGTTGTTTTTTTCTTGCTTTGCTTTAATCTTTTTTTGCTGTGTGCTGTTTCTTTCTTTCTTTATTTTCTTTGGCCGTTGCTTTTTTTTTTCTTCTTTTTTTTTTTCTTTCTGTTTCGTGTTCTTTGCTCACTGAGCGGGGAGGGGCTTGTCCAGTGCTGCTGGTCTCTATGGAGAGATCGGATGAAAACGGACAGCGTGTCTGTTTTCATCAGATCTCACCTGATTCGATCCGCCAGCGACAGATCTGGACGTAGAGACATACGTCTGCTTTTGGCGGATCGGAACGGGTCGGATGTCAGCGGACATGTCTCCGCTGACATCCGACGCTCCATAGACTAAAATGGAGCGCCCGTTCAGGTCCGCCGTCCAAACTGACAGGCGGATCTGAACGGTCCGATTGTGTGAAAGGGGCCTGAGTGTGGAGCGCCCGTTCAGGTCCGCCGTCCAAACTGACAGGCGGATCTGAACGGTCCGATCGTGTGAAAGGGGCCTGAGTGTAGTGTGACCATTAATTTCTACTTTAGTGTCAGTTTAGTGTTTAGTGTCCTGCACTATATATCAATGCATTACTGCACGTAAACCGCAGTATATATCAGTGTGTTATTGCGCGTTTAATGCAGTATATATTAGTGTGTTACTGTATGTTTAACGCAGTCAATATCAGTGTTTTACTGCACGTTTAACACAGTATATATCAGTGCATTTCTGCACTGTTAAACAAAGTATATATCAGTGCATTACTGTATGTTTAACGCAGTATTTATCAGTGCGTTACTGCACGTTTAATGCAGTATATATCAGTGCATTACTACATGTTTAACACGGTATGTTTGAGTGTGTTACTGCACATTTACTGCATTATATTTGAGTGTTAAACACACAGTGTATTTGAGTGCATTACTGCACATTAAAGGCAGTATATATCAGTGCATATATATATATATATATTTACTGCATATCAGTGCATATATATATATTTACTGCAGTAATATTTGGGTGCATTACTGCGCGTTTAACGCAGTATATATCAGTGTGATACTGCATGTTTAACACAGTATACTTAAATGCGTTACTGCATGTTTAACACAGTATATATGTCAGTGCATTACTGTACGTTTAACGCAGTATATATCAGTGCTTTACTGCGCATTTAACGCAGTATATTTAAGTGTGTTACTGTACGTTTAACGCAGTATATATCAGTGCATTACTGCATGTTTAACACAGTATATATCAGTGCGTTTCTGCACTGTTAAACAAAGTATATATCAGTGCGTTACTGTACGTTTAAAACAGGATTCATCTGTGCGTTACTGCACATTTAATGCAGTATATATCAGTGCATTACTACATGTTTAACGCAGTATGTTTAAGTGTGTTACCTCACATTTACTGCAGTATATATGAGTGTGTTACTGCACCTTTAACACAGTATATATCAGTGCGTGTTTACTGCAATTTTTTTGCGGGCAATTTATCGGTGCAATGGCTGGTGTTGGCGCTTCAATAATCACGGCACCATGGTTGATATGGTGTCAGGATGCGAATGCCACGTTACCTGCCACATGTTGTGGATTGTCGCTTGCCAGGTCACCTGCCACACATTGCAGATTGTCACTTGCCACGTCACCTGCCACACATTGCAGATTGTCACTTGCCACGTCACCTGCCACATGTTGCGAATTGTCACTTGCCACGTTCCCTGCCACACATTGCAGATTGTCACTTGCCACATCACCTGCCACAAGTTGCAGATTGTTACTTTCCTGCTACAAGGTGCGAATTGTCCCTTGCTGTGTCACTTGCTTGCTACAAGGTTCTGATTGTCATTGCTGTGTCCCAGATTGAAGGCAGGCAGCAGAGAGATGATGTAATCTCTCTGCTGCCCACAGCTGCAGAGTGAGGGCTGAACTGCGGTGATGCAGGGTGGGCAGTGAGAGATGATGTAATCTCTCTGCTCCCCCGCCGGCCGGCCCGCTGACTGGCCCGCCCGCTCACTCACCTGCCGGCCCGCTGACTGGTCCGCCCATTCACCCACTTGCTCACTGACTGGCCTGCGCGCTCACCTGCCGTCCCGTCACTAATTTCTCGTTGCACCCCCCTGGATCTGCCCCTGGTCTCAGGGTTGATCAGTGGCGGGGGCGATTTGTCGGGTGAATGGCTGGTGTTAGTACTTAAATCATCCCAACACCATGCTAGATATGGTGTCAGGATGATCAAATTACATTATTTCTATTACTAAGTTGTAATATAAAATGAAATAGTTCAACTCACCATAATGCAGAATCAGTGGGAACCCTGAGCTTGTAACTTGCCACCAGATGCAGCATGTCACTGTCGCCTGTCACCAAATGCAGCGTGCCACTTGCCACCGTCATCTGCCATCAGATGCAGTGCGTCACTTGCCATCGCTGCCTGCCACCAGATGCAGCATGTCACTTGCCACTGCCACCTGCCACAAGATGCAGCATCTCACTTGCCACCATCGCCTGTCACTGGATGCAGTATGTCACTTGCCACCGCCGCCTGCCACCAGATGCAGCGTGTCAACTGTGTGACAAGCTTAGGCATGCTGAATGGAGCAGTGTGCGGATCCCCTCCTTATAGGACAGCTGCACCGAGTCGGCTGTCACTCGCTGCCCACACACAGACACCAGGGATGATTCGGAGGTGAAGAAGAATATAAAAATTCGAAAGAAGATTTAAAGATTAGGGAGGAGCGACATGCTGACGTCACCGCACGATACATCCCGGACAAGCACGGGCGTGTGATATTGCAGCCGGCCGGCCGCAAATTTTAACACAGTAAACACAGTAAACTAACACATAAACTTGGGTAGCCCATGTAACCGAAAGATCTCCCAAGCAAAAATTGATGCCAGTTCTTTGGATGTGGGCCACTTCTTTAGTGGAATACAATGTGACATTAACGAGAACCAGGCAACCACCATATAAATAACTGTGATACCCTAGGAGTTGGGTAACTCCACAATAAAATCCATAGACAAGTGGGTCCAAGGCCTCCATTGTATATGGGTTGTAGGAGGCCCACTGGAAGGTGTCGTGGTGTCTTACTCTGTGCACACACGGAACAAGTGGCTACTTAAATGGTTACATCAGCGGCAGAGACTAGGCCACCAGAATTGTTAAGAAATAACCCAAATGAGTTGATTCTTTCCTGGGTGGCCAGCCGCATTGGGAGCAAAGCAGTGTGATGATTCTCAGGGACAAAGCAGCGGTCACCATATTTCTAGGGAGGAGACTGGATCTGAGTGGCAATAATTCTGTTACCCAAAGGTGAGGTGAGACTGGTGCGTACAGTAGCTAGAATGTGATGTATGTGTTTGAAGCTTGACAGAAAAAGAGCCCACTGCGCTTTTCTGGGAGATAAGCGTTTAGCCTCAGACAAGAATGTGAGATTATTATGGTCAGTCAAAATGAGGATCAGCACAGTGGTACCTTGGAGGAGATGCCTTCATTCTTTAAGAGCTAAAATGATAGCTAACAATTCTCTGTCCCCAATCTCGTAATTGCATTCTGCAGGAGACAATGTCTTGGAAAAGTAGCCAAAAGGTTGCATAGCGCTCTCAGAGGTAGGACGTTGAGACAGAAGGTTGCCCACTCCAGTCTCGGATGCATCAACCTCAAGAATGAAGGGCAGCATAGGAACAGGATATGCCAGCACAGTAACTGAAACAAAGGCAGCCTTGAGAGACTCAAAAGCTTTAATGGAATCCAGAGACCAATTCTGTGGGTTACCGTCCTTTCTGGTCATATCAGTCAGGGGTTTGACCAGAGAAGAGAAGATCCGAATAAATTTCTGATAATAATTGGCAAAGCCAAGAAAACTTGGTCATCCAGTATGCAATAGACCTGTAGGGTTGCCCTGCATCCAGCATGCTTTCCGAACGGGCATTCAGTGCTGATGTAAGTTTTGTGACAGATAAGAAAGTGCATCTGTCCACAGACTCCACGTACCGGCTGACATGTATTAAAATTAATCAGTCCTGGAAAGACTGTCTAGCTTTGTGGGTGCTGATTTCATACATTTTTCTGTGTAGACAGGTGCATATCATTGCAATTTTTGACAGCATGGCCAATTCTTGCTTTCATCAAGAGTACCTATATAGGGTTACGGTGTGAAGGCACCACGACACCCAAAGACCAATTTTTTTGCACCTGTTTGAAAAGTGTATATCAGTGCAATTTTTTACAACAAGGCCAAATCTTGCTTTCATCAAGAATACCTCAAAAGTGGTTACGGTGTGAAGGCACCACCGACACCCAAAGACCATTTTTTCCACACCTGTTACTTCTATCCAAAATCTGCAAAAGGGTCACCAGAATTTATACAAAAAAAAAAACTCTAATCTTGTTCAGAGTGCACAAAATTGTGGCATCATCATACAGGATGGCTCCGCGAGCCTTTGTTTATAAAATTAAGAAAGCTTGAATGAAAAATTTCATTTTTTTTGGTTTTATAAATGTCATTATTGCTGCTGCAGGCTCTATACACAGTATAGATGTGCCACATTACAGAGAGACTAAGGGGACCCCCCTAGACACTATATTCAAAGGAATTTTTCATTTTTATTGTTATTTCTCATTTTGATGGTTTCACTTTAAGCATCAGTAAATCACTGCTCATTTAAAAATTATGTTTTTTTACAAACTTCTTTTCATTGATATATGTCCCCCCAGGACAGTACCCGGACTTGCATATAAGCCTTCAAAATAGTCACTTTAGATTTTTCCAGTTCGGGTCCCATAGATTTAAATGGGTTCGTTATTCGGTTCCGAACTTTGGGATGTTAGAAAGATCTACCGCGAACCGAACAGGGGGTCATTCTGGTCATCTCTATTGTCTACCCCTGCATTATAGCATTTTCACGTTGCGCACCACATGTGCCATCGGCTCCAGACACGCCCAGTATATATACACATGTACCAGAAGTAACTGCTGATAATGTCTTTCAGGTTTGCTTGTTGGTTTCCCAGTGCATCCTGGGATATCTCATGCCTCATAAACAAAGCGAAGCTAGCTCTGAATTAGCACCCCTCAAGAACAGTGGGTGCTGTTAGGAAGCACGGTAATAGTCTTCTATGAAGGTTTTGCAGATGCTTTGAAGAAAGCGACATGGGGTATAAATTCTGAAGCAAAGCAACGCAAACCTGAAAGGGTGTACAGGACTGTAGGGCAACCATGTTATTTAGTGATAGCTGTTTTGATTGTCACTCAGAGTGCTTTAAAAATGTGAGTCAAATGTCACATTTTGAAGCCAGTAAACGAGGCCTTACTGAGCTGGGGTTCTACAGAGCCCCTTTAAAGCAAAAATACAAGAAGTCCACACAGGGTATTTGCCAAGATTAATTAAATCTACACACACAAAACAAATAACACACGCATCAAAAACACATACATTTTTTTTTTTAAATGGTGATAACAGGCCACAAAAATAAAATAAAAATCGCCCACCCCCCTACAGGTTAAAGTCATAATGTACTAATATGCACCGCATATGGGCACCTTTTGACAGATTTACTTCATGCGCTCTGGCTGCATGTGCGCGGGAGCACCAGGCCTTAGCTCTGAAGGTATGGGAGGGGAATGCCGTCCCTTGAGAGCACATGCACCAGTGACATCACCTGCTGCATCCCATGTGAATATCTCCTAAACTTGCACTGTACGTACAGGTAAGCCTTATTATAGTCTTACCTGTAGGTAAAAGTTAAAAAGTGGACTTTACTTCCACGAAGTAGACGCGTTAATGTTAATGACACTTTAATGTGTGTTACTAATCAATGCAACTGTTAACCAGCCCTTACTGTCAGTATCACCAGGTGAAAATAAAGAAAAAACCCCTATAAAAAAAAGAAAAGAAATGCAGAAGTAACATCTAAGAATTGGTGAGCTGTAATAAAATACATTGTATCTACATCTACAAATAATCTCACACACAATCTCCTGCACGATTTGTTAACAATCAAGTTTTAAACGTAAGAAAAAAAAAAGTTTACATTTTAGCTTACTGGTATTTTGGGGCAACGCATATGCTTGTTTTGCTGCCTAAAATTTTACATAAAAGGTGAGGCACTCTTTTTTTTCACATGTGTTTTAAAGCGGAGCTGCACCCGCACAAAAAATATATTAAAAGTCAGCAGCTACAAATACTGCAGCTGCTGACTTTTAATAAATGGACACTTACCTGTTCCTGGTTCCAGCGGTGTAGGCAGAATTTGACGAGAGACCGCTCATCTCTCGCTTCCCCCCGCGCCATCCTCTGTCAGGGAATCAGGAAGTGTAGACGCAACGTCTTCACTGCTCGGTTCCCTACTGCGCATGCGCAAGTCGCGCTGCACGTCTCTATTGGCCCCCGCTGTGACCTGGGAACTGTGTTTCCCAAGACACAACTGGGCATCTCCGGATAGGGGCGGGGCAGCCCCGGATAATTTTTCACGGAAGTGGGTGCAGATACCTGTATTATACAGGTATCTGCACCCCCCTCCCCCCTGAAAGGTGCCAATTGTGGCACCGGAGGGGGGGAGGAATCCGATAAGCAGAAGTTCCACTTTAGGGTGGAACTCTGCTTTAAGTCCCTTTAACTGACAGTGTCAGGAATATTTTTCTTGAATCAAGTGTTGATCATGCAACAAGTACAGTATAGTACCAAGACAAGGTCATTCAGTGCTCAGGGTGAAGATGCCCCTGCATTAGTGGTGTCACAAGAAGGGAATGATTTTGCTGCATATGTGTTGGTAGGAATAAAACATACTGCTGTGCCGGTGTCAGTGGAAGGAAAAATACCACTGTGTTGCTGGTTTCAGCCTCAGGAGGACTGTTTGGCATTGGTGAGATGAAGTGTGTCAGTGGGATGAAGTGTCAGTGGGATGAAGTTCAGGAGGAGAGATGATAGGCTGTGGTTTGCTCTGTGGGGTACATTTAACTAAGGGGTCCTGTGTGGCTCTAGGAAAGGACGGGTAATTGAAGGTGTGTGCCACTACCCTACTGACACCATCCACTGCTCTTACCTCAAAGGGAAGGTGTAAGAGGCAATGGCGTCACTAGGGGGACAGAGGGGGCCCTGACCCCCCCCCCAACATTATGCTGTGCCCCACCGTGTGCCTCCCCAATTAAAAAAAAAAGACAATGTCTCTATTGAGAGGGAGTGCATCCCCAGTCAGCTCCTGCGGGTGTTTCCTCCCCCTCCCTCCGCATAATGAGAGCGCTCACACAACCACGGCCGCCCGATTTGCTCCTTCCCCTGCATCCTCATTGGCAGGGAGAAGAGCGAGTTGCAGGAAGGACTCCACCAAGACTCTCAGTTACTGAAAAAACAGACTGATTTCTCCCATCCTTAGGACAGGAAAACCAGCCTGTAAATTCCAAGAGATGCCAGACCAGCGCTGTCAATAGCAGGGGTAGGACAGCAAGAGGAGGCTGTGGAATCCCACAGTGGCAGAACACCAGGGCCCGGTGGCAAGACAACCTTTGCAACCCTGATAGTTCCCCCACTGCTTTGGACCCTTATATTTTCTTGGTATTCTGGTGACATATAGCTCTTGTTTTCTGCCACCCTGGGGGGCCCCAATACAGTAGGAAGGGATCTCACTGCAGAACATGTGAAAGGGCCCCAGGATATATATATATAAATATATATATATATATATATATAATTGCATTTTATAGTTGCCCCCTACTTTTGTCCCTGTCCCCCCCCATGTGCCCCCCCCCCCTAAATATGAAAGCTGGAGACGCCACTGGTAAGAGGGTTGCACTTAACCTTAAACCATATCTCTCTGGTATGCCCGACATGACTTTACCTTATCTCCTGCAAAAATACTTATGAGTATATTCAGCCACACTGTACTATTCAGTAGCACATGTTGAGTTGGAAGTACTGAAAATAATGCCCCCCTAACATATCACCAAAAAGGCAAAATCTTCAGTGGCCAAGCTGCTTCTAAATTTTGAGAAATTGGTATTTGTGAAGCTTCATGCTTTCAGGATGTTTGACTCTAGATAAGTTTTAGCAATAGTATGGAAGTTCAGGGAGGGGTGGTGGCTTTGCACAGGGATCTCTAGTCAATAAATTTGTCTCGCCAGATGACATATTCATTGCATACAACATACATAAGCAAAGGCACACATTTTGAAACTTTAGCTTTCATAAAACATATGAGGCACATCACACTCTCTGAGAGAAAGGCTAATCACAAACAATAACAACCCCCTAATGTACATTATCGGTCCATTTCACTTTCAAAAGCCCAAACAAAGTAGTCTTCTTCTGTTGTCCATGGTACATGGTGTTCTCCTGGCATTCTGGCCACCACCGTAAGGTGGGCATTCTTCTTACTAGCCACCAATGTAAGGTGTTTTTTTCCAACTGCCCCTAATAATTTGGTTTTAGCAGGGGCTCAAAATAATTTAAGGGTTCTTCTGGGTTAAAGAGGTTGAGGCTGGTTTAGAGTATTGACATCTGCCTGAAATGTGTCCAGTCTGTTCTATACTCAACCATATGCAGAATATATTTAAAATTATGATTTATTGCTCTTTATGATAAATACATTGATATACCCCACCACAACAATTCTAACTGAATGCATCACATACTAATTTATTTTCACTCAGCATCTGTAAAAACTGCAGGGAGTCTGGTAATTCTGGTTCCCATTTAGTGACTGACAGATCACCCACTGAAATAACAAGGAGATGATATGTTGCTAAAGTGTACTGAGCAACAAAATGCGCATTTAAAGTGGGAAATACCATGCTGCAATATTTTATGTCAGCCACTGTACTTATAATGTGACAACATGCCACAATGAAAGTGCCAAATTGATGGTCTGTATACAATTTCATGTTTTTTTTTTTTTTTTTGTGTAAGTGACAGTTACATTCTGTTCAATGAGGTTGGAAAAAAGTTATATGGCCTTAAATAAAGATTATTATACTTGTGTAAACCGTTGTGAATTTACCCTTTGGTATCAATACCTACTGCTATGCCATACACATAGCAATTACATTATTTGCCATAATTTAATATTTTACAGAGCTTATGAAGACAATTTATACAGTCAACTTTTGTGAATTTACTCTTTAGTACCTTTACCTTGTACCTATACCTACTGATTATACGGATGGAAATGTAACTGTGGGTATATGGGATTGTATGATATTTTTTATTTTAGTTATTTTTTATATATTTTTTTTATTTTTATGGTTGAACTAGATGGACTTGTGTCTTTTTTAAAACCTGACTAACTATGTAACTATGTAATATTCGTTGGCAGAATTATGATTGACAAAAAGAAAGAAAAAGGTGCTACTACCCCACACGATAATCAGTAAAAGATGATCAGCAACTCCATACATGCTCTTCAATCTTTTCAAATTGATTGATACTCCAAAACAGGTAGGTACAGCAGATGTTGACACGTTTCAGCCATGACGGCCTTGTTCAGAATTATGATTGCAGCAGCATGACTGTGGAAGTTGTCCTGTATCAAGTGCTTCTTGTTATATAGACTTTTGATCACTTTGTATAATGTGATACATACAATGTAAAATATATGGACCATGGTAAAACATTTTTGTACACAAGCATTTGGCTTTTGGAACTCCAAAATCTGTTCTTTTTTAACTGAATCATTCTAAATGAACTTAATCTCTGTCAATCTAAGAAACCCAGGAAAGTGATTGCAGGGTCCCACTATGGGTGTTGAGTTGTGACTCATTGAACAGGACAAAATGTAGCAATAGGAAAGCATAGCAGAGTCAGATTCCCTAACAAAGAGTACAGTCTTTGTTTATTTCATGGACATTTTAAATCATTGTCAATCATTTTCAAAGTAAACAACAGAAAGTAATCTGATATTAGAGTAAAAATTGTTAAACACCAGATATAGTGTTCTACAAAAATAAACCAACAACATATGTAAATGAACAGTCAAGTAAGACTGAATGGATGCATGTCAGTGAAACTGTAAATGTGTTAATGAATAGATGTGTATTCAGACACTTTACAAGAGCAGGGGGCAGGAAGGATTAAAAAAAGGGTTTTTAAGGGACATTTCCTCCTTGCCATACAACCTTCCCCGCCTTTACCCAAATGCATGCTAATGACTCCCAATACACATCCCAGTATAGAAATGAGTCTGGAGGAAAGTACTTAGTCATTCAACATGTTTAACTGGAATGGTCTGTTACATGCAAAAACCCTATAAAATGTGTTTTCTCCCCAGTAAAACATTAGCCATAGGAAAATCTGTTAAATTATGAAAATTGGTGATTTAGTAATATCTGTTGTTCAAAATATGTTTCCATGCATACCATCAGTACATACCACTCACCCTCAGAAGAGTTCTCTGTCTGCATACCTGAGTTCTTCAGAGTGCAACATTAAATCTAATGAATTTCAAAACTCACAGTCCAAAATAGGTGCATGAAAAATACCACGTAGCATAAAGTACTGGGAATGTGTAAACAATTTGCACCACACTTGCTGTGCAGTTTATTGCTAATAGCACTCAGACCATTTTAGTGCATTTTAGATAAAGCATGAAGCTCACTGCCCAAAAACGAGTGGGAGCTTCTTTTGGCACATTTGTCACGCATAGGGCAGCCGATTCAAGTGAATGGGCTGTTCTATGCTGTTGCACGAAAAATGCACCAGAAGTGTGAAAAAATGTACGTTAGTGTGACGCGCATGTCATATGGGGCTTATATGTTATGAAAATGTAAACAGTTCAATTATACTGCAATCATTTATTACATTGTAATCATTTATCCTACTTTTTTTAGTTTCACTTTCTTTACTGTACTATTATGAACAGCAAGGTTATAATGGCTTTGTTATAGACCCATTGATTACAGGGACATTCTGTCAGGGATATGTTGAATACTAGGGAAGCTCTGTTATAGACTTTCTATCCTTCTGTACCAGTTTGAAAATTTGCCTGGGATGTGTGGAGAACATTAACCACTTGCTTACCAGGCACTTAAACCCCCCTCCCATCCAGACCAATTTTCAGCTTTCGTTGCTCTCACGCTTTGACTGACAATTACTCAGTCATGCAACACTGTACCCAAATGAATTTTTTGTCCTTTTTTTCCCACAAATAGAGCTTTCTTTTGGTGGTATTTGATCACCTCTGGGTTTTTTATTTTTTGCGCTATAAATGAAAAAAGACCGAACATTTTGAAAAAAAATGCATTTTTCTTTGTTTCTGTGATACAATTTAGGAAATTATTAATTTTTCTTCATAAATTTTGCCCACAATTTATACTGCCACATATCTTTGGTAAAAATAACCCAAATTAGTGGAAATTATTTGGTCTTTGTGAAAGTTACAGACTCACAAACTGTTACAAACTGTGGTGTGAATTATACAAAATTGATCACACCTGATGCACTGGTGACCTATCTCATTTCTTGTGACCCGAACAAGCCAGGAAAGTACAAATACCCCCAAATGACCCCTTTTTTGAAAGTAGACATTCCAAGGTATTTAGTAAGAGGCATGATGAGCTTTTTGATGTTGTCATTTTTTCCCACAATTCTTTGCAAAATGAATTATTTTTTTATTTTTTTTTTTTTTCTACAAAATTGTCATTGTAATAGGTTATTTCTCTCACATGGCATGTGTATACCACAAATGACACCCCAAAATAAATTCTGCTACTCCTGATTATAACGATACCACATGTGTGGGACTTTTACACAGCCTGGCCACATAGAGAGGCCCAACATGCAGGGAGCGCCATCATGTGTTCTAGGAGCATAAATTACACATCTAAATTGTTGACTACCTAGTACACTTTTGAAGGCCCTGGAGCACCAGGACAATGACATGTGACACTGACGTGGCACTGATGACACGTGACACTGATGTGGCACTGATGACACGTGACACTGACGTGGCACTGATGACAGATGGTACTAATACGGGGCACTGATGACACGTGACACTGATGACAGATGGCACTAATATGTGGCACTGATGAGAGATGGCACTTATACATGGCACTGATATCACGTGGCACTAATATGTGGCACTGATGAGAGATGGCACTAATACGTGTCACTGATGACAGACGGCACTAATACGTGGCACTGATGACACATGACACTGATGACACTGATGACAGATGGCACTGATACGTGGCATTGATGACAGGTGACACTGATAACAGATGGCACGTGACACTGACAGGTGGCACTGATGACAGATGGAACTAATACATGACACTGATGACAGATGGCACTAATATGTGGCACTGATGACAGATGGCACTATGTGGCACTGATGACAGATGGCACTGATGACAGGTGGCACTGATGACAGGTGGCACTGACTACAGATGGCACTGACTACAGATGGCACTGGCAGATGGCACTGACTACAGATGGCACTGGCAGATGGCACTGGGGATGACACTGGGCACAGATGGCACTGGCAGATGGCACTGGGGATGGCACGGGGCACAGATGGCATTGGGGACAGATGGCATTGGGGACATATGGCACTGGGGACATATGGTTATGGCAATTGGCATTGGGAACAGATTGCAGTGGTGGCAGTGGGCACAGATGGCATTTCGTTTATTTATTTTTTTAAACTTACGGCGCTGCAGCCGTTCATCTCCCCCTCCTCACACGCTGTCTCTGTGTGAGGAGGGGGAGCGGCGCTGAGAGATGATCTCATATGTTTACATATGAGATCATCTCCCATTGGCCAGGGCGATCGCGCTGTAAACGGCCGCTGTGATTGGCCGTTTACAGCGATCTGTGATTGGCCGTGTCCACAGAATTTCCCTGCTGCGCACTCGTGAGGGACTTTTCATTGAACAGAGTTTGGATAACACGGGTTTAAACGGAAAGGTCATAAATTAACTGCACATTATCTGGACAGAATGCTTGGGGAGATAGTGATGTGTTCCTGCTTAGGAGATGTATGTTAGCTTGGGGGGCTGCAAACTCTGCAGGGCTCCAACACACACTCGCTGCTATTCCAACCCTTCACATATTTCCACATAAACTTCCCTCCTGGCATTAAACTTTGCCAGGTATTGTGCTCAGCTTACCACCCCAAACTGATGTTCCTCCCTCAGCTCACCTCTCTCCCTGCATGTCCTGTGAGCAGAATAGCTGTGCTCCTCCTCTGGGTTCTCTCATCATATGGCACTGAAGATAGAGGAGGGGGGGATTCAGAGAAAGTATGCAGGAGATTGGCGGGGGTGGAGGGGAGACAGAAAATCAGGAGGGGCCGATGGGGAGGAGCGCATCACGAGAGGTCTGACTAAATACAATCTCTTAGCGGCAGGGACCTGATCTACCTGTCAGCTAGCTGTGATTGACAGGTAGATCGAAGCAGAAGCTGTCATGGGGCCCCCTACTGGCAATGCCTGAATGGTCAGGTTTGCGGCACTTACTATTGCAAGCTGTGTCGGCAGCTGCTGGTGTAGCACCTGCCACACAGCTCGCATACTTCAAAGTATTGCAGGACACGGCTGCTAACGGGAACTGAGTTCCTCTTGTGGAAAAAGTACAGGAACTCCGTTCCCATGCATTCCCGCAGGACTTGAATAAATAATTGAATAAATAAGCGCAGGGCTAGCATGACTTGGTGACACAGGATAAGCAGAGAGAGATAGGGTTAAATACTGTTATGTTTTGCCACTTACCTCATTGTTTGTCCAGCAGGGAGGAGGGGCTACAAGGGGTCATCTCAGCAGTGGGTCAGTTTCCAGGAAACCGGTGAAGAATCGTGGGGGAGGAACGTTCCCTCCCAGTATTGGATCAGTTCTTCTTCATGACCTAGCGGTTGGGGTCTTTGGAGGCATTTTAAAATCCTGCTGTGCTGATCGTATTAGGGACCCATCTAAGGTATGGAGTCCCTGGTAGAATTCCAGTTAATGGTGGGTTAACTGGTAAGTTAAAATTGTGAGGTATCTGCTGTATGTGGAGGTAGTCCCCGAGCCGGTGGGGTGCCGCTGGGAACCATGTAAGTAGTTACGCAGATACAAAGTGGATTATTGATACTTGGTGCCTCCAAAGATCGACAACCTTATGTTTGGTTCATGTAGTAATTATTTTGGTTTCCTATTTTAAGGAATGTTTGTTATGCTTTACTATTGGTTTAATAAATGGCCATGACGGACAATTTTACTCCAACAATTGTGTCATGTATTTTTTACAGTTTAATTTGGGTAAAAGGGTTGGGGTTGTTAAGCAGATATTCTTACAAGGGTGACGGTTACATCTGAGGTCCCTTAGGCCCCTTTCACACTGGGGCGGGGAGCCGCGGTGACGGTAAAGCAGCGCTATATTTAGCGCTGCTTTACCGTCGTTTTAACCGTGGTATTCGGCCGCTCGCGGTGCGGTTTTCCCCCCCGCGATCGGCCAAAAAAGGGTTAAAGACCCCCGCAGAGCGCCGCCGTAGCGGTTGCTGCGGTTTTACAGCGGTTTCCCATTCAAATCAATGGGAAGGAGCGGTATAGGAGCGGTGAACACACCGCTCCTATACCGCTCCAAAGATGCTGCTAGCAGGACTTTTTTTGCCGTCCTGCTAGCGCACCGCTCCAGTGTGAAAGCCCGCCGGCTTTCACACTGGAGTGAATGGGGCCGGATTTTTTCAGGCGGTATACAGGCGCTATTTTTAGCGCTGTACCGCCTGAAAAACGCCCCAGTGTGAAAGGGGCCTTAGTCAAGTATTTGTAGCTGCTGACTTTCAATTTTTTTGTGAGGTGCGGAACTCCTCTTTAAGAACACTTACAGGGGCATGGCCACTAGATGAATCTAATGATCATAGTAAATAAGTATTTTTTTCTTGTGATCATCAGCTCTATCTATTTGGTATAATTCAGTGCTTTCCGATTTATGTTATTATTACAAATAAAAAACATATCTGACCAGGAGATAAAAAAAGCTTAGAAATATTTGATTTTACTGGCATTTGACCAGAACAAATGTTCATGCAGTTTCACAGGACAAATAGCTCTGCAAATTTTTTTAGAAATACACCCCCTAAGGCTAGCCATACACAAATCTTTTTTTCATTCAACCTATTTCCCTCATCCACACGTTCAAACTGAATGAGGGAATTCTCCCTGCTGGGTCGCTGTATTCTGAAAACGAGGAGACTTCCCCACCATCATATATTGTTGTCTGTGCCCGTTAGGCCACTTTCACACTGTCGGACCTTTCAAGTTAACCTGTCAGTTTTGACGGCGGACCTGAATGGCCGCTCCATGCTAGTCTATGGAGCGACGGATGTCAGCGGTGACATGTCCGCTGACATCCGACCCGGTCCAATCTGCTAATAGCAGACGGATGACCCTACGTTCGCATCTGTCGCTGGCAGATCAGATCGGGTGAGATCTCATGAAAACGGACATGCTGTCCGTTTTCGTCCGATCTCTCCATAGAAACCAGCGGCACTCGACAAGCCCCTCCCCGCTCAGTGAGCAGAGAGGGACCTGTCATCCACCGGCTCAGTGGAGATCAACAGAGAGATCTCCCGCTGAGCTGGCAGGCAGAGGCGGACTCATTGGAAGCGGATCCGCCTCGTGAGAATGAGGCCTTAGGGAGATGCACCCTCACTATTTGTACCCTCTCCTCTTCACAAGAGAGAATACATTCCGTTCTTCTAATCTTTTCTCATACCTGGGCTCTTATCATTTTGGTTGCTCTTCTCTGCACTTTCTCCAGTTCCCTGATATTCTTTTTTTTAACTGGTGTACAAAACTGTACTGCATATTCCAGATGAGGTCTTACTAATGATTTGCAGCTTGGCATTGCATGCCATAATTAAGCTTATGATCTACCAGAACACCCAAATCCTTCTCCGCCATTGATTACCCCAGCTTTACTCCCCCTAGTATGTATGACGCATGCATATTCTTAGCCTCCAAGTGCATAACTTTACATTTTTTCAACATTAACCCCTTCCCGTCTCAGCCTTTTTCTGACATTTTGCTTACAATTTAAAATCCGTATTTTCTTGCTAGAAAATTACTTAGAACCCCCAAGCATTATATATATATATTTTTTTTAGCAAAGCCCCTAGAGAATAAAATGGTGGTCATTGCAATTCTTTATGTCACACTGTATTTGCACAGTGGTCTTTGAAACACAATTTTTTTGGAAATAATATCCTTTCATGAATAAAAAAAAAAAAAAAATAGTAAAGTTAGCCCAATTTGTATAATGTGAAAGATGTTACGCAGAGTAAATAGATGTCATGTCATGCCTTAAAATTGTGCACACTCGTGGAATGGCGACAAACTACAGTACTTACAAATCTCCATAGGTGATGCTTTAAAAATTTCTACAAGTTAACTCTTTAGGCTGCATTCACACCTGAGCGTTTTGTCGCCCTAAGCCGCCCTACGCCTGAAGCTACAAAACGTTCGAGGGGATAAAATACATTATTCTCTATGGAGATCGTTCACATCTCCACTCCAAAACGCCTGAAGCCGAACGCCTGAAGCTCAAACAAGTTCCGGACCCTTTTTTGTCGCGCGAATCGGGCAGATTTGGGCGTTCGTGCCCCCATAGAAACTAATGGAAACGCTCGATTCAAGCGACTAGCGCGACAACGAGCGTTTCTACGGGCGTTTTGTCGCTGCATCTGCTCGAGTGAAGTAAATTTTTACATGAAGGAAATTACATAACATAACAGGAAGTGCACAGATAACCATTTTAGCAGACATACAGACCAGCAATATGGAGGATGAAGATACTGTATGCCTGCTGGATCAAGAGACATTTATTGGAATGGTCAAGGAGCACCCCTGTCTCTATGATACCAGAGATCCCACGTATAAGCTCAGAGCGAGCAAGAGGAGGGCATGGACCCAGATTGCCATGAAAGTTTTCTCAAACTGGGCAGACCTAACTGGCCATGTTAAGGATGTAAAAGGTAAGATAAACCCCTGCAAACATTAGTACATTATAGAAAAACAGTACCACTTCACACCTGGGGCCAATTATGACATTTCTCTCCTACATGTAAAATCCATAATTTCTTGGCTAGAAAATGACATAGAACCCCCAAATATTATATATGATTTTTTAGAAAAGACCCTAGAGAATACAATGTCGGTCGTTGCAACTTTTTATATTGCACGGTATTTTCGCAGCAATTATTCAAATACGTTTTTTTTCATGCTTAAAAAAAAAAAAAAAAGTAAAGTTATCACAATTTTGTTGCATAATGTCAAAGATGAAGATACGGCGAGTAAATAGATACCCAACATATGAAAAAGTCATGCAAGCCGCATCTTTGGAGCGCTAAGCGCCCCTTCCCATTAAAAAAAATGTGGCAGCGCTCCAAACCCGCCTGCAAAGAGCCTCTGCAGCAGCAATTTGCGTGCCTTTCTAACCCTTTTTCGGCCGCTAGCGGGGCATTTTTAACCCCCGCTAGCGGCCGAAAAAGGGTTAAAACAAGCTGCCCCATTGATTTTAATTGGTAGGAGCAGTGAATAAACCGCTCCTTCACCGATCCAAAGATGCTGCTAGCAGGACTTTTTCTTACCGTCCTGCTAGCGCAAAGGAGTCACTTTTGTCAGGCGCTATACAGGCGACTGAAAAACGCCTCAGTGTGAAAGGGGCCTATGCATAGGACTATGAGTATAGTATAGTCAGCATGTCACAAATACATGATGGCACACTCTGACCCCTAGTGTATATTGTATGGATACTGCACACAAAGATAAATATATATTTAAAAAAAAAACACGGAACTTCTTCACAATAAATCAAGCAATTTTATTAATTATTCACCTAGCATAGTATACGGTTTTATTATTATAACAAAGAAATAATTTATTGAATTGCCTCAAGCTGCCATGGGACCTGTCCTGCTGGAGACATGAAGTAGGATGCAAATTGATCCCTGACATGTGTCCCTTGTCTGTTTCCACGCACACCGGTCCAATGCGCTCTTTCCATACTCTCAAGTACTGGCTCCTCAAAATCATATCCATCCCGCTGCCTTACAAAATTATGCAATGCACATGAAGCCTTTACAGCAGAGACTGCATTTTGCATATTCAGAACAATCGGAGTGTGCAGTACCCGCCATTTATTTGACAATATGCCAAATGCACATTCTACCACACGACGTGCTCGTGTTAGACGGTAATTGAACACACTCCTCTGTTCATTTAGATTGTGCCCTGAGTAAGGCCGTAGTAGATGCTCACTCAGAGCAAAGGCCTCATCTCCAACAAACACACTGGGTAGGGGAGGGCCATTTGTGCCCGGGAGTGGCCTGCTTGCCGGAAGGTCCAGACAATCGGTACGTAGGAGGTGTCCAAATGAGGAATTGTTAAAAATAGCCGAGTCAGCGCTGCTGCCATACGAACCAATGTCAATGTACCGGAAGCAATAATTGGCATCCGCAACCGCCATCAAAACAAAAGAAAAATATTTTTTATAGTTGAAGTATTGGCTTCCGCTTCCCATGGGCTTAATGATCCTGATATGTTTCCCATCGATTGCTCCGACACAATTAGGGAAATTGCAGCGTTGCAGGAAAACCTCTGATATCTGTGACCACTCTTCTGATGTCGGTTTTTTAAACACGATATCCTTCAAAATCTCCCAAATTGCAGAGCAGGTGTCACGGACTATATAACTAGCTGTTGATTTCCCTATCCGAAAGCTATAGTGCAGACTTGATATAGATTGTCCAGTTGCTAGGTACCTACAAAGAAATAAATATATATATATTTTAATTTGTGTTTTGACAGTTAAAATGCTAAAACTGAAGTGGAAAAGCTTACGGGATGCCTACACACGACATGTACGCCTGACCAGGGAATGTAGGAGTGGATCTGCAGCATGTGCTCCAAGAGAGTACATGTATGCTAGAGAACTGGAGTTCCTTCGGCCATTGGTGGCTTTGGGGCGGTAAGCTATCATCTGTACGAATGTCATTAACAAATGTAAAGAGAAAGTTCTAATAATTAATTCCTATTTTCAGTACTGAAAACAGCTGGGAGGACAGCTCCCAAAATAATTTGGACCCACAAGCAAGCCAGGCATCAGGCGGTGAACAAGAAGGACAAGATCCGGAGAGCCAGTTGTCTACTCCGGCACGCTCTACAGCAACAACACCTGTGGGAGACCGTGACGAGGAGTCCACACCACCTATTCCTGTTCGTGTGCCAGCTAGAGGAACACGAAGGAGGGCTCCGGAACCGGATTTTAATAGAATGCTCGACATTATGGCCGGTATGTCGGACAGGATGACCAGCAATAGGTCCCATGTACAAGTGTCTGCTAGGTGTCTGGAAGGTCTGATGGAGAAGGTTCCATCAGAGCTCCAGGCAGACATGCTGTCAGGCACTATACGCTACATTGCGACCTTCATCCCGCCGACCACCACATATAGGTCCTCTGAACCTCCCCCACCATATGGTCCTTATGCTAATCCCCCCCGCCCCATCTGCCAGCACTTCCTCGGTTTTCAGCACCACCTCCTAATTACCCTCCTCTGCCTACACCGCCACCAACCAACTACTACCGTCTGCCAACACCACCACCACCTTCTAATTGGCAGCCCAATGACCATGCATCTACCTCCACCTGGTCACAATATGGCCATGCCATGAATGTGGTCAATGCACCTAACGAGGGAGTCAACTCCTCCCAAACCTTTCAGCACCTCTGATTTTTTTTTTTTTTTTTTTTTTTTTATGAGCTACGTTAGCTCCGGTTGAGCTGTATATTTTTCAAATTAAAAAAAAAAGAGAATAAGTTATATTTAGTTAATATTTGATAGTAATAAATAAAGTTTTTTGTTTAATATTAAAATTGTGTGATCGGATGTTTATTTTTCCCTCAATTCTTTACAAAAGTAGGAATTTTATTATAATAATCATTGTAATATGTTATTTTTCGCAGATGAAATGTGTATACCACTAATAACGCCCCAAAATACATACATTGCACTGATGACACGTGGCACTGACAGGTGGTACTGATACGTGGAACTGGGGACACGTGGCACTAACATGTGGCAATGATGACATGTGATATTGACAGGTGGCATTGATACGTGGCACTGATGATACGTGGCACTGGGGACACGTGGCACTAACAGGTGGCAATGATGACACATGACACTGACAGGTGGTATTGATGCGTGGCACTGGGGACACGTGGCACTGGGGACAAAAAGAAATAAGAAGAATTTACCTCAGTGTGATGATTAGTCGTTCCACTGGGGGTATACTGTTCCGGAAATAGGTGTCCATTCTTTGCAACCGGCTACTGAGTAAACCCAGTAACTCATCAAAGCTGTGAGCAAGAAATATGGGGTTTATTAGTGGACATTATAAGACAGGAACAATGTCAAACATCATGAATCCAAATTACTTTGACTAACCTTTTTATGGACATCCTTGTGTAGTCCAAGAATTTCTCATCATGCTCACGTAGATCACTATACATGACCCAAAATTGGCCTCTCTCTTCACGTTCGGCAATTACTGGGTGGATCCAATATCTGCGTGCCCTCTTCTTTCTCCTCTCTCTTTCATGTAGAAAGTATGAGGTAACCGTGGCTGCTGCCAGAAAACACGCCATCTCATTGTCACTCATCTTTGTGCAGAAGATAGTACAATATGGAGCAGGAAGCACAATGATGACCCGGTAGTACAGTATTCACCCAGGAAGCAGATGAACAAAATCTAAAAACATAGCAACAAATGATGACAGTGATGATCATTTTTCCTATTGGCTATCCAGAAAAACGATGAAGTTGAAAAACGCCTGAAAACGATGTATGCTAATGTGCAAAAACGACCGTATTCGCGCGACAAAACGCCGGTAAAAACGCCGGTAAAAACGCTCGTTCCGCTACGCTCAGGTGTGAATGCAGCCTAAGGCGTTTTTACCGGCGTTTTGTCGCGCGAATACGGTCGTTTTTGCACATTAGCATACATCGTTTTCAGGCGTTTTTCAACTTCATCGTTTTTCTGGATAGCCAATAGGAAAAATGATCATCACTGTCATCATTTGTTGCTATGTTTTTAGATTTTGTTCATCTGCTTCCTGGGTGAATACTGTACTACCGGGTCATCATTGTGCTTCCTGCTCCATATTGTACTATCTTCTGCACAAAGATGAGTGACAATGAGATGGCGTGTTTTCTGGCAGCAGCCACGGTTACCTCATACTTTCTACATGAAAGAGAGAGGAGAAAGAAGAGGGCACGCAGATATTGGATCCACCCAGTAATTGCCGAACGTGAAGAGAGAGGCCAATTTTGGGTCATGTATAGTGATCTACGTGAGCATGATGAGAAATTCTTGGACTACACAAGGATGTCCATAAAAAGGTTAGTCAAAGTAATTTGGATTCATGATGTTTGACATTGTTCCTGTCTTATAATGTCCACTAATAAACCCCATATTTCTTGCTCACAGCTTTGATGAGTTACTGGGTTTACTCAGTAGCCGGTTGCAAAGAATGGACACCTATTTCCGGAACAGTATACCCCCAGTGGAACGACTAATCATCACACTGAGGTAAAATCTTCTTATTTCTTTTTGTCCCCAGTGCCACGTGTCCCCAGTGCCACGTATCAATACCACCTGTCAGTGTCATGTGTCATCATTGCCACCTGTTAGTGCCACGTGTCCCCAGTGCCACGTATCATCAGTGCCACGTATCAATGCCACCTGTCAATATCACGTGTCATCATTGCCACATGTTAGTGCCACGTGTCCCCAGTTCCACGTATCAGTACCACCTGTCAGTGCCACGTGTCATCAGTGCAATGTATGTATTTTGGGGCGTTATTAGTGGTATACACATTTCATCTGCGAAAAATAACATATTACAATGATTATTATAATAAAATTCCTACTTTTGTAAAGAATTGAGGGAAAAATAAACATCCGATCACACAATTTTAATATTAAACAAAAAACTTTATTTATTACTATCAAATATTAACTAAATATAACTTATTCTCTTTTTTTTTTAATTTGAAAAATATACAGCTCAACCGGAGCTAACGTAGCTCATAAAAAAAAAAAAATCAGAGGTGCTGAAAGGTTTGGGAGGAGTTGACTCCCTCGTTAGGTGCATTGACCACATCCATGGCATGGCCATATTGTGACCAGGTGGAGGTAGATGCATGGTCATTGGGCTGCCAATTAGAAGGTGGTGGTGGTGTTGGCAGACGGTAGTAGTTGGTTGGTGGCGGTGTAGGCAGAGGAGGGTAATTAGGAGGTGGTGCTGAAAACCGAGGAAGTGCTGGCAGATGGGGGGGGGGGGGGGATTAGCATAAGGACCATATGGTGGGGGAGGTTCAGAGGACCTATATGTGGTGGTCGGCGGGATGAAGGTCGCAATGTAGCGTATAGTGCCTGACAGCATGTCTGCCTGGAGCTCTGATGGAACCTTCTCCATCAGACCTTCCAGACACCTAGCAGACACTTGTACATGGGACCTATTGCTGGTCATCCTGTCCGACATACCGGCCATAATGTCGAGCATTCTATTAAAATCCGGTTCCGGAGCCCTCCTTCGTGTTCCTCTAGCTGGCACACGAACAGGAATAGGTGGTGTGGACTCCTCGTCACGGTCTCCCACAGGTGTTGTTGCTGTAGAGCGTGCCGGAGTAGACAACTGGCTCTCCGGATCTTGTCCTTCTTGTTCACCGCCTGATGCCTGGCTTGCTTGTGGGTCCAAATTATTTTGGGAGCTGTCCTCCCAGCTGTTTTCAGTACTGAAAATAGGAATTAATTATTAGAACTTTCTCTTTACATTTGTTAATGACATTCGTACAGATGATAGCTTACCGCCCCAAAGCCACCAATGGCCGAAGGAACTCCAGTTCTCTAGCATACATGTACTCTCTTGGAGCACATGCTGCAGATCCACTCCTACATTCCCTGGTCAGGCGTACATGTCGTGTGTAGGCATCCCGTAAGCTTTTCCACTTCAGTTTTAGCATTTTAACTGTCAAAACACAAATTAAAATATATATATATTTATTTCTTTGTAGGTACCTAGCAACTGGACAATCTATATCAAGTCTGCACTATAGCTTTCGGATAGGGAAATCAACAGCTAGTTATATAGTCCGTGACACCTGCTCTGCAATTTGGGAGATTTTGAAGGATATCGTGTTTAAAAAACCGACATCAGAAGAGTGGTCACAGATATCAGAGGTTTTCCTGCAACGCTGCAATTTCCCTAATTGTGTCGGAGCAATCGATGGGAAACATATCAGGATCATTAAGCCCATGGGAAGCGGAAGCCAATACTTCAACTATAAAAAATATTTTTCTTTTGTTTTGATGGCGGTTGCGGATGCCAATTATTGCTTCCGGTACATTGACATTGGTTCGTATGGCAGCAGCGCTGACTCGGCTATTTTTAACAATTCCTCATTTGGACACCTCCTACGTACCGATTGTCTGGACCTTCCGGCAAGCAGGCCACTCCCGGGCACAAATGGCCCTCCCCTACCCAGTGTGTTTGTTGGAGATGAGGCCTTTGCTCTGAGTGAGCATCTACTACGGCCTTACTCAGGGCACAATCTAAATGAACAGAGGAGTGTGTTCAATTACCGTCTAACACGAGCACGTCGTGTGGTAGAATGTGCATTTGGCATATTGTCAAATAAATGGCGGGTACTGCACACTCCGATTGTTCTGAATATGCAAAATGCAGTCTCTGCTGTAAAGGCTTCATGTGCATTGCATAATTTTGTAAGGCAGCGGGATGGATATGATTTTGAGGAGCCAGTACTTGAGAGTATGGAAAGAGCGCATTGGACCGGTGTGCGTGGAAACAGACAAGGGACACATGTCAGGGATCAATTTGCATCCTACTTCATGTCTCCAGCAGGACAGGTCCCATGGCAGCTTGAGGCAATTCAATAAATTATTTCTTTGTTATAATAATAAAACCGTATACTATGCTAGGTGAATAATTAATAAAATTGCTTGATTTATTGTGAAGAAGTTCCGTTTTTTTTTTTAAATATATATTTATCTTTGTGTGCAGTATCCATACAATATACACTAGGGGTCAGAGTGTGCCATCATGTATTTGTGACATGCTGACTATACTAAACTCATAGTCCTATGCATAGGCCCCTTTCACACTGAGGCGTTTTTCAGTCGCCTGTATAGCGCCTGACAAAAGCGACTCCTTTGCGCTAGCAGGACGGTAAGAAAAAGTCCTGCTAGCAGCATCTTTGGAGCGGTGAAGGAGCGGTTTATTCACTGCTCCTACCAATTAAAATCTATGGGGCAGCTTGTTTTAACCCTTTTTCGGCCGCTAGCGGGGGTTAAAAATGCCCCGCTAGCGGCCGAAAAAGGGTTAGAAAGGCACGCAAATCGCCGCTGCAGAGGCTCTTTGCAGGCGGGTTTGGAGCGCTGCCACATTTTTTTTAATGGGAAGGGGCGCTTAGCGCTCCAAAGATGCGGCTTGCATGACTTTTTCATATGTTGGGTATCTATTTACTCGCCGTATCTTCATCTTTGACATTATGCAACAAAATTGTGATAACTTTACTTTTTTTTTTTTTTTTTAAGCATGAAAAAAAACGTATTTGAATAATTGCTGCGAAAATACCGTGCAATATAAAAAGTTGCAACGACCGACATTGTATTCTCTAGGGTCTTTTCTAAAAAATCATATATAATATTTGGGGGTTCTATGTCATTTTCTAGCCAAGAAATTATGGATTTTACATGTAGGAGAGAAATGTCATAATTGGCCCCAGGTGTGAAGTGGTACTGTTTTTCTATAATGTACTAATGTTTGCAGGGGTTTATCTTACCTTTTACATCCTTAACATGGCCAGTTAGGTCTGCCCAGTTTGAGAAAACTTTCATGGCAATCTGGGTCCATGCCCTCCTCTTGCTCGCTCTGAGCTTATACGTGGGATCTCTGGTATCATAGAGACAGGGGTGCTCCTTGACCATTCCAATAAATGTCTCTTGATCCAGCAGGCATACAGTATCTTCATCCTCCATATTGCTGGTCTGTATGTCTGCTAAAATGGTTATCTGTGCACTTCCTGTTATGTTATGTCATTTCCTTCATGTAAAAATTTACTTCACTCGAGCAGATGCAGCGACAAAACGCCCGTAGAAACGCTCGTTGTCGCGCTAGTCGCTTGAATCGAGCGTTTCCATTAGTTTCTATGGGGGCACGAACGCCCAAATCTGCCCGATTCGCGCGACAAAAAAGGGTCCGGAACTTGTTTGAGCTTCAGGCGTTCGGCTTCAGGCGTTTTGGAGTGGAGATGTGAACGATCTCCATAGAGAATAATGTATTTTATCCCCTCGAACGTTTTGTAGCTTCAGGCGTAGGGCGGCTTAGGGCGACAAAACGCTCAGGTGTGAATGCAGCCTTAGAGGTACAGAGGAGGTCTAGTACTAGAATTATTACTCTCACTCTAACAATCGCAGCCAAGCCTCACATGTGTGGATTGAACACTGTTTACATTTGTGGTCGTGACATAGATATGTGTTCGCTTCTGCATGCAAGCACAGAGGGATGGGGCGCTTTAAATTTTTTATTTTTTACTTATTTATTTTTTTTTTTTAATTTTAACTTTTTTATTTTCATATTCCAGTTATATTACAGGTAATCGTTTTATACATTCTTATACACACAATCCGGGAGGCATGAGAATTTAAACAACTATAATACCTTTCTATGTACATTCCTATTCTCATTCTCTAAGTTATCCGGTATTCATTTTCGTTTTACCTATAATTATCCCTAGTCTAGTATTTACCCCTTACCCTTTCCCAAAAAAAAAAAAAAAAGGAACAAAAGGAAAAAGAAAAAAAAAAAAAAAAAAAAAAACCCCCCCCCCCAGGCCCGGGTCAGCCCATGGAAGACAGTCTCTTCTACCTCTACCTTTCCCCAAACAGCTCTTTATATCTTCTCTAGATCAGTATTTCACTCATCCAGGTTTCTCCCCAATAGAGTCTTACCCTCTTCTGATCTCAAGAAGATATTCCACGGAGACCAGATTTCTATATATCTATCTTGTTGGTGTCGCGAAGAGAGGACCAAGTTTTCCAATTTGTTTATTTCTTCTACCTTCTGTATCCATTTCCCTACTGTAGGTGGTGTTGTTGATTTCCATACCATTGGGATACAAGCCTTGGCCGCATCCACCAGATGGCCTATCACCAGCTCTCTGTATTTTTTTTCCGGTATCTGTGATATGTGAAATAGGAAGAAACATGGGTCATCTGGTATTCTATATTCTGTTACCCTCTGGAGGATGCGGCCAATCTCCATCCAGTAGTTCTTTAATTTGGGGCAGTCCCAGAAAATGTGCAGCATTGTGCCTATGTTTGCCTGACATCTCCAGCAGAGGTCTGATGCGTCAGGGAGGAATCTCTTCAATTTCTCTGGTGTCTTATACCACCTGGAAAAAATTTTAAAATTTGTTTCCTGGGTTTTTACACAAATTGATAATTCGTGTGTGAACCTCAGAACTTGGTCGATTTGTTTATTACTAAAATTTATCCCTAATTCCCATTCCCATTCTAGTACACAGGGCAGTTTATCATTCTCTTTTACCTTTGATAGTATTGTATAATTAAATGTTAACGTATGGGATTTTATCCCCTTTTCCAAGCACATTTTTTCGAAGTTATTGAGGGGTCTGTCAAAACATCTCGGATTGGCTAATGTCTTCAGGAAATGTGTCGTCTGTAATGCACTCCAGAATCTTAATCTGCCTTCGTCCATAAGTTCTTTAATTGTCCACCACCTCCCTTCTTTCAGATAATTAAGGGCATTGAAGTCTCCCTTATTTCGTAAATATTTGAACGAACTATCGTCTATTCCCGGGTGGAATTCCGGGTTCCCCAATATTGGATATAATGGCGATATTTCTGGGGTTATCCATATCAATGGGAATATTGACTTACAATTCCTGAGGGTTGTCCCTATCAAAGGATGCTTAAGTATATCTTTAAGGGAAGATGTTGAGCACCAGGGCGCTCTTCTCAGTTCTACAGGCGACTGTGCGTCCTCCATCTGTACCCATAATTTTGTCTCCTTATGTCTGTTCCAGTCTATTACCCTGCTGAGATGTATAGCCTGGTGGTATCTACGTAGGTCTGGGACTGCCAATCCTCCCTGTTCTTTAGTACGTGTTAATTGGGTACGGCGTATCCTAGGCTGTTTGTAAGCCCATATAAAATCAAAGACTATTTTTTGGCCTTGTTTAAAATATTTTACCGGGATCCGTATTGGTAGTGCCTGTAAGAGATACAAAAATTTAGGTAAAATGTTCATTTTAATTATATTACAGCGCCCTATCCAGGAATGAAGGCCTATTTTCCATTTGTTTAACAACATTTTCACCTCTTGTAGCAATGGGGGGAAGTTTAACCCAAATATTTTATCCATATTATACGTCAATCGTGTTCCTAAATACGTAAGAGCTGTATCTGTCCATTTAAATCTGAAATTTTCCTTCATTTGGTTTATTACTCCTTGTGGGCAATTTACCCCCATTGCCTCAGATTTCGTGTAGTTAATCTGCAGGTTGGAGAGCAATTTATATCTTTTAAACTCTTTCATCAGGTTCGGTATTGAAATCAAGGGGTTTGTCAGAGAGAACATCATATCGTCAGCATATGCTGATATCTTATATTGGGCTTCCCTTATTTTAATTCCTGTGATGTCCTGGTTTTGGCGTATTATACAGAGAAGTGGTTCCAGCGACAGGGCAAAGAGGAGTGGGGATAGTGGGCATCCTTGTCTTGTCCCATTTGAGACTTGGAAGGTTTCCGAGATGACACCATTAACTTGTACTCTAGCTGTGGGATTTGAGTATATAGATGTAATCCATTTTACTATTCTATTTCCGAAGCCTCCAAATCGTAATACTGAGATCATAAAGTTCCAATTTACCCTGTCGAAGGCTTTCTCTGCGTCTGTATTTATGAATACGCTTCGTATCTTAGATTTATCTGCTACATGAAGAAGATTGAGTACTTTAGTAGTGTTGTCTCTTGCTTCCCGTGTAGGGACAAATCCCACTTGGTCTAAGTGGATCAGCCTAGTGATGTGTTGTTGTATCCTATTTGCTATAATTTTGGAAAAAATCTTTAGGTCTAAATTAAGTAAAGAGATAGGGCGGTAACTTCCACAGGAAGATGGATCTTTCCCCTCTTTGGGGATCACTGAAATTTGGGCTAATGTGGTCTCTTTGGCAAATCTTGCAGTCATGCTAAGAGAATTAAAGAATTTAACCATAAATGAAATCAGGGAGGGAAACAGGATTTTATAATATTGAGCCGATGGGCCATCTGGGCCTGGGGCTTTCCCTAGTTTAGTGTTCTTTATGGCTCCTTGAAGTTCTTCTATTGTTATCGGTTTTTCCATTTCCTCTCTATCTGGTTCTCCAATCTGTGGCATTTGTGATTGGGTCAGGTAGTTATCTATTTGTTCTTGTGTGGGGGGTTTGGTCTGTAAGTTATACAGTGATTTGTAGAACTCTTGAAATTCTTTGACTATATCTTTAGGTTTTGTAATCTTCAATTTTTTGGAGGATATTAGGTGTGGAATATAATTTCTTTGTCTCTGTTCTCTTAAGGATCTAGCTAGATAACTTCCGCATTTATCTCCCGATTCGTATGTGAGTTTTTTGCTTATCTGTAGCGCTGCTTTGGCTTTGTATAGTAGTAAATCAGAAATTTGTGTTCTTTTGGCCTTTAAGTCTTTTTCTAGTAGCTCAGATAATGTTTGTTTATGTTGTCCTTCTAAGATTGCTAGTTCTTCTAATAATAGTTTCAGTCTTTCTCTACGTTGGCGGTTAATTCTAGCCCCATGTTTAATCAGGATCCCCCTTATGACCGTTTTGTGTGCTTCCCAGATATTTCCGGGGTCACATTCGGAATTATCATTTATGATAAAAAAAAAGTCCAATTCTTTAATTACGTCTTCCAAGATCTCTTTATCCTGCAATAGGCTTTCATTTAATCTCCATTGCCTGAGTCTATTGTTCCTGGTATTCTGTAGAGCGTATTTCATAAAAATGGGTGCGTGGTCGCTCCAGGTTATAGACCCTATGCTAGTTTCCTGCACAGCCTCTAATTGGGAGTGTGGTACTAGGAAATAGTCTATACGTGAGTATGACCTATGGGGGGCTGAAAAGAAAGTATAATCTCTGTCCGCAGGAAAGAACAGCCGCCAAATATCGATCAATTGGTTCTTATGTAATGTTTTAGCTATCCGGCTACGCGTTCCTGCAGGCAGAGACGACACTCCCGAGGAAGTATCCTCCGCTGGGTTCAATGGAACATTTAAATCACCCCCAAGAATCAGATGTCCTTCCGTAAACTCCGTCAAGCGACCCAGCACTTTATTCAGAAACTTTTCTTGGTGGACGTTTGGTGTATATATTGTTGCTAATGTAATTAAAGCTTCTCCTATTTTTCCTTTTACAAATAAAAATCGTCCTATTGGATCTTTAACTTGGTCTATTAGAACCCATGGTACTCTGCTCGCAAGTAAAATTGACACCCCTTTTGATTTTGCCTCCTCCTGGTTACATGGAGCCCGGGGAGAGATAAAAGAAAAGATATGAAAAAAAAAAAAAAAAAAAAAAAAATGAAAAAAAAAAAAAAAAAAACTTTTTTTTTTTTTTTTTTTTGGGGAGGGTTAGACCCTATATATTCTAAGTGAGAGATAGGTGGGGCAGAGGGCAGAGGGGCAGGAGGGGCGCGGGGGAGAAGAGGCAACAGGCGAGAGAGGGGGGAGGAGGGGGCTATGGAGCTAACTGTGTCCCCTTCATTGTGTGCTCTCTTAATCTCCTACTCTTCTAGTGTTTAATTATGTGTACAAATACCAGTACCTATACAAAGGTAATAAAAAAAAAACAACAACCAAATTATCACAAACACATCTTCTATTAACAAGTGTATTACCTAAAAAAAAAAAAAAAAAAAAGAAAAAAAGCAGTAAAAAAAAACTCCCATCTTGGTGATTTCAATGTGGTTCTTACGTGATTCTCAATCAGTGCGTACACACAGTATCTCAAAAAAATAAATAAATAAATAAATTAATAATAAAAAAAAAAAAAAAAAAAAAACTATAAAAAATAAAAACATTTTATCTACATATCCCATTCACATTCTATATTTATCCTGTTTAATCTGTGTCGTCCCCTTCCTTTACCCTCCTATCTTACTCTTCCCGAAAAAAAAAAAAATAAAAAAAAAAGAAAAAAAATGAATAAAAAAATAGAAAAAAAAAAGAATAAACCCCTATTTGGGTTATATTCCTAGATATTCTCCCATTCTCCCATTTTGATTAAATATTAACCCCTCACTTATTTCCAATACACCCAAAAGAAATAATAATAGTAATATAGGGAAAAAGGGGTTGTTCCTTCCCCTAATCCAGTGCTCATTCCTTCCCTCCCTCCCTTCCCCCCTCCGAAGCTCCACATCCTCCTCACCCCCCCCCGCCCCCCCGCCCAACCCCCCCGCCTCCCCCCCTGAACCCCCTCCAAAACCACCCAGAAAAAAAAAAAAAAGGAAATGCGCTCTCTCTCACATTTTAACCTAATCCCTCGTCTTGGATAGTTCCCCCCCTCTGTAGCTAGACATGGCCAGGCCACTTCTCCAGAGAATAAACCAGTAATCATTCAGACAAACGTTACCCAGATTTGTATATAGTATATAAAGTGTATACTGGTATTTTCCCCCGGAAAGAAGAGGAAAAAAAAAAAAAAAAAACAAGGGGAGGTACTATTTGCGATTTGATTTGAATCACAGTCCTTCCAAAAAAAAAAAAAATGAGTCTCTCCGGTTCCCCCCCCCCCCCCCCCTTCGTCCATCCCCTAGACCTATCCAAAGTTCATTCGCTCACAGCGGTCCAAGCTGCGCTATCCTTATCTTCTTATGGGATTGGCCCTTTGCTTCCCTCTAATATCCATCCGTCCTCCTATATATGGAATGTACATAAGCCAGTTTTCAATCTGGATGGGGGCAATGTCCAAAAAGGAGAATAAACCCGGCAGATCCTCTGGTGTACGCACTATATATGAGTGTGCATTTCTGCGGAATCTGACGGTAAGTGGGTACCCCCACCTATATGTACATCCCTGCTCTTTTGCCATTTGCAGGATGGGCCGTAAAAGAGCTCTTCGCTGTAGAGTCGCACGACATAAATCCGGTAGGATCTTAATAGGGGCTCCCTCAAAGTCCAGCTCCCCTATATCCCACGCTGCCCTTAGTATCAACTCTTTCTCTATGTAGTGGTGTACCCGACATATCACGTCTCTAGGTCTCTTTATGTCCCTTGATTTTATTCCTGCGGCTCTATGGACCCTGTCCACCTCAATAATCTTCTCAGGGTTTTTCAGGACGAGCTGAAAAAAAACTTTTACCACTGCTTCCAAATCTTCCCCCCCCCTGAGTTTCTGGCAGTCCTCGGAGTCGCAGGTTATTCCTGCGACTCCTGTCTTCAAGTTCCTCTGTATGTAACTGGAGGTCTACTGTCCTAGCTTCTTGGATAATCAAAGCTTTCTCAAAGGCGTCTGCGCGTGTATCTGCTTGTGCCATCCTTTCCTCCCCCTCCTTAGCTTTTCCTGCTAGATTATTTATTTCAGATCTTACCGTTTTGATGTCTTGACGGTGTGTTTCTTCCAATCTGAATATCAATGCTTCTATATCTTTGCAGGTAGGCAGGGAGTTTAGTACCTCTTTGATGTTCCTAATATCTCTCTCCAAGGACCCTTCTCCTTTAAGCTCCGTTTTGCCAAGCCCCTCTCTCCGGGGGGACATCATCTCTGGTCCGGTCTCCTCTCCCTCCATTGGAGCTGACAGATCACCTCTGTCTTTCCTCTCATGAATCTCCTGTGTCTGCCGGGTGGTGTGTTGCGTGCGCTGTGTCATCTCCGGCTCCCGGGATGCGCCCGTGTGGGTCGGGGTTACGGCCGCGTCCTTCCACGCTACTCCCGTCCCTCTCGCTACTCCCGGAAGTACACCCTTCTGAACCTCAGCAGACCGCCTTGTCACCTCCGTCTCTTCCGTCTCCTCTGCGCCGGCCAGGACTCCCGCTGGAGAGGTGAAGTACTGTTGTATATTCCCTTGGCTTATACGTGAGTGTACTTTCTCCTTCACTGAGCGGGTCTGATATCTCCCGCCGTCAGTCATGCCTGTTCTCTATCAATAATAGCCGGCTCCTTTCTCCCTCCGTAGGCGGCAGGGGCTATATTTTAGCGGCGTGCTGTCTTCATGGAGGACCTGGAGCTCTCACCAGCGCTTCCTCACCCGACCATGCTCAAGCTCCTCCCCCCGCCAACTTGTCTTACTTATTTATTTTATTTTATTTTATTATTTTTACACAGTCCCTTTTTTAAATTTTGCGTCCCCCATGTTCCTTTGTATACACAGAGCTGAAGATGGTATTTAATAAATTTGCCTTCTCTTTGTCCCCAGTCACCCACACCAGATTATTTTGTAAAGGGTCTACATGCTCAGACCTGACCTTTTCACTTTTAATATATTTGACCCTGATTTCCTTTTTACATATTCTGTTATAGCCTTTGTAACATTTAAACAATGATAGTGTTCCTTCATTTTTATATTTTTTAAAAGCATTTTTCTTATTTTTTATAGCTTTTTTAACTTTGGCTGTGAGCCACATGGAAATATACTTTGCAGACCTCTTTTGGTCATTCCCCTTTGACAGAAGTCGGCTTCTGTCGGACCGACTCCAGTACACACGGTCTGAATGACACTGAATGTTTCTATTGAACCGACCAATGCGGCCCGTGTGTACTAGGCTTTAGGTTTAAACAAATCTAAATACCTAGTTAGACAAACCGTACATCTCATCACAACTACTTTGTGCATCCAGGTGGATTATATATTTTGTTTCATGACAAATTAGGCTTTCATTTGGATATAAATTGTAATGGATATCTCCTGATTTTTTTTATTAACATAGGAAAACTCGCTCAAAATAGTAAAAAAATATATATTTTTTTAAATTTAGCTGTAAATTTCTTGTTACTACCATAACCTACCACCAAAGAACAACCCAAAATAAATTCTCCTGCTCTGGAAGATTGCAGTGATACCACATATGTGTGTGTGATCTGATCTTTTACCCTGACACTTACTTGAAGCAAACACTAACCCTGACACTGACCTAGATCAAACCTTGATCTAGCTATTTTATTTATTTTAATTTTTTTATAAAAAAAAAAAAAAATTTACACGCACTTTTTTTTCTCTGCAAGGAATGAGAGATACAATGTATCTCTCACCTCCATTCACAGAGAGAAAACACAGGGCTGGGTTTCACGATGATTGATCACTGTGATAGCCAATCAGAGGCTAACATAGCGATCAGGTGACCTGAAACCATAAGATCCTGGTTTTAGTATGGGAACTGGCGCTAAGCCCCAGGTCTCTGTGCTGGGCGCTCACTGTGCAGCGTGTTCCCAGCCCAAACACAGATATGCATATATGCGGCCCCATGGAAAAAAGTGAGTCTGCATATATGAATTATGTCGATGTGAAGGGGTTAATACAACCCATTCCAAAAGTTTGAGGTAGAGAGCAGACCACTAGGGAGGTCAGGAGGACCCAAACAATCTGACAGCTCCTCCAGGGGTTGTACTAAACACCACATTTTCTATGTACTGTAGCTCTTGAAGTCCTCTACGTTTTAAGCTATGGGTGTTGATGTTTCTTCCACCATTCTTGAAACCTCTAACATCTTTCTCCAGCCACATTTCTGTCATTACATGTGCATCATACAGGAATTGGAACCAGTCCGTGCTTTCATATATTGTACCATATTTTGTACTGACTGTGGATTCTTGATCAGTGTGGAGATTTTCATTAGTAAATCCGGATTTTCAGGTACTCCCATTTTCCTGAGGACTTTCCATAATTTCACATGGCCATAGTTTCACACCTAAAGACTTTTGCTGCCCCTTCTTGTACTGCCTGGCTTTTTCAATTACCCAGCTTGCATCTGCAATAGTGGCTTTAGTTAATTTGCCTCCACTGCCTCCAGTCACCCCTTCAGTGGTTTTCAAAACCTGAAGGCATAAGTTGATCAGTACCTTGATTCTTCTTGAGTTGCTTGCAGTAATTATAATGCAAAGTTATTATTTCCCAATGGCCTTACTTTTTAGTAGTGCTCTCAGTGCCATCTTCCATCATCCAAGGCTCCTCTGTGTAGCTGTCCTCAGCTGGAAAAATTGTTCTACTTAGTGGTATCTTGTTTTTTATAAAGGTATCATGGGATTATTCAACAATACCTTGGTGTCTATAGGACAACACAATCTGGGTCCAATCTGTAAAAATGAATTTCCTTATTCGTAAAAGTGGGGCAGAACATTGTGTCCATATGGTTCTCCCATTGTTTGATGAATAGCCAAATATAGAATCTTTTGTTGTATAAGATGAAAGATAAGATCATCTGTACCCAACATAACACTTTGTATTTCTGTATGTTCTTTTCTAACAATCAGTATATCATTTTACTACCAACGGGCAAAATCATTTCATATTATTTCAACATTTTTCTTTCTGTATTAGGTAACAGATGTCCTTGGTAAACATGTTGCCAATATTGCTTCTCTCATCCATTCCTCAGTACTCCTCTGATTACGGTACTTTCCAGGACTTGATGCCCCTTAAACTATTTATAAAAAATGTTTTATTGCAGCCTTGTACAATCTATGTCTTAAGGTATGGTATATTAAATATATATATATATCTGATAGTATATCACTGTTCATGCACATTTCTATTTCTAGGAGCATGTGAAAATATTGTAGGTCCCTTATAAGGATGGGATAATCTGTCTGGGATCAATTCTGAAGGGGTCAGCCTGAACCCGTTTGAAATTAGGGTAACCCAAACTTGGTAGCGAATCCCACTGAAGTCTACGGGAGTTGAAGCTTAATACTAAATTCTAATCATTTGGAGGCTCATAGGCAAACTATTGTCTATTGTCAAAAAAGAGCATGGGCAGCTGGGTATTGCCATCAAGGACATTTGACAAAGCAAAAAACATTTATTTTAAAATACCATACAGTGAAGAAAGGGTCCTTTTAATGCGACTTCAAGGGTGACATGGACACCAGTCTTGATATGACATGCTTGCGAGATCCCTATAAGCAGTATGTGGTGTTACAGAACAGTAAGATTTTTGTAACCCTATATTTTGGCCTCACATTTTTTTGATGAGTAATCGGTTTTAACTTTTTTAGTGGCTTAAAGAGGAAGTAAAGCCTCTGAAAAAAAAAAAAATACACCCTGCAAGACAAAGGCATATTGAGCTAGTATGCATAGCATACTATTCTCATTATGAATTACTTACATGAGATCGAAGCCCCCGCATCAGCCCTCGTTCGCCTCCTCAGACGCCGCCATCTATCCCGGAGTGACTTCCAGGTATCGCGGCTCCGGCACTGTGACTGGCCGCGATGACGTCACTCCCAGACATGCGCGCTGGTGCTGCCACTAACGGCATGATCGCTGTTAGAAACGGCATGCTCAGCAAATATCTCCTAAATCTTTTAGGTTTGGGAGATGTTTCTTGCACCTACAGGTAAGCCTTAATCTAGGCTTACATGTAGGTTAAAGTGGTTGTAATGGGTTTACAACCACTTTAAATAAAGCAGCAGTACCTAAATCTAATTAATTTCAACTTTAAAAAAGACACTTTAAAGTGGTTGTAAACCCTTACATATACCAAGTGAAGTGACTGGCCTCAGGTGATACACAGAGATGAAACAAATCCTCCTACATAAGTTGTACCTACCTGCAGTCTACTCTTCTCTACATCTGTTCAGAGTGCTAAGTTTTAAAGCTTTTGAGAGAGTTCAGAAAAAAGGGGGAGGGGAGAGCAGAAGTTACACTATGCAGAGCTCAGTAAACAGAGCTCTGAGAGCTGATTGGAGGGAAGGGACACATCCCCTCCACACAGCTCACAGGAACAGAGCTGAGGCTGTCAATCAGCTGAAGATGCCTCCGCTGTCACTATTTTTCTCTTGGTGTCTGGAAAACTTGTCAGAAGTGACTCGTGCTGATAGCAGAGAAACAAAGCAGCACACAAAAGTAACACTTGATGCTCTTAATTGAGACGTGCATTGAAAAGTACACACTGTGTGCTTTGTTCATATTTTATGTCTAAGGTTTGCAACCACTTTAACCGACTCACACCAACCATATAGACAAATGACGGTGGGTGGGATCCTCTCTTGTTCTGGGCCAATGTCACATGATATTGCCTAGTCTCACCATGATCGTGCATTCGCAAGGGGGCGCAGTGTGGCGATTGCAGGCCCGATGTGTCCCTGGGATACGGCACGACTCCGACCTCGGTAAAGAGCCAATGATGCAACTCTTTACCCATGTGATCAGCTGTGTCCAATCACAGCTGATCACATGTAAGCAAGAAAGTGCCGTTTATCGGCTCTCCTCACCTAACACTGACAGTGTGAGGAGAGCCGATCAGTGGCATCTCCTCACAGGGAAGACCTGTACAGGTAATCAGGGTGCTGATTATTAGTGCAGCCCCAACAGTGGCGAGCAGTGACGCCAATCTGTGCCCATCAGTGACACCAATCTGTGCCAATTAGTGATGCCAATTTGTGCCCATCAGTGACACCAATTTGTGCCCATTAGTGATGCCAATTTGTGCCCATCAGTGAGGCTATTCAGTGCCCATCAGTGCCACCTATCCATGCCACATATCATTATCCATAAGTGCCACCTGCTCATCTGTGCCGCCTATCAATGCCCATCAGAGCCACCTATCAGTGCTCATCAGTGCCGCCCATCAGTGCTGCATATTAGTGCCACCTCATCAGTGCCCTTCATCGCCGCCTCATCAGTGCCCATTAGTGCATCCTATCAGCGCACATCAGTGAGAGAGAAAAATTACTTATTTACAAAATTTTCTGACACAGAAACGAAGAAAAAATATATTTTTTTCAAAATTTTCAGTCTTTTTTTCAATTTTTTTTTAGCAAAAAAGAAAAACCCAGCGGTGATTAAATACCACCCAAAGAAATAACTATTTGTGGGGAAAAAAAGATGATAAAAATGAATTTAGGTACAGCATTGCATGCCTGCGCAATTGTCATTCAAAGTGCGACAGTGCTGAAAGCTAAAAATTGGTCTGGGCAGGAAGGAGATATATATATATATATATATATATATATATATATATATATATATATATATTGTAGCGCTGGCTCCTGACGAGCATGCGCTATGTGTTTTTGAAAATTAATATTCCTGAAACCACAGTTGGCTTTTAGGGCTAATTCTGCTAAATTATGATTTCAGTACCAGTCTAGCTGGATTGCACTTGGTTCTACTTGGCCACAGGTGTCGCTGTCACCGTCGGCAAGTGTGAGAACGCAGTTTTGCTGGGTGTATTGGATGCCATTCTTCCTCTTGGAACCAGCCCAGTGGGAGTGTTTATCCTGCTGTGCTTTCTGGGAGGGGTTATTTAAGGTACTGAGATCACGTGCTTCAGGGTTTCTGTCCAGAAGATATCTTCTGTCTGTTTGGTCCTGGTCCTCCTGACCAGCCCTCACGGCCCTCCTGGCCTGGGGTGCGGATCCATGCAGTTCCAAGTCTCGGGCTGGATAGCCTGAGGTGAAGCAACTGCAGGGACAGGCCTGAATGGATATCGGGGCCAAATGATTCAAGAGTGGTCCAGTGCCGTCTCATCTAAGGAGAGGCCCAGCAACTGGAGAAGCATCCAGGGGAGGATTCTTCAGGAGAAGGCCATGCACAAGCCTGGTTTCTCTGAAGGGGCCTGGAGGCTCAGTTGAAGGACACTTCACGGATCTACACACATACGGTATCGCCGGACCGGCTGAGAGATACTGGTACCGTATGATAGCTCTCTAAATTTGTTATGTCCCTCAGTTACATTCAAGTCAGTGGCAGAGACTTTTCTTTTTTTTTTTAATAAATGTTTATTGAAGAAATGCCAGACTTTTCCTCGGGTATTTCAAATTCAAGTCTGTGGCAGAGACATTTCCTCAAGTATTCTACATTCAAGTCTGTGGCAGAGACTTTTCTTTACTTAACACCCTGTCGACTGCTAGGCCTAGTGAGAGGAGGTCTATCTGGGGGTTGTGAGAATCCAGCTGTGAAACGGTTATTCTCTGGATTTCTGCTATAAGAGACTTCCCATTTTTGCAGTTCCAACGGTACCTGATCTTTCCTCCTAACCGTCTATCCTACATTTAAATAAATAACCCAAAAGGAAGATCCAGTGTCAGTTTCTGCATTTCTTTGGGCCATCTACCACGGGACACCCTAGATGGAGACAAGGTAAAGAAGGTAACAGTAAGCCCAATAAAACCAGCAGCTCCTTCGGGGGTTAGTGCTACAATATTGTAAAAGGTTGTATTACAGCACTGTCCTAATATCACTCAAAAAGTGAAATCTAGATATATGAGAATAAACTGCTGCAACTTAATGTGAGACACACACAATAAACAGAGTAAAAGATAAAAATGCTGCGCTGAAAACTAATATTAAATAAGAATATCAACTGTGAATAAAAACTTATACATACAAGAATGGTAAATAATGAATCCATATATCCCAATGTTAAAGAGGAAGTAAAGCCTATTTACAGAAAAAAAAAAAAAAAAACGGAACCTGCAAGGCAAAGGCATAATGAGCTAGTATGCATAGCATACTAGCTCATTATGAATGACTTACCTGAGAACGAAGCCCCCGAAGCGTCCCTCATCCACGATCTTCTGCGCCGCCATCAAACCCGGAGTGACTTCCAGGTCTCGCCGATCCAGCGCTGTCATTCGCTGGAGCGGCGATGATGTCACTCCCGCGAATGCGCACGAGAGCGGCATATTGCCGTGATCTCGGCATGCTCAGTGCGCCTGCGCACCGCTGTCTACGGCGGTGCCTTTTCTTTTCTAAATTTTCTAAATTTTCTAAATATCTTTTAAACCATGTAGGTTTAGGAGATATTTATTGGACCTACAGGTAAGCCTTAATCTAGGCTTACCTGTAGGTCAAAGTGGTTTGTAAGGGTTTACAACAACTTTAAACTAGCATGCATAAATTAGAGCAATGAACCAATATAAAGGTTCTCTGAATGTCCAGTAAAGTCCTGAAGTGTAGCTGAACAAGTGCTTCACCAAAATGTGTAATTCACAGTAAAAATTGGATGATGATTCCTCAGCCCTCTATGGTGACACCACACACGACACCCAAGAAGATGTGACAGGGTACAACAGGAAAGATCCTCCACCAGTAATAATACTGCCGTGTATCAGCTAGCTAGATCTTTTGTTTAGGGAGATCACATATGCTTGTGGCTTATTCCCCAGCCCGGGTTTCTGTGTCAAGGTAGCAAGATGTTTCCCGATACTCAACTCAAGAGAACAGCAAGATGTTTCCAAATACTCAAGATAACAGGATGTTTCCAAACATTCACCTCAAGGCATCCACAGCGTAACTGGTATACACTACTGTACATGTAGGCAGGTAGAGTTTAACGCTGCCCCAGCCAGGAAGGTTAGTGTTAATTGTGTTTTCCTGTTCTTTTCTTGGCAGGCTTACCTGGGTCTGACCCACTGGGTCTGTCAGATAGAAAAAGTGTAGCAGCCACTTCCTAGGAAGGAAGGTGGAGCAGTGGCTGCTACACTTTTTCTATTTCAATTAACACTAACCTTCCTGGCTGGGGCAGCATTAAAATCGAAAAGCTTTACAATCGAAGCTTTACAATCACTTTAAGTCAAAACGCATTTTGCCATGGTGCACCATGCATGCTGCAAGCCCCTATCTCCTTAGAGAGTCCTTCATTCTCAAATTCTCAAGTTCTAGTTTGGTAGTATGGTCATTATATGTCTGTATATTTGGGCACTAATGCTTAGTACACACGATCAGAAAATTGAAAGCGATTGTGTGATCTGACCGTTAGTACACAGCTTTCGAGAGCCGATCATGAGAGTTCATTAAAAATGACAAAGGTACAAACATGAAAATCTTTCTCGTATGATACCAGAGTGTACAATTTTCATTTAATCAGTACAGTATTCGTCTAAAAAAATCAAAAGAGCAAGACCATGTATACTAAGAAACAAAAGAATACAATACAACACATTTCATTACTTCCAAAGTTGTATTCTGTTGTACAAGAATTTCCTAAGTTTAGTAACCAATTCATTTTTGATATGAGACTAGCATGCAAAAAAAAACAGACGATCATTCGACCGATATTCTCATTGTGTGTATGAGGCTTTATACTGTCTCTTTATCTCGTTTTAGGCATCTTGTTTCAGCTTAGTTATCATTAACCAGTAACAACAGATTAGTTAATCAGGTTTCAGTTTTCTGTCAGGTAGATGACCTTCGGAATTAACCTAGCTCATCCTAGAAAATTGCAATCAAAAGGTTAGTGCCCTGTAGATAATAGCTCCAGCTCCAACCAGACATCTAACTGATAATCTGTAAACAGAAGTGCACTATCCAAAAGTAGACCACTTGCTAAATGATCTCTCAGTAATCAGCATCCAGGTTAAATATTATGTTAGGAATGGAAGTTGCTTGGTATTTGCAGGTGAAACAGCAGATTTAAGCTTTTACAAAAATGGGGCCATAGAAAGGATTGATGAGTTTCAGTACTGAAGCAGAGAAATATATCAATAAGTTGGAAACTATTTGCAATGGTCTACCTTGTGTATTTGACACCTGGGACAGATAATTCTTTATAAAGCAATGGATATTCCCCCGCTACCTGAGTTGTACAATAAAGGGTTATTTGGTTGCAGCAAACACCGACAAGGGTCAAACACCACCCAAGAAAATAATATAAATAAACCAATATATGGTGCTGCGCTCCAAAATTAAAGTGCTAACGTGATCAGATGTATAGCATCATAACTATACAGGTATATATACAAGTATCATAGATTCCAATAGCAAAAAATAACTGCATTTAAATATAAAATCCAATATCGAGATAATGGCAACCAAATACATTCACTGTGCAATAATACATATGTAAAATGCTGTGAGTATGTCCATAATAAAGTGCAAACTAGATTTAAAAAAAGTAAAAAAATATATACTGTGAAAGTTCAAAAATTAAGTATAAATATAAATGGTGTCTTCAGAGAAGGGTGCTGGTGATTTGAAGTGCTAAATTACATCTAGCAGAAGTGGCAAGGTGACTTTGGTGATTTTGTCTTCAGTGCACTTTCACCCACAGGTACTACACCTGTGGGTGAAAGTGCACTGAAGACAAAATCACCCTTACCTTACTGCTGTAAGGTAAACAGCATAAAATTAGCCAGGGATAATCCAGAATACTGTGTCCTACAAACGATCTCTCTGGGTGTAAGTCTTCATTGGTTCCAAACTAACTGCAGCCCAATGTTGATGTCCTATATGTTTTCTTTTCTTGGATAATTTATAGCCATAAAACTTCCTCTCAGGACAATATATTGGACCAGCAAGGGGAGAAGGAGAGACAGGAAACCCCAATAGTGAAGGATATCAAAATAAATATTTTATTCTTAACCACTTCAGCCCCGGACCAATTGGCAGCCAAAGGACCAGGCCCCTTTTTGCGATTCGGCACTGCGTCGATTTAACTGACAATTGCACGGTCGTGCGACGTGGCTCCAAAACAAAATTGGCGTCCTTTTTTTCCCACAAATAGAGCTTTCTTTTGGTGGTATTTGATCGCCCCTGCGGTTTTTATTTTTTGCGCTATAAACAAAAATAGAGCGCGCGCGACCCACGGGCAGGCAATTAAAGAGGACGTACAGGTACGTGCTTTTGCCTGCCCGTGCCATTCTGTAGACGTATATCTACATGAGGCGGTCGGGAAGCGGTTAAGCAGGGTATACTGCAGTACTCACATTAAGGCATTTAAAACACGATACAAACAAACGAGTGGAGAGCTTGTGATAAAAACATCACTTCCGGTGTCTGTACGTTCCTACGCGTGTTGTCGCGAGCACGTCACTTTATCAGGGAAGATATCCCATGGATCTGGGCTGTATCCTGGAGCTTTTTGAGCACAGCTTCTGCTCTGTGCAGAAACCTCCCAGCAGAGAGGAGGAGGCAGAAGTGGAAAGGGGGGGGGATGGGACACATCAGGATACATGCTCACTGAGCATCAATGTATCCTTCCAGGCCAACTGACCACCAATGTACCTCTTCAACCGACTTGTAATAGGGGGTAGTGGGTGGTTGTTATGTCCTCCACATTTCCCTCCTCGTTGGGCATCAAGTGTGGGTCACATAGGAGGCCTACCTAGGGTTGCCTCCTTTTCTTCAAGCCAAACCCAAACACTTTAGCGGTGCATGGCAAATTTTTTTGTACTATACACTATAGGATTGTAAAGACCTGAGACACCTTTGGGTGCACTAAGGAGAGCAATAATGCGGTACGCTTTATTGGTCAGTGTTACCCCCCCATAATACAGGGGTCATTGTCACCCCTTCATAAAATACGGGTCAGCGTTACCCCTCCATAATTTAGGGGTCCCCCATAGAGGACCCCCATTAGATCAGATTCTCCTTATGTCGGTGCTCCCCTTAGAGATTGAAATTGAAAAAATGCAGCACAACCTTGCCCTAAAATTTTATTAATTCAAATATGAAAAAATAATTGTGAATGATGGTGGAAACCCCCAAGGGTAATCCAAGTATTAATACACTCCAATCTTATTTAAACATATCCAATCTCCATACACATATAATACTGTATAAAAATATTTGTGTACACCTCCAATCCATTCCAAAATGTGCTAATATCCTATTTCCTTAAGAGCCGGTTCACACCAGGGCAACTCAGAATCCGACTTCAGGTCGCCCCGAGACGCCCCAAGTCGCGCTGTAATGTTAGTCTATGGAGCTGTCTCAATGTACACTACAGAAGTCGCTCCGACTTCAAAAAAGGTTCCTGTACTACTTCAAAACGACTTCTAGTCGCCCCCAAGTCAGATCTCCATCTATATTGAATCAACAGTGTCGCCTGGAGGGGGAACTCCATGCCAAATTTTAAATAAAAAAAACGGCATGGGTTCCCCCTCCAAGGGCATACCAGGCCCTTAGGTCTGGTATGGATTTTAAGGGGAACCCCCTAGGCCCCCCCCCGGAACCGTACCAGGCCGCATGCCCACAACATGGGGGGTGGGTGCTTTGGCCCTGCGGCCACCCCACCCCAAAGCACCTTGTCCCCATGTTGATGAGGACAAGGGCCTCTTCCAAACAACCCTGGCCGTTGGTTGTCGGGGTCTGCGGGCGGGGGGCTTATCGGAATCCGGGAGCCCCCTTTAATAAGGGGGCCCCAGATCCCGGTCCCCCACCCTATGTGAATGAGTATGGGGTACATCATACCCCTCCCCATTCACCTGGTGGAAAAAAGCATCAATAAAAAAAAACACAACAGGTTTTTAAAGTAATTTATTAATCAGCTCTGGGGGTCTTCTTCCGACTTCGGGGGCCTTCTTCCGACTTCTCCGCTCTGTTCGGCCTCTTCTCCCGGTGTCCGGCCTCTTCTCCTGCTCTCCGGCGTCATCTCCCGCTCTTCTGCCGGCTCCTTCGCTATCTTCTTGCAGCTCTTTTACCAGCGGAGGAGCCCGGTCTCCTCCGTCCTTCCCTATTCTCTCTTCTTTCTTCTTTTGTTGTTGACACAACGCTCTCTCCCGATGTAATGCCGTGTGAGCTTTGCGCGATGACTTATATAGGGGTATGGCGCGGTCACCGGGTGATGTCACACGGTGGACCCCCCCCGTATGACGTCACAGTCCCAGCATGCCTCGGGACCTGACGTCATAAGGGGCGGGTCCACCATGTGACATCACCCGGTGACCCCGCCCCATTCCTATATAAGTCCTCTAGCAGCGCTCACACGGCATTACAGTGGGAGAGAGCGTCGTGTCAACAACAAAAGAAGAAAGAAGAGAGAAGAGGGAAGAAGGACGGAGGAGACCGGGCTCCTCCGCTGGTAAAAGAGCTGCAAGAAGATAGCGGAGGAGCTGGCAGAAGAGCGGGAGACGACGCCAGAGAGCAGGAAGTCGGAAGTCGGCCCCCCAAGTCGGAAGAAGACCCCCGGAGTTGATTAATAAATTACTTTAAAAACCTGTGTTGTGTTTTTTTTTATTGACGCTTTTTTTCCCCAGGTGAATGGGTAGGGGTACGATGTACCCCATACTCATTCACATATGGTGGGGGGCCGGGATCTGGGGCCCCCTTATTAAAGGGGGCTCCCGGATTCCGATAAGCCACCCGCCCACAGACCCCGACAACCAACGGCCAGGGTTGTCGGGAAGAGGCCCTTACCCTCATCAACATGGGGACAAGGTGCTTTGGGGTGGGGGGGGGCCGCAGGGCGCCCCCTTCCCCAAAGCACCCACCCCCCATGTTGAAGGCATGCAGCCTGGTACGGTTCTGGAGGGGGGGGTGCTCGCTCATCCCCATCCCCTTTCCTGACCGGCCAGGCTGCGTGCTCGGATAAGGGTCTGGTATGGGTTTTGGGGGGACCCTGACGCCGTTTTTTCGGCCTAGGGGGTTCTCCTTAAAATCCATACCAGACCTAAGGGCCTGGTATGCACCTGGAGGGGGAAACCATACCGTTTTTTAATTTAAAATTTGGCGTATATAATAGTTTCTCTAAGGAGAGGGGGGTAATATAAGGACACACTGATCTAATGTGGGTGCTGCTAATATAAGGAGAGTTCCCCTTATTTAAGAGGTCTCTGGGCAGGGGGAGATGCTGATCTAATGGGGGGTCTCTAAAGGGGGTGCTGACTGCTGATATAATGGGTCACCAGCAGTCATCACCCCCCTCTACACAGAATCCCCCCATTAGCGTAGAGTCCCCTTATATCATCACCCCCCTTAGAGACCTCTATTAGATCAGGGAACCCCCCCATCAGTGACCCCTGCCCCCTAACGATCCCCATTAGATAGCCTTATTGAGAGCCGTTTAGAGCCAGGAAGTGTGGGAGCTGGAGTTTGGGGGCGGAGGGAAGCTGCTCCACTTTAGTGCTATTTTCCTTCCTTCCTTCCTTTCCTTCCTTCCTTCCATTGTGTGTGTGGGGGGGCTTGGGGAGAAGGCAAAGTAGAGGCAGATGCTGCATCGCTGTGCCCAATGTGTTGGCAAGACACAGGAATCAAGACACATGTGAACTGGTACACTCACTCACAGGGCCGCTGTTAGGAATCATGGGGCCTCCACCCCCTGATGGGGGGGAAAGAGGTGGGAGAAGGGAGGTAAAAGGAGGAGGTAAGGGGGTGAGAGAAAGGGGGGGGCGAGGCAGGAGAGAGAGGGGGTGGGAGTGTGAGAGAGGTGGGTGAGAGAGGGGGGGTGGGGTGAGAGAGAGAGGGGGTGAGAGAGTAGAGGTGAGAGAGGGGAGTGAGAGCGAGGAGGGGGTGAGAGCGAAAGGAGGTAAGAGAGAGGGGGTGGCCTGACAGAGGAGGGGGGGGGTGCTGACACAGAGGAGGTGCTGACAGAGAGGGGGTGGCCTGACACAGAGGAGCTGCTGACAGTGAGGGGGTGGGCTGACATAAAGGGGGGTGGCTGTCAGAGGGGGTGTGGCTGACAGAGGGGGGTGCTGACAGAGAGGGGGTGCTGACAGAGGGGGGTGCTGACAGGGAGGGGTGCTGACGGGGGTGCTGCTGACATAGAGGGGGTGCTGACAGAGGGGGGGTGCTGACATAGAGGGGTGGCTGACAGAGAGGGGGAGTAGCTGACAGAGGGGTGTGTTTTACAGAGAGTGGCGGCCTAACAGAGGGGGGTTAGAGGGCAGATGAGAAAGAGACCTCAGTGAGGAGACACGCAGCGCATGCCAGGCAGGGAGGCGAGACTCCGGGCGGCCGCGATCACCCACAGTCCACATGTAACCAGCTTCCCATCACAGACCAATCACAGACCCTCATGTCCGCCACCCACACGTGACCCATTCAGCCAATCACAGGGAGCCCGCTGCCCATTGCTGAGCTGGGCTCGGAGCGCACAGGCACTGACAGTGTAACATTGATGGCGGGCATTGGAATTGGGATGCAACGCTCTAGATGTGGCCGGGGCCACAGGACGGTTGAACTGTTGCTATATGTGCCCGGGTTTCAGGCGGCTTGAAACCCGGGCACATGTGTCCAAAACCGGACAGGTGGCAATCCTAGGCCTACCCCTAGGTAGGGTCTTCTGGGCTAATCTGGGCACCTGATCAGGGTCACTGCCTTACACATGGGGTACTTTTACTTGTGCGGCCAACTTAAACTTTATTTAACTCTCTTGATGTTAATATATACCACCACGGTAACTGTTGCATTAAGGATGGACATGCAGAGTCAGTGCCCTCTCTACCTGTCCACTACCTCACTCACAGTGACAGAATGGGGTCCCGGCGTCCACCGAGCATGGACTCCATGCATGCACTCACTTAACTCTTTCTCTTCCATACCTGTGAACAGGTTGAGGACCTCTTCGGGGCTGATCTTCTCCCATTGCTATGGGAGACGGACCGCTCACAGAGAGAGTGCCAACAACAGCTCCTCGTGTAAGAGGCTATCCCATCTTTCACATGTACACACTCAAGACAGGCTGCTAGAAAAACCTTTGTTACCCTTGGTAACCACTTGTGTCTTCACACTGCATTAACTGTTATATTGCTGTCTTCATACTTCAATGTGTTTAACCTACCCAAGCTGTAGACTATGTGTATTGGTTACTTGCATAACAGCCCTTGAGTAACTTCAGACCAGGCAAGGATAGAGTTTCAAAAGCTTTACTGAAAAACGTTGTCATTACAGATAACATTAGTAACAGTCTTTTCTTAACATCCCTAGTTCCTACCTCTGGCTTGATAGCTGCCTCAGTATACCTGCACAGGATTGGGTCCAGCATTGGTGTCTTGGGGTATAGATAAAGGGGCAAGAGTGGCAAAGTGGTATTACAACGTCATGTTGCGCATGCGCACTCCAGTGGGTAGCAAAATATGATGGGTAGCCGAATGTGACGTGACACCCCCACCCACCACAGGCATTCATTCTCCCACAGGCAGTGATCCGAGGCATTTTTTTTCCTTGCACTGACATTTTCCCTCCTGCTAGCTACTGATGCTGGTATTTTTTCCCTCTCACTGACGTTGCTAATTTTTTTTCTCCCAAAGATGACAGGGCATTTTTTTTCTTCCCAGGAACCACTGCAGATTTACACATGACAGCAGGCTCTCCCCTCAACACTGACAGTGTAAGGGACCTACGATACATACTCCTGACCCCCGCACTCTTTATGGTATGTTGTGTACTACAAAGTTTATTTTCTTAACAGTTGCTCATTGTTGCGTAGTTTGCAACTGTTTTAATAGAAGTCTTCTTTAAGCAAGGCTCAGACAGCATTAGCTCTCTGTCTCTATTCAGTTTATTTTTTTTAAGGATTTTTTAGGATAATATGTATGAGACTATCATTCCCAGCACAGTAATTAAGGGGTATTTTGTGGGTACATGGGCTGTAGAGTTTATACATTGTATACCAGTGATGTAAGTAACTGAGTTAAAATAAACGGAGTTACTTAACGCAGTTACTTTAGAGGGTAACGAGCAATCTAACTGATTACTTTTCCCCTCATGGTAATGCAGTTCCCATTACCTGGGCGGCGTTACCACAATTACATCTACCGCTACTAGATGGCAGTAGTGTAATTCCGGTGTCCTGCCGAAAAAGTTCCCCCGCCGGATAAGGACCCCCTGTACCCCAGGCACAGCGCTTGCGCAGTACGAAGAACTACAGAGCTTACGAAAATTGCAGAGCCTAAACAGCTCTGAGTGAACTCTACACCGCACAGGCGCAGTTAACATGTAATTGTACGAGGCGATGCCGCACGCTCTCGATGCTTGTGCTACTCTGCAAGGGGCATCTATCGTGTAACTGTGGGGCGGGTCTAGTATTACTGTAACCAAGGGGTGCATTTATTATTATTGTTTTATATCGAGCTCTGCCCATTAATTTAACATTCGCCCTCTTCTGTAGCCATCCGCCCCTTACACAATATAATAATAATAGACCCGCCCCTTGCTTACACGCTATAACAGATCTGCCACTTGGTTAGAGTAATAATAGAGCAGCCCCTTGGTTACACGATATATAACAATAATAATAAATGCGCCCCTTGCTTACAGTAATACTAGACCCGCCCCTTAGTTACACGTATAGAATATAAAAAAAAAGTCACAGTTACTCTGCTGCGTAACTAATTACTTTTCCAATGTAGTAACTGAGTTACTAACGCAATTACTTTTTGGGAGAAGTAATTTGTAACTTAACTAATTACTTTTTTAAAGTAAGATGACCAACACTGCTGTATACCAAAGGTAGGTGTAATCTTATTTCAACCATGTGACTTTAAGCCAAGCTCAATATTCTCTGCAATATAGCCATGCCCATTTTCACTGCAGTGTGAGCATGCCACGTGTCTCTGCCCCAAGCTGTCCCTTATTCACAAGTTCCAAATTTAGGAAGTAAGGGAATTGTGATTTCACATTTTTTCCAATGTAATTTGTTGTATGCTTATGCTTTGTGTGAGAAATAACCTCATAATATGACAATTTTGTAAAAAAAAAAAAAAAAAAAATCTTCACATTGCAAAGGATTGTGGGAAAAAATTACAACTTAAAAAAACTCACCATGCTACGGTACTTACTTAATACCTTGGAATGTCTATTTTCTAAAAAGGGGTAATTTTGTACTTTCTTGACTTGTTAGGCCCATTTCACACTGGGGCGCTTTGCAGGCGCTACAGCGCTAAAAATAGCGCCTGCAAAGCGCCCTGAAACAGCCACTGCTGTGTCTCCAGTGTGAAAGCCCGAGGGGTGCCGCATCTTTGGAGCGCTGTAGGAAGGGTGTATTTACTGCTCCTAAAGCGCCCCTTCCCATTGAAAACAATGGGGCTGTGCTGCAAATCTGCCTGCAAAGTGCCGCTGGGGTCGGTTATAACCCTTTTCCGGCCGCCAGCGGGGGTTAAAACCGCCACGCTACCGGCCGAATAGCGCCGCTAAAACGACGGTAAAGCGGCTCTAATATACACTAATGTGGGTTATTTTTACCAAAGCTAAGTAGCAGTATAAATGTTGGCCAAAAAGTATGAAGAAAAAATTACTAATTTGCAAAATTTTATGACAGAAACAAAGAAAAAAGGCATTTTTAAACAAAATTTACGGTATTTTTTTATTTATAGCACAAAAAATAAAAAACCCACTAGTGATTAAATCTAACCAAAAGAAAGCTCTATTTGTGTGAAAAAAAGGACGCAAATTTAATATGAGTACAGTGTTGTCATTCAAAGTGTGAGAGCGCTGAAAGCTGAAAATTGGTCTGGGCAGGAAGAGGGTGTAAATGCCCTGTATTGAGGTGGTTAAAGAATAACTGCAGCCAAAACTTTTGTTTAAGCTTTGTTTATACTGGAGAAATATTGGAACCTCCATCAGGGTTTTATTGCTATCAGTAGCCATGTTGGGAGGATTTACCCTATTTTTTTTCTATCATGGTCGGCAATGCATTTGACCATTAATAATGCAGGCAGCAATGAAACATTGACAGGGGCTCTACTTTTTCTCCACTTTTATTAGTAATGTATTATTACTGTACATATTTCCTGTATTGTGATAACCATCATTGAGAAAGGAAGTGAGAAAAATTATGCCCGATGGGCATGCAGACAGCAATAAACCTTGCAAAACCGGGGCACCTATGGATAAAGTAAATCTGCAGAATACAATAGCCGGCAGGAAAAATTTGCCACCCATGCTGTTAGCAAGCTGAATGAGGGAAAATCAGCCAGACATGAGAAAATCGAGCCATTTATGGCTAGCTCTGCTTTCAACTAAGCCAAAGAGCAATGTCTAACACCAAATCATTTTCTTTTATTGCTTCATATATGAAAATTTCACATTGAAGGATTTTATGTACATTTAATAGTTACTAGAAATAAAAATTGATTTATATTTCAGTGTTTGCATCACTTGTAAGAGTTGCTTAAAAAATTCCTTTCTAAACCCTCCACACTTTATACCTTATGTGGGAAAAGCAACTAGGCTGCTGGGAATCTCAGAGATATTTCTACAAAAATCAGGAAAAAAAAACATATTTCTAGGGTGCTCTGGATAAACTCATTCCTAAAATCTCCCTCAACTCTCACATTGCTGCTGGTCACTGAAAGTTTATTCATCCTATATATAACCCATATGTCATGTCAAGTTCTCTATGCAGCAATATTGATAAAATGTGTAGTAAAATGCAGTAAAATTTATGAAATAATTAAAAATGTTCTGGAAAATATTTTATTTCTATTTTCTCAAAGACACAACTATGTTAAAAATCCTCAAAACAGTTTTCATCTTCTCTAGATTATGGTGATAGTCTTTTTTTAAGTAAAATTGATTAAAAATAAATAAAGAAATAAAAATAAAGTTACTGATTGAATAAATACAATTGTCTTCAACCTATATTATGGACACAGTGTATTGTAAATGCAAAACCTGTTCTGGTCATGACGTGTGTAGCACTTACCCCCGAAGGAGCTGCTGGTATTTGATTGGGCTTACCGTTCCTTCACTGTTCCACCATGTCTGTCATAGATTTCAGCTCCGACACATAGTCTTTTTCCAATGCTTTAGTCACAAAAGACATTCCAATAGAGGGATGGAGGGTTTAGGGGAATTCAGGTACCTTTTAATTACAAGTCAGGGATACTTCTTGATCCAGAGGACAACAGCTCCACAACTGGATCCAGCAACCACCGGATAGGCCTCTCTCACTGACCTAGCAGCCGATGCGATGCTTGGTCATAGTCTCTGCCACAGACTTGAAGAATTAGTAGAACCATTAAACAATCCTCTGCCACAGGTTTGGGTAACAAGCAACTTTTTGCAATGTCAAAGAACAATCACACAGTACCAGTTTCTTTCAGCCGAACCGGCGGTACTGTGTGGCAGGTGACCCAGGATGCGTCCTCTAACTGAGTCTCCAGGCTCTTCTAGAGGTACCGGCCTTGTTGCTCGGTCCTCTCTCTGAAAAGTCCTCCCCTGGATCCTCGCCATCCGGCCCGAGACAATTTAGGAGGCAGCAGCACAATTTAGGCTAGGGGGGCCATCAGGTCGGAACACACCCTGTCACGGGGTTCAATCCTTAAGCACCCCCTCCCAGAATTCACAGTGGGCAGACCACACTCACTGACTGTCTCCGGGTAAAGGGGCACTCAATATGCCCAACTTGTTGCAATTTCCAACCTTGGTCAACTACGAGGGCGCCACCCCTCGGCCAAAGGGAAAACTACGCAACCCAGCTGAGCTGGAACAGAACCAGAATTTACAACACAATCAGTCTGAGCTAAACTACAGCTTCAGACAAACTAAATTTCTATTTATAGCGTCTGCTCATAAAAATACCAGCGCTACATACTCCTCCTGCCGCAATAGACGATGTCCTCATAGTCTAAAAAAAAATAGACTCTCAATCCTGAGAGTCAAGTACCTGAATCCAAAACTTGGATAGGGAGGGGAAAAAGGGGAAAGTAACAAAAAATTGTACATTCAACAGTAACACATACAGAAAAATGACAGCGACATAATTCCACAGACCTAACTCTCTATCTAGACCACCCACTCTCCAGCAGCTTGATAGAAGATCCAGTTGTACCTGAAACAAAACACAAGAAAAAAACAAAATACACGTATCAATATACAACAGAGGAAGCAAAGCCTCATCTCCTAGAAGATGAAACTCTCTTTCCCCTTTTTTTCCCTAAGTAATAGCTAAGTGCAAAAGTTCAAACTTTGTTGTGCAAACTTCTACCACCTAGTGGCAGAAGGCATTGTGACACAAGTCCTTGATGCAGGTTCTGGAGCAGGTAGAAGATCTTGACTCAAAGATTTCCTATAGCTAACACTACCTGGCTAAAGTCCCCACAGTCCTCATAGCATAAAGATTTTCTTCTTCAAAAACTGCCATTAAACAGAACAGTCACTGTAGCTGATCACCAATAAAAGCGGGGATTAGGCTAGGTCAAAGCTTTTCCTTGTGCATCCACTGTGGTAATAAAGTGCACAAAATCATCCTTGCTCGTTCGGCAGATGATCACTTTATCCGCATAAATGTGTCTCCCATAGCTCCAATGTAGAAGACATCCGTTAAAATGATCATCCATTAATGAAGAACAACCTGTCTTCCTGAAAGGTTTCGGCATTTTTAAGTAGTCCCAAACAGCCTCACGGTACCAGCGCTCTCTGTTTCCCTCGATTTCCTGCATGATCTCTCTGGAAACATAGGAAAACTCCAGTCCATATTGGGTGGCCACCCGTTTGTTTAGCAACCGTTGTGATTGGTCAAGCCTCGGCAGAGATCGGGTGCTTCCTAATCCAGGAGGCACATTTGGTGATTTATGCACCATAGTATGGACGGGAAAATTTCTTTGCCCAAACAGACTGGTACCTTTGGTCAAAGTCTCACTAGCAACTGCAGGGGTTTCCACACAGGGTGATGTACTGTTCTCCCCGAGTCCATGGCTATCCAATTAGACAAATTAGGCAAGGCAACACCATTGCTATTTGCCCATAGCATCTCCTGAGACATGGTTTCAAACAGGTCATCATCTCCGGAGATATTCGACAGGGAGTCTATCTCAGAATCCCTTAACTCCTCTGCAGGAACATATCTACAAACAGTCCCTTTGCCACAACACTGCAACCCGGCCCTCACAGATACTCTTGGTGGGTGCAGGAATGGGCCCTGCTGTGAGTTATAAGATCACGATTTGTAATTGCAAGCACCTGATGAACAGGGCAGAAAAATTGGGCCTTTGTTGCGAAGCATTTTTTAAAAAAATGGTAAGTACCCGCCCCTGTTAAACAGGGGCTGAAAAATTGTGCCTTAGGCACTGGTGCTGGTGCCACAACTTGGAGCACAGCAGTCCAACGTGTTGCGAAGCATTTTTTTAAAAATTTGTAAGTACACGCCCCTGTTAAACAGGGGCTGAAAAATTGTGCCTTAGGCACTGGTGCCACAAGACTGCAACACGGCCCTCACAGAGACTGTACTTCGGTTATATCCGCCTCACGTGCCTGGTAGCTGGTGGTGATCCAGACTGATTCATGTTGATGAATGTCAGTCGATCAACCGAGGCGGTGGACAGGCGCACAGCAGTCACACGTGTTGCGAAGCATTTTTTTTACAAAAATTGTAAGTACACGCCCCTGTTAAACAGGGGCTGAAAAATTGTGCCTTAGGCACTGGTATGGTGGCATGGATCATTGAGGAGGCGGAAGAGGATTGTCAGTGAACATAAGAGGACAGTCACTCAGCTTCTGCATAGGCAGTCTTGAAGGGATGTGACATTACAAATTATTCGGTTATATCCGCCTCAGGTGCCTGGTAGCTGGTGGAGATCCAAGACTGATTCATTTTGATGAATGTCAGTCGATCAACCGAGGCGGTGGACAGGCGCACCCTAGGATCAGTCACAAATCCTCCAGCAGCACTGCTTGTGCGTTCGGAAAGAACGCTGGAGGCAGGCCAGGCCAGTAGCTCAATTGCATCCTGTGCAAGCTCTGGCCAGTGATCCATCCTCAGGACCCAGTAAGCCAGAGGATTTTCGGTGGGAAGGTGTCCAAGTCTGACGTTGCCCCAAGGTATTCCTGCACCATGTATATCAGACGCTGGCGATGGTTGCTGTAGCCTCCCAGTTTCTGGGAACGCGTTGCACAGACCTTTCTGCAAGGCCTCCCTGAGCTGTCTCATCCTCTGCTCCCTCTGCGACGGCAAGATAAGGTCCGCAACCTTACCCTTGTACCGCGGATAAAGGAGAGTGGCCAGCCAGTAATGGTCCCTCACCTTGAGGACGTGAGCCATGCAGGGGCACATGGGTGAGCTGCCCCTGTCGCAGGGCGGAGAGGAGGTTGGTGCCATTGTCAGAAACGACCATTCCTGGCTTAAGCTGACGTGGCGTCAACCACCTCTCGGCCTGCCCCTGCAGAGCTGCCAGAACCTCTGGCCCAGTGTGGCTCCTGTCCCCAAACACACCAGCGCAAGCACGGCATGGCATCTTTTTGCCTGCGTACTTGCGTAGCCCCTGTACGCCTACGGAGCACCGCTGGTTCCAAGGACAGAGCACTGGAGGAAGAAGAAGAGGAGGGGGTGGAGGAGAGAGGTGTGTCACAACCAGTAGCAGTAGTCGCGTTTTGGAGGCGTGGTGGCGGAACAACCTCCAACACTACTGCACCTTGTCCTGCATCCCTCCCAGCTGCCAATAGAGTGACCCAATGGGCCGTGAAAGAAAGGTACCGTCCCTGTCCATGCCTGCTGGACCATGAGTCAGCGGTAATATGCACCTTACCGCTGACCGCCCTGTCCAGCGAGGCATGGACATTGCCCTCCACATGCCGGTAGAGAGACGGAATCGCCTTCCGCGAGAAAAAGTGGCGTTTGGGAACCTGCCACTGAGGAACCGCACATTGAACAAACTCACGGAAGGGGGCCGAGTCTACCAACTGAAAAGGCAGCATTTGAAGTGCTAGCAATTTAGCAGGCTAGCATTCAACCGCTGGGCATGTGGATGGCTGGGAGTGTACTTCTTTCTACGGTCCAGCAGCTGGGGCAGGGAAATTTGCCTGCTGCATTCGGACGTCGGTGTACTGCAAGTACTTGGTTGTGACACACCGAATTCTACACCTTCAGTCCTCTCAGAGCAGCTTTCAGAGAGGACTGAAGGTGTAGTGGGGATGGAGATCCCAGCTGAGGAGGAGCAAGGAGAGGTCCGCTTAGTTCTTTGGTGTGGGTCTTTTATGTGTGCCTGCCAACGAGCTGCATGGCAGGTCGCCATATGTCTGGTCATGCTTGTCGTGCCCAAGCGGCTGATGTTTTGGCCACGCGAGATACGCTTGAGACAAATATTGCAAATAGCAGTGGTGCGATCTGCTGCACTCGTCTCAAAAAAGGCCCACACCAAAGAACTTTTCTGATAACGTGCAGAGGCAGCGCCCTGCACAGGCGGAGCTCTGCGGTGTTGTACAGTTGCTGTGCTGGCCTCTACCTGGCCTCCAGGGGGCATCCTGCCTCGTTGGACATGTGACGCCGCATCCTCCTCCTCCTCGTCCTCCTCCTCATCCTCTCTCCCTTGAGGCACCCACGTGGAGTCAGTGACCTCATCATCCCCTCCCTCTTCACCACTAGAGCAAACCTGGCAGTAAGCTGCAGCTGGTGGAACTGTACTGCCAGATTCCTCAAGCTGGGTATCGTCATCCGAGCCTTCGAATCGTTGGGCATCCTCCTGGAGCATGTACCCAACACTGTGCTCAAAGAGTTCGGGGACTCCTCAGGAGGACATGGTGGGTCTAGGGAAGGGGTGGCTGATGATGCTCTGTCAGTACCCTGAGCCTGGGTGAGAGAGGATGAGGAGGATGAGGAGGGCTTGGTCATCCATTCTACCAAGCCTTCAGCATGATGCGGCTCCACATGTCCAGCTGCCGAAAACAAAGACGCGCGTGTCCCATGGCCACGTGCTGATGACGATGCACGCCCACGTCCACGTCCACGGCCACGTCCACTAGAAACAGAGCCTGCCTGCGCTGTGTTCTTGGCTCTGCACGCTCTGCCTCCCTTTGGCGGTCTTCCAGCCATTGTAGTCGGTAGTCCTGTGGGTGCTGCTGAGAAGAAAATATAGGAGCTCTGTGTGATGCACTAACACACTAGAAGTCCTATGGGTGCTTCTGCAAAGAAAATAGAGGAGCTCTGTGTGATGCCCTAACACACTAGAAGTCCTGTGGGTGCTTCTGCAAAGAAAATAGAGGAGCTCTGTGTGATGCCACTAACACACTAGAAGTCCTGTGGGTGCTTCTGCAAAGAATATAGAGGAGCTCTGTGTGATGCCACTAACACACTAGAAGTCCTGTGGGTGCTGATGAGAAGAATATAGAGGAGCTCTGTGTGATGCCACTAACACACTAGAAGTCCTATGGGTGCTTCTGCAAAGAAAATAGAGGAGCTCTGTGTGATGCCACTAACACACTAGAAGAAAATAGAGGTGCTCTGTGTGATGAAAATAGAGGAGCTCTGTGTGATGCCACTAACACACTAGAAGTCCTGTGGGTGCTGCTGAGAAGAATATATAGGAGCTCTGTGTGATGCCACTAACACACTAGAAGTCCTATGGGTGCTTCTGCAAAGAAAATAGAGGAGCTCTGTGTGATGGGACTAACACACTTCAAGTCCTATAGGTGCTTCTGGGAAGAAAAATATAGCTCTGTGTGTGTGATGGGACTAACACACTTCAAGTCCTATAGGTGCTTCTGGAAAGAAAATATAGCTCTGTGTGTGTAATGGGACTAACACACTTCAAGTCCTATAGGTGCTTCTGGGAACAAAATATAGCTCTGTGTGTGTAATGGGACTAACACACTTCAAGTCCTATAGGTGCTTCTGGGAACAAAATATAGCTCTGTGTGTGTAATGGGACTAACACACTTCAAGTCCTATAGGTGCTTCTGGGAACAAAATATAGCTCTGTGTGTGTAATGGGACTAACACACTTCAAGTCCTATAGGTGCTTCTGGGAACAAAATATAGCTCTGTGTGTGTGATGGGACTAACACACTTCAAGTCCTATAGGTGCTTCTGGAACAAAATATAGCTCTGTGTGTGTAATGGGACTAACACACTTCAAGTCCTATAGGTGCTTCTGGGAAGAAAATATAGCTCTGTGTGTGTAATGGGACTAACACACTTCAAGTCCTATAGGTGCTTCTGGGAACAAAATATAGCTCTGTGTGATGGGACTAACACACTACAAGTCCTATAGGTGCTTCTGGGAACAAAATATAGCTCTGTGTGTGTAATGGGACTAACACACTTCAAGTCCTATAGGTGCTTCTGGGAACAAAATATAGCTCTGTGTGTGTAATGGGACTAACACACTTCAAGTCCTATAGGTGCTTCTGGGAACAAAATATAGCTCTGTGTGTGTAATGGGACTAACACACTTCAAGTCCTATAGGTGCTTCTGGGAACAAAGTATAGCTCTTTGTGTGTAATGGGACTAACACACTTCAAGTCCTATAGGTGCTTCTGGGAACAAAATATAGCTCTGTGTGTGTGATGGGACTAACACACTTCAAGTCCTATAGGTGCTTCTGGGAACAAAATATAGCTCTGTGTGTGTAATGGGACTAACACACTTCAAGTCCTATAGGTGCTTCTGGGAACAAAATATAGCTCTGTGTGTGTAATGGGACTAACACACTTCAAGTCCTATAGGTGCTTCTGGGAACAAAGTATAGCTCTTTGTGTGTAATGGGACTAACACACTTCAAGTCCTATAGGTGCTTCTGGGAAGAAAAATATAGCTCTGTGTGTGTAATGGGACTAACACACTTCAAGTCCTATAGGTGCTTCTGGAACAAAATATAGCTCTGTGTGATGGGACTAACACACTACAAGTCCTATAGGTGCTTCTGGGAACAAAATATAGCTCTGTGTGTGTAATGGGACTAACACACTTCAAGTCCTATAGTGTGCTTCTGGGAACAAAATATAGCTCTGTGTGATGGGACTAACACACTACAAGTCCTATAGGTGCTCTGGGAACAAAATATAGCTCTGTGTGTGTAATGGGACTAACACACTTCAAGTCCTATAGGTGCTTCTGGGAACAAAGTATAGCTCTTTGTGTGTAATGGGACTAACACACTTCAAGTCCTATAGGTGCTTCTGGGAACAAAATATAGCTCTGTGTGTGTGATGGGACTAACACACTTCAAGTCCTATAGGTGCTTCTGGGAAGAAAATATAGCTCTGTGTGTGTGATGGGACTAACACACTTCAAGTCCTATAGGTGCTTCTGGGAACAAAATATAGCTCTGTGTGTGTAATGGGACTAACACACTTCAAGTCCTATAGGTGCTTCTGGGAACAAAATATAGCTCTGTGTGTGTGATGGGACTAACACACTTCAAGTCCTATAGGTGCTTCTGGGAAGAAAATATAGCTCTGTGTGTGTGATGGGACTAACACACTTCAAGTCCTATAGGTGCTTCTGGGAACAAAATATAGCTCTGTGTGTGTAATGGGACTAACACACTTCAAGTCCTATAGGTGCTTCTGGGAAGAAAATATAGCTCTGTGTGTGTGATGGGACTAACACACTTCAAGTCCTATAGGTGCTTCTGGGAACAAAATATAGCTCTGTGTGTGTAATGGGACTAACACACTTCAAGTCCTATAGGTGCTTCTGGGAAGAAAATATAGCTCTGTGTGTGTGATGGGACTAACACACTTCAAGTCCTATAGGTGCTTCTGGGAACAAAATATAGCTCTGTGTGTGTGTAATGGGACTAACACACTTCAAGTCCTATAGGTTGCTTCTGGGAAGAAAATATAGCTCTGTGTGTGTAATGGGACTAACACACTTCAAGTCCTATAGGTGCTTCTGGGAAGAAAATATAGCTCTGTGTGTGTAATGGGACTAACACACTTCAAGTCCTATAGGTGCTTCTGGGAAGAAAATATAGCTCTGTGTGTGTAATGGGACTAACACACTTCAAGTCCTATAGGTGCCTCTGGGAACAAAATATAGGAGCTCTGCCTGCCTGCCACGAACACACTACAAGTCCTATAGGTGCTTCTGGTAACAAAATATAGGAGCTCTGCCTGCCTGCCACTAACACACTACAAGTCCTATAGGTGCTTCTGGTAACAAAATATAGGAGCTCTGCCTGCCTGCCACGAACACACTACAAGTCCTATAGGTGCTTCTGGTAACAAAATATAGGAGCTCTGCCTGCCTGCCACTAACACACTACAAGTCCTATAGGTGCTTCTGGTAACAAAATATAGGAGCTCTGCCTGCCTGCCACTAACACACTACAAGTCCTATAGGTGCTTCTGGTAACAAAATATAGGAGCTCTGCCTGCCTGCCACGAACACACTACAAGTCCTATAGGTGCTTCTGGTAACAAAATATAGGAGCTCTGCCTGCCTGCCACGAACACACTACAAGTCCTATAGGTGCTTCTGGTAACAAAATATAGGAGCTCTGCCTGCCTGCCACGAGCACACTACAAGCCCCTCTTTGTCAATCAATCTTTGTAAGTGAATCTATCTAACTCAATCTCTGTAAGTGAATCTCTCTAACTATCTAAATGCAGCAGAGTGTCACAGAAACAGCCTGCTCAATCTGCGCCGGAACAGCATGTGACCGGCGAATCGAGCACCGGGCCCATCCTTACTCAGGAATGACTTCTTTCTCTGGATCCGGTTCGGGTAGTTTCTGGGGTAGGCCTCAACCATGGCCGCGGGAGGTTTTTACGTATCCCACCTTCTTTTGGGTAGGTGCAGCAAAGTGGGTAGTGGTAAAAGTGACAGCGGTAGGGGTGTGCACTGTTAGTTCTCTGATAGCAGTAACAGAGCCATCTCCCTCAGGAACACTTGATGTAGCAGATTTGGAGAACGTAGGCCTAGCCGTAGGAGCGAACGTATCGGTCTACTCTGTGGCGATGCCCGTGGCCCAATCCATCCGGTAGGCACGAGGTGGCAAGGTGGGCTGCTCTACGGCGAACAGGTACTCCCCGCAGTGTAGACATCGGACAAATGGACGGGGGTTTGCAACCAGTCCCTCGCACCTGTTGCATAGCATACCCAAGGCCTCGACATCTCCTGTCGTGTACAGTATGAAACGCCCATTCGGTTTCAGGCAAATACCAGTGTCCATCAGCAATGTTCCAGGCAGCCTGACACTTGTAGTGGTACCCCCAGGGAACATCCTGGGCCCCATAGCAGACTGCTTTTCTGGCATTTGGAACATGGCTTGCAACAATCAGATCTTCCTTCTGAATGTTCAGACACACGCGGTGTCTCACGCAGCAAGTAGACGGAAGACTCCTCCCACTGGCTCCTCTGGTCACGTAGCTCCCGGGCTTTCTTGACTCCGCCCACAGCCCATACGGCCAGGTAGTGACCCGCAATTAACCCCTTTTCAGAACAATGGCACAGTCCAGAACCCTCTATTGCATAAGTTCCCGGTGAACAGTTTCCTTAAGTTGCGGGAGGTCCCGGGTTCTAATCCCGGATGAGCCCCCACATGTAGCACTTCCCCCGAAGGAGCTGCTGGTATTTGATTGAGCTTACCGTTCCTTCACTGTTCCACCATGTCTGTCATAGAGGTCCCATTAAAGATTTTTCTCATAGATTTCAGCTCCGACACATAGTCTCTTTTTCCAATGCTTTATTCACAAAAGACATTCCAATAGAGGGATGGAGGGTTTAGGGGAATTCAGGTACCTTTTAATTGCGAGTCAGGGATACTTCTTGAGCCAGAGGACAACAGCTCCACAGCTGGATCCAGCAACAACCGGATAGGCCTCTCTCACTGACCTAGCAGCCAATGCGATGCTCGGTCATAGTCTCTGCCACAGACTTGAAGAATTAGTAGAACCGTTACACAATCCTCTGCCACAGGATTGGGTAACAAGCAACTTTTTGCAATGTCAAAGAACAATCTCACAGTACCAGTTCCTTTCAGCCGAACCGGCGGTACTGTATGGCAGGTGACCCGGCATGCTTTCTCCAAATGAGTCTCCAGGCTCTTCTAGAGGTACCGGCTTTGTTGCTCGGTCCTCTCTCTGAAAAGTCCTCCCCTGGATCCTCCAGTCGCCTAGATTCTTCCCCCAGGCAAGACAGCACAGGACCTCCCCTGGATCGGTAGGCCCCAAGACTTCTGGGCCTACCCTTCAGTAATGAAGCCTCCGGCCATCCGGCCCAAGACAATTTAGAAGGCAGCAGCACACCTTAGGCCAGGAGGGCCATCAGGTCGGAACACACCCTGTCACGGGGTCTATCCCTTAAGTACCCCCTCCCAGAAAGCACAGTGGGCAGACCACACCCACTGACTGTCTCTGAGTAAAGAGGCACTCAATACGCCCAACTTGTTGCAATTTCCAACTTTGGCCAACTATGAGGGCACCACTCCTCGGCCAAAGGGAAAACCATGCAACCCAGCTGAGCTGGAACAGAACCAGAATTTACAACACAATCAGTCTGAGCTAAACTACAGTTTCAGACAAACGAAATTTCTATTTATAGCGTCTGCTCATAAAAATACCAGCAATACACGTGGTTTATTGTTCCAGATTTGTATAAACAAATTTATAAATAACTCACATATCTGGTCAACCATTGAAACTGCATGTAAATTTGTACTTTTTGAATGGGGCAAAACAGAACGTTCTCCAGCTATATGCAACAGTACTGAAGGGGTGGTGGCGGTGGTACTGGAGGGGGGGTGGTGGCGGTGGTACTGGGGGGGTGGTGGCGGTTGTACTGGTGGGGGGTGATTGCAGTGGTACTGGAGGGGGGTTATTGCAGTGGTACTGGAGGGGGGGGTGGCGGTGGTACTGGAGGGGGGTGGTGGCGGTTGTACTGGGGGGGGGGGTGGTAGCAGTGGTACTCGAGGGAGGGTGGTGGTGGTTGTACTGGAGGGGAGGTGGTAGCAGTGGTACTCGAGGGGGGTGGCAACAGTGGCAGTGCCATCCTCTCCCACCACCTCCTCTGCCTCTTACTGATATGATCTCATCCCTATCCCTCCCCATCATCACCTCTGTTGTAGTGGTGATGGATGGGGGGATAGGGATGAGATCTGCGTGGTGGGGGGATGGGATCAGTAAGAGGCAGAGGTGGTGGAAGTTGGGAAATAATGGGAAGGTTTGGGACTTTAAGTGAGGCACGTGGGGGGTGTGTCTCCATCCCTAGGTCAATGCAAAAAAATGGGAAAGTTGGGACTTTAAATGAGGTCATGGACAACGTGTGGGTTAGTTGGATGAAAACTGCATATTTATTGAAAATAAAGAAATGCATGGAACATGCCAATTGCACAACCACATGGAGGAAGAACATTGTAATAAATATTGTTCCAAAAATATACACACCACATAATGGAAAATTTTGTTTGGTGATCTGGTTCCCAACCCAGAAAACCAAAGAGAAAAAGGGGAGCAAGTGGACTATTGCGGTACTTGATGCGAAAAATTAGATCACAATATAAGACAGATGTAAAAGTTTTTACCGATTTATTACAAGGAAAAGGAAACAAAAACAAAATCCTTTTCCTTATAATAAATCGGTAAAAACTTTTACATCTGTCTTATATTGTGATCTAATTTTTCGCATCAAGTACCGCAATAGTCCACTAGCTCCCCTTTTTCTCTTTGGTTTTCTGGGTTGGGAACCAGATCACCAAACAAAATTTTCCATTTAATTTTTGAAAGATGGTACAGTATCTATAATAATACCCCCCTATATACTTTGTGGATAGGCCCCATACTTTTCTACACACCACATAATATGTGCGCATGCAAAGGACATCAAGGGTACATAAAATATATATCAACTCGATGCCACATAGTGGTCACAACTGATAAGTAAATACACACAATAAATACATGTTATATACATCATAGCAGCATTGTGAAGATGATAATACATGTAAAGAAGAAATTTAAATAGACCATGATTGACAAGTATAAAATTTTTTCCAAATTGATGGTAAGATGTAAACATATGTCTGCATCATCAATTGTCCGACGTGTTTCGTGTAAACCACTCATCAGGGGCAGATGCTGGGAGATATCTATAAAGTATAGTGAGGTAAAAAAGGGGGAAGGGGCAGATGAGCCCACCCTATATACTTACATGGAATCAATACAGGGAGATGTGAAAGATATGGAGCCAGGGCCGTAATGGTAGTCCGTGCTGGGAGCTGAGGTAGTGGGGCCGCGCAGCGGCGGGGGCATATGCAAAAGCCCCCCCCACACACACACACAGAACGAATTGCCAAATTGCATGGTAAGGTAGGGTACTGTGCCAATATTAGCTGCCGGGATGGATCTAGAGTAAGAGGATGCATAATCAGTGTATCACAATATACTAATGAGTAAGTGGAGAAATACATATACTGTGCAGCTAATATGGTAACAAGAAACTGCAGGAGCAAACCACATGAAGGTGGCCATAGAGTATGTTGTGAAAGAGAGTCAAAGAAAAACCAGAGACAAGTGGTGGAGGTTGGGATTGATTGCAGCGCAAAATGTCACTTGACTTACTGCGAATCAATCGATTCCCCCTCAGAAATGATCCCTCACTGTGCCTCCTCAGGAATGCCTTGCCTCATGGGTAGACCGTGGACGGTAAAGCAGGTACTCCACGTAGTCGCAGAGGGGAGAGCTCCTCCCCCACCTTCACTCAATTGGTCTGTGCTGACTTTATTTTTCAGTGTCCGCCACGCCTCCCTACATTCGCTCTGTCTCTGGATAGGCGGGGGCGGGGTGGGGCGGTCCACACACACACAGTCTCAGCACTGCGCTGCCACCGCCTTCTCTCTCTCTCCACTCAGTGGGCGAAATCCCCCCTCCCCGCGGCATGGAACGAACCGACACATGAGGAATCATCACACACTCACCCTGGACAGCCAGGTGGGCCCCTCACACTGACGAATGGGCGGTCAGCGGGCCCCCCTGAAGTGGTGGAGAACTACAGGACCCAGTCGCAAGTGCGTCTGTTGCAACCCTGATAATTCTGCCACTGTTGGGTACTATATGCATGAGAAAACACATGACATCTCACCAGCTGTCAGCTCAGTGGCAGCCACACAAGAATGATACTGATCAAGAGCCCAAGGCTTTCTACCCACTGATACATCTGCAGCATCAGTCAATGGAGATGTAAGTCTGACAAGGGGTTTAAGAGACATAGCTTATAGCACATCAAGTGGTGAAGAGGGTCAGCATGGGACCATGCTTAGAAGGGCTGAGCACAGTGGTGTATTTTGGTTTTGTCCTGCCCTAGTCAAGACTAAAATCGGGTGCACCCCCCCATCTAAATTTGTCCCAACCCAGCCATGGTATACTGTTCTTGTCTCAGGGTCTGATGAGGAAGCTGCAGCTGTTCACAGTGAACACCTGCAATTTCTTCATCAGACCCAGAGGCATGACTTGTCCAAGTGCCACATATGTGGTCTATGGGGCAGAGGATGGGGTCAGCGGGACATAGGATGGGGTCAGCAGGGCAGAGAATGAGGCAGCACTGATAAGGATGCACTGATGAAGCTGCACTGATCGGCAGCACTGAAAGACAGCACTGATAGGCGGTACTGATAGGTGGCACTGATGGGCACTAGAAGGCGGCACTGATTGGCAGCAATGATGGGCACTGATCATCAGCATCCTGATTATCACTGCAACCCCAAAAGTTCTCATCGGTACTGCCCATCAGTGCTGCCAATCAGTTCCCGTCAGTGCTGCCAATCAGTGCCCATCAGTGCCGCCTCATTAGTGCCACCTACCAGTGCCCATCATTGCTGCCAATCAGTGCTGATTATCAGTGTAGATGTCCCCTTTCACACTGGCTGGTTATCGTCTCTCTCCTCTCGGTGTGACAGTGTGAGGAAAGGAATGCCGATAACCGGCAAGTGTAATTACATCGTGATCAGCTGTGGACACAGCTGATCATGTAGTAAAGAGCCACTGTGATTGTCTCTTTACCCAGATCTGTGATCAGCTGTGTCTGCAGGACACAGCAATCACAGAGTGCATCGGGTGCTTGCGGTCATGGGGGGTGTGATTCTGGGAGGACATCAATAGACGCGCTCAGAACTGGACGACCGGTCTGTAGCCATCATTCAGCCTGGGGGGTGGTAGCGCCCCCCTGAAAAATGCTGCCCGAGGCAGCCGCCTTGTTTATCTTGTGGTGGATATGCCCACTGGCCAAGCGTAGGCTTCAGCTGTACTTATAGTCTCCTTACTCCCAATTGCACTCTTCAGCTATATCCTTGACCAGGCAGGGGTTTCTTCGCTAGCTGCTGTAGCACCGGAAAAAATATGCACCAAGTCACCCCCCATGGCCAGCATTTTAATGCCAGCTTGGAAAAATTGCTGGCTTTTTTAGCTTCTTCCTTTCCAGCTAGTGGTGTCTGTCCTCCTTAGGTGAAGTTGCAGCCTGTGCTGTACCACTTTATCAGGTACCCAGCCATAATTTTTTCACCCAGAAGGTCATCCCTGCCCTCAACCAGTGTGGTGAGGTAATGGTTTCTTGTCATTGGAGCATGCGGACAGCGGCTGGGTCCACATGACCACAGACTCGTGGAGATGTTACTTTTCCTTCACAGCCTATTGGGTAAATTTTTGGATGCTGGGAAGGATACATGACAGGGCACACCGCTGGAGCTGGTAGTGCTCCCAATGTCATGCACCATGATGATGGTTGCGACTTCCCCATCCTCCTTATTGGACTCATCCGATGACAGCTCAGAGCCACCAGTCCCACCTAAAAGCCTACACAATGGCCCATGCAAAATGCTGCCACACTGTTCTGCATCTTGGGAGGGGTTTGCCTGGGAGGAAAGAAGCCACCCTGTGCTATCCTTCAGTAGGAGAAGTTCACACATATGACTTGCCTGCTACGCAGGCTGGTGCAGCGGTTCCTAGTTATATACACTGGCTTCCAGGATGTTGTGTGGCAGGCCAGAAGAGTGTGCAGAACTGTCCCTGCACAAAGTGTTTCTGCAGGAAAAAAGCTATTTAAAAGCACTCAGGGCTATAATGAATTGTCGGCTCCCCGTAATACAGAGAACAGTCATTGAAAGTCATTGATAAAAAAAAAAAAAAAGCGTGGGGTTCCCCCAAATTCAATTAGCAGGCCCTTCAGGTCTGGTATGGATATTAAGGGGAATCCTGCATCAAATTAAAAAAAAAAATTATGTGGGGTTCCCCCTAAATATCCATACCAGACCTGAAGGGTCTGGTATGGCTTTTAAGGGGAACTCCACGCCAAATTTAAAAAAAATGGCGTGGAGTTCCCCCAAAAATCCATACCAGACCCTTTATCCGAGCATGCAACCTGGCAGGCTGCAGGAAAAGAGGGGGGGACGAGAGAGCGCCCCCCTCTCCTGAACCTTACAAGGCCACATGCCCTCAACATTGGGAGGGTGCTTTGGGGTCCCCCCCAAAGCACCTTGTCCCCATGTTGATGAGGACAAGGGCCTCATGCCCACAACCCTGGCAGGTGGTTGTGGGGGTCTGCGGGCGGGGGGACTTATCGGAATCTGGAAGCCCCCTTTAATAAGGGGACCCCCAGATCCTGCCCCCCGTGTGAAAGGGTAAGGGGGTACAAAAGTACCCCTACCATTTCACAAAAAAAGTGACAAACGTGTTAAAAATTACAGGAGACGGTCTTTGACAATTCCTTTATTAAAGTCTTCTTTCATCTTCTTTCTTCTTAACTTCTTCCTCCATCTTCTTCTTCCTCCGATCCGCTTCTTCTTGCTCCGGTGTTCTCATCCGGCATCTTCCTTCACGGCGCCTCTTCTTTGTTCTCGGGTCGCTCCGCGCAATGGGAGGCTCCCGCTGTGTTACGCTTCTCTTCTTCTGACAGGTCTTATATAACGGAGGGTGGGGCCACCTGGTGACCCCGCCCCCCTCTGATGCACGGGGACTTGGGGACTTCCCTATGGCTTTCCCCATGACGTCAGAGGGGGGCGGGGGTCACCAGGTGGCCCCCGCCCATGGGGAAAGACATCATGGGGAAAGTCCCCGTCAAGTCCCCGACATTTTTTTTTTAAATTTTGGTTCCCCTTAATATCCATACCAGACCTGAAGGGCCTGGTAATTGAATTTGGGGGGAAACAGGAAGCCAACAATTCATTATAGCCGCGAGTGATTTTAAATAGCTTTTTTTCCTTCAGAAATGACACTTTGTGCAGGGACAGTTCTAAGCACGGGAAACATGCGCCCCTTTACAGGCATACTATACACACCCCCCAGGTAAGAAATTTAAAGGAATATTACACTTTTATTGTTTCACTTTAAGCATTATTAAAATCACTGCTCCCGAAAAAACTTCAGTTTTTAAAACTTTTTTTTGCATTGATACATGTCCCCTGGGGCAGGACCCAGGTCCCCAAACACTTTTTATGACAATAACTTTTTAAAAATCAATGACTGTTCTCTGTATTACGGGGACAGGAGCCAACAATTCATTATAGCCGTTCGGGTCCCCATTGACTTCAATGGGGTTCGGGTTCGGGGTCAAGTTTGGGTCAAGTTCGGTCCCGTCCCGCCCCAGGGGACAGCCGTCCAGGTGGCACAGAACATAGATCACCTGACCTCACCCAAATATATAGGTTCTCCCAGCAGGCCAAGGGATTCAATAAAACCCCTGCCCATTGGCTGAGATACCCCATATACCTATACCTAGTACCGGCCACCTAGCGGTAGAAGAGAAAAGTGCAACAAGGCCCAACTTAGGGAGAAATCAATGGATCTCTAGAAACTGACCAGGGTAACTACTCCTGGCAAGTAAATTTGTGAGGAGCTCCCTGACTAAACCCCAGGGTGCTACACATACAATTAAATGTGGATTTTTGGCCAACTACAATGCATGTGTTCTGTTATTTCCAAAATGCAGACTAAAATTGATTTTTGCAATACTGTGTTTAAAGTGGTTGTGACCTACAAGCCTAGATTAAGGCATACCTGTAGGTCCAAGAAATATCTTCTTAACCTACATGGTTAAGGAGATATTTTACAAAAATAGGGCACCGCTGTCTACGGCGCATTGCGCGCTGTAGACAACGGCACAGGCGCACTGGGCGCGCCACAAGTGAAGGCAAACATGCGTCATCGCTGCTCCAGCCACTCACAGCGCTGGAGCAGCGATACCCGGAAGAAGATGGACACTTCGTGCTACAGGGGACAGCGGTGACTAGACATGTGCACAACAAAAAAATTAGTTTATCTTCGTTTAGTTTTTTTCGTTTCCGAAAAAAAATTGTTTATTTTCGTTTCGTTTTTTTCGTTTCGTTGATTCGTAACGATTCGTAAATTCGTAAGTCGTCTGTGTTCGTATTCGTAACGATTCGTACATTCGTAAGTGGTCGGCGTTCGTATTCATAACGATTCGTAAGAGTTATTTTTCGTTGATTCGTTTTATCGTTAGTTTAATTTTCGTTTATTCGAAATTCGGACGCATTCGTATTTATTCGTACATTCGTAACATTCGTAGATTCGTAGATTCGTAATCGGAGCATAATTCATAATTTTATGCAATGTGTATGCTATTATTACATTTTAAGAGACACAGAAAATTACGAATCGAAAAAAAAAGTTAAGAAAGTACGAATTTTTTTGTTCAATCCATTCGAAGCACGTTAAGCAACGCCATTGTAAGAGACATGGAAAATTACGAATCGAAAAAAAAAAAAAAGTTACGAATTTACGAATTTTTTCGTTCAATCCATTCGAGGCACGTTAAGCAGCACCATTGTAAGGGACACGGAAGATTACCAATTCAACAAAAAAAAAAGTTACGAATGTACGAATTTTTTCGTTCATTTTCGTTGTTCCTGTTTTCGTTTTTCGGATTTTATTCATTCGTACATTCGTTGTTTCTAGTTTGTTTTTTTCGGATTTTCGTTGTTTTTCGGATTCGTTCGATACGAACGATTCGTTAATCGGATTCGTTCGATTCGAACGATTCGTTATTCGTTAAAATTTTTAGCGAATCATTCGTTCATTCGTACGAAAACGAACGAACGAAAAAAAAGAAAAAAAAAGAAAAACGAAGCGAATTGCACATGTCTAGCGGTGACATCGCTGGCTCCTGTGTCAGGTAAGTGACACATAATGGGCTACTATGCGATGCATAGTAGTCCATTATGCTTTACCTTTGCAGGGAAACAAAGAGGAAGTAAACCCATAAGGGTTTACTTCCCCCTTAAAGTGTTTAACCACTTCAGCCCCGAAAGGTTTACCTCCCTTCATGACCAGGCCATTTTTTTTTAGATACGGCACTGCATTAATTTAACTAACAATTACGCGATTGTGCGACGCTGTACACAAATAAAATTGATGTCCTTTTTTCCCCACAAATAGAGCTTTCTTTTGGTGTTATTTGATCACCTCTGTGGTTTTTATTTTTTGCGCTCTAAACAAAAAAAGACCAACAATTTAAAAAAAGAAAAACTATATTTTTTAACTTCTGCTATAAAACATATCCAATAAAAACATTTAAAAAATCTAATTTCTTCATCAATTTAGGCCAATATGTATTTTACTGCATATTCTACTTTTTGGTAAAAAAAAATCCAATAAGCGTATATTGATTGGTTTGGGTAAAAGTTATAGCATCTACAAACTATGGGATATGTTTATGGAATTTTTATTTATTTTATATTTTACCAGTAATGGCGGCGATCAATGACTTATACGGGACTGTGACATTGCAGTGGACAAATCAGACACTAAGTGACACTTTTGACACTTTTTTTAGGGATAAGTGACACTAATACAGTGATCAGTGCTAAAAAAATATGCACTGTCACGGTACACTGACAAGGGGTTAACATCAGGGGCGATCAAAGGGTTAAATGTGTCCCTAGGGAGTGCTTTATAACTGTGTGGGGGATGTGCTTCAACTGTGGAAAGACAGAGATCTGTGTTACTGCTTAGCAGAAACACAAGATCTCTGTCTTCCCTACTAACAGAATGACGATCTGCCTTGTTTACATAAGCAGACGGCCGTTCTGCCTCTCTCGGGAACAATCGGACCCACTGATTGGCTCCCGCTGTGATTTGTCGCCTGCAGTGCACGTGTGCAGACCCGGAAGAGTGAAATCACAAAGCAAGTGGTTAATGAAAAGATGCTTCCCAGAAATGTATTTAAGCTTTCTCATGCAGCAGTGGCAGCCCGTCCATTAGGGGCGCCCGGGCGACGCCCCCTCTATCCACGCTACCCCCTATATGAATAATGGATAGATTCATGCATAGCATTTGTGTCCAGCCCCTTTCAGGATGCCAGGCGCCTGAATTACAGCAGCAGGGTGTTTTTTTTTTCTTTGATAAAAGCGACTACTATATAGAAATGTCTAAAATCCTCAAGGATTTAGACACATATAGACCATTGCCTAAGGATCCCACTATAGACTTTAAAAAGAGGGTTTGTTCAGTAAGCATGAACAAACCCCAGTGACAAAATACCTAATGAACCTAATGAACAGAGACCTAACTACTAACTATATACAAAATATATACAAAATGAGGGACACGGGTAACAGGGAATACCAGGGATGCAAGGAAGGGATTAATCAAGACTGGGTACAGGAACAAGGAACAGGAGTAAGCAGCAGCGTACTGGGTGCAGGGCAGGAACAAGAACAAGGTCAAGAATAAATGGCAACAGAGTCAGGCAGTAGCAGCATGACAACCAGAGTACAGGACAGGATCAGCCAAAACACTGATGCACCGTGTGCTAGTAGGAGAAGCATTAGCAGCTGAGACCATTTGGAACTGATTACTGGCGACTGCTGGCCTCTAGGAGACATCTGCTGGTGGACAGTGGAACTAAAGCAATCGGCCCAGAGCATCACAGTGCCACCAGCAGGTGAACTCGGTCCTAACATTTGGACTGAACAGTTGCATGCTTGGTAGCAAGATTAACATTTGTTGTCGCTCTAGATAGAATTTCAGAGTTTGGGAAATACTCTGGATTTAAAGTAAATTGGACCAATCCATAGTGTTTCCATTTCAGGCGGAGTATATACCGAGGTTACCCTCGGAGGCTCCGCTAAAAATAGTTTCCACATTTAAATACCTGGGGGTCGAGGTCCAGCTCCCGCTGAATTTGTACATGTCCAATAACTTGGCTCCCGTTTGGAGACAGTTGAGGGACAGTGTGCAGACGTGGGCTAAGCTGCCCCTCGGCCTCTTTGGAAAGATCAATATCTTTAAAATGATATATCTGCCTAGGTTTTTATAAATGTTATGGCACGCACCTAAAAAATGGTTCACCGAGGTTAATAAGACAATTTCCACTTTCCTATGGGGCTCTAAACCACTGAGGGTTTCCTTGGAGACCCTTCAATTACCTATAAAGACAGGAGGTTTGGCTTTGCCAAACCTACAATGCTACTACCTTGCGGCACAACTGACACATGTACACTGGTGGGGCTTCTCTCAAATGAACAGGGTCTCGGTAGCAACAGAAGCAGCCCAGGTTCACTCGTATGAAGCGCTGATTAATATTCTGTATAGAAATGGCCCATATCCAGAGCAGGGGTCTGAAATTCTAAAAATGTCATACAAGATCTTTCATATTTGTAACATTAAAATGGGGGGCACCAGCCTAGTAGAATCTCCTAATGCACCACTGTGGTGCAATACCCAACTTAAAGAGATAGCCAAGGTTCCAGATGGGGTATGCTGGGCGGCCTACGGAGTCAAATACGCCCACCAGCTGTTCAGGGAAGGATTATTTAGAACATTTCAGGACTTAAAATCAGAATATGTGGTCCCGAACACCTTTTTCTTTAGATATCTGCAACTGCGTCATGCAGTAAGAGCCCAATACGGCGGGGGAGAGGTTGCCCTTTCCCCCTCAAAAACTGAAAAAATGATAGCTGAAGAGGATCATTCCAAACTGATTTCCAAATATTATTTCGCTCTGCTGACATCCTCTTCTCCCAGGATGGAGAGGGTGGCGGCACAGTGGAGAACTGATATTCCTTCCCTCGGGGAGGACTCTTGGTCTGAGATACTAGATACACTACTGCCTTCGGTGGTGTCAGCAATGGATAAAATTCTTCAGTTTAATTACCTCCACAGGATTTACTACACTCCTAAATGGATGCACAAGATGGGTAGGGGGGAGTCTCCAGAGTGTCCTCGCTGCAGGGCGGAGGAGGGAGACTTCCACATGATATGGAGGTGTCCGAAAATAACAATATACTGGAGATCGATATTAAAGCGGGACTGTACTGAAATTTTTTTTTTTTTAAAAGCCAGCAGCTACAAATACTGCAGCTGCTGACTTTTAAAAAATGGACACTTACCTGTTCCAGGGTCCAGCGGTGTCGGCAGCAGAGGCCGATCGATCGCTCGGCTCTCTGCTGTAGCCGGCGCCATTCTCGGTGAGGGAATAAGGAAGTGGCTTCACTTCCCGATCCCCTACTGCGCATGCGCGAGTCGCGTGGCGCAATGAGAATCTTCAGCGCTGTCTGCCGGGTCACGCGCCGGGACAGGAAGTGACGTAAACTCCCGTGGGAGTTTATGCCCGGAAGTGGGTGCAGATACCTGTCTTAGACAGGTATCTGCACCCCCCTCCCCCCTGAAAGGTGCCAAATGTGACACCGGAGGGGGGGAGGGTTCCGAAAAGCGGGAGTTCCACTTTAGGGTGGAATCCCCCTTTAACATTTCTGGAGGATACTCTGGAGATCCCAAATATATATTCCCCAGCCAGGTGTCTATTGGGAGACCTGGAGGAGGAAGAGATATCCACATCACAGAAGACTCTCTTGAGGATAGTATTCTGCTATGCGAAGAAAGCACTGGCCCTGAAATGGAAAAGCCAGATCCCCCCTACTGTAGGGGACTGGCTGAAACTGGTTAATAGTGCATTACCACTACATAAACTTACGTATCAGGCGAGAGGGAGTATGAAAAAGTTTGATAAAGTTTGGGGCAAATGGAACGAAAAGGTGGCAGGAGAAACCTTAGAATAAGCAAGGATTATTATGTCATGTAAAATTGTACAGTGTTATACTGAATACATGCAGAATGTGATATACTATAGTATCAGAAATGGAATAAGGAATGAACAAGTAACAGACTCCGTAATATGTTGACCAGTATATTGGCTTTATTTTGGAAGTTGAATGCTTGCAATAGACAGTTAAAAAAAAAAAGGAAACTGATAACGTTTAAAATGTAATGTACAAAAATGGCCTTGTAAGTAATCGCATGTTGTTATGATCAGTGTTGGTCATCTTACTTTAAAAAAGTAATTAGTTAAGTTACAAATTACTTCTCCCAAAAAGTAATTGCGTTAGTAACTCAGTTACTACATTGGAAAAGTAATTAGTTACGCAGCAAAGTAACTGACTTTTTTTTTTTTTTATTCTATACGTGTAACTAAGGGGCGGGTCTAGTATTACTGTAAGCAAGGGGCCCATTTATTATTATTGTTATATATCGTGTAACCAAGGGGCTGCTCTATTATTACTCTAACCAAGGAGCAGATCTGTAATAGCGTGTAAGCAAGGGGCGGGTCTATTATTATTATATTGTAAGGGGCGGATGGCTACAGAAGAAGGCGAATGTTAAATTAATGGGCGGATGGATACAGAAGAAGGCGAATGGTTACAGTAATACTAGATCCCCCCTTAGTTACACGATAGTAGCCCCTTGCAGAGTAGCACGAGCATCAGGAGAGTGCGGCATCACCTCGTACAATTACATGTGCGGTGTAGAGTTCACTCAGATCTGTTTAGGTTCGGAAATTTTTGTAAACTCCGTAGTCCTTCGTACTGCGCAAGCGCTGCGCCTGCGCAGTACAGGGGGTCCTTATCCGGCGGGGAACTTTTTCGGGAAGGACACCGGAATTACACTACTGCCATCTAGTGGCGGTAGATGTAATTGGGGTAACTAAGCCAAAGTAATGAGAACTGAGTTACCATGAGGGGAAAAGTTAAGTAACTCAGTTTATTTTAGTTTACTTTAGTTTATTTTAACTCAGTTACTTACATCACTGGTTATGATGTAATTGTAATTTAGTTTACTTTAGTTTATTTTAACTCAGTTACTTACATCACTGGTTATGATGTAATTGTACATGTCTGTGAATTCAATAAAAATGTACCGTTTAAAAAAAAAAAAAAAAAAACATTTGTTGTCTGCCTTGTGCCTAACATATAATTCACACTAAGTGTTATTTTTTTTTTTTAAATGCCTCTCCTCTCCCTCTTCAAATGTGACTAACTACAAAGGCTTACATACTATAAGGTGTGTCTCTGTAATATTTCAGCTTTGTGAGTCTCACATAATCTGCTGTAAGTTTTACTTCTGGATAAAAAAATGCCTCATCTCTCCTGTTTCAAATGCTGCCTACTAAAAAGGCATACACAATGTAGAGAGATTCAATCAGCGGTCAATACCCTCCCAATGTTGAGGGCATGTGGCCTGGTACAGTTCAGGAGGGAGGGGGGGCGCTCTCGTCCCCCCATCTTTTCCTGCGGCCTGCCAGGTTGCGTGCTCGGATAAGGGTCTGGTATGAATATTTAGGGGGACCCCACGCCATTTTATAATTTTTTTTGGCCAGGGTTCCCCTTAAAATCCATCCCAGACCTGAAGGGTCTGGTATGGATATTTAGGGGGACCCCTACGTCATTTTTTTTTTTAATTTGAAGCGGGGTTCCCCTTAATATCCATAGCAGACCTGAAGGGCCTGGTAATTGAATTTGGGGGAATCCCCACGCTTTTTAAAAAAAATTTTTTATCAATGACTTTTTTTTTATCAATGACTTTCAATGAATGACTGTTCTCTGTGTTACGGGAGCCGGCAATTCATTAGCCGCGAGTGATTTTAAATAGCTTTTTTTCCTGCAAAAATTACACTTTGTGCAGGGACAGTTCTAAGCACGGGAAACATGCGCCCCTTCATACTATACACACCCCCAGGTACGAAATTTAAAGGAATATTACACTTTTATTGTTTCACATTAAGCATTATTAAAATCACTGCTCCTGAAAAAAACGTCCGTTTAAAAAAAAAAAAAATTTGCATTGATACATGTCCCCTGGGGCAGGACCCAGGTCCCCAAACACTTTTTATGGCAATAACTTGCATATTAGCCTTTAAAATTAGCACTTTTGATTTTGAACGTTCGAGTCCCATAGACTTTAATAGGGTTCTAAAGTTCACACAAGCTTTAGGTCTGTTTGAAGGTTCTGGTGCGAACCGAACAGGTTCTGCTCATCCCTAGTCAAGAACTTTTCCAGCTCCAGCAATTTGGGCTTTCAACATCACCCTGTGTATTTTCAGGTTCTTATTGGTTGTTATGGCCTTTTTTTAAAAGTTTCTTTTTATTTAAATTTTTCACACACAACATACAACAACCACTGGGTTGTGTTAACATAACAGCAACCCAGTCAGCTGGCCACGCAGGGCCCAACATTCCCCCTTCAACCTTTTTTTGGCTTTTTTCCCATAGAATAACAGAATAGTAAGTAAGGTTCTTAGTGCCCTTGAGGGAACCACTTCTTCCACCAGTCCCAGCAAACATACTTTTACCGTCAGGGGAATCGGTACCGTCAACAAGTCCGATATGCAGTCTGTGATCTCTTTCCAGAATTCCTGAATCCTAGGACAGTGCCAGAATATATGATCAGTGCCTGCTGGGGAGAATGTGCACCTCCAACATTCTGCTGTCGCTAACCCATATATGGGTTGTTATGTTCTTTATCAAAAGAAGGAGCATACGCCTGCATAGTTAGGTGGATGTCCTTCTCCTACTGTCTCAAAACAAAGGGCAGCTGTTGGAGCCCAGAGTTCAGGTCTTTTTAATGCTCCTCAAATTCATATGACAGCTGAATCCGGAAAGAAGTCACCTGGAGCCCACTCAGTCTCCTGTGTGCCTCGAGGCTCAGTTCAATATAATCGAGAGGATCAATGCCTTGACTCTTGGATCAGAACACTCCTGGCCCTGTCTTCTTCCCACCTGCGAGCCTTTCAGGGTCTAAAATGATTGGCACTATGATATCTATGGATCTGAGGGTCAAGTGGAAGCTGGAGAAGGTGGCCCTTCTGGAAAGGGTTTCTCCGGCAGTTGGAGCCAGGAAACAGAATTAAGGTCATCTACATAACCTCAGTCGTGAGAGCGAGTCCCCCTGGTAGGTTGCAATGGAGAAACTGGCTCATCTGCCATTTCATTGCTCCATTTCCTTGTTCGCAGTCACGTCTGATGCTAGCAATACGGAATTGGGGGGGAGGCTTGCTGCCTGTTGGGGTTAGCTCAAGGCAGGCGGGCTGTCAGTTTTTCAGATTGTGTTGAACATTCTGAAACTACGGGCAGCCTTCTGCACCCTACAGGCCTTTCACCATATAATGAAAGGAGCGTCAGTGCTCTTAGGTTAGTCAACACTACGGCAGTCTCCTACGTTAAAAGACAAAGGGGACTCCCAGCCTGTTCCCTATTATGGGAAGCTGAGCCGATTATATCTTGGGCGCAGAAGAATCGAACCTACATCTCAGCAGCTTATGTCACCAGAGTCCAAAATATTCTAACAGACTTTCTTTCCAGAGTCCAATTGGACAACAACAAATGGTCTCTACATGTGGAGGTTTTCAGGCACAGATGCCCTGATGGATCATTGGAAATGCAGTCGGACCTGTGCATTCTTCCAGTCCTGGTCAACCTCAGGTTTCTTCGAAGACTCCGAACAGAGTATGTGGAGGTAGTGGCAGTGATGCCTTATTGACCAGTTAGGCAATAGTTAGGATAGTTAGGCCAATTTAGTTAGGAATGCAAACTAAACTAAGAATCTTGTCAAAGTTTGTTCAAATACATGTCTGCTGCCGACAGATCATGTAATGATCTAGAAGTTCTAAATATTCTAGGCTTCCTCCAGTCGGCTCTAGTTCTGGCTGTATCGGTCAGCTCCCTCAGAGTTCAAGTGTCTGCTTTATTGGTGTTTACAGGTGACCCCTTACAGTCTGGCTTTCGCTCGAAGCACTCCACAGAAACTACCTTACTAAAACTCACTAACGATTTACTAACTGCTAAATCCAACAGCCAGTACTCCATACTGCTACTACTTGACCTCTCTGCAGCCTTTGATACTGTTGACCACCCGCTCCTTCTCAATAAACTACACTCCCTTGGCCTCAAAGATTCTGCTCTATCCTGGTTCTCTGCCTATCTATCACAGCGCTCCTTCAGTGTCACCTACAACTCTTTCTCCTCCTCTCCATTGGCCTTTTCTGTGGGGGTCCCCCAAGGCTCTGTTCTTGGACCTCTTCTCTTCTCTATCTACACCTCCTCCCTTGGTCACTTGATAACCGCCCACGGCTTCCAATACCACTTATACGCTGATGACACCCAAATCTATCTGTCTACTCCTCACATCACTCCTTCAGTGTCCTCTCGCATTACTAACTTACTAACTGACATGTCAGAATGGATGTCTCACTACTTCCTTAAATTAAATCTTTCTAAAACGTAGCTATTAATATTCCCACCCGCCCGTGCCCCCCTCCATGACTTTTCCATCAAAATCAACAATGCAACCATCAGTCCCTCCCCTCACGCCAGGGTACTAGGTGTAATCCTAAAATCGGACTTGTCATTTCAGCCTCAAGTCCAATCGCTGTCAAAAGTTTGTAGACTTCACCTCCGTAACATCTCTAAAATTCGCCCCTTTTTGACAAATGAAACCACCAAGCTCCTCATTCACTCCCTCGTTATCTCTCGCCTTGACTATTGCAACTCCCTCCTCATTGGCCTGCCTCTCCATAGGCTATCCCCTCTTCAGTCTATCATGAATGCTGCTGCCAGACTTATCCACCTTACCAACCATTCAGTGTCTGCCAACCCTCTCCTCCAATCCCTACACTGGCTCCCAATCACCCAGCGAATTAAATTCAAAATACTAACCACAACTTACACAGCCATCCACAACTCTGCCCCAAGCTACATTACCAATCTTGTCTCCAAACATATCCCAAACCGTCCTCTCCGCTCTTCTCAAGACCTCCTCCTGTCAAGCTCTCTTGTTTCCTCCTCCCATGCTCGTCTCCAAGATTTTTCCAGAGCCTCTCCCATCCTCTGGAACTCGCTGCCTCAACCTGTCCGGCTATCCCCTACTCTAGCCACTTTCAGGCGATCCCTGAAAACTCATCTCTTCAGGGAAGCCTATCACCTCTCCAACTAATCTTTTACCACTTCCATCAGCTCATTCCCCACAGTTACAGTGCCTTGCGAAAGTATTCGGCCCCCTTGAACTTTTCAACCTTTTGCCACATTTCAGGCTTCAAACATAAAGATATAACATTTTTATTTTTTGTGAAGAATCACCAACAAGTGGGACACAATTGTGAAGTGGAACGAAATCTATTGGATATTTTAATCTTTTTTAGCAAATAAAAAACTGAAAAGTGGTGCGTGCAAAATTATTCGGCCCCTTTACTTTCAGTGCAGCAAACTCACTCCAGAAGTTCAGCGAGGATCTCTGAATGATCCAATGTTGTCCTAAATGACTGATGGTGATAAATAGAATCCACCTGTGTGTAATCAAGTCTCTGTATAAATGCACCTGCTCTGTGATGGTCTCAGGGTTCTGTTGAAAGCGCAGAGAGCATCATGAAGACCAAGGAACACACCAGGCAGGTCCGTAATACTGTTGTGGAGAAGTTTAAAGCCGGATTTCGATACAAAAAGATTTCCCAAGCTTTAAACATCCCAAGGAGCACTGTGCAAGCGTTTTGCATTTTGAAATGGAAGGAGTATCAGACCACTGCAAATCTACCAAGATCTGGCTGTCCCTCTAAACTTTCAGCTCAGACAAGGAGAAGACTGATCAGAGATGCAGCCAACAGGCCCATGATCACTCTGGATGAACTGCAGAGAACTACAGCTGAGGTGGGAGGGTCTGTCCATAGGACAACAATCAGTCGTACACTGCACAAATCTGGCCTTTATGGAAGAGTGGCAAGAAGAAAGCCATTTATCAAAGATATCCATAAAAAGTCTCGTCTAAAGTTTGCCACAAGCCACCTGGGAGACACACCAAACATGTGGAAGAAGGTGCTTTTTGGCCACAATGCAAAACGATATGTTTGGCGTAAAAGCAACACAGCTCATCACCCTCAACACACCATCCCCACTGTCAAACATGGTGGTGGCAGCATCATGGTTTGGGCCTGTTTTTCTTCAGCAGGGACAGGGAAGATGGTTAAAATTGAGGGGAAGATGGATGCAGCCAAATACAGGACCATTCTGGATGAAAACCTGTTGGAGTCTGCAAAAGACCTGAAAGTGGGACGGAGATTTATCTTCCAACAAGACAATGATCCCAAACATACAGCAAAATCTACAAAGGAATGGTTCACAAATAAACGCATCCTGGTGTTAGAATGGCCAAGTCAAAGTCCAGACCTGAATCCAATCGAGAATCTGTGGAAAGAGCTGAAAACTGCTGTTCACAAACGCTCTCCATCCAACCTCACTGAGCTCGAGCTGTTTTGCAAGGAAGAATGGGCAAGAATTTCAGTCTCTCGATGTGCAAAACTGATAGAGACATACCCCAAGCGACTTGCAGCTGTAATCGCAGCAAAAGGTGGCTCTACAAAGTATTAACGCAAGGGGGCCGAATAATTTTGCACGCCCCACTTTTAATTTTTTTATTAGTTAAAAAAGTTTCAACAATCCAATAGATTTCGTTCCACTTCACAATTGTGTCCCACTTGTTGGTGATTCTTCACAAAAAATTAAAATTTTATATCTTTATGTTTGAAGCCTGAAATGTGGCAAAAGGTTGAAAAGTTCAAGGGGGCCGAATACTTTCGCAAGGCACTGTACAACCTTTTGTACCACCTCCCCCCACCCTATTAGATTGTAAGCTCTTCTGAGCAGGGCCCTCTTAACCCCTTTTGTATTTTATTGTATTATAACGGTATTGTCTCCCTTTTATATTGTAAATCGCTGCGTAAACTGTTGGCGCTATATAAATCCTGTAATAAATAAAATAAAATAAAAATACCCTGGTCTAGGCATTTTTTCCTGTCCAACAATTCTTCAAGAGAGCAGCTAGGCTCGGACCTCGGAGTAAGCAGAGGTTTTTCCAAATGAAGTCTACCTCTTGTTCTCAACTTCCCCTTGGGAATTGAAGCAGAGAGTTTTAGGTCTCTATTAACAACTTCAGTCCCGGAAGATTTGGCTGCTTAATGACCAGAGCAATTTTTACAATTTTGCACTGCGTTGCATTAACTAGTATTTGCGCGGTCATGCAATGCTGTACCCAAACAAAATTTGTGTTCTTTTTTTCCCACAAATAGAGCTTTCTTTTGATGTTATTTGATTGCCTCTGCAATTTTTTTTTTGCGATATAAATGGAAAAAGAACGAAAATTTTGAAAAACAATGATATTTTCTAATTTTGTTATTAAAAAATCCAATAAACTCAATTTTAGTCATACATTTAGGCCAAAATTTATTCAGCCACATGTCTTTGATAAAAAAATGTCAATAAGCGTATATTTATTGGTTTGCACAAAAGTTATAGCGTCTACAAACTATATTTTCTGGAATTTACGCAGCTTTTAGTTTATGAGTGCCTATCTAATTTCTTGAGGTGCTAAAATAGCAAGGCAGTACAACCCCCCCCCTCCCCCCAATGACCCCATTTTGGAAAGTAGACACCCCAAGGAAATTGCTGAGAGGCATGTTGAGTCCATTGATATTTTTTTGTCACAAGTGATTGAAAAAATAGAAAATGTGTGATTATATGTCAGTATTACATTGTATATCCCTGTACGTTGCGGTTGTTCAGGTGCTTATCTAATAGTTTCTTGAAACTATCAATGCCCCCAGCTGAGAACACCGCCTGAAGGGAATTCCACATCCTTGCCGCTCTTACAGTAAAGAACCCGCTATGTAGTTTAAGGTTAAACCAATTTTCTTCTAATTTTAATGAGTGGCCACGAGTCTTGTTAAACTTGTTAAACTTATCCCTATTATGGGGCCACCAGTATGGTATTTGTATATTGAAATCATATCCCCTCTCAAGCGTCTCTTCTCCAGACAGAATAAGTTCAGTGCTCGCAACCGTTCCTCATAACTAATATCCTCCAGACCCTTTATTAGCTTTATTGCCCTTCTTTGTACTTTTTGCCACCCAAATGCATTATATTACATTTTTCTACATTGAACCTCATTTGCCATGTAGTTGCCCACCCTATTAATTTGTTCAGATCTTTTTGCAAGGTTTCCACATCCTGAAGAGAAGTTTTTGCCTTGCTTAGCTTAGTATCGTCTGTAAATACAGAGATTGTTTACCCCATCCTCCAGGTCGTTTTTGAACAAATTAAGGTAAATAGGATTGGCCCCAGCACAGAACCCTGGGGGACCCCACTTCCCACCCTGACCATTCTGAGTACTCACCATTCATCACCACCCTCTGAACTCTCCCTTGTAGCCAGTTTTCAATTTTTGTACTCACCCTATGGTCCATTCCAACGGACCTTATTTTGTACAGTAAACGTTTATGGGGAACTGTGTCAAATGCTTTTGCAAAATTGTTTGCAAAAGTCCTGGCAACAAGGATGAAAGATCTAATGACTGAGCTGGTCTATGCTGACCGGGTAGATTTTGTCCCGGGAAGAGAAGGGAGAGATAATAGGGTGATAACGTTGCTCTTACTTCAAAAAATAAGGGAGGGAACGATCCCCGATCTACTTCTGTCAATTGACGCCGAAAAGGCATTTGACAGAGTAGACTGGGGATTTATGATGAATACATTGGAAAGCATGGCAATTGGTCCAAGGATGTTAGAGTGGATCCAAACATTGTATAAACATCCAACAGCAATGGTAAAAGTCAATGGAACAGTGTCGGTTCCCTTCAAAATGTACAATGGGATGAGACAGGGGTGTCCTCTGTCACCGCTTTTGTGTTAGCATTAGAACCTCTCCTGGCAATAATACGTACGAATTTCGGATATAGGAGGCTTTAAGATTGGAGATGAAGAACATAAGCTGGCTGCATTGGCAGATGATATAGTGTTCTATATATCAAACCCCCAAATCTCAACGCTTAACCTTTTAAAAGAACTAAAACAGTATGGAGAAGTCCAAAACATTAAAATTAACCCGGGTAAGTCAGATATTAAATATAAATGTAAGCCAACAAGATGAACAGAGTCTACAGCAAGAGTTTCCCCCAGGTCCTTTTCCAGCCTAGATTTCCCCAGAGGTTCTCCTCCCAGTGTATAGATTGCATTCATATTTTTGCCACCCAAATGCATTATTTTACATTTTTCTACATTGAACCTCATTTGCCATGTAGTTGCCCATCCCATTAATCTGTTCAGATCTTTTTGCAAGGTTTCCACATCCTGCAGAGAAGTTATTGCCCTGCTTAACTTATTATCGTCCGCAAATACAGAGATTGAACTGTTTACCCTAATTCAAGTAATTTATAAACAAATTAAATAGGATTGGTCCCAGCACAGAGCCCTGGGGGACCCCACTACACACCCCTGACCATTCAGAGAACACCCCATTTATCACCACCCTCTGAACTCACCCTTGTAGCCAGTTGTCAATCCATGTACCCACCCTATGGTCCATGCCAATGGAAATTATTTTGTACAGTAAACGTTTATGTAGAACTGTGTCAAATGCTTTTGCAAAATCCAGATACACCACATCTACGGGCCTTCCTTTGTCAAGATGGCAACTTACCTCCTCATAGAAGGTTAATAGATTGGTTTGGCAAGAACGATTCTTCATAAATCCATGCTGATTACTGCTAATGATACCTTTCCCATTACTAAAATCTTGTATATAGTCCCTTATCATCCCCTCCAAGAGTTTACATACTATTGATTTTAGGCTAACTGGTCTGTAATTCCCAGGGATGTATTTAGGGCCCTTTTTAAATATTGGTGCTACATTGGCTTTTCTTCAATCAGCTGGTACCATTCCAGTCAGTAGAATGTCAGTAAAAATTAGGAACAATGATCTGGCAATTACTTGACTGAGTTCCCCAAGTACCCTCGGGTGCAAGCCATCTGGTCCCCATTATTAATGTTATTAATGTTAAGTTTCCCAAGTCTAATTTTAATTCGGTCCTCTGTTAACCATGGAGGTGCTTCCTGTGATGTGTCATGAGGATAAACACTGCAGTTTTGGTTACTGAAGCCCCCCGATTCCCTCGTGAAGACTGAGGAGAAGAATAAATTCAATACCTTTGCCATCTCCCCATTCTTTGTAACCAGATGTCCTTCCTCAATCTTTATGGGGCCAGTATGGTCTGTTCTCCATTTTTTACTGTTTACATACTTAAAGAATTTCTTGGGATTTTTTTTGCTCTCCTCCGCTAGGTGTCTTTCATATTCTATCTTAGCCATCCTTACATTTCTTGTTGCATTCTTTATAAAGTTGGAATGCTGATGATGATCCTACAACCTTGTATTTTTTGAAGGCCTTCTCCTTTGCTTTTATATGCATTTTTACATTGGAGTTAGGCCATCCAGGACTTTTGTTCGCTCTTTTAAATTTATTACCCAATGGGATGCATTGGCTAATGCCCTTATTTAATATGCTCTTAAAGCAAATCCATCTCTCCTCTGTGTTCTTTGTTCCTAAGATTTTATCCCAATTTATGCCTTCTAGCAAGGTTCGTAGTTTAGGGAAGTTGGCTCTATTTAAATTCAGTGTCTTTTTATTCCCCTTCTGTTTCCTATTTGTGTGATTTATACTGAAGCCAATTGACCTGTGATCGCTGTTACCTAAATTGCCCTGTATTTCCACATCCATGATCAGGTCTGTATTGTTGGTAATCAGTAGTTCCAGTAATTCTTTATTTCTAGTTGGTGCGTCTACCATCTGACCCATACAATTGTCCTGCAAGACATTTAGAAACTGGCGAGTCTTAGATGAATGCGCGGCTCCCTCCGCCTAGTCTATGTCTGGATAGTTAAAATCCCCCATTATGATAACACTTCCCATCCTTGCTGCTAATCCCCTCAGGTTAGGGGGCCTATAGCATACTCCCAGTATTATTTTCCCCTTAGCTTCATCCCTTTGGAGCTCTACCAATAAGGATTCCACCTCCTCCCTAGCTCCCTTAGTGATGTCATCTCTCACATTCACTTGTACATTATTCTTGATATATAGGCATACCCCTCCCCCCTTTTTACCCTCTCTATCCTTGCGATAAAGGGTATACCCCTAAATGTTTGCCAGATAATCATGAGAGCTTTTGAACCAGGTCTCTGAAATTCCCACAAAATCCAAATCCTCCTCGTACAACAGTATCTCTAGTTCACCCATCCGCTAGGCTCCTGGCATTGGTGAATATGCCACGTAGTTTAGACCGGTTGCATATTATTGGGTGTTCCGAGATTGCAACTTTAAATTGACCATGAATGTACCTAGGGAATTTATCCTGACTACCTATGTAACAGATGTATTTACATGGACTCTGAACAGTTGGATTTGCATCGAACACAAATGTAAAGGGTGAATTTACACTGACCATCAATGTAAATGAGGTATTTACACTGACCACCATTATATTGAGGATTGGTGTTCAGTGTAAATCCATCTGTTACAATGGTGGTCTCTGTAAATCCCCTCTAATTGGTGATTGATGTTGAATATCACTGTTCTGAGTGCCTTCATTGGAGGAGGAGTCTTAATTTGTCAGATAAATTCAGGGGAGGCTTCCCATGGGGGGAGGGGTCTGATGGTGGCTGAATATGAGGAGGCCTCAAATTACGGGAGTTGGTGTTGACTAAATATGAGGAGACCTCAAATTAAAAGGGATGGTCATAGTTAAATAATGTTGTTAAAATAAATCCCTTTTGTAGCATAAAATATTTGTTCTGGAAAATGTGATGTTTTAACATAGTCTATCTCCCGCAGAGTAATATGATGTGCTCATGTAGTCTATTTTATTGCTGTGTGATGTTGGTTGTTGCTGTGTAGTTGCTGGTTAAGGGAATTTGTTGTTGCATTAAAGTTTACATAATTAGTTGCAATGACTCTACAACAAAACCCTCTACATTCCCCTACCCTCTACATTCATAGATCCTGTTTAATTCATAGCAGCTGTGGTTCGGCTCTTATGAATGAATGAGATGGCAACCACGGGTGTAAGCAGGTTGTTTATTTCTGCACTAGTTAGTTAGTGGCTGGTCCAGGCTGAGGGGGAAAGAGTTAAGTTTCTGTACTCAGTTCCCAATCTTTTTGGATCCAGTCTACTCGCCAGTAATATAAATATGGTAGAAGGCTGGGTTCGAGGCAGCTGCTGCTGGCTGCTGCTCTCGCTGGCATTCTGTCAACTCTCAGGGCAAGACATGCTGTGAAATCATGTGGAAGAGGCACCGGGTTCCGGAAAACATCCAAACATGGGAATCGCCAAGATTGTTCTACTACCTTACAGAGGTATGCCTGGGCAGCCACTCAGTTATAGTAAGGGTTAGGAAATGGACTCTGTTCACATTAAACTGTATTGTTGAATAACTTTTAACCACTTGAATACAGGGAACTTTCCCCCCTTCCTGCCAAGGACAATTTTAAGCTTTCATTGCTGTCGCACTTTGAATGACAATTGCACAATTCATTCAGTGTCATACAACACTGTACCCAAAGTAAATTTTGTACAATTTTCTTCCCACAAATAGAGCTTTCTTTTGGTGGTATTCGATCACCACTGGGGTTTATATTTTTTTGATAAACAAACTGAAAATGACTGAAATGTTTGAAAAAAACAAGTTTTTATTTGTTTCTGTTATAAAATGTAGTTTTCTCCTTCACTGACAGGCACTGATGAGGTTGCACTAATGGGCACTGATGAGGTGGCACTAATATGTAGAATTGATGGGCACTGATAGGCCGCACTGATATGCAACACTGATGGGCACGGATAGGCTACACTGATATGCAGCACTGACGGGCACTGATAGGCCTCACTGATGGGCGGCAAATATGGGCATTCATGGGCACTAATAGGCAGCACTGACAGGCACTAATAGGTAGCACTAATAGACGGCACTGATAGGTGGCACCGATGGGCACTGATCAGTGGCACTGGATAGGCAGCACTGATGAGGAGCTACTGACAGGCAATACTGATTGGCATCTGAAGGGCACTGACAGGCATTACTGATGGGGCACTGATTGACACATTTATGGGCACTGATTGGCACTTTGATGGGCACTGACAGTCGTTACTGATGGGGCACAGATTGGCAGCTGATGGGCACTGATTGGCAGCTGATGGGCACCTCTCATGGGGGTTGCGTTGATAATCAATGTGCTGATTATTAGCACAGACCCCTCTCCCCCAACAGGAAGAGCCACAAATTTCAAGGAAAATTTCAAAGTAACAAAGAACCAGCAGCACAAGGAACACAGTGCATTAATAGTAGGCCAGGTCCCTTGTGTTGATGTTTGTGTATTTATTAACTACACTTTGGTTTTAACCCCTTCATTCCCATTTTTAGTTCTTTTAAAAAAGATATTAGCTTATAGGGGGATTGTTAAGGACCCAAACTGTACCCCCAAGCTGTACCCCCAAGAGTCAATATTCAAGAGTGGATGAAGGTAAAGGGTATCTACTTTTCTCTGCTCTCTGGATTTCTCACACATCTTTCTCCTAATTTATTTTTGACAGCAACCAGAAAAATACTTTTGCTATAGAGTTGGTATTTTAATACAAGTATTGAGCAAGGGAAAATTACAGTTTGATAGAAAACAGCAAAGGACCACTCTCATCAGGGAAGCAAAGCGCTCTTTCTTGAAATTTATAGTCTGCAATAAATTTCCAGACAAGCTGTCTGCCAGGTTATATATATATATATATATATTCAGAAATAGTTGTTTAGTTACCTAGTAACATAATTATATATGGTTATTAAATAGATGGGAATTTATTTCCTATGGGAGCAAAACTTGTTTATTAAAATAAAAAATTAAATTAGATGAATTGTGGGATTCTTGCTAGCATCCAGATATGTTCAGAGCTGCTTATTCTGGGTTTAGTCTATCAGGTACATAGTTACATATATACCTAGTTAGTCAGGATAACAAAAAAAACATCCATCGAGTTCAACCATGAATAAATAAATTACAAACCTGTGCAGCACTTACCCCCAAAGGAGCCGCTTGATGTGTCAGGTCCTCTGTTCTTGTATCCACTACTCTGCTAACAGCTCTATACTCTCTGACACACCTGGTTGGGCTGAGGATATAGATGCAGACACCTGTGCAAAGAAATACCCCCAAACACTGCAACACATATACACCAGAAAATGACACAGAAATGTTTAACCACTTACCCACTGGGCACTTAAACCCCCTTCCTAGCCAGACCAATTTTCAGGTTTCGGTGCTCTCACATTTTAAATGACAATTACTCAGTCATGCAACACTGTACCTATATGAAATGTGTGTCCTTTTTTTTCACACAAATAGAGCTTTCTTTTGATGGTATTTAATCACTGCTGGGTTTTTATTTTCTGCGCTATAAAAGAAAAAAGACCAAAAATTTGGTAAATAAAAAATGAATTTCTTTAGTTTCTGTTATACAATTTAGCAAATTAGTAATTTTTCTTCATACATTTTGGCCAAGATTCATACTGCTACAAATCTTTGGAAAAAATTACCCAAATTGGTATATATTATTTGGTCTTTGTGAAAGTTATAGAGTCCACAAGCTATGGTGCCAATCTCAGAAAATTGATCACAACTTATGTACTGACGGCCTATCTTATTGCTTGAGACCCTGTCATGGCAGGGAAGTACAAATACCCCCAAATTACCCCTTTTTTGGAAAGTAGACATTACAAGGTATTCAGTAAGAGGCATGGTGAGTTTTTTGAAGTTGTAACTTTGTCCCACTATTCTTTGCAAAATCAAGATTTTTTTTCTTTTTTTCTTCACAAAATTGTTATATTAGCAGGTTATTTCTCACGCACAGCATATGGATAGCACAAATTACACCCCAAAACACATTCTACTACTCCTCCCAAGTATGGCGATACCACATGTGTGAGACTTTTACACAACGTGGCCACATACACAGGCCCAACATGCAGGGAGCACAATCAGGCATTCTAGGAGCATAAATTACACATATAATTTCTTGACTACCTGGAGCACCAGGACAATGGAAACGCCCCAAAAATGACCCCATTTTGGAAAGAAAACACCCCAACGTATAATCTATGAGGCATGATGAGTCTTTTGAACATGTAATTTTTTTTCTACAAGTTTTTGAAAAATGTGGAAAGAAAATGAAAACACATTTTTTTTACACAAAATTGTCCATTTGTACAATATTTCTAAGACATAGCATGTACATACCAAAAATTACACCCCAAAATAGATTCTCCTACTCATCCCGAGTATAACGTAATCACATGTGTGAGACTTTTCCACAGCCTGGCCACATAGAGAGGGCCAACATGCAGGCAGCACCGTCAGGTGTTCTAGGGGCATACATTTGACTAATTTGACTACCTATTACACTTTTGTGAGGCACTGTAGTGGCATGGATGAGAATTGATGTAGCATGAATGGGGTTGGATGAGCAGTGGATGGGGATGGCTGAGTATGGATGGGATGACTGAGCATTAATGAGTATGGCTGGGTACGGCTGGGTATGGCTGGGTATTGTTGAGTATGGCTGAGTATGGATGGGGGGAATGGGATTGCTCAGCATGGATGGATGGATGAGTATTGCTGAGTATGGATGGATGGCTGAGCATGGATGGATGGATGAGTATTGCCGACTATGGATGGCTAAGTATGGATGGGTGGATGAGTATTGCTGAGTATGGATGGATGGTTGAGCATGGCTGGATGGATGAGTATTGCTGAGTATGGATGGATGGCTGAGCATGGATAGATGAGTATTGCTGAGCATGGATGGATGGCTGAGCATGGATGGATGAGTATTGCTGAGTATAGATGGATGGCTGAGGATGGATGGATGAGTGATGCTGAGAATGGATGGATGGCTGAGCATGGATGGATGGAGACTAAACGAGGCGCGCTGTAGCCGTCATTCGGCTATGGCGCGGTTGTTAAGTGGTTAAGTATCATTCGAGTATATTGTAATTGGTATGAGCAAGCAGAGGCTATATGGTGTAGCACTACTAGTGTTAGTGTAGGTAAATCTAAGCTTATGACTCATGGTAAGTTATGTGAGTCTGTAATATAGACATGTGCAATTTGTTTAGTTCCGAATTATTTTTTTAACGAATTTTGACAAATTCGTTAATTCCGAATTTCCGAATTTTTCAATTTTTTTCCGAAACTTCCGAATTTCCAAAACTTCTGAATTTCCGAAATTTCCGAATTTCCAAAACTTCTGAATTTCCGAAATTTCCGAATTTGCGAAATTCTGAATTTCCGAATTTTCGGATTTCCGAATTTCCAAATTTCCGAATTTCGGATTTTCGTATTTCCGAATTGTCGTATTTCCGAATTTTTGAATTTCCGAATTTCTGAATTTTTGGATTTTTGAATTTCCGAATTTCGGATTTTTGGATTTTCGAATTTCCGAATTTCCGAATTCCGAATTTCGGATTTTCGCATTTCCGAATTCCGAATTTTCAGAGTTCGGAAATTCAAATATGTGAAAATTCGAAAATCAGAAAAAAAGAAAGAAAATCAGTTTCATTCTAAATAATAACTAACTATTAAATTATAGGTATTGGAATTCCCTTTCAAATTTGTCTGTTAGTGAACGTAACGAGTACGAATTTATCCGAAGTTACAAATTATCTGAAATAACGAATGCCACATCTAACCAAATGGAACGTAACAATCTAATAATAATCAATAACAATAATAATAATAAAACCTTTTTATTATTATTAATTATTTATTATTAATTATTTATTATTAATTTGTTCCGTTCCATTTGTTTAGATGCGGCATTCGTTATTTCAGATAATTCGTAACTTCGGATAAATTTGTACTCGTTAATTTAATAGTTAGTTATTAATTAAACAGATTTTTTCTTTTTTTCAGATTTTCAAATTTTGGGATTTTCAAATCTTTGAATTCCCGAATTTCCGAAAATCCGAAAGTCCAAAAATTCGGAGTTCCGAAAGTCCAAAAATTCGGAGTTCCGAAAGTCCAAAAATTCAGAATTCCAAAAGTCCAAAAATTCGGAGTTCCGAAAATCCAAAAATTCGGAATTCCAAAAAAACGAAAATCCAAAATTCGGAAATTCGATAATTCTGAAATCCGAAAATTATGAAATCCGAAAATTCTGAAATCCGAAGATTCGAAATCCGAAAATTCTGAAATTTTGGAAATCCGAAAATTCGGAAATTTGGAAATCCGAAAATTCGAAATTCGGAAATCCGAAAACCGGAAAATCGAAAATTCGGAAATCCGGAAATTCGGATTCTCTGCCTCCGGGCTGAGCTGGGGCTGTCTGGAAAGAATCCTTTCAGTGTCCGGTTTCAGAAGAAATTGTAGCAGGGAGCAAGGAGGACAGAGTGAATACATCAGCGCACCCAGGGATTCACAAGGGGAGAGACTGCCACTTGTTGCAAGCTTTCAAAGGACAGTGCTGTGCTTAAAGGGGTTGTAAACCCTCGTGTTTTTTCACCTTAATGCATCCTATGCATTAAGGTGAAAAAACTTCTGACCCCAGACCCTCCATTTTACTCAACTGAGCCCTTCGATCCCTCGGTGGAGACGCACTCTTCCTCCCTGCCCAGAGTTCTCGGCTCTTGATTGGATAGATTGATAGCAGTGCGGTGTAGCGGTGTGTCAGACTGATACACCACTCCACCGATCCCCGCAATGCGCACCCCCACGAGCGCGCGGCGGCATGTTATCCTGAAGGACGTCATATGACGCCCAGTCAGGATAACGGAACCACTTCCCGGACGTCAATATGCTATTGACCGGGCGGGAAGTGGTTAAAGACTGATTGTGTCCAGGAAGGAGAACAGTCCAGGATCTTTTCTCTGTACATAGGAAGGAAGTTGTCCCCAACTGTTTTTTCAGTCAAGTTGGGCATCCTATAACCCCTCTATCCATCCAAGTTGTTCTTGAATAAAAACAACAAAAACACCCCAATCAGGTAAGCCCTCTCTTCTCAACCACTACATGACCTGTCCCCTGCTCACCCAGTCATGTCTGCCCTCCGCTATTTTTATTTTTTTTCTTTGCTTCGGGCCATACTTGACCAGTGTAGAACAGATGTTCCATACTTAGTGTAGCAGCCATAACCCTCGATGGGGCGGCCTTGACTTTTGGGCTTATCGGTTACCTCCGCTTGGCTTGTTGATGAATGTCCAGGGGTTCCCAGGGTTAGTACCCAACAACTTTGGATGCTGACACAATAAAAGTCCTTTTGAAGGTTTTTATTCTCGCAGTGGTAACATCCAACAAAACACAGTCTTAGATAAGGGGCAAGGGTGAAGAAACTCAGGCACCTTGAACTGCTGACATCTTCAGAATGTCTTTCATCAAACCCAGAGAGTAGCCACGCGCAGCTGGGTACTTCAATGCCAGACAAACCTCTAGCCAGAGGTATGGCAGCTGACAATGTGATCCGGAAACTTGTTAAAAGTCTCTGACACAGAATGAACTTGCAACCAAAGGTGAATAGGGACCTTTCTCACAGTACCTGGAACTTTCTCTGTCTCCTTGGCAGCACGGTGGAAGTGTGGATTCTTTAGTGTCCATACAACTCAGCAACCAGGCTCCTCTTTAGATGCCAGCTTGTTGGCCCTCCTCCAAAGAGTCCTCCCCCGGTCGCCTATGCGAGTTGTGGTGCCCCTCCAATAATGAGAGCACACCGGGATGCCTTGAATCCTCCTTCAGTTACTGGGCCTCGGGCTAACCGGCTCTGAGACTCAGGAACAGACGGATCCTTTCCCCAGACCATGCGGGTATGTGGGGCTAGTCAAACTGACCATGTGGCGGGAAGGCAAACGTTCCCAGTCCTGGGACCCCTCGCGGGGCTACTCCGGTCCAGAACCAGGAAACAGGACTGCGGCCGAACCCCGAACACGTGACTTCAGCACCTTAAGTACCCTTCCCCAGACTACACAGCGGCGGGACCAGGCGCACCCACTGATTGGCTCCGGGGAAGACTGATACCTAAGACGTCCAACCAGGCCTGGTTCCAGGCCTGTCATGTGTACCTCACTGTACCCATGACCAGGCTGAACCCCAGCACAGCCCAGCCAAACCGATGGCAAAGTTAACCTGCACAATTAGCCCTCAGAACCCCATTACTGTTCTGAGGGGAAAAACTAAATTTCCACATATAGCGCACACTTGTGAAAGTGGCCCTGCTACATTAGCATAATGGCTGCCAAGCCAAACCCATACTCCACCCCAACCCATTAAATCCCATTAATGGAAACCACACAATGAATGGAGTAAAAAATCCCCATAGCAGCCTCTTTATTAATAAATAAACTTAAATTAACATAAACAATAAAAAACATTAGTTAAACAAAAAAACATCAGTCACTAATAGGGTTGAGCGAACCCGAACTGTAAAGTTCGGACCCGGACCCGAACCCTAACTATTGGCTGTAAGTTCGGGTTCGGGTCCGGTGTTCGGCGATGTATTGGCGCCTTTTTAACAGCTGCAGGGCAGCCAATCGACGCTAGTTTCACTAGTGTGCCCTTAGAAGCCATCACAGCGATGCCTACTAATGGCATGGCTGTGATTGGGCAGTGCAGCATGTGACCCAGCCTCTATATATAGTCCAGACACACAGCACACAGCGTCATTCTGCTATAGACAGGTTCCTGTGCTGCTGAGAGAGAGGATTTTAGGAATTAGTGTGATAAAGTCAGTAAGTCAGTCAGTCCACATTCCTTTAATTTTCTTCTAATTAGTTAGATCAGTGAGCGATCTAGATAGCTAGAGTAGAGTAGGGAGTTTCTTTATTAAGCAAAAGAAAGAGGCAGAGAGAATTATTGAACAGATTCCTAAATCAATTGTACCCTGGCTGGGGTGCAGTGCACAGTCTTTTAACAGTGCCATGAGGCCAGTGCCAGACAAAATATAAAAGTTTTACCTGCAAGCTCAGTGCACCATTAGGACCAACACTGCATATAGTAAGAGATACACCATAGTCTGTGTGTATTCTGCTATTGGAAAAACATTGCAAAAAAATCTAATTTTGCTGTTTTTTTTTTCCCAATAGCATTTTCTGCGTGTTCATACATACACGCTGTAGACACTATCCGTGTATTCTGATATTGGAAAAACATTGCAAAAAAATTTAATTTTGCAGTGTTTTTTTTTCCTAATAGCATTTTCTGCGTTTTCATAAACGCTTTAGATACTGTCCGTGTATTCTGATATTGGAAAAACATTGCAAAAAAATTTAATTTTGCAGTGTTTTTTTTTTTCCAATAGCATTTTCTGCGTGTTCAGAAAAACCCCACACCGCGCAGGAGTTGTGGAGGGACATGGAACAACAGACCGATGAGTGATTGGTGGCAGTGAGCCTCAAGCCCGGCCTGGTGGTGTGCGATAATGGGCGAAATCTCGTAGCAGCTCTGGGCCTAGGTGGTTTGACGCACATCCCTTGCCTGGCGGATGTGCTGAACTTGGTGGTCCAGAGGTTCCTTAAGAATTACCCCGATATGCCAGAGCTGCTGCAGAAATTGCGGGCCGTCTGTGCGCACTTTCGGCGTTCTCACCCTGCTGCTGCTCACCTGTCAGCGCTGCAGCGTAACTTCGGCCTTCCCGCTCACCGTCTCATATGTGATGTGCCCACAAGGTGGAACTCCACCTTGCACATGCTTGCCAGACTGTGCGAGCAGCAGCAGGCGATAGTGGAGTTTCAGCTGCAGCACGCACGCGTGAGTCGCTCTGCCGAACAGCACCACTTCACCGCCAATAACTGGGCCTCTATGCGAGACCTGTGTGCCTTGTTGCGCTGTTTCGAGTACTCCACCAACATGGCCAAAAGTGTTCAAAAGTCCGGGTCCCATTGACTTCAATGGGGTTCGGAGTTCGGGGTCAAGTTCGGGTCAAGTTCGGTCCCGAACCCGGACTTTTTTCCGAAGTTCGGCCGAACCCGCCGAACCCGAACATCCAGGTGTCCGCTCAACTCTAGTCACTAATCCCGTTGGTCTTTGAAGGCAAACCCAACTATCGTATGTTCCATAATGCACTGTGGTACCTTTACCATACTAGGCCTCCAGCCGCAACAGTTGGCTCGGAGACAACACAATAACCACAGTGCACCTATTAACCTATTCTAGCTAAACCAACATTACCTGGATAACACCAGAGGGACACATACCACCTTATCCTAGGTTTTTTTAAATTGCCAGCAAAGACCAACAACCACCACAGCGCGCAAAGGGAAGCCCTTACCCTTGAGTGCCCCTCCACACCCTCAAAGCTCTCTGAATGCCATCCTGCAACCCAGGGGCCCATAAATCAATCACCACCGCATTGAGGTGTACTATGTCACCCCTAATGTATCGTCAAGTATCCGTTTCCAATTCTAAATGCTGGATAACCAGTCCCCATTCCGAACTACAAATCTTCCCACCTCTCTATTGACTTTCTTGCGGTCCACTGACCTTGCCAAGCGCCAAGTAGTCCGAGTAACAATGTCGGACCACATAATGATCATGTCCAGAAAGGCAATTAGAAGCCACAGGAAATCAAACTTGACATCCCGAATGATATCCAACATGGACTTTATCCCTAAATCATTTCCACCAACGTGGAGCACCAGAACATCTGGCGGTCTATCCAGGCGTGCAAAGCAATGCACTTCTGGCACCATCCTGCTCCACATCATGCCCGGTACCCCCAGCCAGCGGACACTAGCCTCCCACCTTGAAATGCCTATTTGTCTGCTATTAGGCCTAACGTCTGCTCGCCTGGCCCCCAAAACACATAGGAGTGGTCCAGTATCCAGACAAGACCCAGCACGCCACCTGAAAGAGAAGAAATAAAAACACCACAAATAACACCCAAACAGGCACTCAAACACAGACTTATCCAACACAGAAAATCCACAAACTACATACCCCCCCCCCCCCCCAAGCTGTCAACAGATAAGGATGAACCAAGAGCTGGAACCGCTCCGATTCCCACCTACCAATGCAATTCACTGCTTCCTTATCCAACCCCTACCGTGCAATACCATACCCAATTCAGAAGGGGTGCGATGAGAATTGTTTCTCATCCAAACCCAATGCCCTTAAACTTTTACGGAAAACAGCTATAAATTGAAATCTGGATAGAGGGGACACGTCCGCATGTATCAAGAAGGACCCAGCCAAAGTCGAGCGCACTGAGGGAAACTCCCTCACAGCACCCGCCGGACAAAAGGGCGAAGCCGGCAAAGCAAACAGCTAAACCCTTCTGTGAGATCCTGACAACCCTGCCATTTAAAGAAAAATGCTAAATCTGCCAACTTCCGCTCAACGAGTAACACCGACACTCCCTTCTCAAGGTTCCGAGAAACAAAGTAAAGAACCAACAACCTCACCTCTGGACCACCTTGCTATGCAGTTGTCAACTCCCGGGAGGTGTACAGCATGAAGAAAAAAACATTCAACTGAAGGCAAGGTAACACGATGTGCTGCAGCAGCCGAACCACGGGTGGTAATGAAGCCATGTACCACCCCAAGATTGTCATCATGAAAACGCACTTTCAGGTCCCAGAAAGACTCTCCCCACCCCACAGCCAGCACCACCGGAAACAATTCCAGGAGCACCAAATTACAGAGAAAACCTGCCTCTTACCAAGAATTGGGCCAAGGCCCTGCTGTCAGATAAGTACTTACCGAGGACGAAATGCCGAGAGCGGTTCAACCTTGCGACTTGGCGCACTCCGCCCCCTGGAAGTGATACAGGGAGTGGATGGCACGAAGAGGCACAGGTCACCAGTAGATGGAATACAGTTGATGAAATACTTTGAGAGGTGAGCAGCTGTGCAGTAACTGGTATTGCAGAAGTCCAGACAGGCCGAGGGTCAAACACTGAAAAAAGCTGAGTAGTCCGGAATACAGACAAAGGGTCAGGCACCAGAGGTAGTAAGCAAATCACAAGTCACAAGCCGAGAGTCAAACACAGGAGACAGCAGACAGGTCCGGGTCACAAGTAAGGGGGTCAAACACTGGAAGCAAGCGGAATCCGATGAACAAGCCGAAGATTGGTTTTCAGGAGACAAGCAGCGTAGTGAGGGACGATCCGGGTCAATTCAGTAGAAATCAAGGAACACAGGAACAGGAACTAACTGACAGGAAGTTGAAGACAAACCAGCAACTTGTCTGATTATCAGAGTGTCTTTAAATAGGCCAGCCAAAGCGTCACGTCGGACGTGCACTAATACGAACGTGTGCACGTCGTTCCATCGACCTCACGTATGCGCGTGCGTAGAACAGTCGTTCCACCGCGCCTACGTTTTTGACAGAAACCGTTCGGAAAACATTACTCGATTGGTAATTTCTCTGACAGTGCCCCTCCCCTGAGGGGCGGGCTCCGGACGCCCAAACTGGCCATCAATTCTGGATGTTCTTGATGAAAAGCTTGAATCAAATGTGGAGCATGTAAATTCCTAGAAGGTTCCCAGGAGTTGTCTTCAGGAGGGTACCCCTTCCATTTGATTAGATATTGGAGCTGTCTACCCCTCTTCCTGCAACTTACAATAGATTCCACCTCAAATTCATTCTCCCCGTCCACCTCGACTGGTGGAGGAGGCAGTTCCTCTCTTCCAGAAAAGGGGCTGGGAACAACAGGCTTTAATAGCGATGCGTGGAATACTGGGTGTATTCTGTAAGAATTGGGCAAAGCTAACTCAAAAGCCACAGGATTGATCATTCTTTGGATCTTAAAAGGTCCAATACATTTTGGCCCGAGTTTTCGTGAGGGAACCGGTAATTTGAGATTAGTGGTAAATAGCCAAACCTCCTCACCCACTTTGAAAACAGGATTCTATTTCCTTCCTCTATCATAATATTTCTTGTAATTATCCTGAGCCATTTGAATGGTTTCTTGAATCTTTTGGAAGTTTTGCTGAATGTTTTTTATGCGGTCTTGGACAGCAGGGACATACATCTCAGGAATCACATTCAGGAGAAAAGAATGATGGTATCCGAAGTTTGACCAGAAGGGCGTTTGATTGGTAGCTGTATGGATGGAATTATTATATGCAAATTCTGCATACGGCAGGAGAGAGGACCAGTCATCTTGAGAACCGGAACAAAAACAACAGAGATATTGCTCCAGGGTTTGATTTGTTCTCTCCATCTGACCGTTGCTCTGCGGATGGTACGCAGAGGAGAGACAAATCTTAATTTCCAGGATCTTGCAAAGCTCTCTCCAGAATTTGGAGGTAAATTGGACACCTCTATCTGAAACGATGCTCTTAGGTACACCATGAAGTCTTGTAATTTCTTTAAAAAAAATATTAGCCGTATCTGAAGCAGAGGGAGTGCCCACCATGGGTAAAAAATGTGCCATTTTAGAAAAACGGTCAACAACTACCAGGATAGTAGTATATCCCCTAGAAGGAGGTAGGTCCACAATGAAGTCCATGGCGATTTCGGCCCATGGCCGCTCTGGAATGGGAAGAGATTTAAGTAGACCCCAGGACTTATTGGTTGAGCCCTTACTGCGCTGACAAAGAGAACAAGAGGAGGCGTAATCCTGACAGTCCTGTCTCCAACCCGGCCACCAAAAAGATTGGTAGACAAGTTCTACAGTCTTTTGTATCCTGAAGTGACCTGCCAATTTGTGATCATGGAAGGTCTTTAAAACCAAAAGTCTTACTTCTCGAGGAACAAATATTTTTCCCTGGGTCCAAAAAAGATCATCGCGTTTCTCCAAAGAAGGTACTTCCGGATCGATACAATGGCTGGATGTTGCCTTAATAGAAGTGACTAAATCCTCGGGAATGATCAACAAAAAGTTTCGCGGAGACAAGATGGTGCTAGATTCGGCTGTTTGAGGAGATTCCGGGAACATCCGGGAGAGAGCATCTGCCTTTCCCTTCTTGGAACCAGGTCTGTATGATATATGAAAATTTAATCTAGAGAAGAAAAGGGCCCAACGGGCTTGTCTGGGTTTCAACCGTTTGGCTGTCCTGAGATACTCTAGATTCTTATGATCTGTGTAGATCATTATAGGGTGGAGTGCACCCTCCAGTAGACATCTCCACTCCTCCAAGCGCACTTAATGGCCAACAATTCCCTGTCACCTACATCGTAGTTTCGTTCTGGTGGACTTAGTTTCCGAGACACGAAGGCTACTGGATGTAGGAGGGCTTTAGGCCCTTGTCTTAGAGAGAGAATAGCCCCAGTAGCTGTTTCCGATGCATCTACTTCCAGTACGAATGGCAGAGTTGGACCTGGATGGAGTAAAATGGGTGCAGAGGTAAATAAAGTCTTTAATTTGGTAAAGGCTTCTTGGGATTCCTGAGACCAGTGAAAACGATTGTGCTGGCGTGTGAGTTGGGTGATGGGAGCAACAATGGATGAAAAACCAACAATAAATCTCCTGTAGAAGTTGGCAAAACCAATAAATCGTTGTACCCCTTTTTTATCAGAGGGAGCTGGCCATTCTTGAATTGCCTTGACCTTCTGTGGATCCATTGCGACCCCATTGGTGGAGATAATAAATCCCAAAAATTGCACAACAGGTTTTCAAAGTCGCATTTCTCTGCCTTGAGATACAACTTATGTGTTCTGAGAATTGTCAGGACCTTTTTAACATGGACTCGATGCAACTCAACAGTGGTGGAAAAAATAAGAATGTTGTCTAGATAAACAACTAAGAAATTGTCAAGATATTCTCTGAAAATGTCATTTACCAGGTGCTGGAAAGTGTCTGGAGCATTGCATAGTCCGAATGGCATCACCAGGTATTCGTAATGCTCGAACCTGGACCTGAAGGCAGTCTTCCACTCATCACCAGCTCGGATTCTGATGAGATTATAGGCCCCTCGAAGATCCAGCTTGGAGAAGATTCGGGCGGACCGAAAACGTTGAAAAAGCTCTGGGATGAGTGGGAGTGGGTACCGATTTTTAATAGTTATTTTATTTAGCTCCCTGTAATCAATACACGGCCTCAGAGATCCGTCCTTTTTTTCCACAAAAAAGATTCCGGCTCCAGCCGGTGAAGAGGACGGACGAATAAATCCTTTCTCCAGATTTTCGTCGATATAGACTTTGAGAGCTTTTAATTCTGTTTCTGATAACGGATAAATACGGCCGAAAGGAACTTCAGAGCCGGGCAGGAGGTCAATAGGGCAATCATATGAACTGTGAGGGGGAAGGCGATCAGCCTTTTGTTTGTCAAAAACATCTTTAAACTCCAGATACACTGAGGGAACATTTTGGAGGTTACCAGGTGTTGGTATTACTGCTGAACATGCTGAAGAGGCTGGAGAGAGACAGTGTTGAGAGCAGTATTTAGAAGAAAAAAGAACATCTTTTGTATTCCAATTAATTTGTGGGTTATGGGCCTGCACCCCCACAATATAAACACAGTTTGCCTTGAAGTCTATGTAATTTCTCTTCAGGGGTAAGTGGAGCACGGACTAGCCCCAGTTGCATAGGCTCAACTTCAGGAGCGTAAGTAGTTGGAAAAGCCGGAGAAGGAGGATGAGTAGAAGAAGACTTGGGAGGCGTCCAGCTGGATCGAAAAGACTGAAAACGTTCGGAGCGACACTCCCGCATGCGCCTGTCCAGTTTAGTGGCTGACTGAATCAATTCCTCCAAAGTAGCAGGGGTCTCTATCCGGGCTAACTCGTCTTTAAGATTTTCAGATAACCCCTGGTGGAATTGATACTTCAGAGCAGCTTCGTTCCAGCCAGTATCGGCTGACCACTTGCGAAAGTCAACAGTATAGTCCTCAACCGTGCTGTTCTGTAGGCACTAAGTGTGGCCTTCCCAAAAAAATTGTACCTCCACTGCGGCAAACAAACAACAATGACGTGATATATCAGTGAAAACTAGCTGCTACTTAAATGTGAAAATATATATAAACAAATGAATTATACCAAACTGTGTACTGCAAAGAATATTGGGTGATAATTCAGTAGCGCTAAACAAATAATAACGTGATCTGTGTAAATGTAAATAACAATAACACCCTGTGCAGTAGTGCTATATAATACAAAAGTCGATTAGAAACTGTTTCAACAATATTGTTGAAAAATAAATTTGCATCCAAAACATCCAATCTTCCACCACACCGATGTGCTTGTGCTTCCTCTCCCAATGAAATCGCACTCACCAACTGATGTTGCCTCCCACTCTCGTGTTTGGCAAAAAAGCAGACCACACCTGGGCCAGTGTAACGATTAATCCAGGCCAGGCATATCCATATGTGAAAAATAAAAAGTGCTCCACATAGCGTGATTCTATTTAAACAAATTTAATAAAACTTTTCACAGCCACACTTCAATATATCAACTCACATTTAAAACGAATAATGCCAGCATAGAAAACCACTTTTTCACAGCAAACTGTGTACAACCGATTCGACAGTACACTACGATCGCGGCGGATTCAAAGTGTGTGCCACAGCTCTCACCCCCTCCATAGTCTCTGCCTGCAAAGATGGTGTAAGCGTCACGAACAACTAGCAATCGATCGGATCAACTACGAATCGTTCCGAACAATCATGGCTGGTATCGAATGGAGTCAATGTCCGTGTAGTCATGCCCCCGACATGTTTCGTCACTTCCGACTTCTTCCTAGGGATTGGCTACACGAACACTGATTCGCCCTTAAGTAATCTCGGAACTCACATGGGTTGAGTATTCGCACCTGCGCATATCCCATCTCCCCATTCGTTCCTATGTATGTCTTCTCCCATTGACCGTAGCAGTTACCTAGCTCCTGCGCACACTTCGTACCGCCAGAATCGTAAAGTGCCGTCCAATGACAACAACAAATTTGATAAATAGGAGAATGCAATCACTCATCTATAAATCTCTCGTAAAGTAGTGTTACATCTAACTACCTTATTTACACACTTAATAGGCGTTACTCTAGTGGTGTGAATGACTAAAATGAACATTATGAACTTATTCAAATTTTCACTTAACTATGACAGTGGATGATCTGTCCTTAAAAATTATGCATGCAAACAAATTGTAATATATAAAATGAATGTATTAGTCATAGAATGACATTCCTGAAAATATCTTACATTATATATATAAGTACTAAATGGGGTAATCCAGTCCTGTGGTGATGTGAATTCCACCTCCAACTGTTCCACCAAGGGTATCGGCCGGAGTGAATCCTACATACATGATCACCAAATTGCACTATCTTTCAACATGATAGACTCTAAACACATCTGCCTACATATATGTGTTAATCAGTGTACCTGCACACATAATTTTTAAGGACAGATCATCCACTGTCATAGTTAAGTGAGAATTTTAAATGTTCATTTCAGTCATTCACACAGGAGACAGCAGACAGAGACACAAGCAAGGGGGTCAAACACTGGAAGCAAGCGGAATCCGATGAACAAGCCGAAGGTTGGTTTTCAGGAGACAAGCAGCGTAGTGAGGGACGATCTGGGTCAAATCAGTAGAAATCAAGGAACACAGGAACAGGAAGTAACTCCGACAGGAAGCTGAAGACAAACCAGCAACTTGTCTGATCATCAGAGTGTCTTTAAATAGGCCAGCCAAAGCGCCACGTCGGATGTGCACTAATACGAACGCGTGCACGTCGTTCCATCGACCCACATATGCACGTACGTACAACGGTCGTTCCGCCGCGCCTACGTACTTGCCGGAAACCCGTTCGGAAAATATTACTGGATTGGTAATTTCTCTGACACCTGCGCCCCAGCTTCCCTGAAAAAAGGCCCCATAACCAGTAGAACCGTCCGCATCCGCGTAAAGTTCCAGGTCAAAGTTATTCACTGGCCCAAACAGCCACAACGCCCATATATTAAAGGATTCCAAGAAAGGGTGCCACACTCGCAAGTCATCCAGATGATCTTTGGTAAGGTGCACGAAATGAGTGGGAGACTTGACCCCAGCCGTAGCTGCCGATACCCTGCCCATTGGCAGAATGCGACATGCAAAATTCAACTTACCCAACAACGACTGCAGTTTACGAAGTTGAATATTGCACAGCCCCAGGATCCCACAAATCTCAGCCTTATGGGCCACCATCTTGTCTTCCGGCAGGTGACACTCCATGGCACAGGAGTCCAAAACTATGCCCAGGAAACTAAGAATGGTGGCCGGACCTTCCGTCTTTTCCGGGGCCAAGGGGATACCGAAACAAACAGAAATGTGCTGCAACGTGGCAAGGAGAACTGCACATAGCTTGGAGTGGGCCTACGCAAAGTAAAATCATCCACTGTCATACCCTCCACATTCTTCTCCTGTACATACTGCCTACTGTCATACTCTCCAAACTTCTCTGCTGTGCATACTGCCCACTCTCATACCCTCCACACTCCTCTCCTGTACATAGTGCCCACTGCCATACCCTTCACACTCCTCTCCTGTGCATACTGCCCCCTGTCATACCTTCCACACTCCTCTCCTGTACATAGTGCCCACTGGCATACCCTCCACACTCCTCTCCTGTATATAGTGCCCACTGTTATACCCTCCACATTCCTCTCCCTCACCTGCACATACTTCCCACTTTTATACCATTCATACTCCTACCCTATGCCTCTTACCCACAAAAACAGTTCTTTAAAATTATATTGAATATCCTCAATGTTACCAGCTCTAGAATGGGCACACTTTTGTTAGTTCAACTAAAGGAAATTTTCTCAGTCCTCATATTTGTTCTGCCCATTATTAGTACTTATTTAATTGTGTTATTAATATTGTGATGTATAGAGGAACATAGGGGATATCAGCTACTCTATGTATACCACTGGTAAAAAAAGCGTCGCTGAAAATATTTTTGAAATGTTGACAACTATGCACTTGGGCACTGACCAAGGGCCACCAGGTCAGTAGGGGGCCCCATGAGAGGCTCCTGGGATCTTGTGATATTAAAGCAGTAGTAAACTTTGCTAGCAGTGGAGTTGATTTACTAAAAGCAAATCCTATTTGCACTACAAGTACACTACAAGTGCATTGGAAGTGCAGTCGCTGTAGATCTGAGGGGAAGATCTGAAATGAGGCGAAACTCTGCTGATTTCTATCATCTAATTATGTACAAACAAAAATTCTGTTTTTATTTTCCTTGCATGCTCTCCTCTAGATCTACAACGACTGCACTTCCAAGTGCACTGCAAATGCACTTGTAGTGCACTTGCAGTGCAAAGTGGATTTGCCTTTAGTAAATAAACCCCATTACTACTTTTTAGAGGCCCTGAGGTAGGTTATGCCATAATGTACTAGTATTGCACAGTATGCATATTAGCACATTAGGGTACATATACCTGTCAGACTGAGCCTTCCAGCACTGTGCTGGGATCAATCCGGCGGGTCCCGGGCGCTTCCATCTTCACCCAGTGTTCTTTTTGGGTTTTGTGCCTTCGGTCACTTGCCTTGGCCGGGCTGCATTGCTGTCACTCCTACGCATGCTCATGCGCATCCTCTCTCTCATCCCCCCCTCTCTCTCATCCTCCCTCCATTACCCCTCACCACTCTCTCATCCCATTTCTCTCCCTCTCATCCTCCCTCTCTCCATATAATTTAATTTGTTATAACAAAAAATTGTTAGGATTTTTTATTTTTATTTTTAATAAAAAGCCCCACCAAAATCCTCAGCAACAGGCCCATGATGTTCTTAATCCGACCCTGAGTGTGGAGATTCAGGCATCCAACATTCTTCCAGCATGTATAAAGTTGTATTACACATGGCCTCACAAGGACCTAATGCTTTGATGTGTTTTACTAGGGATAAACCATGTAAAAAAATCTGCACTAAAAATGTGCCTTAACTACATTTTTGCTTGAGGTATTTCTGGAAAAAAATACCACATGATTGCCACTAGATGGTGGCAATGATCCTAGGCAATATACCAATCAAGAAAATTACTGTGAATATTGGTGGAGCTTGTGCAAACTGTTGATATGTTCACACATGCAAATTTTTTAAGACATAGACCTCTATGTGATACAAAATTATTATACTCAACGCTGCTCCAAAATATACAGATAAATATATACAATTAAAGTGCTCTGCAAATATATAAAGTGCAATCAAATAATAATAAAGTCCTTCAGTGCCAATAAACTTGTTCACTTCTGCGTGTGAGGATGCATGTGCCACTCAGTGGTCCCCTCCTGGGTCCCCATTCACCAACAGTAAGCTTTAAAATCGCAAGGTCTCTGTCCTACATCAATGGTTAGGATGTCTCCTTCCAACAACACGCTTTAAAGGACTCCAAGATCTTTAATCCACATCTATGGCCAGGTCTCCATTACAATTCAGCCTGAAGCGCAGCTCCACACACGTTTATTTGCACTGGAGGACTTTATTATTTGATTGCACTTTGTTTGCACTTTATATATTTGCACAGCACTTTAATTGTATAGAATTATCTGTATATTTTGGAGCAGCGCTAAGTATAATAATTTTCTGATTTGGAAAGGCACACACCTCTCTATACAAGATCCCATAGTTAACAATGCATGCCAGAGCACAAACCAAGCCATGAAGTCCAAGGAATTGTCTGTAAACCTTTGAGACAGTATTGTATGGAGGCACAGATCTGGGGAAGGGTACAGAAAAATGTCTGCAGCACTGAAGATTCCAATGAGCACAGTGGCCTCCAACAAACATAAATGGAAGAAGTTTGGAAGCAACAAGACTCTTCCTAGAGCCAAACTGAGCGATCAGGGGAAAAGGGCCTTAGTCAGGGAAGTGACCAAGAACATGATGGTCACTCTGACAGAGCTCCAGCATTTCTCTGTGGAGAGAGGTGAGCCTTCTAGAAGAACATCCATCTCTGCAGCACTCCCCAAATCAGGCCTGTATGGTAGAGTGGCCAGACAGAAGCCACTCCTCAGTAAAAGGCACATGACTCTCAGACCATGAGAAACAAAATTCTCTGGTCTGATGAAACAAAGATTGAACTCTTTGGCCTGAATGGCAAGTGTCATGTCTAGAGGAAACCAGGCACCGCTCATCACCTGGCCAATACCATCCCTACAGTGAAGCATGGTGGTGGCAGCATCATGCTGTGGGGATATTTTTCAGTGGCAGGAACTGGGAGACTAGTCAGGATGGAGGGAAAGATGAATGCAGCAATGTACAGAGACATCCTTGATGAAAACCTGCTCCAGAGCGCTCTGTACCTCAGACTGGGGCGAAGGTTCATCTTCGAACAGGGAGATGAACCCCCCGAGACTTTGCTTTGTTGCCTCCCCCCCATGATGTCATTCTTTTCCCTCTTCTGAGAGAGCTCCACTGCAGCCCTGAAGCCCATCCAATAGACAGCGCCAATGTCAGGCACTGAAAGCTGAAGAAAACAGTTGGATCATCACATAGCTGTAGCTACAGGTAAGTAAATAAAGGTATTAGATAGGGATTTGTCTTTTTATTTTTTTACATAGCAATTAGTTAGAGGGGGTGTGCTTATGTATATGTGAAAGCATAGCAAATGATATATATATATATATATATATATATATATATAGCAGACTAAGGACATGGATTACTGGAACCAAGTCCTGTGGTCTTATGAGACCAAGATAAACTTATTTGGTTCAGATGGTGTCAAGTGTGTGGCGGCAACCAGGTGAGGAGTACAAAGACAAGTGTGTCTTGCCTACAGTCAAGCATGGTGGTGGGAGTGTCATGGTCTGGGGGCTGCATGAGTGCTGCCGGCACTGGGGAGCTACAGTTCATTGAGGGAAACATAAATGCCAACATGTACTGTGACATACTGAAGCAGAGCAGGATCCTCTCCCTTCGGAGACTGGGCCGTAGGGCATTATATCAACATAACAAGCCCAAACACACCTCCAAGATGTTCCAAACAAAAGAACTCGCTGCTCCAGGTGAGACAGGAAGCCTAATGATATCACGGGGGCTCGCCTCCACATACGATCAACACTGAAGAAATGGCTGCACTCCCAGATCCATCAAAATTCTTATTTAATAAACGAACATCCCAAGTGTTACAAACAGTTCATATGGTAGACGTGTTTCACACACTAACAGGTGCGCTTATTCATTACCACCTCTAAGACGACCACTGCCTTGCTAAAGAAGCTGAGGGTAAAGGTGATGGACTGGCCAAGCATGTCTCCAGACCTAAACTCTATTGAACATCTGTGGGGCATCCTCAAACGGAAGGTGGAGGAGCACAAGGTCTCTAACATCCACCAGCTCTGTGATGTCATCATGGAGGAGGACTCCAGTGGCAACCTGTGAAGCTCTGGTAAACTCCATGCCCAAAAAGGTTAAGGCAGTGCTGGAAAATAATGGTGGCCACACAAAGTATTGACACTTTGGGCCCAATTTGGACATTTTCACTTAGGGGTGTACTCACTTTTGTTGCCAGCGGTTTAGACATTAAACATTTAGACATTAATGGCTGCGTGTTGAGTTATTTTGAGGAACAGCAAATTTACAATGCTTGTTTGTTGTCACATGGAAAGATATAATAAAATATTTACAAAATTGTGAGGGGTGTAGTCACCTTTGTGAGATACTGTGTGTGTGTATGTATATATATATATATATATATATACACACACACACACACACACACACACACACACACACACACACACACACAGTATATATATTGAGTATATATTGTACTGTATATACTGTATAGAAGCTGGTAGAAGTGCTTTCTTATGCAATAAAAACACTTTTTCCATCTATCTATCTATTTATTATCATGGATTCCCTTTACCTATTTTCACATTACCCACATTCAGGTCATGTTTCTATTATTTTTTATTATACTGTACATAGATTGGGTCCAATTATTTTTACTGAACTGTATATTACGGAGACCTACATGCTCTTGGCTGAGCCTACAAAGAAGAGATGCAATAAAAGCCTAGAACTCATAATCTAACTTGTGCCAAGTACCCAACATATGGTAACCAAACTTTCATATATCACATGAGCTAGTGTGGTCTCTAGAGGCGTTGAAAATAGTTTACATGATTTATTTTGTTTTGTTACTTATATGAATGGGTTTTGTTATCATTTTAGTATTTTTAGTCCTCCAATGGCCTAATGAGAAATGATTTCAAGAATTCCTGGAAGAGATTCTTCTGTGAGACTCAGTCGCCCTTACTTCAAAGCAGAAGAGCCTACTGCACCCTTTCCAGCCCAGATGGTGGCCGCAGCTATCTGTGACTAACCGCAATCCAGCAGTTACCTGCAGTTAGGGAAAGATGATTATGGATAGGTGCAATCTATCAGCGCCCAACCACAGTCACTGTCAGTAATTGCTGGTTATGCCAACAGTCACAGATAACGGTCATTCCGGACACAAGAATTCCCAGATTCTTGCCACTAAAATTAACAGGGTGTCCTAGTTGCCTGTGTGAATGGACCCTTCAGCTCACAATACACTATCTGATTGTACAATTTTGTTTAGAGCTACCATCTTGCCTGATTGGATACAGAATGATTGGATAGTTTAGGCGTGTCCTCCTATTATATAGTTTTGGTAAATATATAAGAGATTGTACAATCAGACTGTATAGTGTATGGTCAACTTTAAGCCTCGTACAAACTAGGTTGAACGAAAAAAAAAAAAACCCTGACATCACAGGTCAGAGCTGCTGTACTAACAATGCGATGTTAGAACAGCGATCTCTAGCGATCTCCCCTGCTGTGGTTTTGTGTTCTGACAGGGGGGCGGCAGGTCAGCAGACCTTTTTTGGTCATGACTCTTCAAAAGAAGCAGATTGAACGGCTTCTATCGGACCGGCTGCCATACACACACACACATATATATGAAACAGTGTCACTAATTGCAGTGATCATTTTTTTTTGGCTTGTTTTAACATAAAAATTTTATATATTTTAACATAAAAAATTTTTTATAAATTTTCAACAGTTTTTTTTTTGTATTATAAATACATGTTAATTAAATGACTTTGTTATTTTATTGAGTAATCTAGACAAAACGTTTAAGGTATGTGACTTTCCATATTCTAATTGAGTTACATTTACAGCAACAGCGTTTGCTCCCACGATACATAAAGCCGCGACTCCAACGCTGTAGGAGGTGATTTCACCACCACAGTTAAAAAAAAGAGCATATATGCCGAAGCATGGGGGGCAGCAGGGGGGGGAGGAGCGATTGGCTCCTAATGCCACGTACATACGGTCGAAATTCCGACCGTGTGTACACGGCATAACTTTTGCGGGAGGATGCCCCCATGCATCGGCATATATAAATGGTGCATGTATGCCCATCATTAGAAGTGGGTGGATGAAGGGAGGTATTCTAATGGTGGGCATACCCACCAATCAATCTCTTTTTTCGTTCAGCCAAGAGGCTGCATGAAAAAAAAAAGATTACAATATATGTCCAGTATGTTGCTGGACTTTGAATGGTTATACCAGAATGATGCCTGCAGGTTTAGGTATCATCTTGGTATCATTCTTTTCAGCCAGTGATCGGCTTTCATGTAAAAGCAATTCTAGCGGGTAATTAGCCTCTAGACTGCTTTTTTACAAGCAGTGGGAGGGAATGTCCCCCTCCCGGATATAAACCGCGCCATTGGGAAATTGGGAAAGCATTTTATCACACCAATCTTGGTGTGGTCAGATGCTTTGAGGGCAGAGGAAAGATCTAGGGTCTAATAGACCCCAATTTTTCAAAAAAAGAGTACCTGTCACTGCCTATTGCTATCATAGGGGATATTTACATTCCCTGAGATAACAATAAAAATCATAACAAAGAAAAAAAATGGAAGGAACAGTTAAAAATAAAATAAAAAAGCTAAATAAAAAAAAAAAAAACAAAAAAAAAAAAAAAAAGCACCCCTGCCCCCCCTTCTCTTGCGCAAAGGCGTACACAAGCGTTGGTCTGGCGTCATATGTAAACAGCAATTGCACCATGCATGTGAGGTATCACCGCGAAGTTCAGATCGAGGGCAGTAATTTTAGCAGTAGACCTCCTCCGTGAATCTAATGTGGTATCATGTAAAGGCTATTTTTTTACTTAAAAATTTTTTTTTTTTTATTTGACTGAAATTGCGGGACGCATATGTTTCCAAATGTGCAACTGTTGCTTCTCCTGAGTACGGGGATACCACATGTGTGGGACTTTTTGACTGAAATTGCGGGACGCATATGTTTCCAAATGTGCAACCGCACAAGTTTTGATGCAGTATATTTTAAAGAATTTAACGTCTTTTTGAACTTTGAAAACCTGCACAAGGCGGCATTTCCCATACGTTTGAGGCCCATCAGGACAAAAGAGCACCACCAGTGACAAGAATTTTTCCAAGTCACTACAAAGCCATGCAATGCCATTGAAAGGTAAAAGTGAAGATTGAACAAATTATCGTTCACATGCTTTAAATGTTGCTTAACATACCATCCAAATGTTTATTTTATTTGCAGAGTAATATATTTTTAATAAATGGACATACACCCGTTGTATACACCTATTGACACAACTCACTTGTGCGCACACAAAGTTTGCGCTTACTGCATGCGGCAGAATGCCACCAAGATGCAGGGTGAGGAACCGCCAGCTGTTAGGCTTAAAAATGATTTTGTGCCACAAAAATGAATGTTTCAGCCGGTTCGGTTTTCGAGAGATTGGTATTCAAATTCAGGTTATGTAACATCAAGCTCTGCCCACTTCGCACCCAATGTTATTAAAAATTTAAAACAAATATAGCATTCATTTGCACGAACGTATGTGCTGGTTTGCTTTCAGAGATATTGTGCATTATAGTTGACCTTTCCCATTTTGCACCACGTTATTACATTTTAAAAACAATTATACTGTTTGTGCTGAGTTTGTGCTGATTTGTACCAAAAAAACAAACTTTCTGTTTGTACGGTCTTTGAGATATTGGACATTCAACGTTAGATTAAGTAACCTAAAGCCCCGCCCACTTTGCACTATGTTATTACATTTCAAAAACAAATATACCATATTTATGCTGCATTGGCAGGAAAAACAAGCATATTGGTGTAGCACTAATCCCTGAAGGAGCTGCTGGTTTGATTTGGGCCTGCACTCTGTTAATAAACCCCACTAACTTGACTCAGTCCCCTTGACACAGCTGTGGTGCAATATAATACAATAGACAATACAATATAATATACCTGTATTATCACCTCAGGATTCACTGGCTCCACCTGCAATGGGAGAATAGAAATACTCCACACAATAGGGTACTTAACCAAACATATATTTTACTGTACTTTCTGATAAGCAGGTGGTTACAATAATTGTATTGTCATCTCAACATAAAATGACAGGAGAATGAATTTTGAGCAACAATTATACACAGTGTAACTACAAGAGAGCCCCCCCTACTTTTATAGCTAATTGTGAGATCTCAATAAAAATACACAGTCTTTAATCTTCTTGTCTTTTGCTAGCTATGATGGTTCCTTATCAAGTAAAGAAAATTAGGATTGACTTAACGGTGATCCTGTTAATGTTTCTGTAAATGTTCCAGAAAGTGTTTCCTTAAGTATAGTACAACACTTAGGATGCAATAATAATTAGGCCTTCTGCCTGCCTAATGTCAGTTACTGTAATCCTCCTCCGTGGGACTACAGGTCCCAGTGAAACTGTATGCGGGTCTGACCCGCTCACCAACTGGATACAAAGCTCTGTATGGTAGCTCTGGTTCGGTGTCTGTGGCTTGCTTCAATGCCAGCCGACTCCGTCACTCCGCTCCGTTCCGCTCCATTCCACTGGGTGAACCCGGCCCTCTGATGCTCGGACGAGTGTCTCTGAATCTTCCCAATCCAGTCACTGTGTCCCTCACACCGCCAGGTCACTCACACAATCTGTTAAAGTGGCACTCCGCAATGGCTGTAGGCCGCTTCTTCTGGGAGACCTCCTCACAGGTCCTCACAGGCAGGCCATGCGTCCAGAAGAGAGCTAAGATGGCCGCTCAGGATCCTTTTATGTCCTACCCAGCATGCCTGGCATTCTGGGTAAATAGGTCAACTCTCCAAAGTAAATAACAGTCACTTCCTGTAATTAGTTCAGTGCTTTGTGAACAGAAAAGTCATCCGTGTCCACTTTTAGTGTTTAGCAGCTAGATGGCGCCAAACACTAAGCCATAGAATTGTCCATAAACTTTCACTATAACATGCACAAGAATATCAGCGCTACATTGGTATAGTGTATTGTTTCATATAGCACTTTCAGAAAAAAATATTATGGGACTCATTTATGCTTTTAGCCTGAGCTACCCTGAAAATCTAAAATATACCTTTGAAGTTTTTCATAAGATCTTTTTAGAGCTAGATGTGGGGAATCCATCTTCAAAAGTTCACACTTTAACCACTTTCAGACCGGACCAATTTGCAGTCAAAGGACCAGGTCCCTTTTTGCGATTCGGCACTGCGTCGATTTAACTGACAATTGCGCGGTCGTGCGACGTGGCTCCCAAACAAAATTGACGTTTTTTTTTTTTCCCACAAATAGAGCTTTCTTTTGGTGGTATTTGATCGCCCCTGCGGTTTTTATTTTTTGCGCTATAAACAAAAAAGAGCGACAATTTGGAAAAAAAAACACATTCTTTTTTATTTTTTGCTATAATAAATATCCCCCAAAAAATATATAAAAAAACATTTTTTTTTCCTCAGTTTAGGCCGATACGTATTCTTCTACATATTTTTGGTAAAAAAAATCGCAATAAGCGATTATTTATTGGTTTGCGCAGAAGTTATAGCGTTTACATGATAGAGGATAGTTTTATAGCATTTTTATTAATAATTTTTTTTTATTAGTAATGTCGGCGATCAGCGATTTTTATGGTGACTGCGACATTATGGCGGACACATCGGACATTTTTGGGACCATTGTCATTTATACAGCAATCAGTGCTATTTAAATGCATTGATTCCTGTATAAATGACACTGGCAGTGAAGGGGTTAACCACTAGGTGGCAGTGTAGGGGTTAAGTATGCCTAGGGGTGTGTTTCTTACTGTGGGGGGGCGTGGCTGTCAGCTAGTGAATGCAGATCTCTGCTCCAATCACAGGGACCAGAGATCGGCATCACTAGATGCTAGGCAGAATGGGGAGATGCTGTTTATTTCCGCATCTCCCCGTTCAGCCTTCCCGTGAGGCGATCGCGGGTGTCCCCGCGGCGATCGAGTCCGCGGGACCCGCGACCGGCCTCACGGGGGTCCCGACCGGCGTGGGAGCCCCTCGCTCCCGGCGCGCTCCCGATGGCACGAACGGCATTAAAGAGGGACTTATATATACGCCCTCCTGCCTGTCCGTGCCATTCTGCCGACGTACATCGGTGTGCGCAGGTCGGGAAACGGTTAAAGTGCAAATTACTTTTCTAAAAGGCTTCAAAAAAAAGTGAATACATTCTGTGTTCTATGTTCTTTACAGATATACTATATGTTACATGTGTGTGTTTCAGTTATTTATGTTAGCTGAGAAAAAGGCATTTTTATTTTTTTAAATGTTTACATTTACATTTGATGCTGCTTTAATATTATTACATTTGTAACACTTTATAAATACAATAAACCCCATTGTGTACTTAAAAGTGGGGTATGCCTGTAATAAATGTTAATTTGTTTTGAAAGCCTGTTTCATGAGAGTATTCCTTTTTTTTTTAAAACATAATATTGTATTATTTTTACATAAAAACCTTCAAACATATATCAAATGCATTTGGAAAATAGTTTTTACCAACTTAAAAAAAATTTAGTAAGTTACAAGTTAATATCACTTAAAACAAATGAAGTAACTAAGTATTATGACAGCACAATGGTGTAGTGGTTAGAACTTTCACCTAGCAGCAAAAGGGTCGCTGGTTTAAATCCAGACCACGACACTACCTGCCGGGAGTTTGCATGTTCTTGCCTATGTAGGTTTCCTCCCACACTCCAAAGCAGTGGCGGCTGGTGAAGTTTTAGTAGGGGGGGCGCCAGACCCCGCCCTTCCCTTTTGACCCCTCCCACTTGGTGAAAATGGGCATGGTTTCAGCGAAACAGTGGGCGTGGCTCTAAGGTGGTGTGGTTAGCTTCTGAAATGAACGAGGGATCAAGGGAGAGGGAGAGAGGGATGGAGGGACAGCAGGCCCAGATCCTACTTAACAATAGATATATGTTTATTCTAGAAAGTTTAACAATCATCAGATAAAGATAATTCAAACACCTGGTGTTAGCACTTCAATCATCCCGGCACCATGGTTGTTATGGTGTCAGGATGATTGAAGCGCATTATTTCTATTATTACATTTTAATATAAAATTAAATCATTCAACTCACCATAATGCAGAATCAGTGGGAGCCCTGAGCCTGTCACTAGCCACGTCGCCTGCCACCAAATTGCCAACAGGTGTCCCCAGCGGAGTCCGTCCTTACATAAGGTACCCCAGCAGAGTCCCTCCTTGCATGCAGCCTGTGTCACATAAAATGCAGCATGTGTCACACAAAATGCAGCATGTGTCACACAAAATGCAGCCTGTGTCTCACCAAATGCAGCCTGTGTCTCACCAAATGCAGCCTGTGTCTCACCAAATGCAGCCTGTGTCCCACCAAATGCAGCCTGTGTCCCACCAAATGCAACCTGTGTCACATCAAACCCCCCTCCCCCTGTTTTCCTTGGGAGCACACACAGCGGTACTTACCTTGCTGTTGTCCTCTCCTGTGGTGTCTCCTTTCACAGCAGCGATGGAGGGGTCCACTCCTCTCATACTTCCTGTTTTCTCTCTCCCGGGTGCAATAGGAGAAAGAAAACAGGAAGTGACATCAAACTGAGATGTCAATCAAACCGCCCAGTCGTAGTAATAGATACTACGAGCGACGGGTGGAAGCTACTCAGCGCTTCGGAAAGCGCTGCAAGGCGGGATGAAACCCCGCAAATGCAATCTCGTGATTGCATAGACGTGGCGCTTCCCATAAGTGCACAAGTGTCTGGTGTCGCACTGTGTCCCGGGTCCGAACACAGTGCACTTAAGGAACTTTTTTTGTATTTTTTTTTGAAAGGGCCAGTTTTAAAAAACATTTTTTTTTTTATTTTTTTTTTTTTGTGACTGCCTGGACCCCTATGGATGGGCCGCCACTGCTCCAAAGACATGCTGGTGGGACAATTGGCTCCTGTGCAAATTGTCCCTAGTAAGTGTATGAATGTGAGTTAGGGATCTTAGATTGTAAGCTTCTTGAGGGCAGGGACTGATGTGAATGTACAATGTAAAGTGCTGCGTTAATTGATGGTGCAATACAAGCACTTTAAATAAATAAGTTAATGTATGTGTTTCTAACTTAAACTTTTCTAGAAACTGTAAAAAACTGAGTTGGCTTTACTTGAACCTATGGTCTATAAACTGGAAAAAGTTTGTTGGCTTTACTTAAAACTATAGTTTCAGACAAGTTAGGGCATGCATCTCACTTTTGTGAGATACTGTATCCTTCGTAGCCTTATGCTGCGCACACACAATCAGATTTTCCGACAACAAATGTTCGATGGGAGCTTGTTGTTGGAAATTCCGACCGTGTGTAGGCTCCATCAGACATTTTTTGTCGGAATTTCTGACAACAAAAATTTGAGAGCTGGTTCTCAAATTTGCCGACAACAAGATCCGTTGTTGGAAATTCTGAGCGTGTGTACACAATTCCGACACACAAAATTCCACACATGCTCTGAATCAAGCAGAAGAGCCGCACTGGCTATTGAACTTAATTTTTCTCGGCTTTTCGTACGTGTTGTACATCACCGCGTTCTTGATGTTCGGAATTTCCGACAACATTTGTGTGATCGAGTGTATGCAAGACAAGTTTGAGCCAACATTCGTCGGAAATGAGTCCAGGATTTTGTTGTCGGAATGTCAGATCGTGTGTACGCAGTATAAAGCCCCATACACACGGTCGGACTTTTTCATGGATTCTGTCCGATCGGACAAGGTTGTTGAAAAATCAGACCGTGTGTATGCACCATCGGACAGTGTTCGTCGGTTTGTCCGACGGACAAAGTCTTATCTCCTGCTGGAAAGATTTGCCGTCAACACGGTCCGATCACACCAAATCCGAGCGTGTGTACGCTTGTCCGACGGACAAAGTGCTACGCATGCTCAGAAGAAATTCTGTGACGGAAGCGCTCGGTCAGGTAAAACTACCTTTCCTAATCGACACAGCACATTCGTCACGCTGCAATGTTAAAATGTCTTTAATGCAGCGCATTCACTTTTTCTTTACAATGCAACAAGAATGACATGTTTTAGCTGCTCCTATTCACCCGCACTTCTCACAAACTTAATTCTTTATTACTTTGCAGCATTTATACACTACATGTTTATTTTGACTCTGAACGGAAAAGAATCTTTGTTATTTTTTTACCATGATTTGTCTTTTTTGTTTTTTTTTTTGGGGAATACATATTTGAATGTTTTTTTTATTTTTTTTTGGAGGGGGGTTGTGTGTCTCAAATTACCAAAAACACATTATTAACATTTGTATTTCTTGCTTAAATTTACTAGGAGGTTGTTTGTTGTTGGTGCCCCTTGTTAATTCTACTTTAGGATTAGTGAAATGTACCTGCCTACTCAAAGAAAAACTGTCATTGTAGCAAAGTAAAACACAATAGTCAATGATTATTTCAAATCAAGAAAACCTTTATTTAGGTCACACCAACAAACCAAAGAGGAACGCAGCCATGGTGAAACTTGGGGAATTTGCAAAGTCTTGGCCCCCCACGGCAACCATCATTGTTCAAGCGTAGAAAATTGGGGGCCTGAGGAGTACGTATATTAAGGGGAGTGCAATCTGGTCGTGAAGTCCAAAGTATCCGGAACTGCAGCAGATGCCATCTAGGTCCCCAGGCTCTGGTACTACAAGAGGCTCCATCTTCTCTCAGACCAGACTGATTCCAGGTCGTCACTCTCAGGTCTTCCTTCCACGCTTCCTTGCACGCTGTGGCTGTCGTGCTGGTGGGGTGGCAGAAGGAGGAGGAGGAGGAGGCGGAGCATGGTAGCTATGGCAAACATGTGTGACTGGGGTCATCTCCCCAGCCCTACCCTTATTTAGGACATGGAGGATGAGCCCCTCACACATGTTGCGTTGCCTCACCTCCATACCCATCATTTTTGTGACAACCACCGAGCCAAAGGTCTCCTCGTCGGCGGGTGTGGCATGTAGGGAGTCTGAAGCCTCTCTGATCATGCGGAGCGCTGACTGTGCCGCATAACCCCCCTTCTCGCCCTTTTGTACGGAAGGCGGAGGGGAGGGGTTTGGGTGTCAGTCAGGCTCCACGGCCTAGCCCCCTCTTGGCTGCCACTACCCAGCTGGTGGCTGCCACTAACCCCTGCCTCCTCCTGACTGCCACCTTCCACAGCCACCTCCTGGCTGAGGTCTTCCTGTGTATGAAAAAGGGACATAGTTTCAGTTATTTGTTCATCAAACACACACAATTCTCATCTAGTGACTGTTGCAAAATGTTTACAAATAGAAAACCATACAATTCTCAGCCCAGCAGTTTAGATTCTGGCCCCAAATGTCTCCAACACTACTGTCAGTTGATATGTCAAACACGTTAGGAACTAAGCAATTGGGGATCCTGAATTAAGTGAACATCATTCATTATTCCCATAAATGGTAACAAAAATACTATACCTGGAACAAGCTGGGCTCCTCCACCTCTTCCATACTGGAAGGCCCAGGTTGCTCCTCGGAAGCCTCAACAGGGGTGGGCTGCGCGCAAGGAAGCGTGGAAGGAGGAGTCGAGGTTGGCTCCGTGACATCAGTCTGGTCTTTCAGAAAATGGAGACTCTGATAGTACCAGAGCTTGGGCACATAGACCTCATCTGCTGAAGTTGCAGTTTCCTCAGACTTCACGACCTTCTTCCGCTCCCTGATATACGCACTCCTCAGGCTGCCAATTTTCTTTCTTAGATCATCAACAGTTGCCGTGGGGAACCTTGGCTTGACAAATTCCACAAGTTCCTCCAGGGCTGCGTGCCTCTTTGGTTTGTTGGTGTAATGTGGGTGTTTACCCTGCCATAAAACGGGAAATTCCCTGAATTTGGCAATGAAGAGGGGGAGAAAACTCATGTCGTTGAATCCCTGCATAACCTCTGCAAGACACAACACCACACAAAACCCTCTCAATTATGTCAGGCTAAACTCTCCTAATCTTCTCCATAAAGAAGCCTCAAGTTCAAATCAGTCTAGGCTAGTTATGTACCAACGTCAAATTGTACCTTCGTTTGTAGCGATCGTCTCGTGTGAGTTTTCTCTCCCCTCGTCTCCCAGATCGTGGCTACGACACAGGCGTGTGACGTTTTATATACAGTGCGCATGCGTCAAACTCCGCCCGCCCCTGACGATCTTTCTCGTCTATTCCCCACCCCTTCTCTTTACGGCGCAGTGGGGAGAGCACATGGCGTGGACACAGCAGGTGCCTCCCAAATATCCCACCAACGAGGAGGAGGACGAGGAAAGTCCGGAGGCAGAAACGTCCCGATCCCGGAGCCTGAAATTCAAGGCCTCCAATATGTCATTTGGAGAAATGTTGGAGATGGTGGACATATTAAAGAGGAGCGACTATGATGGGAAGTATGGGCCTTACCTCAACCCCAATGTCCGCAAGGCCAAGATCATGTCTAAAGTTGTGAGGAGGCTGTACAATCAGTTTGGGGTACAACGATCCAAGGAGCAACTGAGGAAACGCTGGTCAGACCTGAAACTGAGGGAGGCCGATCAGTACAGAAAGATCAAGCGAATTCTTCAAAAAAGTAAGTAGTTGTGTTTTGTGTTTGATTTCTTGCTTGCATACTGCTCCATTGTGGTTTGATTTTTACAAAGTTGTACATTCCAAAATGGCCACTTTCAGGTTTGTCTGTGCATTCGATCGTACTCAGCCTCGATCTTTCTGCCACTGTCATGGTCGTGTGTGTGTGTCCATTCGATCGTACGCAACCTCGATCGTTCGGCCACTTATAATACGATGTTTGGTGTTTTTTTTGGGGGAAAGGAAGTTTGTTCTCACTAGAAATGTCATCAAGAATGTAAAGCCAATTTATTCAATGTAAAGGAGAGGTCACCCAGTAGCTTTTTAACCCTCTGGACTCTAGAGCACTAGTGCTGGGACACCCAAACCCCCTTTTTATTAGGCTTTTCCACACATGTGCTCCAGTGGATACTAGAGGGGGGTCTCCATCACACAAACTTCTACCAAAAAGCTAGTCAGTTTAGCACCTTTACAAAGTGACTACATTCATGTAGTTGGCATTTGTAACTGGCCAAACTAAAATAGTGTCCGTCACTTTCAAGCAATGTTTGTCATTTCCTATTTCTGCCCTCAATAGATTGTGTTGCTAAATCTTCCTTTTGTACATTCTCATAGGGGAGCGAAAACTTGGGCCGTCTGAGGAAACCCCCAAACCAACACCTCCCAAAAAAGGGGAAAGAGCAGAAGCAGGAGGAGGAGGAGGAGGAAGGAGAGATCATCGAACTTGGAGAAATTGTCACCACAACAGGTGAGTGTTGGAGAACACAGCTACTGGTAAGCTAATCCATGTATGGCTGCCTCATTTCCAACACCCCATTTTTGTTTGTTTGTGGTTTTTAGGTGACGTGGATGTTGTGGAAGAAAAAATCGCACTTTACCACAGAGAGTGCCCACGTACTCATCGGAGAGATAATGGTCTGCAATAGAGATCTAGATTACATAAAGCAAAACATCAATGATGTTCAACAAAAATTGAAGAACATCATTGATGTTTTAGGAAAAATATGAAAACGCACCAAGTAATTAACACACATTTGTGCCAGCTTCTGAACACATTTGCAACTTAAAAACTGTGTGAAATTTGGAACATGCACACATTGTGTCCACATGTGCTAGCTCCCATCATGGTGGATGAATGCCAACGTTTTTTTGGGGGTGCAAACACTTTACGAACTACGAAAGTGGTTGTGGTGAAGGGGTTGCACCCCCAAAAAACGTCCATTCATCCCCATGATGGAAAATGGCACTTTTGAAGCTTCTAGGCATGTGTTTTACCATCTAATGACCATTTTCAGACCCAAATTGTGTGCATGTTCCAAATTTCCACTTTTCGGGGGTGACCCCCCCATGTGATGAAGGCAAGATCAAACACACTTTGAACATATAGTCATGTCTGATCTTGTCTTCACTTTACAAAGTTGAACTTTACTAGTTCATAGGTTCTGGTTAGCTCCATGCCTGGTTTTACCAATTGCGGAATGTTTGTAAACAATGTTGTAAATAACCAAGATGTTGTCAGTTTTGGCGTGAAGATTGTAAACACACTTGTGAATGTTTTCCAAGTAAACTTTTTTATTTTTCGAAATGTGTGGCTTCCTTATTTAAAAAACACAATGCATTATGTATGTAAAATGTAAAGGATATGGGGGGCAATGGGTGTTATTTACTAAAGGCAAATCCACTTTGCACTGCAATTTCCTTTCCCAGGGAACTTTTTCAATGCACTTGTAGAGCATAGTGGATTTGACTTATGTAAATGACACCCACAGTGCTTTGTACGAAAACACGGAGCACAGCATTTTTCAGAATACACACATGTCAGACCTGGTGATGAAAAGGAGTATTTTGGCTGTCAGTTATGCAGGACAAACCTTCTCTAGACCAAAGATTAGGTAGCAAACACACAACATGAGAATAATCTTTTTGGGAAGAAGAGACTGTTACCTCCTTTTGCCCAGAAAGTGCATTCCCACTGTCGAAGGCAAAGGGAAAAAATGTCAAAGTAAAATAAGCTAAAAAGAAGACTGAAATGACAAGAAATCAGAGGTTGGTTAAAATATCAGATTTATTAAAAAATGCCTCTCACACATCGTCAGGCAGAGCAATGGCCCCCCTACCCACAAAGTACTCCATATATTGCTCGCGGACCACGCGGGCATTTAGAGGGGGCAAGCCTGGACGTGCCACTTGAAGGGCTGTGAGGTCCGCATTTGGAGGGCCCTCCACATCTGGGCCAACGGGCACCACATAGTTCCTGTTATGTCTTTTGAGGAAGTTGTGCAATATGCAACAGGCAAGAACTATGTGGTTCAGTTTGTATTCTGCCAAGTGAAATGCCGTCAGGAACAGGCGGAAGCGGCTGGCCAGGATGCCAAAAGTGTTCTCCACCACTCTTCTGGCTCTGGACAGCCTGTAGTTGAAGACCCTCTGGTCCGGGGTGAGGGTCCTCATCGGGAACGGCCTCATCACATGGGGAGTCAACGCAAACGCTTCATCTGCGACAAAGACGAAGGGGAGTCCTTCGGCATTCTCCTCTGGAGGTGGCAAGCACAGACTGCCACTTTGGAGACGCCAGTAGAACTCCGTGTGCGTAATGGCACCACCATCCGAGATCCGGCCGTTCATCCCCATGTCCACATACATAAACTCGTATGTTGCCGACACCACCGCCAAGATCACTACACTATTAAACCCTTTATAATTATAATAGTAGGACCCCGAGTTGGGCGGTGGGACGATGCGGACGTGTTTCCCATCAATTGCCCCTCCGCAGTTAGGAAAGTCCCAACGGCTGGCAAAGTGGGAGGCCACAGTCTGCCATTCCTGTGGCGTGGAAGGGAACTGTGGAGTGAAACAAGAAAAATAAATTAGTCACTTTGCACTTAAACATTGCAAGCAGATTAGACAATCAACATCTTGGAACAAGAGCATTGTATAAAATTGGAGGCTGGAAAGTATTTGCACAGAAAAGTAGAGGCTCCCCTTCACAGATGACTCACCCCCCATCAATCCCCCACTTCTGATGGGCCATTGGCAATAACTAGGGTTTTGGGGGGGGGGGGACAGGTAACCCTCTGCACTTCATTGATTGGCAAATGGCTCAATAATGTGTGCTAGTTTGGCCAGACCCTCTGTACTTAACACTATTGGCAGCCCCCAGGAAAGATAAAATAACATTTCAACTACCCCCCCCACCCCAAAAAAAGGCAGGCACATTGTGACATTCTGAACTTACCAAGCAAGCTAATAGGAGGGAAAGAAGACAAAAAATTAGGAAATGGAATGTATGGAGGCAGCCCCTTGCACTACATGCTTTGCTGAATTCATCCCTAAAGATGCCCACTATAAAGAGGTAGGTATATAGTGTGTATGGACCTTGGAAAAGCCAGCAGATAAAGGATTGGTACCATCTGACAGAGCAGTTGGGGGAGGGGGTTCCTAATGATTTTGCCCCCCCCCCCCCCCACCAAAAAAAAAAAATTCTAAAGGGGCTCTACATGAAGTAAACCACACAGCAAACATTTGTGCATATTTTAGGGGGTGTTTGGGGGCAAACAATACTATGCAGCAGACAAAATACATTGCTTAAGTGACTAGGCCATAGGTGTCTATTGGGGCAGAAGAGCATGCTGGTAAGGTAAGTGAAGGGAAAAATGCATGAAGGAGAAAAGGGGCACAGCATATTAGAACATATTGCAATCATGGTAATTAGGGAAGGAGGTCAAAAATAGAAGACATTAGCAAACAGAGCATACATAGAAGGGAATAGTAAAGTATAAATGTTACCTTAATATAGTCCTCCTGCAGGACCTGGATGATGGCAGAACAGGTCTCTGGAATAATGATTCCCAGGGCCTGGGGAGAGATACCTGAAGAGAACTTCAAATCCTGAAGACTTCTCCCTGTCGCCAAGTACCTCAACGTGGCAACAAGCCTCTGCTCCGGAGTAATGGCTTGTCTCATGCAGGTATCCTGCCGGCTGATAAAGGGGGTCAGCAAAGCCAAAAGACAGTGAAAATCGGGGTCCGTCATCCGGAGAAAGTTCCTGAAATCATCAGGATTATTCTCCTGGATCTCACGAAGCAAAGGCATGTGCGAGAATTGGTCACGCTGAAGCAACCAATTCTTGGTCCACATACTCCTCGTCACTCTGTTCATGGACGGGTCTTGGGTCAAAGCTAAAAGCCCGACACCAATTCCGCGTACAGCACTAACTCGGCGACGAGTACGCACGGGAAACATCGCTCACAAGGTCACAAAAGGTCTGCTGGTCAGAACGGACAAACAGAAAGCACCGATAAACAGCAAGGCCTGAAAGAACGAAATGAATACCAGAAACATGCAGACAATAAGCAGTGCAAATCAAAGCGTCCTATATCAAGATATAGGCCGCAATGACCAACAAATGCGAACTGACTACACACACTAATAAACAGATACGCACGACAAGCACAAACTGAAGAGCAGTAACGATCTGAGTCAGAAAACTGAGAAGCGCGAATCTTAAGTCACCAAACTTCCACTAACTCTCGATAAACACGGGATCAGCAGAAGGAGCCCAACGGGTGCCTGACGTGGTGCTGAACTTCCCTTTTGTAATCTCGTGGACGACGACTTACGTCACGACGTTCTTCCAGACCGGATATTCCGACAACGTAGTCCGACCGTGTGTACGCAACACCAACATCGGACAAAGTACGACGGACAAAATCCGACCGACCTGGTCCGCGGATTGTCCGACCGTGTGTATGGGGCTTTAGAGTTATCAAAGTGGTTGGAAACCTCAGATATGAATTCTTAACAAAGCATACCCCCATATAATGTGTACTTGTCTCAATCCAGAGCACTAAATGTAATTTCTGTCTGCTGCCTCATTCATCTGCTATAAATAGGAGTCACTTCTGACCAGTTTTCCTGCTGCCAAGAGAAATATGGGGATATGGGATGGCACAGACAGTAATTGACAGCCTAAGCTCTGTTCCTGTCTGCTATGTGAGAAGGTAGCGTGTCCCTTCCATCCAATCATCTCTCAGAGCTCTCCTCACTGATGTAACCTCAGCTCTCCACCCTCTGCTTTTCAGAGCTGAGAGGTCCTGTGTAAATTCTGCACTTTGAATAGATGTAGGGGAAAGACGGCTGTAGATAAACACATACAAATTATGTAGGAGGGTTTTTTTCATCTCTGTGTATCACCTGAGGCCAGTCAATTCACTGGGTATATGTAAGGGTTTACAACTACTTTAAAGTGGTTGTAACCCTGAAAATAGAAAAAAACATGTTCCTGTTCCTTTAATGCACGAGCTATAGCACAGTGCTTTTGCCATGTCAGTTGTCCCTTTCTATGTTGTACAATACCTGGTTGATCCTGTTAGTACCTGTTTTCCTTGTCTTCTACTGACCACGCTTATCATGGCTGCTAATCCCTGATAGTGTGGTCAGATTACGTGCCTCCAT